>WOXC01003676.1:0-600000 GCA_011680675.1 Gymnobelideus leadbeateri | reverse complement strand
TTTATTTAGTTCCTAGACTTAATTTTATGAATTAAGAATATTATGTGAATGTAATTTTTAAAAATTCTTAAGCCAATATTATTTCTGTGCTTTTAAAGCTACACAGTGTGATGGTTCATAGTCTATTAAATAAAAATTCGAGTTTGAATTATGCCATCTGTGCCAATTACAAAGGAATTAAAAATTATTTTTTTTATACAACGGTGTAACGAATGCGTGTACTAGGTGCCTTGAAATGATAAAGAGCAGCTTAGCTGGCTTCATTCTATTTTAGAAATGGGCTTCCTTTGAAATCAGTGCTGTAGCCAAACTTCAGCAATAGGTGAAAAGGGGATTGAGGAAATACTCAGAAATCATTGAGATGATTGATGCTGGAAACAGATGCCCTCCTGTACTCCCTGAAACAGGCCTCTAGATGGCGACATTTCCTAACCCTGCGAAGTCCAGGGCCTGAGGAGCCCAGAAGCTGTTTGGAGGATTGAGTCTAAGGTGGTGGAGAAGTCCTCTTGTCTTTTCTTGAGACTTTGAGGGAGGCAGTAGCAGTGTCCTTGGGACCCAGGGGCTCCAGTAAACCAAAAGGAACAAGCAGAATAGCTGCAAGAGACCTTAAGGGAAAAGGAAACATGAGCCTGGGAAGCCAGCAGGTCCTGCCTCCAAGTCTGACTCTAGAACAGTCTCTGGGTTTTGGTGAGTAAAAGTGGGCAGCCCCCTACAGAGAGGGCTACCGATCTGAAGAACACAAAAGCTATCCTCCAGTCAGATCTTTTGTCTGTCTAACCCAGCCCTGTTGCTGACAGTGACAGTTAGGCCTGTTGAACAAGAGAGGGGTTGTCCTTCCTGACGTCAGGCTCAGACGGTCTGGTATGTTCTCTGATGGCCTTTCTTCAGATTCCTCTATGAATCAAACTAAATTTCTTTTGAACTCTGTATTTTTAGCCTACCTTGCCTCTCAAGATGTCTTTTTACTTCTTAACATTCAAGTGATTTTCTCCCAGAAAGGAAAACATAATAAACCTTATATTTGTATCACTTTTACAGTTTTCTAAGCATTTTTCACGTGTCTTGTTGGTCCAAATAAAGTCTTCCAATGCCTTATCATTATGGAAGTGACAGTAGGTTCTTGGCTATTCCAGTGAAACATGAGATCCAATAGGTCCTCCCACACTGGACAAGACTGGAAACACTGTGTCTGTTGTCCATGGACCAGCCTAGCTAAGAATGGAGAAGAGCATTGTCAGAGGGTTGGTGACCAGGTGACAGTTGGGGGGAAGGTCACAGTATCTCACAAGATGTAGATCTCTTTGAAAATTAAGAAAAAATAGGTGTATGCTGAAAAATAGCACCATTAAACTGCACGTGGGTTTTACACAAGTAAGATTTGGGAAAAGAGGGTGTTGTGTATTCAGACAGGTGGTTTGAATTTCATCCTCAGACACTTAACACACTTGTATTCTGCTTCAGGGGATAACCCACCAACCCCCAGCCATGCTTTTAATAGGCATGCTTTTAATCCAAATTCACAGGTTTTAACTTGAAGTCTATACATTAAAGTAAATTCAGCTTGCAATCTATGGTCATTTTCTGAAACTGACAAAGCAAGGCTTACAAAGCATTTTACAAACATTGTGTAATTTTTTTTTTTTTTTTTGCTTTTTGGAGGGGGGAAGGCAGGGCAATTGGGGTTAAGTGATTTGCCCAAGATCAGCCAGTAAGTGTTAAGTGTTTGGGGCTGGATTTGAACTCAGGTTCTCCTGACTCCAGGGCCTGTGCTCTATTCACTGTGCCAGTTAGCCATTCCAACATTATATAATTTGATGCTCATGGCAGTCTGTGTGGTAGGTAAAGTGTTATTCTCACTTAAAGAAGAGGTGTCTGAGATTGAGGAGCCCCTTGTCCAAGGTCACAGTTAATAAGTACTATAATTAGGATTCAAACTCAGGTTATCTGACGACAATTCCCTCTAGGAAATCTCTTGGGTCCTAGGGCTAACTGTGTTAAGTGCTGACTCTTCATGACCCTATTTGGAATTTTCTTGGCAAAGATATTAGAGTAGTTAGCCATTTCCAACTCATTTGCAGATGAGGAAACTGAGGCAAACAAGGTTTGCTTGCCCAGGAACACACAGCTAGTAGGTATGGGGGGGTTGGATTTGAACTCAGGTCTTCTTGACTTCAGGCCCAGCACCCTATCCACTGTGCCACCTAACTGCCTTGGGGCTAAGGACAGAATTCTATACCTCCCTTCCCTATAGGGGCTGGAATGGCAGTTTCCCAAAGCTAGAGATACTTTGGGGTACAGGGGTGAAATGGAATCAAGGACATCTGGAAAACAAGTCAATATCCAAGACTATTCTGTAGAACCTTGGAAGGAAAAGGTTCCCCTAAAAGTTTCCCCTCCCCCCTCTGTTTAAACAAGGGCAGGATTTAATAAGTGGAGCAATAGGAAATGATTCTCTTTGGGAACTATGATTATCTTGACTGCTTATGGGTGTAAGCTGTGATATCAGCCTCCTGACTAAGTACAAAGAATTCTAGACAGTCCACCAAATGTTTTATTGTTCCTCAAGAAGCCAGGGGGTTGGGGGGGGGGAAGGGTTTTTCTACCCATGTGGCACCAGTGGTCGGTCAGTTATTATTTTTAGGGCACTAGGGCCCATAACTCATTTTTTCCTTCCTTGTTACCATTACCAGGTCCCCAAGAATCCAAATTCCAGGACTAATTTTTTTAGTAAGTTGGGAAAGGATAAACCAAATTAACTGAGAGAAGGGAGATTTGATGACTTCAGGAGGAATTGTGATAGGGTGGAAAGAACAGTGAACTAGGGAGTCCTAACTCTGCTAGTCACAGGCTTCAGTTTCTGGCTTTTGGTTTTTTTTTAAAGATTGGAATTCAGCCTCAAGGCCACAGGTTCCCCACCCCTGGAATAGAAGATCTTCAGAGTCCCTTCTAACTGACATTCTGGATGTCTGTGGGGTTTTTTTGTTTGCTTGGGAGTTTGGGCATCTTTTGTTTTTTAAAAACCAGGTCTACCAATTTTGCCAAGCCTAGAGGGCCACTCACAGGCTCTGCCCCACTACTAATCAGCACAAAATCTTTCATCTGCTCCGTTTTCAACCTAAGCTGGTATCCCCTCATTAGGTGACCTGGTCTCAGAAGCCTGCCATATTGGTGCCAGAGATAGACCAGCTTTAAAACCCCACTAGAACCCAGAACTCCCAAATTCAAGTGATCAACCAGTCTTAGCCTTCCCACTAGCAAGGATTGCAGGCATACACCATCATGCCTAATTAGGATTGTTGTTTTATTATTTTTAAAATTTCTTTTAAAGATTGAGGCTCTCTCAGACTTGGAGATCAGTATGTATGCAAATCTAAGCAAGTTTCAGAGGATATAGTTTGAGAGGCAGTATGATGTCTCTGGGTACTGGACTTGAAGTCAGGAAGATCTGGGTTTGAATCTCACCAGCTATGTGACCTGAGAAAGTCACTTAGTAACATCTCTGTACCTCAGTTTACTCACTGTAAAATGAGTTGATTGAATTGGATGACCCCTGAGGTCCTTTCTGCCTCTAAACCTATGACACTGATTGCCTATGTAAACAAGGTCTGCTTTGCTCTGCTCTCTTGTTATCAAGATGGGCTCACTCAAGCTCGCCACCACCAACATCACCCATCCTACAAGTCGTCAAGAGAGACTTCAGCCCTCACCTTGGGCTGTGAGCCTCTGGCGAGCTTTCGGGCCTGTGCTTGACCCAGCTGCCAATCTCCAAAATAAAATCAATGTGTGACCTTATTCACCAGATGTCCTGAAGAAATAAGCACCAACGAGGGCCAACGTGGAAGCCAAGAAGGGAAGATGAGAAGTGGGGGAGGGGGGGGAATAAGAAAGAAAAACTTGGCTGGACATGAAAGGTGTCTTGTCTGTCTGTTCCCTATTAGGAGCGATTCTCTTGCAATCTGCAGCCTCGACATAATTCTCCCAACCAGAAACTCTCCAGAGAGATAATGTCAGAAGGAAAAACAAACAGAATCACATCTTCTGAGGACAAAGTCACTTAAAAAGCTATTTGGGGGGAAAGAGGGGAGATGTCAGCAAGTCAGGGAGGGAATGTCCTTGACAGCGGGGCACATATGGGGAATCGTTTACCCTAGGACGTGACAAAGAGAGGAGGGAGGAGGAAGAAGGAGGAGGAGGGGCTGATGTGGGGGTAGGGGGTGCTGGGCCTGTTTACAGCAGTCCCATGAGACATTATTTCAAGCTCCTCTACTTTGCTGGTCTCTGGGTAAGCCCTAGTTCTACCCTATCTGAGACAGGGTCTCAGCACCAACTCTTTGGGGCCCGGTTGTTTATGATCTCGTTCCTGCTGAAGAATTCCAAGGGGCCTCTATCTATCTTGAAGCTTTCCAGCTGTCTGTCCTCCAAGGGGGACTGTAAGCAGCCAGAACCAAGCAGTGATTTAGCATGACTATCATCTTTGGGGAAATTCTCTTCCATATTTCTGCCTCCCCATCCCCAGTCACCACCACTACCAAGAGCAGGGATGCCAGGTCTAGACCATAGTTGGCCTGGAACTTTTATCTATAGTGGATGGAAGGCCCAGTTTACAAAGAGCCTTCAACTGATAAACCCCTAATGCCTACTCTTGACCTGGCTTTGACCCAAGTCAGGTCTCAGCATATGGGGAAATGGGCCCCACCCAGGCCCACAGTTGAGGCCTGGAATAGGTAAAGCGGTAGGGGAAAGGGGACAAGGATAGAAGGAAAGGTACTGGACTAATTTAGGGGTTAGGAAAGGGGGTTGCTTAGGAGTAGTAATTTCTGCTTATGTTTCTGGGGAAGGTATCCCTTGCTTCAGAAGGAAATTTGTTTTAAAATGAAGTAGAAAGAAGAGAAAAACTAATCAGAAGAGAGAGCAAAATAGGTTTTCCTGCCTTTGGGACTTGTTTATTACTTGGATATCTGATTTCAGCAGAGGAAGCTGTTGCTGAAGCAAGATTTTTATTGGCCGCCAGCAAGAGGAATTCAGGGTTTGCTTTTGAATAGCCTGCCTCAGAACATGGAGCATTGGAGGGTATTCACTGCTTTGATGAGGCAGCTCAACATTGTGGCCCCCAAGGATTCCCTATTTTCATAGCATCAACTGAAATTCCCCTTGAAGGACTGAGGAGAAAAGGACAGGAGTGGGATGTGGCTGGCTCGGTTCCTGGGGAGGTGTTCCAACATGGGAAGCAAAATTACAAAGATCTGAGCTTGCCTCTAGGGGACATGGGGGTGAGAAGCAGGGCCCCCACTGTGCTGGACCCAACAGAGCTGGCAAGTGAGGGTTTGAAGGCAGGCAGGAGTGTTCTGGGAAGTGTAGCCTGAGGAGCTGGGAAGGCTAAAGTCAGGGGGCCTCAGCACTGATGGTTTCAATGTGTTGGGTAGAAAAAGCCAGAGAGCTGCACGGAGAGAACCCCTGCCAACACTGGCCCCTGGGCTGTGGGCTGGAAAGGGATCTCCAGCTGCAGTGCAGACCAGGCTGAGACGTTGCCACTCTTGGCCCTTGATTTTTGGGACTTCTTAGAGGGTCTCCTGGCAGAAAGGCTTCTTTTGGGGTCTGGAACCCATCACTAAGATGCCTAGACTAGTAGGGCCTTTCTCAAAGCTTCCGTGACTCCTGCTAATTCCTCAGAGGAGAACATCCCTGGTTTCAAGGAGGGAGAAAAGTGGGAATCAATCCATCAGCAAGCACATATTTAAGTACCTATCATATACCAGGTATATGATAGGTACTTAAATATACTCTGAGGGTACAGAGACAAAAGTAAAAGAATCCCTTAAATTCTAAGAAGGACACTGCTCTGCAGGTCTCTCATTTCATGGCCTCTTAGCATGATCTCATGCTAGTATCCAATCCCAGAACTTACCCTGTCTCTCCCTCTGCTTCTGCCAGTCTCCATTTTGGTCTCTCACTCCCCATCACTTTCTTTCTCTCTATCTTTTATTCTCTCTACCTATGATAAAAGGGATTGCATTTTGTGAACTTTATGGGAAAACTGGGTGCTGGTAATGCACTATCTGTTTTCTAAATGATAAAAAAAAAAGATTGGATTTTCAAAAGACTGATGATGAAACATCTCTCCCTCCTCTGGACAAAAATGATGGCTGCCAGGTGTGGAACAAGACACAAAAATCCCATCTTCTGCAAGATGCCTTTCCTGCTTCCCTCAATGCTAATGACTTACTTCCAACATTATCTCCATTTTATCCTGTGTATCTCTTGTCTGTCCACAGTTGTTTGCATGTTGTCACCCCATTGACTGTGAATTTCTTGAGAGTGGGAACTGTCTTTTACCTTTTTTTGTATCCCCAGCACTTAGAAATGTGTTTGCATACAGTAGGTGCTTAATAAATGCTTATTGACTTGACTTGATACATTGTTAGATATGGGCAGTGGTTAGGGAGAAGAGTTATTGGGAAGTAACAGCAATCCCAAAAAGTATCAATATTTTTTAAAAAAGATTGGATTTGGAGTCAGAGAAATTGGGTCCAAATCCTGGCTCTACCACTTTCTACCTGTATGACTTTAGACAAGTGACTTTACCAATTTGGACCTCATTTATTCATCTATAAAATGAGGGAGTTGAACTAAAAAATCCCTAAGGTTTCTTCCAGTTTTAAATTTATGATCCAGAGACTCTCCTCTCTGCTCCTCTTCTTTTCTTACTTTTGTCAATGTATTTGTGCCAACAACATTAATTATCTTTTCAAATGTTATAAAAAAGACAGGGGGGAAAGGAGGTCTTAGCTTATTGCAATGTTAACATGAATCAGTTGTGTGATATACTGGCATGATGTGCCAGTGGAACATAAGCTTTCCTAGGTAATGAATCTTTCAACCATAGCAACTCTCAAAGACCATCTGATAAGCTGGAGAAGGGTTGCAATCAGAGCCCATGAAGTGAACACCAACCTGAATGAAAGCAGAGGTCTTCAAAGTATTAATATAAATATCCTTTGCATATAATGAAGATGTATGGTATACTGTCACTGTGTTAAGTAGACATAGTCCTCCATGCCTAAAATGTACTCACTCTTGAACTCACTTTTAGTATCTTTAACCTCTTGCAGTGTTCTATCCTACCTGATTCCTTAATTGATAGTGTCTTCCTCCCCTTCAATTACCTAATATTTACTTTGTGTAATTTGGGTTTACTTATATATGTATGTATTTTCTACCTTCATAGAATGTAAGATCCTTGAGGATAAAAGATGTTTCATTTTTGTCTTTGCATCTCCAGTGCCTAGCACAGTTCTGGGTGCATAATTGGTGCCTAATAAATGCTTGTTGAATTAATGAATGAATAAGACTTGGCTATTAAAAAACTAATTGAGCAAAATGTTACTAGTTTTAAAAAGACAATAAAAAAGCAATATTATAGACTCTAATTCAGGAAAGTCAATGGTGATAATTTTAATGGGCTGAATTGTAGGAAGGATTAGAAAACAAAAGCCAATAATTTGCTACTTACAAGAAACATATCTCACACAGAGGAGGAGTTGTTCAACTTTTTTGGTTTATGGATCTGTTTGGCAGTCTGATGAAACCTACGTATTCTTTCTCAGAATATTCTTTTTCCCACATTCATAATTGAAGGCAATTCTAAATTTCAGTTAGAGGTTAGTGAAAATAAAGATGTCATTTATTTCTCATCCAAGTTCACTAACTCCATCAATTCTATTCATGTATCCCAGATTAATAAACTGACATAGACTAACTCTTATAGATCCAAAGTGAAAGGCTGAAATAAAAATCTATTGTATGTAGTTGAATTAAAAAAATAGATGCTGCAATCATTATTTTGCATAAGAACAACAAACATAAATATTGTTAAGAGAGACACAAGAAAGATTAAGACATCATATGTAATTTAAAATATTATTATTAAATACACATGCAGTAAATGATACAACAACCAAGTTCATAAAGGAAAAACTAACTGAAATGAAAAAAGGCATAGAGAATAAGACACTAATTTTAGATGCCTAGCATTATTCTGAAAGGACTTAAAGAATCCAATAAGAAAGTAAACAAGAAGAAAAGTATAGATGAAAACTATTGGAAAAATTGAATTTGGTAGACCTCTGAGATCTTCTGAATGAGAGTATTAGAGAATATATATGTTGTCAGATTTCCATGAGCCCATCATAAAAATGTGCAAATACACAAATAATTCATAAGCAAATGGAGAAAGACAAAGATTCCCTTTGCAATTATTTCCTGTAATCTATATCCTTTACAAGCTACAACATAAAAATTATGTTTAGTAAATTAAAGTTTAACAAAAGATACAAAAACTGAATAAAGATCAGTACAAAAGCCTAAATAATGAATGGCATAGTAATAAATAACATAATCATGATAATGAGACGCCTAAATACACAAATGGATCCATAATCCTGTCAATTCAGGCACTCCCTGCAAAAATACATATCGATGTCTGCCCATCTGTGCATCTCTTTTCCATATCTTCCCATCATTAGTCACAAAGCATATACCCAATTTTTCACTGAAATTCCTGGATACCTTATATATGTTGATTTAATTTAGAGGCTCTTATTGAGTTCCTTCATTTAATCTTTCTACTTCTTCACCTATTTTGAAAGATGTTTATGCATAAGCAGAAATTACTTCCAAGTTCTTGAAAACTTTTATCTGAGCACTACAAAACTAAGGTGACCAAATATACCATAAAAATGATGTTTCCTGTTGCATTTGGATACATAATGAAACAGACTCCTACAATTCTTTTTTTTTCTCCTCTTTTAGGAAAACCTGTGCCACTCTTTCATTTAATTGCAACTTCCTAAAGTCTTCTGGTTTCATTTATAGGGTTACTATCAAGATTAATATGGTTCAATTCTTGCAGGGGTATGTTCATTTATTGATCATTGGGAAAGGAGCTCATGATCAGAGAGTCAACATCTAAGTTAATTTTTATTTGTGTGTGTATCTGCTATCTAAATATGTAGATGTGCTGTGTCATGGATAGATATAATCAAAAGTCTGGCCCACCTTTGCAGAGGGTCACAACAGGGCTATCCCAGCACCAGTAGCACCCCAGCAAAAGGAGGGCAAGCAGTGTCCAGAACCACAGGAGACTGGGGAATCTCTAGAATTAAATGTTTGCCAGCCCTCAAATATTTCTAGTCTAGGTGTATAATGTTTAGAGGTTCAGAAGTAAAACTCTTTATTTGATTGCACCTAAGTAGAGATTAGCTTATATTTGACAGATCATCATCCCCTTACCACCAAATACTAGTTACACAAAAAACCACTATGAGCCGAAATAATGATTAAATCCATTTATCCAAACAAAACAGCAAGCACAAATTAGAGAAATCTTACAGATCAGAATATACTAAAGAAAACACCAGAGTAAATGAACTCTTTAGATGGGAGCAAGATAAGATCTCAGCTCAAACCAGGAGAAAGGGAATGATCTTACCCAAGGGAGGTCCACTCTCAGCAGTCTGTAGAATTACAAGCCCTGAAAGGTAAAGAGCATGATATAGCCAGATCCCACACAGGTCTATGGCTCCAAGGTCTGCCATTCAAGATTCTGTCTGTCTGTGTGCTTCTCTCTCTGTCACACCATTTGAGAATCCAGGATCATTTCCACTCCAAAATGAGATATTGAAGTAGCACTTCACTGGGGATCACGAAATGTATGAAAATTTATGAAATGAAGCTAAAGCATTCCCTAATGGACAGTTTATGTTCCTGAGTCCTCATATTAACAAAAAAAGAAGACAGATAATTTAATCATGAAATTTAAAAGATAGAAAAATAAACAAATTAGTCCTGAAATAAGCACAAAAGAGAAAGTTTTGAAAATCAAATGTGAGCTAGACGTAATTGAATTTTTTAAAATTGCCCATATAAACAAAGAATTGGGTTTTTTATGTTAGCTTATTTTATTAAAAGTAAACACAAATTAAGAAAAGAAAAAAATAAAAGGGGGGAAGATAATTAAAAGCAACAGAACTCCTTGCTAGCAGAGTTGTAGAGAAATGAATACACATTAACTACTGGCAAAATTCAAAACTTGCAGAATATTTTTAGAGAGCAATCTCCAAGACAATATATGGTAAAAATTATAAAAAGAATCCCAAGCTAATAATTCCATTGCTGAGAATATACCCATAAAGTGTCGAAACAATAATGACAACGATGATGATGAAACTATCTATAAGAAGCCATTCAGTGTAGTGGAAAGAATATCGAATTTAGAGTCAGAAATTATGGGTGACTTTGGGCAAATCATAACTTCTCTGGGGCCTCCGTTTTCGTCTAGATAGTGAGGAGATTGGACCTCAGATGTCCCTTCTAACTCTGTCTCTTTGATCAATGATTCTATGACCTGTTCAGAGATTTCCAGGGCAGCACAAGATATTATTGGCTGGGGTGGGGGGGTGGGGGAGGAATGGAAGCCACCCCAACAAAAGGGGAACAAAAAATAAACTATGGTACATTAATGTAATTGTAATACCATGATGCCAACAAGACCCACAGATATGAGGAAAACAAAGACCCCTATAAAGATTTTTATATAACAATGCAAAGTAAAGGAAAAAAGGCAGAACCTGAAGAATGAAGTACACACCCTAATCACAGGAAAGGAAATATGAGTAAAAATAAAAGGATAACTAAAGAAGGTTGATGGGGCCTTAGAGTAACTGAAAAGGTGTTACACTTTGTGAAACGAAACTAATTAATTCAAGTATAAACAGTTACTAGAAAAGTGGAGTTGCTTGTATTCATTTCACTGTTGTTTTTAATAAAATGTTTAAACAAAAAATTTAAAAGAGTTAAAAAAACTTTTTTTAAAAATAAAAAGGAGGTATTATTCACAACAAATGGAGAAGAAATAAAATCATTAGAAACATATCAAATGATATGGTGACAAAATTGAAAACATAAACTGAAAAAATGACTATCTACAAAAACCTAAAATGCTAAAATTAACAAAGTAGGAAATAGATAACATAAATCATTTTGTCTCAGAAGAAATGGAACAAGCCTTTAATAACCCCCTACAAAAATACTTCCAGAGTTGAATTCAGTGTTTTTCCCTCTGCATTAAGCTACCTCCACGTTATAACAGTAAATAAAAATTATTATTTGTGTCAATTATTTACAATGACAGCTGACATTTATATATCCCTTAAAGGTTTAAAAAGAATCTTGCATACATTTTATCATTTAATGCTCAGAACAAATATGGAGTAGGCACTATAGGTATTATCCCCATTCTACTGATGAGGAAACTGGGACTTAGATAAAAAAAAAAATATAAGAAGGTATTAAGAAGGTGATGATGAAATACCAAGACTATTAGGTTATTCTTTCACAAACTGTGAAAAAGTTTCCTGATAAAATTAAAATGATAGCTGGACATTGGTTGAGCAGAGTGGTCAAAATCTGGGTGACCCTAAGAAAAGCCTCCCAGCCCTAAGCAATATTTCAAAGCAATTTGGGAATTCTAGACATTTGAAGCAAGAAATAGTTTTATGAGGAATGGCCCCTGTGCTGGGGTGTGCTAGTAAATGTTTAACAATCAAATTTTTCTCCTCAGCCAAAAAATGTACATATGACAAATTTTTAACTTTAATCTTCATTATTAACATTTCCCCCATCACTTTCTTAAGTCTAGAAAATAAATAAAATAATAAATCACACCCTGACTTATAGCATTTGCCAATTTCCCAGGTATAAATGCTCACACTCAAAATTTAACAATTGGCTACTGAAAGTGGTTTGAATTTGCTCCAGTCCATCCTTGCCCTGCACCTTCACCAGAGAGTAGCAGGGGAATAGGTGATCTTCTCTTCTTCCCTCTGTCATTGGTCATGGTGTCAGAGGTATTCACCCAGTAGATGTAGCATCCAGCAGGGAAGGGTTTAAAGAATTAAGTGCTTTGAGGTAAGGAGCAGAGGCAAACACTTTCCAGAAAGACAGACACCAAGCATTCAAGGAAAGAAGAAATGTCAAGGAGTGAGCCCTCTGGCTGAAGAGAAAAGAGCTAACTAGCTAGGATTCCAGTGAGCACTAGCTCTGGAAGTCAAGAGTCAAGTCATGGAGAGAAGCAGATCCAGAAAGCCCAACTAATCAACTTGCCAGCAGAGATGATGGAACCTGGTTGGGGGGAGGGAAGGCAGGACTAGCATGAGGACACCACAAGAAGTGAAAAGACATTGAAACCCAACTGTACCAGAGAAGAAAGTCGCTTTGGCCATATTCGTGCTGTACATATGTGCCTCACTTAGCATTATTCTCTAAATTTGTGCCTACTCTTCTGTAGGAATGGTTCCCGTGCGGGGAAAGTCATCAAATACAGCAATAAGTGAAAAAAGCCATAAAAATCTTAAACTCTGTGAAAAGTAGACGTGGACATGGTAATCTGTTACAATCATAGATTTTGAATTATATTTTAGACTCTGAGTCAAAACTTAAGATACTGTGACCTATGAAACCATTATAAGACTGTTATGACCCAAATTTGACTGATACATGATCCATACACAAACTTATGTTTGGGCAAAACATTGGCTTAACTCCCAAGCTCATTACTAAGCAGAAAACCAAAAATATCCACCAATCAGTAGTGATTCACTCTCTGGCTCCTCCTGCCTTTGTCTGTTTTCTATAATTACCACAGGGAATTTGGGGAGGTTCTTTGGAGGGGATTCACTGATTTGTCAGGCTGCAGCCCCAGACTGAAGATGATTAATATCTTGGCAGGGATTCATCACACTGCCCCAAATGTAACAACCCAAGCTGATTAAACTACTACCTAGGATCAATCTGGAGCTCTTTGGCTTCTTCCTTTGGTATTAAAAGATCACCTCATGGTTATGGAGAAAATGCAGGATTCTCTAGGTGGGGTAATTCTGGACCTTACATTTTCCTACAGACAATCTGGGTATTTGTGGGAAAGGTTACCTCATATTGATGGGAGGAGGACGCTTGTAGCTACTGTTTTTATGCCATCTTTGTAAATACCTTTGCTTTGAGCTAATTGTGTCAGTCTACTGGCTGACTACTAAAGATAAGCTCATTGGTGGGGACACAAGATTTAGACATATGAACCCACAGAGTCTTTAAAGCCAAGTAACTCCTTGAGGTCTTCCCTATAGGCTACCCCACCAACTTGCTGCAGTTGCAGGTTGGATCTCCCTGGTTGATGACTACTTTAGTTTCAAGGTACTCTGTGGGTTTTTTGTTTTCACTCTCACAAGCCATGCACAATATACTTACCTTCAATAGCTAGCCATAAGACACAATTAGCTCAAAGGAAAGGCATTTACTGAATGAGTGAGAACAGTAGCTACAGCCTCCCCACCTTACTCCACCCCACCCCACCCCTGACACAATGTGATGTGAAAAGAGCAGTTTACATAGAGTACAATAGCATCAAGAAACATGTGTCTCAGGCAAGTCACTCTTCTAGCACTTGCCAGAAAGAGAGATGCCATTTCTCATGGTGTCCTTATGTGGTTCCCCACGGGTGAGGATGAATCACTCTGTACATTCTGCTAATAGACTACACTCAGTCTATGAGCCAAGCGGATTTTCACACCGTTTTAAAATTGTGAATACAGTGTCTGAAAGGGATAAAATCTTAACACCTCTGGAAGGTCTCTGAGAACTGTGACTTGAGGAGACTCAAAAGATTGAGTCCTCTGAACACACAAACATACACACCCCTTACACTATTCTAGCTGCATTACACTTTAGATTGGCTTGAGTACAGGAAAATAGCCACCCTAATTCACTGTTAATAGAGATGTGAATTGGCCTGACCATTTTGGAAAAGCAATTTAGAATTATGCAAGAAAAGTTACAACATTTTTCATACACTCTGACACAGTGATCCTTCTACTGGACTTAAAGCCCACAGAGGTCAATGGAAAGACTTATCTGAGTGAAGATATTCAGAGCAGTACTATTTGTAATAACAAAAGCATGAAAACAAACCAATAACTGAAAAAGCTAAACAAATTGTGTTTTTTAAAGTATTGAAATATTATATTGAATTGTAAGAAAAAATCAATCTGAAGAGTTCAAAGAAGCAAGAGAAGACCAGGATGAAATGATACAGAATAAACAAAATAGGACATAGGACCAAATGTATACAAATGACTACAGCTATTGCAGCCACATAAATGCAGACAACTTTAATCAGAAATACTCAACTGAAAAATCCTTGGAGAACATCAGTGCTCATTTATAAAACAGATAGCCACTCTTTCTTTAAACAAAGAGAAAACTATACTGTGTCATACTATATCACTTAAGTATTAGAGTATATATACTGAGGGGGATTGCATTGTGAGTACACAAGGTTTCATATGACAAACCTTATTGATTAGAAAAAATAAGAGGAGGGAGACACAGAAACTAACCAACATAACCCAGTAAACAAGGGAGGACGAGGGTGGGGGCCACTAAATGATGAATTATTTGACTATGAAAAACCATCAAGCAAATAAAACTTTTTAGATGACTCTCAGTCCTGTCTTCACAGTGGTGGGTGGCAGTAAAAAGATCCGAAGAGAAGAAGAGTAGCATTGGTTTCAGAACAGCTATAAATATTAATTTAACTGTTAGTACTCCAAATGTGAGATCTTTATCCAGTAACCAATGAATTGACATACTATGAGAAGACATGCACTGACCCACGTCAAAATTTCCATTCTGCCTGTAAGTCGATCAAGAAAACAAAAGGAAATTCAAGTTATATTGAAGTCAAGCCTAAGTTCTCCTGGGAGAAGCAAACAAAGGAATGGGGAAGAACTCATCTTGCAGGGCTCCTGATGAACATAGGCAAAAGACCACAATGAAGATAATTACTGCTGATTTCCCGAAATCTATTTCAAAGGATGAAGGGACAGAAGATCTTGACAAAATTGTTCAAACCATACCAATATACATTTGGATATGGGGCAATTCCGATGAATAAAAAGGTGAGTGCAGGAGAGGATAAAAAATATGCTAGAAAATGACTCATATTTTAGAAAGAAGCCAGTAGTAGCTCATGGACAACTCAGGAGTCTCATGCTCTAGAGTGAAACTATGGCAAGGTAAGCTTGGCTTTGCTCCAGGGGGTCCAAATTTAGAGGGCATTGACAATACTTATACTCCAGTAATTAGAAATAGTTGAGCTTAGTGCCTAGTTTGCAAAAATAATTAAAATAAGGGACTACTAGATGGAATACTCCTTATACTCCCAGGGGCTAGAGGGGGCAAACTCACCTAATGGCCTGGTCCTGTCCTGTTCTCACATTGGTGACAAGCCCCTCAGAAGTAGCCTTGGGGGTGTCGCAGAGTTACTGTCTCCGTGCCCCCAAGGGGGTGATGTTGCACAGTGTCTCTCTTCTTGGGGTATGAGTTTTGAGGGAGGTTTTTGTGTTGGTTGCCCCAGGAGTATTTTAGGATGTTTGCCCTAAGCTCTAGACTAATTGTGACATTGATTGTGCCTATGGATCATGAATACTTTCTTATGAGAGTTGGAAGATTCTGAGTATGGTGAACACTGAACAAAATCACCAAAAAAATGAAATTAGACTGGAAATGACTGGGTATAGATATACATCATATTCAAATCAGCTTCTGTGTACAGTCAGAATATCGACTAATTAAAAGTTAAAATCAACATCAAATTAGCAAAAAGGATAAGGATGAGAAGGACTCTAAGTTCAATAGTCTCAGCCTAACCTATTCAATTGTGCTTTCCAAGTTGAAAAATAGGAAAATAAAAATTCACAGATATTAGCCTTCGTAACTATCACTTTCTACAAAAGCTTAAGTGATTTTAGACATCCATCACAATGAGAGAGCCAAAAGAGCACAGGAACAGTCTTAGCCAGAAAACATTTGTCCTCCTTGTGAAACAGAGACATGGCAGTCTCTGTCACTAAGGGCAACGCTAGTTTCAAATACAAACTCATTTATAAAATGCTCTTGTGGAGCATAGCAGAATATTGCAAGCAGTATCACCCCAGAAAGAGCAAAAAAGGCAAGGGAAGCATAAATAAATCTACAAAAAGTTCCCTTCATCCTTCACATTCTCTCTTTCAGTTACCCCATCAATCTATAGTGCTCTCACCTAGCCCCAAGCCCTCATGTTGGTCCCTACCCCACTGCTTGAAATCTGACCGTCTCCTCATATTTATTCTCCTCCCATTCCTGAATAGCCATAAGTACAGAGCCAAAAGGGACCTTCCACATAGTTTTATCTATCGCCTTCATTTTAGATAGAGACTAGAAATTTAAAAGAGGAAAGGGACTTGTCCAAAGTCACATAGGTAATAAATAATAGAAGCAGGATTTGAGCCTGGGTGCCCTCGCTCCAAAACCAATGAGCTTTCATGCCTGCCAAGTCCATTCAAGTCAGCAGGTAATCTATTAAGTGATTTCTTTGGAAGATGACAAAGAAGGGAGACACATGATCTCTGCCCTAAAGGAGATTACAAACCTGCTGGGAAAGCAAAACTAAGACATATGAAAGACCAGAAAAGTGTGTAAAGGTCTGAGGCATTGAATCTAGGCTCTGCTGCCATGTGGAGTTGGGACAACCTCTCTGAACTTTCATTACAACATGTCACTAGGGCATTGGTCTAGACCTTCTAGGTCCTTGGGTGTAACCTTTTTGACTGAGTCCAAGTTTTACAGAACCAATCCTTTTCAGTCAAAGGGCAGCACTTGAGGGCCTAGAGGGCCATATATGGCCTCGAGGCTGCCAGTTCCCCACCCCGGTCTAGGTAAGTCTGTTTCACATCTAAGATCTCCATGTCCCATCATTTTATTCCTTCCAGTTCTAGAATTCTAGGTTCTGCCATGCCAACCTTGTCTCTCTGATGACTCCCCAACATGAAACTACTGATCTCAGGATCTCTGTAGCATGGCTTGTGCATCTCTTCAGCCCCCATTATTGATTATTGCCTTTGCCTACAACACCTGTTCTCTTCATCTCTTGCCTCTCCAAATTCCATCTTTCCATCAAGCCCCAGCTCAAATCCTCCCACCTTCATGGCATCTTCCTTGATTCTTCCAGCTTGAAGTGCTTTTTCTGTCCTTTGAAGTTCATTAGTATTTACTTACTTTATCCAATATTGCTTTGAATTATTAGTTAACTTTCTCTGTGTGTATATATGTGTGTATGTGTCTAAATCAGGGCTTCCTAACCTTTTTTAGTGTGTGCACAGATCCCTTTGGCAACCATAAACTCTTCTTAGAATAGACTTTGAGCCTTTTTTAAAGAGCAGACTTTTTTTGCTTTTCTCCACACCCTCCATGCTTAGCGTAGTGGTGTACATAGTAGGTGCTTAATAAATGATTATTTACTGACTTTATTCCCTCAGCACTTAGTACAGTGCTAAGCCAACATGAGAGGAACTGGACATCTCTAGCATGTCTCTATCCACAGTTTGATACAGTAGAGACTTCAG
Source organism: Gymnobelideus leadbeateri (assembly GCA_011680675.1). Lineage (NCBI taxonomy): Eukaryota > Metazoa > Chordata > Mammalia > Diprotodontia > Petauridae > Gymnobelideus > Gymnobelideus leadbeateri. Next base: position 582,508 of record WOXC01003676.1, on the reverse strand, counting down.
ACAATTTCCCCTTTGCGTGAGATCTGGGACCTCTGGGACCTCTCTCCTGGTTGGGCTGAGTTACCAGCAGGAAAATTTCTTCACTCTGTATTGTCTGCTATATATTCTCCTATGTGTACTTTTTCTAACTTCTGTTTTGCTATAGACTTGGATAAATTAGTTCCTTTGCTATTTTCTTTATGTGTGTCCATTGGAGAACTGGTATTTGGTGGAAAGGGAGTCAAGCCTTGGATATAAAGCTTTCTCTGTTTAAAAAAAAAAGAGATCAGGGGTTTAACTGGAACTGAAAAATTATATACCCTAGATTAATAATATTTGGGGGAGCAGATAGATATAATTCTAGCCCTGTACCCCATCTTTCTGAAGAGAGCAAGGGGCCAGGATCTGGCCCCAACTTCCTGCTTCTCCTCCTGCCAGGAATCAGTCTTCCTTGGAGGAGGATAAGGGTAGGAAATGCTAAAGATGTCTATTCTTGTCTCCTTATGAGATATACATAGAGGCACCCACACTGCACATATATAAGTAAATGTGCATGTGCATGTACATATATACACATATGTGTGCATGTGTGTTACATACAAGGTCATGGGAAGAGTTGGAAAAGCAGCACCTGAGAGAATCAAGAAAAGTAGGAGGAAATGCTTGAGCGGAGCTTTGGGGGAGGCTCAGGATTCAAAGAGGCTGAGGCAAAGGAGGCATGTCGGAAAGCCATGCAAAAGCATGGAAATGGGAGATGGAACATTGTACATACACAACAGTTAACTGGTGAATCAGCAAACATTTACAAAGTCCCTATTACTATGTGTGAGGCATGATGGATACAAAGAAAGGCAAAATGTGTCTGGAACTTTAGTATATAAAGGAAAAAATGTATAATAAGCTTGGAAGATAGGCTAGAGTCAGACTTTACAGGGCTTTAAATACAAAAGAAAGGAATCTGTATTTTATCCTTATTGCTTCACGAGCAGGGGATGACAGGGTCAGACCTATGTTTTGGGGCTGAATTGCTGGTCTCTGAGGTCCGTTTCAACTCAGGTACTGTAATTCTGGCAGGAATACACAACACTGAAATGCCATATTTACAGAAACAACAAACAATAAATGTTTATTCTCAGAGGGGGAATGATCTTAGTGCTTATATCAGTTATTAACACCTTGGTATGAATTTGTGAGTTGGTTTTCAATCCTTCAGAAAGCGGAAAGTGGATATGTCCATGCATGCATGGATGTGCTATGTCCCTGGAGAATAGCTCCAGAGTCCAGGACGATAGTTGGGCTTAGGGAAAGCAGCCAAATGAATTGCATGAGGTTAAAGAGTGGGCCATAAAGGAAAAAAGGGCTTAGAAGGCACAACCTAATACTAAGTTTTGCTTAGGGCCCACTTTTCTCATGAGTCAGTAAGGTCTCTTCACTCACTTCCATCTTCCCTTTTATCATCATATAATCTGACCTCTCTGGGATAGGGATCCATCCTTTAGAGGACTGGCCTGGCTGGTAGCAACACATCACTTTGGATTATAGTAGCTGACCTTTGGGACAGAGCAGACTTCCTGCTAGAATCGATGGGGGGTGGGGGGGAAGATAGTATAATTACAATAGCTAGTGTTCACATAACATTTTAAGTTTTGCAAACTTATCATATGTTATCTCATTTGATTCTTAACCCCGGGATGTACGTACAATTATTATTCCCATTTGGCAGTTGAAGAAACTGAAGCAGAAGTTATGACTTGTCCAGAGTCCTACATAGTACGAGTCAACCATCTCAATTGCCTTTACAGGGAGAGATGAACAAATATTATTCTTTTTTATAAACGAATGGAAGTGCAATGGGGCCTCTGAGATGGGTGAGTGGTGGATGGAATGACTCCAAACCCATAGACTCAAATGAGATGGAGTTTCTGGCCTAGAAGTATCATCATCATCCCCCATTTCAGTCTGGACAATATCCACCTCATCAGAGGGGAGCTGGGACCTTTTCATCCTGGTTTGTCTGTGGAAGTGCCCCTTTGGTAAGCAATTAACGTAAAACAGAGACAGAAGCATTGAGTGATACCTCCCAGACGTTGAAAAATTGGAGGGGATGGCATCAAGAGCAAAAGAAAGAAACATCACCCCTGATACCCAGCTCCCACTACATGGAACTTACCAAAACGTTGTTAAACCATGCCTCAGATAACCCGAGGCATATGATATCCAGGCCCTGATTAAGGATACACAGGGCACTCTAATAGCTAAACTATAGACAGTTTCATCAAATAGCAGGAAACACTTGACAAGCTGGATAACCTGACTGTAATAGAAATCAACACCATTAGGGCATTCCTTACACAAGTTCAAAATTATGTGTGCTGACTCTACACAAACTTTGATTTCTTCAAGAGAGCTCAACCCCATAATTCTTAGAGGAAAATGTTGTAGTTAAAAGAGACCCCTTACCTTTTGCAAGAGTGAGTGTGTGTATCCCCCAAAAGAAGGAGGGTTGTTACCTTGCCCACCTTTCAGGAATGAACTTCTACTTTCATAGTCCTCAGGACATAAAAAGTACATGGAGATAACATGGGGGCAAGCAGTGGCACACTTTTTCTTTCAGTAAAAGAAGCAAGGGGTTTGGGATTGATGCTAATCATTACACCTCCACCAATTTCAGAGAATGTTGTTCTGCCCTATATCTATCTCAAGCAGTCTCTGTTGCAAAATAAATTATTCTATGTGGCAGGTTTCTCTGATCTGAACAGAGACTATCATGCTGAGAAGAATGGTATGGTTAGAAGTTATTTGTTAGAGTTTTTTTTTTATTTATCCCTTACCAGCAGAATGTTGCTTTTCCCTTGAATGTATGAGCTTTCACAAGATACCAATAACATAGTAATAAAAGTATGATTTAGAATTTTTTTTAGAATAGTGTCATGGAGCATCCCACGACTACCCCCATCATTATCACAGAGCACATGTAGCTTTTGGCTTCTGGAGGACATTGTGGGATTTCAGGATGAAGAGCTCGAGGCTAGCTTCTAGGCATTATCACTGGGAGTCTCCTGATTTGTTGACAAACTGGAAGAGTTAATGATTGTTTCCACCTCTCTTAGATGAGCCCTCTAGGTGACAAGATGTGATCTCAGCAAGGGATGGAGGACAGCCTTACTCTGCCTCCAACATAGTAGCAACAGATGTTGTTGCTCCTGGAGCAGGGTCTTTACTAGCCAGGCTCATATCCCTGGGATCCTGGCTCATTTTCTCTTTATCTTTTGTTTCCTTCCTTTAGCATTGGCCTTGTGAACATTGAGTGGTCTGGAGAAATTATATCATTGTCATCTTCCATTGGTAAAATGGTTACAATGGTGTCTCCCAGAGCAGCAGTGGCTGACTCCTAGGGAAGTGGCAGCATCAAATAATTTGGTCATTGCCAGGAAAGAGGCCCCTGGAAAGAACATTGGTCAAAGAGATGAAATGTGAAATGGCTAATTGTTGGAATTGCTAAACTGTGTTAGACTTTGATGAGGCTTATATATGTACAGCTTTCCAATAGACTCCAAGGGTAGTTAGAAGTGCAGGGAAGGGTTAGTTCACTCATCTGGGGCCTAGATCTCCTCAAAGTTCTAAGAGAAACAATTATTCTAAGTTCTGAGATAGCAGTTGCTTATTTTGAATAAGCGGCAGAAAACTGGAACCAATGGAGAATACAGTAAGCTTCGGTGATATGAATATGAGATGAAGAATTGGAAAACCCTTAGGTTAATCCCTAGGGAAATAGAGATACCAAAACTATTCAATTATTGTGGGATAAGTATAATGTACCTGATCACAGACAGAAGGTGAGAATCTTGTTACTAACAAAAAGAGAGAGGGCTGTGATAGGAAAGGACAGATTTCATAACTATGTCAACTAAGCCTGGAGTCAAGAAGACCTCAAGTCAAGTCCAGTCTCAGACATATACTAGCTGTGTGACCCTAGGCAAATGACTTAACCTCTGTCTACCTCAGTTTCCTCAAATATAGAATGGAGGTAATAATAACACCTAGCTCTGATGCGGTTGTGAGGGCCAGATCAGATATTTGTAAAGCACTTAGAACAGTGCTTGGTCTGGCACACAGTAGACACTTAATAAATGCTTGTTTGCTTCCTTCCTATTCAGTAAGTTCCAGTGATTCCCTATTGACTCTAACAACAAATACTATTTCATCTTTATTATCTTTTTAAAACTTTTCTAATTTTATAAATCTTATGATGCAGATAACAATTAGTACAGAATAATTTATAAATAAATATATGTACATTTATAGAGAGTGTATGCTCAGGATTTTGTTTGTTTGTTTTACTGATGGTATACATGATTTTAAAAAAAAGCCTGGAAAGTATTTTTAAAAATAAACACATTCTTGGGAACAGCTCTGCTTCAATTGAATCTTTATAAATTGGATCATATGTTCAATTTGTTATACTGGTAAGCTAGGCATTTGAAGGAAACTGCTATCGAGTCCTTTAATAAAATAAATAATCACACCCCTCCCTCTACCAGCCATTTGCCCTCTATTTTGATCACAGGACACTAGAGGTTGGCTAGTCCAACCTCCTGGTCTTACAGAGCAAGAAACTGAGTCCCAAGGAACTACTTGAGGTTACGTAGATAGTAACTAAGAGAAGTGGGATCCATATTCTTCAATCCCAGGGACACTGACCTCCTGACTGTTTACAAGAACAAGGCACTCCAGCTCTCAACTCCAGATATTTTCTCTGAATGCCTTCCACACCTTCCAGTGCTCTCCTTCTTCTGTCTACTGCCTTCCTTGGCTTTCTTTTAAGTCCCAACTAAAATCCCACCTTCTACAGGAAGCCTTTCCCAATCCCTCTTAATTCCAGTGCCTTCCCCCTGTTAATATTTCCTCTTTATTCTGTATATAGTTTGCTCTGTGTGTATATTATATGTATATATAAATTTTTTGTGCGTGTGTGTGTTTGCATGTTCTCTTCCCCATTAGATTGTAAGTTCTTTGAAGAGGTTTTTTTTAATTTTTTTGCCTCCTTTTGTATTCCCAGTGCTTAGCAAGTACCCAGCACACAGTAGGAACTTAATAAGTGTTTACTGAATGAATGAACTCAGATGCTGTGACTTTAAAGCCAATAATCTTTCTACTGTGCCATAGTTCTTTTTTATAGGGCTAGAGTTTTAAAAACAGATTTCCTTAAAGTGAGATAGGCAATTAGAGACTTGACTTAAAAGACTCTGACCTTGAGGAGGTGAGGCTGGGACTCAACTATAACTTCAGATTCCAGTGCTTTTAGATTTATAAAGTAATTTTGTCACAACCCTGTGAGGCAGGGAATGCTCGCCATTTTACAGATGGGGAAACTGAGGCTCAAAGAGATGAAGTGATTTAGCCAATGTCACAAAACTAATATATAGTAGAAATGGATTTCAAACCCAGGACCACCTCCCTCCCACACCTCAGCAAGCCCTCTTTCTACTATACCTTAGGGAAGGGGCAGGTGGCCCTCTAGGTCCTCAAGTTTGGTCCCTGTGGCCTCCAGGTGGAAAGTACAGAGCAAACAATCAATCCACAAGCACATTATATATGCCAGGCACCTCTGGGTTAAACCTACAAAGACACAAGTGAAGCAGTCCCTGCTCTCAAGGAACTTCCCTTCTCATGGGAGTGAGAACATGAATACTTATCAGTATATGAGAAGATTATAGCTCCTTTTGGAAGAGCAAGTTTAGATGCAGAAGACAGGAAGGGGTGACTGACAAGGAGGCAACTGGGAGAAGACTGAGAGCATTAGGGATACATAACCTTCCCCTATTTCACAATTTTGCCTGGAGCTAGTCTGTTTTTTCAATCCTAGGAGTATGTTAACCAACCCACTTCCCCTTTCAGCAAGTCGGGGTTTCCCAAGCCCTTTGGTAAACTGGGATTATTTATCCCAGCTGGTCTCTCAGGAAGAGTGCAAAGACAAGGAGGAGAAAGAAACCAGACCAGAGAGAGATTATCTCCATTTGGAGACAATCTGTAACAATACTAGTTAATGCGCCAAGATTTATGAATTCCAACAAGAAAGGCACCTAGTGCAGAAATTACAAGTGAGGATACTGATTCTTCAGGACAGTTTAGGAGGCACTGTAGATAGAGCACCTGGCCTGGAGTCAGGAAGACTCCTCTTCCTGAGTTCAAATCTGGCCTCAGAACCTTACTAGCTGTGTGACCCTAGGCAAGTCACTTAATCCTGTTTGCCTCAGTTTCCTCTTCTGTAAAATGAGCTGGAGAAGGAAATGGCAAGCCACTCCAGTATCTTTGCCAAGAAAACCCCAAATGGCGTCATGAAGAGGCTGACATGACTAAAATGTCACAGCAAAAATACTGTATCAAAGAAGTGAAGGGAATTATTCTTTCACATATCAGAGGCCTGCCTTAGTCAGGACTTCCTGAGTCTAGCACAGACTGCTATAAGTATGCTACCCCTTCTCAGACACCCCAAAGAATTTTCCTGCTACAGCCCCCCAGCTCCAGAAAGGCAGTCATTCTCCACAAAAGCTGGGGTGCCTGCTCCCTGGCCCTGTCACAGATGAGGGAATCCCTGAGGACCTTTTTCTGAAAGAATTCCATTTCTTCTGGCAGCTACAGTCTGCTTTAGCTTGGGGAGGAGGGCTCCTGCAGTGGTGGGGAGTCTATCCCTCTTCTCTATTCCTCCATTTGCAGTTGGTATTTATTTATTTTAGGAAACTCAATGAGCCTGTGCCTGCAATGGTAACAGTCTTCTGGAGGCAGGGAAAGAGAGAAAATAAGGAAGAATCGTAGAGCCAAGGATAGGACTCTGAGCTTTCAGTGAATCAAGACAAGGAGGGGGGAGCCCCCCAGGAGGAGCCAACATGTGTCTTAGTATGGAAGCCAGTAAAAGGGAGTAATGGAGAACAGGCCAGCCTGCCCCCCAGCAGTGCTGTGCAAAGAGTAGGAGGTTTTTCCCAGAATACAGTGTGTTCTTTCTGTATCAGACTAGAGAGAGTTCGATTTGAGGGGGTTGGGAGGAAGAGAAGGAAAGGAGACTAATCCAGATAGCCCTTCTTTTCTCTCTTCTCCCTCTGCTTCCTACCCCCAGAACAGAAAAGCTCTCCAGACTAAAGGGGTCCCAAGCTACAAAAGCTCCCCACCCACATACATACCCACTAAAAGAGTCTCTGGTGTATACTAGTGAATTCTTGGGAGTGAGATTGGTGACGGGATAGTAGTAATCTTGGGGGTTTGCATACTTTAGTTATATACATAGTGACCACATGTGGGCATGTGGGCAGAGTGCCAGGGCCCAGCCAGGTATTACTGTGGCCATCCCTGATTGGCTGAGAATGTGCTGTGGATTTTTAAACAAGCCAATAGCCAAGGCAAAAGAGGCCAGAAGCTGAGTAGAGCCAAGCTTGGGGCGCTGGGGCCTGAGAAGGAAAAAAAATCCAACAAAATTCTGAGAGAAAGCAAGAATATACTAGAGGGAGTCTGTGGAAATGTGGTCAGTATTTGTGAGAAGGTCTGTGAAGAAATAAGATGTTTTTAACTTTTGTGATGGAATTAGGGATTTGGGTGATGTATCCTTTCACTACAAGTTCCTTCAATAGTTCAATGGATCCAGGATTCCTCAATTCGGGTATACCCCTTCCTCCACCTTATGATCTATCTTTTTCTGAAAAATCCTCCAAAGAAGATCCACCCAGTGAGCTAGAGACCGTTTTCTGATTATGAATAATGTCAGTACTATATAAATGAGTAATGACCTGGGTGTGTATGGGAGGGCACCAGTTACCTTGCCTACTCCTACATAGCTGAACATTCCTGGTTGGCTGAAGGTTTGACCAAAGATTTTTCAATTTATCAGCAAGCTAAACCTAGGTCTCAGGAAGTTGAGAAGTCTAAAACCAGCCAGGGCAGAGTTCAGTGAAGGAGATTAGCCATTTGCTGGTCTGCGACCAGTAAGGATTAGGCTCTTGGTCTGGCTAGGAAATACCTGAGGCCTCAGGCCAAGAGAACTAGACTGGGGTTTGCTTATGAAGATTGAGAATCATCCAGTTGTGAATGGGGTCCAGCATTTTTTTCTTTACCATGATTAAACCCTCAATCTTCTCTATATGTTCTACAGGAGACAGCCTCTCTCACTGTGGAAAACTCACCCTAGGTTTAAGGCACTATGTGTCTATATCTATTCAAAACCATAACTCACAATCTACCAGCAGTATATTTACTTTTACTAATTACCTAGAAGATATAACTATTTCAAGGCAAAGACATTTCAATGAATAGTGAGAGCAAAATGAGAAAAATGTTCATATAACATTCATTGGATAAACCTGGGGCACATGTAAATAGCATGTGTCACCAGTGAACACACATAAGGAACATGTATATATAACCACACATGTAGAATGGGAACACATGATTCAGATTCTACAGATTTCTTCTGTTAATATCATTATACAGTTCTTTCAAGGTCTGCACCCGATAGATCCTTCTCTTTTCTGGGTTTGTACTTGACCATCACATTGTATCTCTGCTACACCCAATCCTCCCCTCCCTGTCTGTTTCTGTGTCTCTCTTTCTCTCTGTCTCTCTGTCTGTCTCTCGATGTCTGTCTTTCTGTGTCTGTCTCTCTCTCTCCTTGACTTTTCTGCTCTCCATTGGGCACATCATTCTGTTGGGCTCCTAGTCACTATTTAGTGCTGTTCTCTGCTACAAACTTCTAGACTACCTTTTTTTTCAGGTCTACCTGCAGACCATTTCAGTACTAGACTGCTAGGGTACAGGGACTAGAAATCTCTCTAAGTGCAAGATGACAGTTTTTTAGTGGCAAAGTGACAGAGGCTATGAGCCACCACAGTCGGGTGCCAAAAGGAAGAGTGCCTCTGAGTTAGATTGAGTTCTTTCTTTTAAGTCCCTTTGCCTGGAGCTGATTATCCATCCTCTGAGTCAGAAAACTATCCGATTTAGGGTTAGACATTCCCGAGCTCTACTCTAACCAGAACGAAAATGAATTTAAGTTAATCAGAACAAAAACTAAGGAATCACGACTAGATTACCCTTCCCTTCCCTGGCCCTCCTTTCTGCCTTTATTATGTGTGTCAGTAGCAAAGGACCTCCACCTTTGCCTAGGTATTTGGGACGGCTAAAAAAACTTCACTATTTTCTTTCATAACTAACTTATTCTTGTTCCTGTAAATACACATCCTTGCTTTAAACTCAGAAGGGCTCTGAAAGAGAATAAGATGGTTGGTGAAAAGAATCAGGTGGAGCTGGCTATTGGGGAAGAGAGTACAAGGTCAGAGACCTGGGAAGAAAGACAGGCACTAATTTCAAGGCCGGTCAAAAGGTTCTCCCACGTTCTCCCAGGGCTCAGGAACCAATTCGCTTACACTGTCTTAGCATCCCTGGAGGTTTTCTAGCAGAGGATAGATGATACGTTGTCAGGGATACTATAAAGGGCATTTCTTCTCTTTTCAGGTCCCAGCTGGCCTACGTGAACTTCTGGGGCTCTTCTGATGCTGGGGTTCTAGAACCACCGCCACTTGGGGAGCTTAAGGGCTGGAGCCGTCCATTCAGTCCCGCCTGTCCCGTCGTACTTAGGAAATCTCCCCAAACTCGAACCTGGGGAACGCGGAGGGAAGAAAAACCCCGAAAGGACCGCAGAACAGCATGCAAAGGCGACGGTCTGGGGGAGCCGCCGGAGGGCTCCCCAGGCATCTGGCGTCAGAAGGGAGAGCGCAGTGGCCGGTCAGGGAGTATCCGGGAGGCGCTAGGGCCTTGCGGATGGGTCGGCCAGTGCAGGGGAGGGAGCGAGCGAGGGAGGAAGGAGGGGGCTGGGGCTAGGGCAGGAGGCGGCGGCGGCGGTGGGAGAGGCGCCCTGAGCTGCCTCCATGGCACGGAGCGGCGGCGGTGGCGGCGGCGGCAGGAGCCCAGCCCTATCCGCTAGATCCCAGTGGAGTGCGCAGCGGGCGAGTGCCGCCGAGGTGATCAGCCCGGTGGGGAGAGCAGGGCGCAGTGGCCGCTCCGGCGGGGCCAGCCCAAGCCGGAGCCCTTCTGACAGCCGCGTCCTCCCCTCCGGGGCGCGCCGGCAGGGGCCCCGAGCTCGCCGGACATGCCCCGGGGACCCCCGGGCTCTCCTCCGCCTAGGGCTCCCCGGCCGGCCCATGGGCGCCCCCGGCCCCAGCTAATCGCACTCCCCCAAAGCCCCTGTCCGCGCCCGCCTCTGCTCATACCCCCGTGCCAGCGCTGTCCGTCCCCGCGAGGGACGATGGGCTGATGGGCGCCGGGGGCCGCAGGATGCGAGGGGCGGCCGCGGTGCTGCTGCTGCTGCTGCTGGCCCTGGAGTCTGGGGGTTCCCGGGGCTGCCCGGTGCCGATCCGCAGCTGCAAGTGCGCCGGAGAGCGTCCCAAAGGACTGAGCGGCGGCGCACCCAACCCGGCTCGCAGGAGAGTGGTGTGCAGCGGCGGGGACCTCCCGGAGCCGCCGGAGCCTGGCCTCCTGCCCAACGGCACCGTTACTCTGTAAGTACCGTGGCTCTGCCTCGTCCCGTCCCGTCCATTCCCGCGCGGTTCGGACGGGACGGACTGGCAGGCTGAGAAGAGGCATGCCATCCAGCTCTCCGTATCGTGCCCGGAGGCAGGCTGCCGTGCTATTCCCCAGCGCCCGAGTGAAGGATCTGGGACCCCTGGACAGAGAAGTGCTGTTCATCAGCCTCTGGGTGTTGGAGAGGGGGCCCAGGCACTTCGAAAGACATGGTAGTTCTTGGTCACCATATCAGATAAAGTCAGGACATTCCCCCGTCTCCTTTCCCTCCGTACTAGCTTGGTAACTTTGGACTTGGGAACTGGCCATGGAGAGAAAGAGATGATGGCTGATTTGGTTTTTTATGGGTTCATTGAGAATCTCCCCCCTGCCCTTCCCAGTGGAGCTCTGGACAGGACTGACCAGAGGTTAGGATTCCCTACCTAGGTCATCCAACCCCTATCCCCAGCCTGCCAATTCACCTAGAGAAGGGTTCTACCTAGTTTCAGAGAAATAGGGGTAGGGGGAAAAGGTGTCAGAAGAAAATAGGGGAAAAAACCCCAAAATACTCGAGCTTCATCTTGTCCTTTAAAGATCTGAATGTTCTTAGTTCAAATAAATGTTTGAGCTATTCCTATTTCCTCTTGTCTCCCCCAGGCAATAAATCCACTTACACAGAACCTAAATATTCAGAGCATGACAATGGACACAAACATACACTCTCACACGCACACTCACACACACACACACACACACACACACACACACACACATCCATCCAGACACCATCCATCCATATACACATTAAAGTCCTTAACTACACCCTTCCACCCTCTCCTTCTGTCCTCTGGGTATAATAGATAAACCTCCAGTATTTCTTCAGTAGCTTTTGCACAGAAGAGCTTGTAGGGAAATCTTTCTACGTTGAGTGTGACCCTGGTCTTCTCTTTAGAAGGCTGACTATTGGTTTTATAGAAAGGATGTCATAAAGTCCCTTCATTGCTGCAGACATTACACCCAATATTCGAATCCAGGGGTCTGAGGTCACTGAAAATCAAAAAGAGACTTAGGGAACACACCAATCCCCTCAATTTCCTAAATAGATCATTCACTGAAAGTCCCCGAACAAGAACCATGAAATGTAGGTTCAACCCTCTCTGTGGTTTGTCACCAAATCAACCTAGCCCTTTTCCTTCCCTTGTCTCCCCCAACAATCACCCACTTTTCCACCTTCCCTTTCCCAGAGTTGGGGGTTGGCTCATAACTGGCACTGATTGTATTTTGAACAATACAGTAATATCTCTCTCTGGTTGGGTGAGTTCAGGGATGGTTCGCTTCCTGACAGGACACAACTGGTCAGCCTATGACACCGTGTGTGTGTGTGTGTGTGTGTGTGTGTGTGTGTGTGTGTGTGTGTGTGTGTGTGTGTGTGTGTGTAGGGGGTTGCTTTGCTCTGCCCTACATCCTTGAAGCACAGTGATTGGGCAACAACTGCTGGAGAGAGCAGTGCCCCACTACTAACAGGGACTGGTGATTCTGGGTACCAGAGATTTGAGGTTTAAAGCAGGACAAGCTTTTTTCCAGCCTGCTCATTTCTGGAGAAGAAAAATGCCTGCCAAATGTGACTCTTCAGTCAAAATGCCCTTGAGTCTGTATATTTGCCTCCCTGAGGGGGAGAGGCAGGGACTGGCATCCCTCTGAGTTCTCTTTTGTACCCCTATTATATATGTGTCCATTTGAGTGTATTTCTGTGTGTGTCTTTATCTATGGTGGTGAACATGTGTCACACATATATTTTATATCTCCCTATCTGTGGGTCCCTGTCTGTGTATATTTGTTCTGGGGATTCCTAACAGACACAAGCCCTGGGAAAGTGGAGGAAAGGAACATGGGAAAGCCATTTCACTATACATCCTAAAGTGATTTGGCTTCTAATGCTTTCCATCCATAGCTAATTCTCATTGACTCCACTTTGAGGGTAAAGGTGGGGGGTGAGATACTCCCTAGGGAAAATACTCCTGGAATGACAGGGCTGAAATTTGCCTCTAAGCTAACCTTCTCCACCCCAGAACTGGCTGTGGTGAATTTGACAGCTAGTTGAGGGTTTTTTGAGGGGGGATGAATTTTTGTTTTGTTTTGGAGGTCCCTCCTCCCCATTATGGGTCCAAAGCCCTTGGAGTTTCAGACTCCTTCCAGATGGAGGAGAAATTGCATCAGCAGCAGCAGCTCTGAGAAGGGACTAGTCATTCTACCAGAGGTAGAACTTACACAAGAATGAGATTTGTTTGGGAGCTTTATGCTCATTCAACCTAGAATAGGCTTATAATATCCCCACCTCCTTAGGTGAAAAGGTTCTAGGCTTCTTTTCCCCAAACCCAAAAGAAACAGAGAGAGAGAGAGAAAGACAGAGAGAGAGAGAGACAGAGAGACAGAGAGAGACAGAGAGACAGAGAGAGAGAGACAGAGAGACAGAGAGAGAGAGCACTCTTCTGTTGCCAAGAAAAGAGGAACCAGATTCCCCTTTGGTCAGTGTTAGTCACCAACACTGTTCAGGGCTCTGCTGGTCCTTAATCTGGCCTCTTAATTTCTGTGTCCCCTCAAACTCCAACACTTCGTTCTCAACCTGATGTGGAAGAAAATGCCCGATTTGAGATTTTGCCCTGCCCCCCCTTCACCAAAACTATCGCATGAAAATTTAACAAAGCTGCCATTTCAGCCTGGTAGCAAGGCAAGAGAAAGGTATTGAGTTCAAGGTTCTTTTAAATTTTCACCAGATTCCTTTAAAACACTAATTAAATCCTTCCCGCCCTTATTTCTGGATGACCTTCCTCTATCAGTTTGAATTGATTTTTCCCCCTTAATTATAAGTCTCACCTTTTCTTCTTGCTTCCTAGAAAGTTGTGCAGAGTGTGTGCAATACTCTTCATATAGTAGGCCAGGTTCAGCTTATGTGACCCTTCCTACAAAGGATGCTTTCCTGATCCCCTAATTTATTATTTGCTCCCCGACTCTTCCAGTTACTGTGGATATACATGCTTACATCCTGTATACCATGAGGAGAATGTAAGCTGCTTGAGGGAAAGAGATGTTTCCCATTTTGCCTTTGTATCCCCAGTTCCTAGCACTTTGCCTTGCATATGGTAGGCACTTAACAAATTCATGTTGGATTGGATGCCCATAGATGGTATTCTCTCCCTCCTTCACTTCATTTTTTTCTAAAAACATTTTTATTTATAGCTTTTGTTTTCATATCTCCTAGACTTCCCCTGAATCTCATCCTCTCCCCTTCCCAGAGAGCCATCCCTTACAACAAAGATTTTTTTAGAAGAAAGAAAAAAAAAGATTCAGCAAAACCAATGAACCCATAAAAAAATCTGCTGTTATATGCAACATGTCATACCCATGAACCTTGACATCTGCAAATAACAAGGGAAGAGTCTTCTTATATTTCTTCTTTGGGACCAAACTTGGTCTTTATCATTGCACAGCATTCATTTTTAATTGTCTTATTCTTTCCATTTTCATTCCTGTAGTTGTTGCATCTATAATTTTCCTGGCTCTATTTATTTCACTTTGCATCAGTTCATATGGGTCTTTCCAATGCTTCTCTCTATTCATCATGATCATTGCTCCATCATAGTAATATTCCATTGTATGCATATACCATTCATATACCACACACTACAGTTTTTAAAGCTATCTCTCTATTAATGGGCATCTAATTTGTTTCCAGTTCTTTGTACCTCTGAGATTTTTAGCATCCTTCAGAGTTGACCCTGATCACATCAGGAAATTAACATCTTTTCCACTTTGATAGGACTCATGAATCCACCTTGAAGAAAATTGCTTTCTTTAACACATCAAGGAGATGAATCATAAAATACTAAAGTTGGCAGTGGCCATAGTCCTCTAGTTCAGCCTCCTTCCCAAAGTACCCCACACCCCAAAAGATCATAAACTCTTTCAGAGCTGGAAGTATGCTCTGCCACCACCCTCCTTGGTACCTTCCATTGAATTTCATGAAGATATGAATATCCTTATAGTATAATGATCATCTAATCTAATGCTTGAACAGTTCTAGTGAAAGGAAGCTCACTCATTACCTTGTAAAGGCGGCCCATTCCCTTGTTGGGCAGTTTTAATCATTACGTTGCTTTTTCCTTATGTTGAGCCCTGAAGTTTGCTTCTCTGTAATTCCTATCCACCAGACCTGGCTCTGCCTTCTGGGACCAGTCATTCATTCATTTCTTCAACTAGCATCTATTAAATACCTACTGTGTCCAAGGAACTGGACTACAAAGGTGAAAAAGGAAACCATCTCTGCTTCAGAGAACATACATTTTTTAAGAAGCAGAGGGGCAGCTAGGTGACTCAATGAATAGAACACTGGTCCCAGAGTCAAGAGGACCTGAGTTCAAATCTGGCCTCAGACACTTGACATTTACTAGCTGTGTGACCTTGGGCAAGTTACATAATCCCAAGTGCCTTGCCTTCCCCTCTCAAAAAAAAAAAAAGGTGAAACAACAAAAACACAGAGAAGTAAATAGAAAGTAATTTTGGCAGGAGGGGAGGCATCTGGGAGGGTGGTGGGGGAGAACAGGACAGTCCTGATGTTCCCCATTTGGGATCTTCACATATTTGTAGATAGTCATATGTGCTCCCTGAGTCTCCTCTTCTCCAGACTCAGGCTCTCAAAGTACAAAACTTGTCTCTGTTCCATTTGTCAAAGTAATTTATTGTGTAGGGCTAATTGTTTAGGACATTCAACTAAGAGGATGAAGTCCCTGCCATGGAGGAATTTCCAGTCAAATTAATAGTGGATTCCAGCCTTATTGAAAGATACTCTGTATATAGAGTGCCCTACTTGTTACTCTACTGAAGCAAGACTAGTCTTCCCTCCCTTTAGCTCGTCATTTCAGTTTATGCCTTTTTTTAATGTTCATCTTTCCCCTGTCTTCCTCCCTTCCTCATCCACTTTATCCCCAGCCCTTTCCACTTTAGTTTTTATTTGTGCAATTGCAGAACAGCAAAACACATAGTTTCCTTCCTGGTTCATCTGCCCCCTGAACTTTCCTTTCCACACCCCACCATCTTTTTGACCCTGTGACATTCCAGCAGCCATCATCCACAATGACTTCATAGCAAAGGCCAGTTCCAGAGTAAGGATACTCTTGTCCAAAGTTACAAATTTCTAGGCTTTTCTCCAGGGAGAATGACCGTTAAACTCTGCAAGAGAAAGACACTGAAGATAGGAGGGACCACCAGACAGATATCAAGTAGCCCCTATTTCTCTCCTTTCCTTGGTCCCCACAGATACAATGGTGTTGTCACACTCTAGTTCTAAAAACAGTCTCTTATTGCCTCCTCTCCTTATCAGGGGGACTTCTTTTGGGAAGGGATTAGGTGATCCCAGAAGAAAAGTGATTAGGACTAGGCTGGAGCAGATGAGAAACATCTTCCTCTAGGGTCTTCCAGATATAAGAAGAATCAGTCCCCTCCAGTAGAAGAGTATCCTAATTTCATGTCCTGTGCCTTTCTCCCAAGGAAAAGCCTCATGGTATAGTAGGAAAACGCTCTTATGTCAGTAGATCTGGGTTTAAGTGTGACCTTAGGCAAGTCATTTCAATTGGCTCTTCATAAAATGAACTCAGACTGAACCATATGATTTCTAAGGTCCCTCCTAGCTCTAAAACCTATGTTCTACCAGCTTACTTTGACGAACTTGGAAAAGCCTAGGACCATGACTTGCATACTGTAAATATTTAGGAGTCGAGGAATAGGGAACAAAGCTTTGATTTTAAAAATTCTTTTCAATGAACATGTTTTTGAAGGGCAATTGGGGTTAAGTCCAATGAACATTTTAAAATAGATTTGTATTGATGTCTTTTGTTGTGACATTGCCTAGATTTGCCTACATATCTCTCCCCCTCCCCTTCCAGAGTGTCATCCTTTATAACTAAGAATTCATTTTTCTAAAAAAGGAAATAATAGAATAAAATGCATTGAAAAACCATATGTAACATCCCATGCCTATGTACCCCAACCTCTACTGAGGGGTGACAGGGAGGCACGAATGTTTCTTAAGCTTTTACTAAGTGCTTGGCATTGGGCTAGGTGCTGCAAATACAGAAGTGAAATAAAAGTCCGTCCTCTGGGAAATTCTAATCTAATAAGACTTTAGTTATTTGGTAAGTTCATGATTTCCTAGGTGTGGGCACTTCCCATCATATCTTCTCATCCTTAACAATTCTCGTCCATGTTTTCCTAAGTATTCTTCACAGAGGAAGCTCCCAATCCATTCAACTCAATCTTTATTAAGTGACCACTACAAGCTAGCAGACCCCTTCCTGGGTGCCAGAGGTCAGTGGTGCTTTATTAGTATCTCAGAGAGTAGCCCCTTTGGCGTTAAAAAGATAGACTTTTGCAATAGCAAAGAAGTAGGGGGAGGAAAGCCTGTTAAGATCTTTGAAGGCACTGTGCATCCCCCGACTTTGTCTCTGTCATGTGTACATCCATTCATATACATGCTCTCAAGTAACTTTATCTCCTTATTGGCAAGACTTAATGTCTCTCTAACCAAAGAATATTCTCCATACATAATACATGGATGCTATTCATATACATACATATTAGTAACCATATCTCCTTATTGGCAGGACTTAATGTCCCTGACTGAGGAATGTATAATGTATAATATATGCATGTAATTTGTGTGTGTGTGTGTGTGTACAAAGGAAACACCTCTTCTCCTTTTTGGCAAGATCAAAGTTTTTCTGCACAAGGGACATTCTGGATCAAATAGACCTATCCTGGATTCCCTTAGGATAGAAAGGCCCTGATTCCTCTTGGCCACCAACGTTGGGGGGTATTTATCTAGCTCACCAGCTGGTACTTGGTGCAGCTTCTGGTTGTTGTATGCAGGGCATAGGTAGCTGGGGGAGGCATCCTGTCGCACCTTACCCAAGGGGTTTGGGGTGGGGGGATAGAGTATTTGTGAGTGGTACAGGGATGTGGAATGATACCAGTTCACCACATCACTAATCCTCTGGCCTTTGGGAAGTGGCCCTCAGCCCACAGACCTCCCTCCTGCTTCTGAACTGCATGCCGGGGAGCAGGCCCTTGCATCAGTGGGAATGGCTTAGATCCCTTGCTCTTAAAGTTCAGTAAAGGCACTTGGGGAAGGGTATGCCCATATCCCACTTTCCACAGCCTTGTCGGTCTAGAAGGATGAAGGCTGGATGGGTGGGGCCACGTGCTTACTTCCCCCACCCCCCTTCCCTTCTACCCTCTTTTTCCCATATGGTTCTCATAACGTCTGGGCTCGGAGACAGCAGCCAGAGGAAGTGGCTGTGTACAGAGAGCTTTTGTGCGAGAGAGGGGGAGGGGAAGAAGAGGAGGAGGGAGGGAGGGAGAGAGAAAGGGAGAGAGAGAGAGAGAGAGAGAGAGAGAGAGAGAGAGAGAGAGAGAGAGAGAGAAGGTGACAGGAACCAGGGCTCTACAGTCCCAGCCACCCACCAGCTATGCCCAGATACTTGAGGAGTCCCATCATGAAGCTTCCCTTCAAAGCCCCTAAAGCCCTATGCCTAAGGAAAGTGGTCAGTAAGGGGGTGACAGGAAGAATCTAAAATCCTCCCTATCTGGTCCTAGATGCCCAAGACAGGAGCAGTCACCTCAGGTTTTAATCCTTAGGAGCTAAGTTTATTCTTTGGGAGTTTAGGAAAACCTTTTCCCCTAGGGTGCCCCTTACAAGTGGAGTAGAGGGGGGCCCTGGGAACAGACAATCTTTTGTATGTCCACATTCACAAGGCAAAGACAGGACTAAGAGCCAGATTCTTGGATTCACTGACAGGAAGTAGAATGGAGATCAGAAAATTCCTCTAATTAATGTGATCTATAAAGATGATAATAATAGCTAGCATTTATATAGTGCTTTGAGGTTTACAAAGCACTTAATACATTTTATCTCATCTGATTCTCATAACAACTCTGTGAAAGAGGTGCTATGATTATCCCCATTTTATAGATGGGAAAACTGAGGGTGAGAAGTTACAGATTTGCCCATAGCTAATAAATATCTGAGACAAAAACAAAAATATCCATTGCTCCAACACTGTGGCTCAGCATATAGAGAACTGTCCCAGGAGTCAGGGAATATTGGCTTCAAAAGTCCTGCCGCTGACAAATTCTAGTTGTGTAACCCTAGACAAGTCATTGCACTTCATGGTCCCAGGCAAGAGAAAAGTATCAATCTTCATTGATGGAGAAAATTCCCTACTAGACTTCCCCATACCATTGAAATAAGAAAGGAAAGGGAAGGGAAGGGAAGGGAAGGGAAGGGAAGGGAAGGGAAGGGAAGGGAAGGGAAGGGAAGGGAAGGGAAGGGAAGGGAAGGGAAGGGAAAGGAAGGGAAGGGAAGGGAAGGGGAGGGGAGGGGAGGGGAGGGGAAGGGAGGGGAGGGGAGGAAGGGGAGGAAGAAGGGAAGGGGAGGGAAAGGAAAATTCTACACACACACACACACACACACACACACACACACACACCATTGGATTAATTTGGCTTAAATCATCTAGACTATCTATAATGTAGACTCTATGGGGATAGGATTACTTGGATAATCATCAAACAATAATAAAACCCCTTACAATTCTTATGAACTTTTGACTCCCTGACTTTTGAGGTAGATATGGCAGGGTTCGATACTTTATTTTGTAAAGAAAGACATATAAATTCAGATAAGTTACATAACTTCCCCAAGGTCACCCAGCTAAGCAGTGGCCTGAAAAGCCAGGTTTTCTGACAGCTCATCCAGTCTCCTCTGCTATATCCCATGGTCTTTCTGTTTCTCAGGGTTCTGTATAGACATGCCCACTGTGGGACCCTAAGCCTGCTTTCCATTTTTGTTCCCTTTTTCCTTAGTTTATCTGGGATAATTGAGAAAAGATCTGAAAAGGAATGGGAGAGTGTTCTCCCAAAGGTATGTGTAATGCCCAGTTATTCTAATCAGAACATAAGCTCTGATACCGTCATTTTATGTCACATTGTGGGAGGGTAAATTTCTAAGTTTATTTTATGTCGTTGGGGGTCAGAGCAGAGGTAGAAAGGACGTCTTCAGGATTCCTTCCACCCTTTGTAAGTGGAAAGGAAGCAGCCACCTTGAGATTTATATATTTAATACTTCCATGAAACATAGAGGGGCCAGAAATTCTTTTCCTTTAAGGCCAGCTGAGACACAAAGAAGGGAGTTGAGTTTCCTAAGGTCACATAACCAGAGACCAGAATCCTCCTGCCCCCTAAAGGGAAGGATCTTAATTGTATTTCACTTGGGCTGTCCAGCAGTGACAGAGGGGAGAAAGGAAGAGAGGATTGGCCAGAGGAAGATGTGGGAAGGAATAGAAGTGGCATTAGGGGCCTCTGAACAGAATGGGGAGGGAAGATCCAGCAACTGCTCGAAATGGGCTGCACAGAGGGGCTGTTTATTTTCATTCTCTAAGACTAGCTGCTCAGTTCTATTTCCAGCTCTGACACCAAGGGGTGGATCAGTGGCCCCCCTTCCTTTCCTTCACTTCCCTCCTCCCCCTCCTCTTCCTTCCCTCCTGCCCCCCCCCCACAAAGATTCAAAAATATTCTCATACTCTCAGGATTTGGTGGGGGTTGGGGAATATGTTCACAGAATCCCCCACGCTTGCTGGCCACTGACCTCCCAGGACCAGCTGCTTCCCCTAGCTCTTTTCCTCAGTTTCTACCATGGGGTGAGGCTTCCAGACTCCCTCCTTCTCCAGCAGAGGGGTGGGGAGTCAGAGGAACCATGGAGATGGATAGGGGCAGGTGAGGGAGAGGAGGGGGATCATGGCGGTAATGGTGAGGGCCAGGGAGGGTTTTCTTGCCTGAATTGGAAAGGCTAGCAATCTGGCAGCTGGGAAGTGGGACCTGATGTACAAATCTGCCCATGGATCAGAGAGAGGCCTTTATAGTAAATTTTCCAGGACAGTGCTGATTTCAGGAAGTACTTTTAAGACAGTTTTTGAAAAGAATACCCATTGTCAACTTTTTTTTTTTGTTCTGAAAATGTGGTCCCCATTACTAGATCCCAGAGCCCAGCAAGGGATGCCACACCCATCTAAAAAACTGGGAAGAAAACTCAGTATGTCTTGAAAGTCTTCCTCCCTCCCATTTGGACAAGTCCCCCTACAGGTGTCCCATGATTCCAATCCTGGCTTTGCCACTGTATAACCCTGGGCTGCTTTCTTGATCTCAATTCTTTCATCTGTAATAAAATAATAACAATCAAATTCACATAGTGGGATTTAGGGCTTACAAGCTCTATCTTTACCACAACCTGATGAGGGTAAATAATGTACTTCTTGGGAGGCATTGTTTGTGCCTCAATTCCCTCATCTATAAATGGGTGCCATAATATTTGCATTACTTACTTTATGGGGTGCTTGCAAGGAAACTGCTATGTAAATCTAAGCCATTATTTTCTCTTTTTTGCAGATGAGGCAACCTAGTGTAGGTAGACTGCAGGACTCAGGGTCAGGAAGACCTGAATTCAAATCCCTCCTCTGGCACTTAATAGCTGTGTGATTCTGGGCATGTCATTAATCTTTCTGAGCGTCAGTTTCCTCATTTGCAAAACAGTGATAACAGTACCACTAGACTACATAACCTGGAGTCATTGAAAGACTCAAATGAAATAATATATGTAAAGTTGTTTTCCAACTTTGAAGAATTGAAAAAAATGTCAGATGAAGACACTGAGGTTGAAATTCTCATCTGAAATTCTCACTTTTAGGGGCAGCTAAGTGGTGAAATAAATACAGCACAGGCCCTGGAGTCAGGAGGACCTGAGTTCAAATCTAGCCTCAGACACTTAACACAAAACCTAGCTGTGTGACCTTGGGCAAGTTACTTAACCCCATTTGCCCTCCAAAAAGCAAAAAAAACAAAAACCCGAAATTCTCACTATTAGAGTTACTTTTCTGGGTTATAGTAAACGGGGAAAAAGAAAAAGTTCAACCCTTATTAAAAGGGAAAACTGTGGCCTAGAGAGAGGAAGTAATTTGTTCTAGGTCACACAAATAGTAACTGACCCAAGAATTAAGCCCAGGCTTTTTTATTCTCAATCTGGTAATCTTCTGGATGCTATGTTGAGTTGCTAAGAAAACGGTCTTGATAGGGGAATGAGAGTAGTGATACTGTGGGCTTGAGCTAGAAGATGAGGACGCAGTATTTAGTCAAAGTGACAAGTGAACCCAGGCTACTTTGTTAGTGGAGCTTTAATGGGGGTCTTTTACCACTGCCCCACTTTGTTGTGTAATGTAGTAGAGTGTCTCTAATATCAGGAATCCAGTCTGTTATATTAGTTTTGTTAACCTGGAACACAACATATTAAGGTTCCTTGAGGGATGGTGTAATTTTATGTCTTTGTAAACACAGTATCTAGCACTGCATGTACTAAAGGCTGACTAAATGCTTGTGGAATTGAATCAGAGCTGAAAGAGTTCTTTCTAGTCATCTCATCCAGTAGTTCCCAACCTTTTTGAGTGTGAAAACTTTTTTTTAAGGAACAACAAAAAATTTTTGAAGGCCCACATTTCTAAATATATGGGGGGCAGGGTGAGGTAGATTGGAGTGCCTCCCACAGAAAAGGGTCTGAGCACATGCTGGGACCACATGTCCTTTATTGAGGCCACAGCTCATGTCCAGCTCTAAGGGAAATGATCCAATCTACCAACTGTCTCTCCATCCAGCCCTTTTCAAACACCCCCCTGTATTTCTCTTTCTCCTCTGGCCTCAAGCTGGGTTCAGTGATCTTTCTGATGAATGGAGTCTGAAAAACAGATTACTTCTGCAGGGACCAGGTGCTAGGTTTCATAGGCAATGCAAAGGAAGCCAGCATCCAGCCCTAGGCCTTGGTCCTCTCTGACTAGAAGTTGACTTCCCAGGACACCAACACCCAACAGGCCATGATTACCTTCAACTCCATGGGGGCTCTTTCATCTCGTACTCCTAATGTCCCTGATACCTGAACTCCTGATCAAAGCACCGAGGCTCCTGGACCTTGCTAGCCAATGAAACTGCTTAGCTCCTTGCATTTTTAGCGGTTTGCCACACCAGGACCCTAATTACCCAGCCCATTCCTGTGCTGCTGCTGCACTCATCTCCAGAAAACCATTCTCAGCATCTGTTCTCCTCCCCCACACTCAGTGCCACCAGAGTATGTTTTCTAGTCTTTATTTGTAAGAGAAAAGCATATGGACAAATTCAGAAATACTATGCCAGAATAAAGTAATCAGAAGCCAGTAACTGACTGTTTATGTGTTGTCCCATTTTAGCCAGCTTAGCCAAATTTGAAGAGGCCCATTACTAAGCTGACAGCAGATAGCATTTCTCAACCTGAAGACCATCTACTAAGTTGAGGAAGGCTATGAAGGGTGCAGCCTGCATTGTTGGAGATTTTATTTACAAAGATGGATCATACTGTATAAGTATATAAGAAATCTCCTAGGTAATCTAGATTAAATATTTAAATATTTACTTTAAATATTAAATTAAAGTACTTTACATATGATAGAATTAAAATTCCTTACCCCTGAGGAGGCAGCTAGCTGGCTCAGTGAAGTCAGGAAGACCTAAGTTCAAATCCAGACTTGGATACTTACTAGCTATGTGAACCTGGGTAAGTCACTTAACCCTATTTGCCTCAGTTTCCTCATCTATAAAATAAACTAGAGAAGAAACTAGCAAACCGCTCTAGTATCTTTGACAAGAAAACTCTATAATGGGGTCACATAGAGTTGGAAGTGACTAAATAGCTAAACAATACCCCTGAGGAGGGTAGGATGGCCATCCTCATTTCCCTTAGGCTAGGAATCACGTCACATTCAAATCATCTTTGACCACAGAGGAGAACAGTGTCTTCCCTTCAGAACATACCCAAGCCCAGACTGTAATGTGCCCAACTGTGCATCCTGGGCTGGGGTAATTGGTTTATTCTGTCCATCACAGACTCCCCCTCAGCCAGTCAGGAGGCTTCCTGTAGGTTCAGTAGATGATTAGTCTCCACCCCCAATATTGTGAATTCCTTTGGTATTGAGATAATCTCACCTCTCACCATCAGCAGGATAAACAAGGAAATACAAACAAGTAAATGCCACAGTTCCCATCACTCTCAAAGTCCAAGTAATTTGGCCAGAAACATCAGTTACTGCCAAAGTTCAAAGAAGACGCTTCTATTGCTTGTGGATAGTATAGGAAAAAAAAAGTGAGGGAATCAGGGATCTGAAGGGCTAAGGTGGTCACTGGGCATGTGGACCCTGAGGGAAAGTAGAGATCCAAAGTGGACTTCCTAAAACATGAAAGAGAAATGTCCTTGCAGAAATGGAACGAGCAATTATGACTCCGGGACAAACAGTGCAAAATAATAAGTTTTACACATGTTAACTCATTAGATCCTTTCAAGAATTCTGTGAGGTTACTATTCCTATTTTACTGTTAAGGAAACTGAGACAGAATAAATGACTTGCTCAGGTCATACAAGTGGTAAATGTTTGAGGTAGGATTCAAACTCAAGTCTTTCTGACTGTAAATTTTCCACTGTAACCACTGAAACCCCTAACTGCCTCAATCCAGCTTTTTAAGACAGATTGAGTTGGGGGGTGGGGGAGATGAAGGATAGTAAAAGGCCACAGCTGGAGACACCAGCACTGAAGGAGGGAACAGGGTAAGTCTGGGCCTGAGGTGAACTCACGTGGAGTACAGCCAATAGAGAAGAAAGTGCACCATCCAGGATCTTCCTGTTTTAACTACTTATTCTTATTATTAAGGCACTAAGTTCAATTGTTTCTGCCTGATGAAGCAGGAAAAATTCTGTCAGTGCCCTTTAAATTTTGGTACCCCAGGGCAATGTCCCAGTCACCCCACCCTAGTTATGACTCTGGGTCCTTGTCACCAATTCTTTCCCTTTCTTTTCCCAACCTTTCCCATCCACCCCACCCCCCAAAAATATACATACTTTCTAAATGGAGAAATTGAAACAGAGTCAAAAAGCAAGGTCCTTTGCCCTGAGAAAGAGGAAGACAAAAAAGAAATGGGACACAGAAAGTACTTAATAATTGCTTATAGAGGGGTGGCTAGGTGGTGAAGTGAATAGAGCACCAGTCCTGGAGTCAGGAGGACCTTAGTTCAAATCTGGCCTCAGACACTTAACACTTACTAGCCGTGTGACCTTGGGCAAGTCACTTAACCCCAATTGCCCAGCCTTCCTCCCCTCCAAAAAAGCAAAAATAATAATAATAATAATAATAATAATAATAATTGCTTATAGAATTGAAATATAAAAGTAGAGATTACACAAAATAAATAAAGAATATTAGATTTAGAGGTAGAAGTATAGGGTTGTTTTCCTGGTTCCAGAGTTTACTGACTGTGTGATTTTAGGCAAATTATCTTTTTCTCTGAGTTTCACTTTCCTCATCTGTGCTCTGGGGAATAGAAGTGTAATGGAAAGAGTGGGCCTCAGACCCAGGAATGCCTGGGTTCAAGACCTATTTCTGACATATACTGACTGTGTGACCCTAAGCAAGTCACTTAACCTCACAAATGTTCTAGGAAACTCTCTAAGAATATAAATTGCAGAGAAGGTGGCAACCTACATTGGTAGAGGGAGTTTACTCATCTGGGAGTTCTCTACACCAATGAAATCACAAGGTCTAGTCCCCATCCCTAAGATAAGGGTCGTATTTATGCAACTCACCTACTGTGCTGGATTGTTGTGAGGCTTAAAAGAGAGAATATATGTTAAAAAAAATCCTGTAACTCATAAAGCATTAGACGAATATGTGGAAGTGGCAGTGGTGGTGGCAAGATGACAGGGTAGATGGAGTGAGGAAGACCAGATTCAAATCCATTCCCAGATAATTGCCAGCTGTGTGGCTCTAGGAAAGTTGCTTAAACCTCTGGCTGCCTCGATTTCTCATCTGTAAAATGGGGATCATGATAGCACCTACCTCCCAGGGTTGTTGTGAGGACAAAAATATTTGTAAAGTGCTTTTGAAACTTCAAAGCACTATCAACATCATCATTATGATTAAAAAGATTTAGGGGCAGATAGAAGTTGTCAGGCACTTAGAAGGTTTCCCCATATATTCATTCTGGGCCATCTCTGCCCCAGACCGGGGCTCCCCTTCACTGAGACTTTACCCACTCACCATACCCCTTTTCAAGAGAAGTCTGGCCAGCAAATCTCCCCACCCCCATTTTTAGCTTCATGGTTTATCCACCCAGTAGGGGAGAACAGCTGCAAGTTAACTCCTGGGATAGAACTGCTGTTGTTGCCAGACTATGAAGCTCACCAGGGATGTCTTCTTTTGTAGAAGTCAGACCAATCCCTCCACTAATGGAGACAGTGGTGGGGAGTGATGGGAAGATAAGGCCTTTGTATTGGTGAGAACCATAGGCAATGCAGGGGTTAGTCAGGCTTTGCCTTCAGACCTCCCTTTTCTGACCTGCCCCACTCCTATATCTCTTCTTGTCTCTGGAACCCTATCCTGCCTTGACCCCCACTTATCCAATCCTAAATACTTGTTGATCCACCACGTTGTTCAATAACAAAGCCCTAGGTACTGTGGGGAACACAAACCAGCATGACTCAGATTCTGGCCCTCTGAGAGTTTTACCGTCTAGTTGGGGAGGCAAGAACTACATGTCTCAAAAGCTAATTACATGCAGTAAAATAATAACTCATATTTCTGGATCACTTGAAGTTTGGCAAAGTACTTTCCTTCCCTGTGAGAAGGTAGGGCAATCATTATTATTCCTATAGGTGGCTCAGTGATCTTCCTGAGTTCAAATCAAGCCTCACACACTTATTAACTGTGTGACCCTGGCTAAGTCACTTAACTGTTTGCCTCAGTTTCCTCATCTGTAAAATAAGCTGGAGAATGAAATGGCAAACCACTCCAGTATCTTTGCCAAGAAGACCCCAAATGGGGTCATGAAGAGTTGGACATGACTGAAACAACTGAGCCACAATAACAGACCAGGAAACAGACTGGGAAGAAGCTAAGTGATTTTCCTAGTCACCCAAGTGGTAAGTAGATTAGGTGGAATTCGAGCCCAGGCCTCCTCAGTTCAAGTGTATCTTCTCCCTATATCATGCCGCCTCTGGGCTATCTTTGCCCCATGCCTTGGTGTGCCCATCATTTCATTTCTGGCAGATCCTCCACTCACATAGATTATGAGAATAATAGTCAACACTTACTAAGTGCCAGGTGCCATGCATTTTATAATTATTATCCCATTGTGTCCTCACAATAACCCTGGAAGGTAGGTGCTGTCATGATCCCCATTTTACAGACAAGGAAATTGAGGCCAAGATGAGAAGTTACATGACCTACCCAGGGTCTCACAGCTTCTAAGTGTCACAGGTCAGATTTAAATTCAGGTCTTCCTGATGATAGCCTGTGCCCTATCCATGGTACCCTCTAGCTAGCCTTAAGAGACTGTCTTCATGAGTTGTTGTGGTCAAAAATATTCATCAGAGGGAGATCAGCCCTTTGGTAGTAAGCTTCTCCTAACTTAGGGAGATTGGCTGTCAGGCAGTAGACACACAGTCCATTGTCAAGCCTACATGTGAAGCTTTTTAACCTGGCAGAGTCCCCTAGAGCTGGTAGTCAGCTGACATAGCCTTTGAGATCCCAGGATCATTCCCACCCCACAAGGAGATATACGGTGCAGGAGAACTTCAGTGAAGATATTAAATCAAACATCTTAATTACCATCTCCTATCACCTTCCTCTCTTATACAAATCTCTTAGAAGGAAGACAGAGACTGACCCCGGGCCCCATATCCTTAGAATAGGTGTGATGTTCTTACTGCTTGGGAAATGAAGTGCTTGAACCTGGGCAGGTTCATTTGAAGAGGGGAGTGCAGGTGTTGGTGGCCTCCTTCAACATGGGAAATATAAAAAAGGTGCTGGTTGTATTGTCAATAATTATATGTACTCAGGGGCGGCTAGGCAGTGCAGTGAATAGAGCTCCAGCCCTGGAGTCAGGAGGACCTGAGTTCAAATCCAACCTCAGACACTTAACATTTACTAGCATCATGACCTTGGGCAAGTCACTTAACCCCAATTGCCCTCCCAAAAGCAAAAAAAAAAAAAATTATCTGTACTCATGCTCATAGACAGACGAGCCAAGTAGTTGAAAATCCAAATCAGTTACATTCTAGAAGATTCATGATCTCATCATCATGGGCCCTCTGGCATCTACACAGATCAAAACCCCATTATAACTTTTCGTCCTGAGTGTATGTTGTCTTTGTTTTCCCACAAATCCTCCATGGAGGATATGCGCCATGTTCAAAAATGGGCCACCTTCTTGTTAATGATAGAACCGAGGATTTAAAACAAGAAGGGACCTTAGGCACTAAATCTACTCCAAATCAAAAGTAATAAGGCATCATCTGGGATTGACCCTCTGTTGCCTTTCATTCTCATTACATGACTATTCTGCTCATTTCTGGTTATTTGTATTTTTTTTTAAAGTTATGTAAATATTAGTGTTAAAGAGATGAACTTTTGTAACAATGGGAAATTTGGTATTGTTGAGAGTATTGTGTAATTTTCCAAACGTAATACATATTCAATCTAAATCAAAGCACTCCTTCTATTCAGCTCATTCCCTTATGTAGCATTTATACAACTTTTGCTAAACAGAGAGAAATGATGGCAGGATAATCCTAGTTTGGGAGCAGGATCTCAGCTATAAAACACTACAGAGGGGGAATCTAGGAGTCTATAGGCAGTATCACTACACAAACACCAAAAACAGTTAAGGAAAAAATAAGTCTATGATGCACTTGGCATGAGATCTAGACAAGTTCGAGAAATTCTGTAAATGAGACAAGAAGGAGGACAACAGATAGGTAGAAAAAGAACAGATTTGTTTATGTTTCACAATCATCTATTCTTAGCTAAGTGGTACAGTGGCTAGAGTGCTGGACCTAGAGTCAGGAAGAGCTGAGTTCAAATTTTGCCTCTGATATTTACTAGCTATGTGACCCTGGGCAAGTCATTTAACTTAATTCCTGTTTTTTTTTCTTCGCTCTTCTGGTGCCTGGGTGGTGACTTCGTGTGTGTGTGTGTGTGTGTGTGTGTGTGTGTGTGTGTGTGTGTGTGTGTGTGGTTATTGTTAGGCTCTTTCAGAAATGTCCCTCAGTTAGGGATAATAATAGCAACTACCTGCCAGGATTATTGTGAGGATCAAATAAGATAACATTTGTAATGTGCTTTGCAAATTTCAAAACACAATTTGGATGCTAGTTATCATTAGCATCAATGCTATATTGAACTCTGCCTGCCTCTATACCTTATTGCTATGCAGAGATAATGAGCCTAAGAAGATTAAATTATAAATGGTTGAACCTAACCAAAAACATGCAGAACAACACAGCCCTGAATAAAGAGTAGTGCTCTGATACTCAAAAATCCCACTCTTTCCCTTCGACCCCTCAACTCCCGCACAACAAAATTCCCATTCTCCACACGTGCTGGTGTCAGATGGGAACTGGGGATGAAAGGGTCTGAACAGACTTGTCACATAAAAGTGTGAATGAGGTTACCTTCCCTGGTGAATTTGTATCTTAAAAGAGGATGCTGGTTAGCTCCCGAATTATCCGCCAGTGGTGAAATTCAAGCAGTCTGACTGGCAGATAGTGGGGGGCTACTTCTGAGTGATTTCTCTTCTCCATCTTCCAGGAATGGGCATGGACATGGACATAGAGAGCATGAGTACTAACCTACCAACTCATGCTGGGGAAGGACTGAGAGACATCCTTTGGAATGGGGAAAGCTCTGGTCTGAAAGCTAAAGATGCAGTTCCTAAGTGTGTCATTGTCTTCCTTACATGGCCATGGCCGGCTCACTTAGCTCATGTGTCTGTGCAGACTGTCTCCGTGGACCACCATAGACATAGCCAGTGACCACTTCTGATCACCCCGCTCCAGCATGGTGATACAGACATGTTCCCTTTTTGTCCAAATCAGCCAACTGAACCCAGCTGGGGAGATCTGGAGAGCACTCAAAAGGGAGTGAGGGAAAGTGAAGAATACTCAAGGCACTTTGAATATCATGAGATAGGACTCTTCCTTATCTCCCTTTGGGCCCTACTAGCTCAAAATCTACAATCTGTTGCTCCAAATAAGGGTGCTAGAAGATCTTTTCTGCCAGATCCATCATTACCTATTCTATACATGGCTCCCACTGCCACAGGGCTGGGAATTGCCCACAGGTGCCTTGGTGGCCATTGAACTCCATGCCACCAAAGTCCCAGTGTCCTGGCCATGAGGCTGCTAACATTAAAGCCTCTTCTAAGTGCACTGAGCTATTAACTTCTTTTAAATAGGCATAAAAGTTCTCTGTTTCTGGATCTCACACAAGAAGACCTTGGTCCAAAATTTAGCACTGAAGAAAGTCTCAGAGTTTCTTGTTGCTGTTCAGTTGTCTTAGTCATGTATGATTCCCTGTGTCCCTATGACCCCATTTGGGGGGTTTTCTTGGCAAAGATACTGAAGTGGTTTGCCATTTCCTTCTCTAGCTCATTTTACAGGTGAGGAACTGAGGCAAACTGTGTTAAGTGACTTGCCCAGGGTCACACAGCTAGTAAGTGTGTGAAGGTAGCTTTGAACTCAGGTCCTCCTGATTCCAGAGCTGGTGCTCTATCCATTGGGCCACCTAGCTGCCCCTCAGGGTGTCAGGGTCCCATAAACCCTAACACTGAAGAGAGCCCAAGAGAACAGGGAAGGACTAAGAAGGATATAGCTGTTACTCACCTCATGGAACAGGCTCATCTTTGCCAAACGTTTGATGTTAAAACCTTAGGCAGTTCACTATGTATGTGGCCAGGGAGATAGGGAAGGAGAGGGGATGGTGGGGAAGAGAAGGAAAGGGAATAGACTTCAATTAAGTATCTGCTATGTGCCAGGCACTGTGCACTTGTATAGATAGTATCATATTTACATTTGATCATCATAAGCCTTTTACAGGAATATACCCAGTGCAGAGGTACATATCAAATGAATGAATGAAGCATTTATTAAGTGGTTACTATATTCAGGGCTTAATGAGGGGGATACCAATAGAAAAGGATGATTTTCCTCCTCTCAGGGAGCTCACATTTTAACATCCTGTGCCCTCATCCCTAGACACTCAAAGCTGAAGTGGGTAGACCCCCTAGCCAAAAGGATGAGAAACCAGGGCACTCACTGGCAATATTTTGTGTTGCTTGCATGTTTGATAAGCATAGTGTCTGTGCCTGATTTGATCCTCACAACAGTCTGGGAAGGTCATGGATATGGATAAAAATGCCCCCATTTCATAGCTAAGAAAACTGAGACTCAGCTGCAGGTGGCAATGCCTGGATTCATGCTCTGTTCTTCTGGTCTTGTGCCATTTCCACTAAACCACACAAGAAGGAACTGAGGTCCAAAAAGCTAACTTGCCCAGGATTACACAGCTAGTAAATCCTCAGGTGGGGAGTTGGATCAGTATCTCCATTCTCTGAAGTCTAACCTCTGTATTTTTCATGGAATCTGGATCAGAAGCTAGGTCAGTTCAGGGGTGTTGTTCTTGTGTCTGTTTGCATATGTGTTTGTGTGTAGCTAGAGCCTATATCCACCCATATGGAGAGACACATATGATCTGAGGCCATCTTTCTATGTGTATGAATATTGCTTGTATATTTCTCTCACCTTGTGATTCTTTCATGACTGCAAAAACGTTCTCCCTGATGAAGGATGGCTAGACTATGACTAGGAACATTTATAGAGCGTTTACTGTGTACTCACTGTACTAAGCTTTTTACAATTATTATTTCATTATTGCATCCTTGGAAGGAAGGAAGCAAATACTTATTAAGCACCTACTGTGTGCCAGGCCCCATACAAAGTGCTTTACAAGTATTATTTCGTTTGATCCTCCTAACAATCCTGGGAGGTAGTTACTGTTGTGATCCTCATTTTATAGATGAGAAACTGAGGCAGTCAGAGGTTAAGTGACACAGCTAGTAAGTGTCTGAGGTCAGATTTGAACTCAGGTCTTCTTGACTCCAGGCCCAATGCTCTATCCACTGTGCCACCTAGCTGTGAGGGAATCTAACAAGTTTCTGTCTTGGTTAAAAAAAAAAAACAAAACTCCAGTCCCTTGTTTCTTAGACCTCTAATCTCATTAGTGGTGACCAAGTTTTTGCTTCTTCCCCTCTGATTGAAGCAAGTAACTAGAACAGGGCTCCAGCCTTCTGTGATGGACTCTGCCCACGTCCTCTCCTCTTGATTCTAGGATTCAGCCCCCAGGACTCCAGCATTTGGCTCCCCTCTGTCCGGGAAGGACTTGGGTTGGGGGTGGGGGGTAGAGTGAAGCAAGGGTTTGGGGGAAGAGAACTCTTAAAAAATGTTTATTCTGGAAGAGCCAGGACACTGCAGGGCAGAGCCAAAGTGGTTGAGAAGGGAAACCCACCTGGTCCCTTGAGTCCCTGGTGTGGTTGGAAAAGCCTGTTGTGCCAGGCTGAGGTGGTGTCTGGAGGGATGTGAAGCCTGGGCAGAGGCTGGCACAGCATCCGGGAAGAGTGGCATAAGGGTTGGGGTTGTGGCTCCTTTCCTCCTTCCCTCTCTCCCTCTTACCCTGATGGCTTTCTGTGTTTGCCAATCTCCCCCTGGCTCCATGAGGCATCCTTGGAGACAAAAGCATTCACTTGCTTTTCCTATCATAGAAAAAGCAATGGAATTAAGAAGTAGGAGATTCTAGACTCAACTCCACCCTTAACTAGCCCCTTTCCTTATCTGGACTTCAGTTTCCTCCTTTATGAAATGAGAAGGGGACCTAAGATCCCTTGTAGTTCTAATATTCTATGAGTGTTTGGGACAATTATGTTCATCAGTGCCAGTTGAAGTATAGGTAACTTCCCTACCCATTTCAATAATACCAGATCCTAGCAATCTCTGTAAAGAATAGACCTCCCCTTCATTCATCCAATAACTTCTTAGAATTAATATCTCCTATTGTGCTAAGCACACATGGAAATATGTTCACAAAACAAAGCAGGGGGCTGAAACTAACTTTCACAGCCATTTAGGATAAAACCCTACTTCTTAGAAATACCCAAATCACTAAGCAAACACGGAAGATTCCAGGGCTTGAATCATTTAAACCATAGGTTCCCAAAGTGGGTGATACCAACCCCTGGCCTCTGGAATGATCCAGTGGGGAGTTGGTAGTAGCCTCGGGTGCAATTGAGGGGCATTGGAATAAAAATAAGAGGGTGGTGGAAATAAGGAGAGAGGACGAGAAAATTTTGAAAAACCATTTGTACATTTTTCATCTGTTTTGTAACAGGGATAAAGTAGTAGTTGATTACATTATTTTCCACATAAACAGACAAAATGCAAGTTATAACCTATCAGTGGTCAAGTTCACCAGCAGGTCTTACCAAGCAAGTGTTGGCAGTGAGAATGTTTCACATAGTCAGAAAATCTAGCATGCATTGGCAGCATTATGTGCATGTAATGACTTGTTTACAATATGATACCATATGATTACATAACACAGTATTGCATCATCAAAATTTAAATGCATAAAAATCCATAAATTTATAATAAATTATTAAATTTAAGATGCATCATTTAAAAATTATATTTTTGAAATGATGTAAATTTAAAAAAATATTGAAGTAGATTTCCAGGGGTGGGCTGAGTCATTTGTTTTTAAAGGGGGAAATAGGCCAGATAAGTTTGGGAGCCTCTGATGTAGAAGGAGAGGCCTTTGTGGCACAATGGAATGATCAATTGTTTTGGAGTCCTACAACCTCAGATACCATCTCTGACATTTTGTGGCCTTGGGCAAATCATTTAACATCTCTGGGTCTCAATTTCCTCCTTTAGAAAATGAGGAAGTTAAACAAAGGTGCTCTGTAAAGTCCCTTTTAACTCTAAATCTGTATTTGCATAAATTCTCCACTTTTGCTTGTAGATAGAATCAGAGGTGCTCTAGAACCACCTTCTATGGGCTTGTTAGAGCCTGTTGTTAAATTTTTTCAGAGCAAAAGCATTTGTAACTTAGAAATCAGGGAATGCTACAAAATCAGGACTTTGTTATTTTGTTGGTTTGTAGACTTAAAAAAGAGATGGAGGAAAATGTTAATAATGCAGATTAAACTTTAAAATATTTTTTCTCTTGGAGAGTCGGTTGTTAAACATTGACAAGCACACCTTTAGATAGCACTTTACTGACATTCAAGTATTGATAATGTCAGTGAGTTGAGAGTAATAGTCTTTACTCATTGACATTAATGGTGGAGGGTAAAGAGAAAGCCATTTGTCAACCTTTGACCTTTGCTTTGGGGAGTGAGGTAGCCTACTCCCTTTTTGAAGTCATAAAAAACACATTTTGGCTGGGAACTTTGCTTTTCCAATCTTCCAAGGGTCCAATTCTAGGCTGGTTAGCAAATCTAGAAATGTGGTCAGCAGCTGACTTGCCCACAGAGAGGACTATCCTGGAGTCAGTCAGTTAGGGATGTGTTGTTAGGGATGGAGCAGCTAGCTCCAGATGAGGGTGTTTAGTCCCCAAGGCCAGCCCAGGACAAATCCCCTTTTCTGGATTGGGTGGAGTCCATTACTCCCTACTTCAATAGCCTATGTTTGATTTAATCACTCACCCCTTTCCACCATGAATTCTAATTTTCCCAGACTCGTAATTGCGCCAGACTCCAAGAACTAACAATTTCTACCCCACCCCCTAGACAGAGGACTGATGAGAAAAAAATAGCATGGATCTAGGATCTAGGATCTGGCAGTCCCTGCTTGGGGCCCAAAGTAGGCAGTGAATGTAGCTTCCTAAAATTGTAGGTGTTAACTTACAAACTCTAATTTATAAACTAAGTATAAATAGAATCTAGCTGCTAAGATAGCAAGGAATTCAGAAGCCATCTAGCCCACTCTCCGAATTTTACATGGAAGAAAACTGAGGCCCAGAGAAAAGAAATTACTTGCCCAGGGTCACATGGCTAATAAGTGACTAAGTTTCCAGATTTGAAGTCTGGGGGTCACATCCCTATCCTGCTTCCCTACAGTCCCCTTCAAGGATAGGAATGCAATGTGCTGGGCTCCCCCAGATTCTCCATTGTTCCTTATCTTCAGCCTCCCGACCCTGGTGATTTGCTTTACTCTATTAACCACAGTCTCTTGGCTAATGAAATGACTGGGAGAATGCTTTGGGGACACGGACACAAACACACACACACACACACACACACACACACACACACACACACACACACACACACACACACACACCTACCTTACCCTTCTAGAATTTGAGAATTTCTCACTCCCTCTGACATCAGAAAAGGGAGTGAGGAAAAGAGCTCTCTCCTGCCTCCCCCTCTAATCCAATAAATTCCCTCTCCTCTTCATGCTTCAGACTTTAGCTGCCTAGTGAAGACAGGTGACTGAGAGGGACAGAGGCTTTCATGCCTGCTACCTGGGTCTGTCTACTTCCTAACAGAGCCCAGTTCCAGTGAACTGATAGAAGCCTAGAATTATTCTGCTGGAGGAAACCTTAAAGTAAGGGTTATTAACCTGGAGTCCAAGAACTTTTTTAAAAAATATTTTGATAGCTATTTCAATATAATAGTCTTCCTTTGTAATTTTTTTTTGAGGCAGTCAAGATTAGTGACTCACTCAGCTAGTAAATAAATGTCTGAGGCTGGAATAGAACTCAGGTTCTCCCACTAGGGCAGGGGCTCTATTTACTGAATTGCCTCGGTGCCCCTTCTTTGCAATCTTATGCATTTTATCTAAGTGCAATTAAAAACATTATTCTCCAAAGGAATCCATAGGCTTCACCAGACTACTAACAGAGTTCAGGACACAGTAAAGGTTAAGTAATGCTACCTTAAAGATGTTACCATCCAACTCCCTTCATTTTACAAATAGAGAAAATGAGGCCCAGGAAGGTTTATAGTTTAATGGAGTCATGGATGAAACCACTTACAACCTGTGTGATGTTGGGCAAGTCACATAACATTTCCTGACCACAGTTTCCTCATTTGTAAAATATGCAGTTTTACTAAGCTTTTTTTTTTTTTACTAAATAAGCTCTAGATCTATTACCCCTAAGGTTAAGAACTTGTCCAAAGTTTCCTCTGGGACTGTCCTATCCCAATATCTTCCTAAAAGGCCTTTCCTTGGGAGACTCAGGATCCCAACCTTTCTCTCCTCTGACCTATCTCTCCCTAGGCCACAGGAAAAGGGGAACTACCCTGTGTTGGGGGTGGATACCAAGAGGCTCATTAAAGATCTTTAATGAGCAATTAGCTGGGAGTGACTGAACCCCTTGGCTGGGCCCCTGACTGTGTTGCTCATGAACCCAGGGCCTTTCCACTTGAAGCTTTTGAGGGTCTGGCTGAAAAGAGGCTAGTGGAAAGGATGAGGAGGAAAAAGCATTATGATAGGAAAAGGTTGTGCCATCTACATAAGGGTTCCCTCCTCTTTGACTGGGGAAGAAAGCAAACCAAAGAAGTCTGGGAAAGTCTCAGCTTGGAGCTAGAGCTGCTCCCGGAAGTCCATCAGCTGATCCCTTGGAGACAGATTTCCATCTTCAACTAAAGTTGGGCTTGGGGCAGGGGGTAAAGGGTAGGTATAAACATGTAGATAAAATTCCCACATCCTTTGAGTAGAGACCCAGACAGTGGCAGAGGATAGCTTGGAGGGGAGAGTGTTAGGAGGTCCCAGAACCACTAACCCTTCCCTTCCCCTCCCATACCATGGGGGCTCGAGTCCCAATTCTCCTTGCCTTGCTTCCTTCCCTCAGTGGGGAAGTCTTGCTAGGGATAATGGGATCCAAGGGCAGCCTCCTTGCCCTCTGTGATCTGGGGGAGGGACCTTATTGACCCAGTCCACCAAGTATGCTAGGAAATTGCAAATCAAGGTGCTTCTGTTGGTTTGTCTGTCCAGTTTTGCTACCAGTAACAGGAATTTTCTTCCTATTTGTTTTTCACCCTTCACAGGCTCCTAAGCAGTAACAAGCTCACTGGGCTCCGGAACGGCTCTTTCTCTGGACTTTACATGCTGGAGAAACTGTAAGTGTCTGAAGCAAACTCAGCTTCATCTCCCTCCAGGCTTCCAGCCTCATAGGGGGTAGGGGCAAGTGGCAAGGATGTGGGAGGTAGAGGAAGGGCTGCCTGACTCTGTGAACCATTAGGAGATGTTACTACAGGTCCAACCACTGATCTTCCTAGTTTCTTTTAAGACCCAACTAAAATCCCACCTTCTAAAGCAGTTTGCTTTGTAGAGATTTGTTTGCACAAGGCCCCCCCCACTAGATTAGAAACTCCTTGAGGGCAGAGACTCTCTTGTTTCTTGTGGCACTTAATAAATGTTTATTGATTGATCAATTCTTAGTTACTGGCTATTGCAAGCATGAGCCAGCTTGGAGTACTTCTTGGGCATTCTTTGGAACGCAGCATCAAATCTCACTTGGGGTTCCTGCTTCGGTGATCTGACAGTGCAGTGTCCCGTTACAACTAGGATATGTTCATCTGGGGCAAAAAACAGCCTGTGAATATGGGAAGCCGGTGGCAGTGCAGAGAACAAGTTATCCTCAGATGCAGTTAGGATGGGAGAGGGCTCAGCTCTTACCTGACAAAGAGCGATGAGGTTCATCAAGTGAGGGTCATTTGGGAAGGATGCCATAGTGATAGGACCCTGGAAAGTGGCCAGGCTTGACTATGAGATCTAACTCAGAGGCACTGAGCCTACTTCTTCTTCCCTGTAGGTGCCCTGAGGCAAAGCACTGCTCACCTTGTGCTAGTTACAACTCTGGCAGTCTCTGTTGAGTACCCTCCCTCCTGTCCCTTATCATCGTGGAGTGGCAACCCTAGGTTATTGAAGGCCATTCCAGGAAAACACAAATTCTTGAAGGTCTTACCAAGCTATGAAGGCTTTGCATGTGGGCCCACTGCAGTCTTTTCTGAGGACCAGCTAAATACAGAGGGGTTCAGTCCCCCCTGCTGCCTAGAAATGAATTAATCAAACAACAAGCATTAACTAAGCACCCACAACATGTCTGGTGCAGTGCTAGGGATACAAATACAAAGAATGAAACAATCTCTCCTTTCTGGGAGCTTATATCCTATTGGGAGAGACCAAAAGTACACATGTAAATAAAACATGATTGATATAATGATAAGGTAGCTAAAGACAGGGCAGTTAGGTGGATAGAGCACCAGGCCTGGAGTCAGGAAGACTCATCTTCCTAACTTCAGATCCAGCCTCAGACACTTACCTAGCTGTGTGACCCTGAGCAAGTCACTTAACCCCATTTGCCTCAGTTTCCTCCTCTGTAAAATGAGCCAGAGAAGGAAATGGCAAAGCACTCCAGTATCTTTGCCAAGAAAACCCCAAATGGGGTCATGAAGAGTTGAACACAAAAGTGAAAGCCAAGCTAGTTAAGGAGGGGTAGCACTAGCAGTTGGGGCAATTAGGAAGGGCTTCCTGTAGAAGGAAGAGAAAGGTTCTAAGGATATTTTTTTCCCCAGTACAACTCAAGAAGACTTCCTAACAAGGCCTAGATAGGGCTACAGTTTTCCTTCGTAGAAGGAGAATGACCCCACAGGGAGAAAATCTTAAGTCCTTAAAAGTATGAAAGACGTTCCCTAAGTCAGATCCTCTAAAGGGTAGAGGGAGGGAAGATAGGAACATATTTATTTATCTTGGAAATTTGTTAAGGAAACGCAAAAATAACAAAAGCCTAGGACTCCTCTTTCTGCTTTAATATACAGTCTGATTGCAACCTACTTTTTCAGCCTTGTTTCCAATTCCTCCCCTCTAAGAATCATCTCTTCCAAACCACTTGGCCTTCCAGCTGCTCCCTGACCTCAGCATTCCATCCCTTGCCTTTGTACATTTGCACAAGCTGTCCCGACCCCCCTGACCCCCAGCCCCATGCTTGGAATTCACACTCATTTTTCATTCCCACCTATCAGAATCCTCTGGCTTCACATCAGGTACCCCTCTCAGCTCTCCCAAACGCCCAATTAGTATTGTATATTCTGTCTCAAGGAATCCTTGCATGCTTTATCTGATTTCTTTTTTTGTCCGATTCACTCCCTATTCTACTCACCCTGGTAGAAAGTGAGTTCCTTAAGAGTGGGACATTTTAATCTTTGTACCCCCATCACTTAGACCAGGGGTGGGGAACCTGCAGCTTCGAGGCCACGTGTGGCCCTCTGGGTCCTCAAGTGAGGACCTTTTGAGGCGTCAGATTCCCCACCCCTGACTTAGGCAATGCCCAAAACATAGTAGGCATTCGATAAGTAAATGTTTGTTAAACTGAATCAATGCTTATATGAAAGCATCTATAATGTTATGGAAAGAGCAGTGGGTTTGGCTTCAAGAAACCTGGTCATGTGACCTAGATCCTTCACCTCCCTGGGTCTTAGTTCTTCATCTGTAAAATGAGTGTTGGAGAGTAAAATAAATCCAACAGATATTTACTAAGATGTAAAGATGATCTTAGGGTAGCTAGGTGGTGCAATGGATAGAGCACTGGTCCTAGAATCAGGAAGACTCATCTTCACGAGTTCAAATCCAGCCTCAGACCCTGGACAAATCATTTCACCCTGTTTACCTCAGTTTCCTCATCTGTAAAATGGGCTGGAGAAGGAAACGGTAAAACACTCCAGTATCTTTGCCAAGAAAACTGCAAATGGGGTCATAGAGAGTCAGACACAACTAAAAAACTACTGACCAGCTAGAAAAAAGATGATCTTTGGGGTCCTTTAT
This sequence comes from Gymnobelideus leadbeateri, assembly GCA_011680675.1. Lineage (NCBI taxonomy): Eukaryota > Metazoa > Chordata > Mammalia > Diprotodontia > Petauridae > Gymnobelideus > Gymnobelideus leadbeateri. Next base: position 543,156 of record WOXC01003676.1, on the reverse strand, counting down.
AGGTGTGACTTCTAATTCTGATGCCTTTAACTGTTACTCTATTGAAACAAACACCAAGCAGTAAAAATCCCTTTCAGCTCAAAATTTCTCATTTCCCTTACCTTTTCTCTATCCCTATCACTCCTCTGCAGAACATCAAATGGATCCTGCCTGCTCAGGTCCTGGTGGGAGCAGGGAAAACTGATCAGGTCCTATTTGGATCCTTGAAATCTGGAACATGGGGAGAAAGAGAGAGGAAGGGGCTGGGGAAAAAAAGTCTGAAATCAGATTGGGTTCCATGAGCAAAGGCTGTGTTTGCAGATCAGAAGATAGTGAGTGTGTGTGTGTGTGTGTGTGTGTGTGTGAATGTACAAAGAGTGGGCGTGTTTATGTGTGGGGGGGGGTGAGGGGGGTGTACAGTCAGTACCTCTTCTGTGTATCTCTGCAGTAAGAATGTGTGCAATAGTGTGTGTGCATGAACTGGTGCATTCTCTAAGACTTATACTATAATAAGCCTAAAATAATTTGACAGAGAAAATGAGAAGACACAAAAGCAGAGATTTTAAAACTCTCTCTAGCTGCCAAAAGCTGACCGAGAGGCTTTACTCTCTCTACGCAAGCAGTTAGGAATCTAGGTCGCTGCTTCCTAACTTCAGAAGAGTGCCTGAAACCTGGGCTCTCCTTCCCAGATTGCCCGATCTATTAGTTCATTAATGAGCTAATTCATTGCTACATTAATGATCTAGTAGCCCTGAGAGAGAGACCTTAGAGATGACCTAGTCCAATCTCCTCATTTTGCAGAGAAGGAAACAGACTCAGAGTAACTTGATCCAAGACACAAAGCTAGGAAGTGTCAAAGCCCTAGATTCAAACCTAGGTGTCTAACACCAAGTCTAACAATATTCCCGTTGTAGTATGAGGCTTCTCACCAATACCTTTCTCTGTCCATCCGCCTACCACAAGCCAAATTCTGGTCCTTTATTCTGGTCTTAGATTCTGCCTCCCTCTGCCCCACCGGACTCCCTTAAGTCACCTATGTAGTTGTACAAGTCCTGGTCTGTGCAGGGAAGGGAGGGTAACTCACATCTGTATATGTGTGGGAGTGAAGGTGAGTGTGTAAAGGCAGGAAAAATGTCTGGGATGGTCTCCAGAGGTCTGTGCTCTGAAAGGAGAGGGGAAAATACCTCCATGGTTCTCAGAATACTTCTTTTCCAGGGTTTTGTTGGCTAAGGCTTTGATTTTGGATGGGAAAATCCAAAAAAAAATGGAAAAATATGAAAAGGGGAGGGGCGCTTAGTTGACTCCTGGCCAGGAAGTCTCATCTGGGGAGCCAGGGGTCAGAGCTCAACACTCAAGGGGAGGAGCCATTCAGATCCGGCCTCCGGCACCCACCACCCAGAAGGGTTCAGCCTGGCTATGTGCAAAAAAGGCTGCTCCCTCATCTCTTCCCCTGGAATGTGCCCTATTTACATCCACCTACCCAGTCTAGTCTCCAGTTTTCAAATGAAATTAAAATTATTGCTAGACTGAAAATTCTTTCCTCTGTTCTTTTATATCCACCCACACACCACCCCTACTGGTGATTCCCTATGCCAGATGAAAACAGGAGAATATTAAGAGGATTTGTATCAGGAAAGGACCTTAGAGAACATCTATCTGTTCCAACCCCTTCATTTTGCCGAGAAGAAAACCGAAGCTCAGAGAAAGGAAAGGAAATGTCCAATGTCGCCCAAGTAATAAAACAGAAGAGAACAGATTTCAGGTCCTCAGACTCCAAATCCAGGATTCTTTTCACTATGCGTGCCCCCAGGAATAGATGGTTTATGCAGTCTGCTGAACCTGGACTTAGGAAGACCTGGGTTCAGATCCTGCCTCTAGCTGCATAACCTTGAGGAAATCGCTTCTTCCTGGGCCTCGGTGTTTCTTCTGGAAAGTGAGGAAGTTGGACAAAATGGTCTGTAAAGTCCTTTCCAGAGCTAACTCTATGGACACTGAATGGGGCTTCCCCCAGAAACCTTTCCCAGTCCACTGAGGATCCTGAGGACCACAGCTGGGAGAATCAAGGAAAAGGAGGAGGAGGACACTTAGGAGTCATTTCACTCTGTGCCCTTGCAGGCATGTTCCTATACACTCCTGGATGCACGAACACAGACACGTGTCTGAGGCAGAGGAAAAGGGCTTGGGGAAGGTAACTCGGTGGGCCCCATAATGATTTGTAGCTGCCTAATGAGATTAATGAGCCCTGAGGGCTGGTATGCGGCTGGTGCTGGGGCACTCATTAGAAACAGAATCAGCGCTGGAGGAAGGAGGAGAGTGTGTTCCTTACAGTCCAGGTGGTTTCTATTAGCCTGTGGGTGGGGGCAGGGATATGAGGATGCTTCTGCTGTCTTTCCCGCCTCCTTCCTTCCTCCACCCCCATATTAACTAGGGAGGAATCTGGGATAGAAGCTGCCACCAAACCTCTTGTGGAGAAGCTAAAGGGGCCACTCTCCTCCTGACCCAGGAGGGAAAACAGAGGCGTTGAGAAAAGGCAAGATGTCCACAATACTATGAGGACAGAAAGCCTGGAGAGGGACCCTGAATGGGAGGAGGAGCGAGGGCACTTGGCTTTCACAGCTGCCACTCGAGATTTGTTCCCAGAACGTGGGTGCCTGGGTGCCGTCTTTACCAGTTGTCAGCCAGGCTCCACATTCTAATTAACCCTGGAAGTTCTGTAGGGCCCCAGGGGAAGCTGTTCTGTGGCCTCAGACCCTGTAATTTGGTTTCCACACTCACAGGCAGGGAGGTCTGTGGGGGCTAGAGGGAGCCAGCTCTGGGCCACTCCACCCAGCCCCCTTCATGAGCATCTGAGCGACGGGCTGAGGCTAGAATGTCAGAGGGAAGGCTCCTGGGCACCCTTACCCTTCTGAGTGTGGCGTAGGGCTCCCTTTGTAAAGATATAAGATGTGTGGTGTCGAGGTTAATAAGGGAGGGTGCCTATACCTCCTAAGACACCCTAAGAGTCTGACTGACACATTCCACCTTCTCTAAGATACAGAGGAAGCCATATGTGTGTCAGTGAAGGCGGAGGCTATGGGGAGGGAGAAAGCACAGAGCTGGGCACTGGGAATCCAGACACTTGAGTTCTAGGCCCAGCTGTATGACTAAATAATTGTATGACTTTGGGTAAATTCTTTCTACTCCAGGACCTCAGTTCCCCATCTGTAAAATGAGGGGGGGGGGGTCTAGATCAGGGCTTCTTAACCTTTTCTGTGTGTCATGGACCTGTTTGGTGAAGTCTATGGACCTCTGCTCAGAATAATGTTTTCAAAGGCATAAAATGAAAGACTTAAGATTACAAAGGAAAGCAATCATGTTGAAATAATGATGTCATTTTTTTCCTTCGTACAAGTTCACAGACATCCTGAACTGTATCCGTGGCCTCAGATTCAGAATCCCTTGACTAGATGATCTCTAATAGAATCCCTTGCAGCTCTGATATTTTATGAGTCTATGAGAGAGTTTGCCTCTGCCCCTGTCCTCTACCCAAACCAGGAGGGTCTAGCTGACCACTCAGCTGTGTCCCAGCCAGGTGGCACCCAGACGATTATCTGGGTGCAAGCAGCAGCTCTGACTGGGACTGTGGGCTCAGCCTATTTCCAGCCCACCAGTTCCCCTTCTTTTAGTTACTGGCCTCAATGGTCCCCATAGCCCCTACAAAAAGGGGCTGTCCTCACTGCCACTCCTCCGAATATGAGGCTCCCCAGCCCAGGCCCCTGGGCTCCAAGAGGCCCCCAAACGTCTAAAGGCTGCATGCAGGAAACCAAAGGCAGGAAGAGGCACTGGGGACTAAGCAGAGGGGCAGCCCAGGCGCAACTCAGCCCCCATCTGCAAAGCATCAGTTGGGCAGGCAGGGTGGGGGCTGGGGGAGGAAATGGGAATAAATACTGGCTAGCAGAGAGGGAAGGGGTGGGGGGCGGAGGGGGAAGGGGCTGCGGCCTCAGCCCCTTGGCAGCCCATGAAGGGAAGTGACACAATGAGGAATGTGTTTCCCTCTGCCAGTCCTCCCCCCACCCCCACCTCCCCTACAGAGGGGTGGGAGGCCAGGCCCTTCCAAAGTCTGAGACTGCACAACTGGCCCAGGGGGCAAATGCCTGGGCCCCAGGGAATGTAGGAGTGGAGAAGGGAGGGAGACCGACCAGGCTGCCCCTTTGAAAGACGGTGAATTTGACTCCAAGGGCAGTGTGTGTGCCCAGGATCTGTGTGCATGGACGGATCCTATGGACATCTGTATGTGAGAGATCTGGTCCAGCACCATGTGTGTGGGCATCCCCAGGCCTGTCCCTTCTCCTGAGAGCTTCCTCCCCTTGACTCCTTCCCTTCTGGGGGCAGATTGGCGCTGGCTTCTTCCTGCCCCCACCCTCCCTCCTCTCTGCTTAGGTTTCAGGGTTAGCAATGAGGTTAGAGGGAAAGGGCTGGGTCCCAGAGAAGGAGGAGGACAGGGGTGGTGGTCGGCTATGTGAGTGCCCTGCTGATGGGAAGGGCTGGGTGGGGTATTTTATTGCTCTTTCCAGCTATTTCTGTTCAGTGACTGTGCAACTCTGCAAAACATGCCTCTGGTAGGAACAGGGCCTCCCCCCTACTGACCCCAGCTTCCTCCCCACCCCCACCCCAATAGGAGAGAGTAGATTTCATTAACCCCTGCCTGGATATAAGAATTCCCCGGAGACTCAGTGAAGGTAGTGCCCAGAACCTGCTTGGAGTGTGACAGAGGGGGTGGTTAGGTAGGCAGTTTTCATCCTGTCTGTTGTGCCTCATATCATGGCATCCTGCACACACTGAACACTCCCTTTATCCTGAAGTGCTCTCTCTCTCTTCCCCTCTGAGTCAGCAGGGTACTGTGTTCCTACCTTCCTATTTTATTGCACTATCAAAGAAAACCAAGTCACAAGTACTTATTAAGAATCTGCAAAGACAGACTTGGGGCTTGCACCTGGGAGCTCACAGTCTAATAGGAGAGAGACAACATGCAAACAATGTTCAGATGAGATATGTACAGAATGAATTGGGGATGATCCCATTAAAGAGGTTCAGGAAAGGCCTCTTGCTGAAGGTGGGATTTTAGCTGAGACCCAAAAGAAGTCAGGAGACAGAGATAACATAGGAGAGAGTTCTAGGCATGGGGGCCAAACAGTAAAAAGGCCCACAGTTAGAAGGTGGTCTGTCTGGTGAGAACAGCAAGAAGACCAGTGGAGTTGGCTCATATGTAATCTATACAAAGACTGGAAAGGTAGGCAGGGGTCAGGTTTTGAAGGGTTTTAAAAGCCAGAGGATTTTTTATATTTGGTTCTAGAAGTGATGGGGAACCACTAAAATTTACTGAAACAGGGTGTGAGGGAGAGGGGGAAGTGACATAGTCAGATCTGTACAATAGGAAGATTGATTTGCTAGCTGAGTGGAAAGATGAATTCTGGCCTGGGGACAAACTTGAAGTAGTGACATCTACCAGTAGAGCTATTTCAGTAGGCCAGGCATGAGGTGATGAGGGTCTGTACCAGGGGGGTAGCAGTGTCAGAGGAGAGGAGAGATATAATAGAGACGTTACTAAGATAGAAGCAACCAAGTTTAAAGCCCCATACTTAGGTTCAAAAAATCAAGGCCACTAGTACCAGATGGTGGAGACACTACAAAATGGCAGTTTGTCTTTAAAAATTATATTTTAAATTTACCATTAGCTACTCTGATTGGTTTCAACTCCACAACCATTATGCTCCAGCACAGGTATCCTCTGGCCCATGCACACACACCCCTTTTCAGCTTCTTCTTATGTGTGGTCTTCCCCCTTTAGATCGTAAGCTCCTTGAAGGCAGGGGGTATCTTTTTTTTTTCTTCTTGTTTTTATCTCCCACCCTTAGCACAATGTCTTAAACCTAGTATGTCCCTGTGGCATCTCTCACATCAGACTCATTCTCTCTGCTCACATAGTTACAACCTGAGCCCCTCATCACTTTCTAGATGCATTGGAACAGTCTCCTGATTGGTCTCTGCCTCCTCTCTCACCACTCCAGTAGACCCTTCACTCTATCTCAGTGTCTCCTGCAAATCTCATTATCTTACAAGATTAAATCAGCCTCATCAGTACCCTCTGCCCCTCTGATCAGATCCTCTGACTAGAGGGCAGAGCCATGAGCTCCAAAACATTCATCTAAGGGGAGGTCACAGCACAGTCTTCTCCCATTTCCTACTAGCTGTATTGCTTTTGGACTTTGCATTTTCCATGGTGCCCCTAAGTTAAACCTTGAAGATAGGGACTATTTTATTTATATGTGTATCCTCAGTACTTAGTACAGTGCCTGGAACATAGCAGGAACTTAATAATTGTTTATTGACTGTCTGACACTGATGCCAAAGTGGTTTTCATTAAGCACAGATCTGACCCTATTGTTTACCTACTCAATGAACTCTGATGGTTTCTTATTGTCTCTAGGTTATTTAGCTTTGAAAGACTTTTAAAAACTGGCCCCAATATATCTTTCCAGGCTCATTTGAATATTGCTTCCCATTCCACACTGCACCATCCAGCCAAACTGGCCTTTCCCCCCCATCCTTGGAATACACTCTCTCCTCACTGCCACCTCATAAAATTCCTCTTTTCCTTCAATATGAAGCTCAAACACCACATGCCACATGAAGCCTTTGCAGATCCTTCAAAATGCTACTGTCCTACCCAATCTACTTTGTATTTAACTAGTGTATTTTTATACTTATTTTCTTTATATTTATTAAGTATATTTGTACTTGTTTTTGTATATGTACTTGGCTTCACATTAGAATGCAAGTTTCTTGTGAGTAGGGATTTATATCCCCAATACTTGGCACAGTGACTGGCACATAGTAGGCATTTAATAAATGTTTGTTGGTTGACATATTGTGGAAGGGATTTCTTGTTCAAATTCAGTTAGGACTAGCTGTACTCTCTGGTCCCTTCCCTTTGGAAGTGCTGCCATTTTGTGAATAATAATTTACATTCATGTAATGCTTTACTCACAACAACCCTCTGAGGCAGGGAGTTCTATCAAACTGTCTTCACAGGTAAGAAAGCTCTGCCTCAGAAAAGCTAAAGTATCACCCAAGACAAGCCACTTAGCTGGGAATACCTGAGCTTGAACTCAGGCTCCTGATACCTTGAGCAGTGCTTTCCCTACTATAATACATGGTCTTTCTGCCTTCTGGTATAGCCATTTATGTAATGCATCTTATCTCCAGTGCTTAGCATGGTGCCTGGCATACATTAGGCACTTAATAAATGCTCATTGACTTGTGGTTGATATGACTTCCCTCCTAGACTTTAAACTTTGTGAAATGAGGAGCTGTGATGTTGGGTCACTTAACCTTTCTGAGAAGAGCCTTAGTTTTCTCAAATGTATAATAGAGGAAACAATACTTATGTCACCTACTTTGAAAGGTCTTTTTCAGAAAGCACTTTATAAATTATAAAGTACTAAATAGTTGTGAACTATCTTTATTCTTCTCAGTGCCTAACACTGTGCCCTCTGCATATAGTAAGTGCTTAATAAATGCTTATCAAATGAATGAATGCATCAGAACCTTCTGATTGTTTTGACTGGAGGAGAGGGTCGAGGGCACAGGGAGCAAAAGGGAAGGATGATGAAGAAAATAGAAATAAACCCAACTGAGGTTGGTGAAGAGGGAGTGGGGACACTGGACTTTTTTCCAAAGAGGATATGAATAGTGCCTGCAGTGACAGCTGCCAGAAACAGGTGCTGGGGCTGGAAGCTCAAGGCAGCTGGTACCTCTTCCCTCCACTCCCTCTCCTTTTCCTCCCTCCAGAATGTGTGCGGGTGAGGGGGAGAAGAGGGAAAGGGAGGCAAAAGTGGAGAAGTGAAGAATGAACAGTCACATCTGCCCATCCTTCTTGCCAGGAAAATGGCTGTGTACCACTGTTTACTCTGAAAGAGGAGGAGGGTTTTGGTCCTGCCAGTGCCAGGCAGGTTATTGCAGGTGTGGGAGCTGTCCTTTCAGCACTATGCTCTTCCTTAGTTGCTAGGGACTGCATGGGTCTCTATCTGCTTCCTGGAAGGAGGAAGAAGCTTTGACACATTGGAGTTGTTTGAAGTGCTGGTCACAATCCACAAGAGCCAGGGTCTGGATGCCCCAAGGTGCCATTCTCTTTTCTTCTGTGACTCAGTTTTAGTGCTTCTAGAGGCTGAGAACTTAAGACTAGAAGAGACTTCTGTCCCTGGAGCCTCATATAAGCTCAGAAAACAGGATGTCCCTCAGCAGATGCTAGATCCACATTCTCTGCTTTGGTCTGTGACCTTTCTGAGCAAATTCCCTGGACTGAATACAACCTGGAGATTGCAAAATAATTTGTTCCCTTTTCTCTCACCTAATATTTTATGTTTATGTCACCTGGGAATTATGGAAGAAGAAAAAGAATGCTGAAAGCTCTTGGATATGTCAGGAACAAACTGAAAAAAGCAAATTCTGTGACCCTAAGCAGATCTCTGAGGCTTCTCATCTGTAAAAATGAAGGGATTAGATTGGTCTCTATGGTCATTTTCAACTCTGACAATCTTTATTCCTGCTTAGGTTAGGGTTGGGCTAGACATCTGATCTCTGGAGTCCTTCTAACTTTGAGATTCTGTGAGTAGGAGACAGTATCATGGAAAGAATACTGGAATTAAAGTCAGGCAGGCAATAAAAATTTGTTAAGTACCCACTATGTGCCAGGCACTGTACTAAACTCTGGGGATACAAAAAAAGCCAGTCTTTGCTCTGAAGGAACTCACACTCAAATGCAGAGTCTAAGGTCACAGTCAAAGTGAGAGGATCTGGGCTCAAATCCAGGTCCCGCGACAAACTAGCTACATCATCATGAACCAATCACCTGCCTTTCCAGTCTTCTTACCTCTTACATTTCCTTTCCCCCTTATCCTATGTTTTTTTTTTAATCCAGTGATACTGACCTCCTTTCTGTTCTTTGAATGAGATATTCCATCAATGATTCTGGATATTTCCACTGACTTTCCCCATACTTGGTTTTCTTGGTTTTCTTTTCAACCCAAGGGTTGTATTATTCCAGGATCTCAGGGATAAGGCTGTGTGCCTGCAACCTTTTGGTGCTCCCAGAGTGATCTGATTCAGAACAAAATCTAATTGCTGCCCAACTACCCCTTTACCCCCACTCTGAGCTTTGCAAGTTCCTGACCCAAGTTTGAGAGTATACAAGAGTAAAATGACTGCTGGACTCCACTCCTACCAACAGCTAGGAAGCTCTGCTGGTCAGAGTGACAGAACTGTAGGTTCTTCTTTGATCTGGATCCCTGCCTGGTTATTCCTCTTCAGGCTAGGCTAGATACTTGAAGTAAGACCCTGAGCTGAGGTTGCCCATGCTGCTGCTACCACTGCCTTTTGAACTTCCTCCTTTTCCTGTAAGCTGCCTATGATCAGGAATTGGGTGTTGGGTAACAAAGCTGCCAGTTCTCACTTGTCCAAGCCCAGTGCCCTAGGATGAGACCATACATGGTAATACCCTGATATAAGTCTGGGATCTCCTCTTGCCCTGGTGCATAGCCTCTCCCTGAGAGCTAGTGTTCCACACGTCATGTGCTCCTGGTCTGACCTCCATCCCTAGTGTCCAAATGTATCCCTATGCTGTACTGAGCTGGACAAATGACTCACTATAACTTTTTCTGGGTTTTCCCATCAGGATTCTATCTGGTGCATTTTCTAGTTTTATTTGGAGGAATTTTGTGGAGGGAGTTCACCACACTGCTTCCTAATACTTTGCTATCTTGGTTCCACCTCCCTGTCTCCCATACCTGGAATGCTGTCTGTCCTCTTCTTTGCCTACTGGCTTTCCTGGTTTCCTTCAAGTTCCAGCTAAAATCTCACCTTCTGCAGGAAGCCTTTCCTTATTCCTTGAGTCTAGTGCCTACTCCCTATTAATTACTTCTACTTTATCCCTCTGTAGCTTGTTTATACTTGTTTGCGTGTTGCTTCCCCCATTAGACTGTGGACTCCTTGAGAGGAGGAACTGTCTTTTACCTTTCTCTGTATCACTTAGCACAGTGTCTGGCACATAATAGATGCTTAATAAATGTTTATTGACTGACTGACTAAGCTTACCTCTTTTTCTCATCTGTAAAATGAGGTAGTTTTAGATGGTCCCTAAGGTCGCTTCAGTGCTCCCACTAATCAGCTCTGTGACCAAGAGCCAGGCACCTATTAGTGCTTCTTTTTCCTTATCTGTCAAAGGGAGATAATAAATTAAGACATCTACCCTTGATGTATTTCTCCCATCCGTGGAGAAGAATCCCATTAACTGACTAACAATCCGCTGTGTAAAAGACTACTTCATTCCCTGACCCTATGTGCCTTTTTTGGCTTCTCATCTCCAAAATTATGCTCTACAGCTTCAATCAAAGGGACCGAGGAAGACAATATGGAGAAAGGGAGACTGCCGGCTAGAGAATGCATGAGGGAACCTGACATTTTTAGGGGAAGAGGGATAACATCCTGCCTTCGGGAGGCCTGTCAGGTCTTATGGGGGTAGGGTTATAATGACTCCTCCCTCCACCTGCTTCTTCCAGAGACCTGAAGAACAACCTTATCAGTACAGTGCATCCTGGTGCCTTTCTAGGACTGGGAGAGTTGAAACGTTTGTGAGTACCAACCACTTATCTGTCTTCCCTGCCTTCATTCCAGATATTCAACACTCTTACTATCACAAAATACAAAAATGTATCGCAAGTCCAGATCTGGCACTAGCCCCTATCCCTCAGCCTTCCTTTTGCTTATGTAAGTGGACAGAACATTGAACTTGGAGTCAAAAGGGTCTGAGTTCAAATCCTGCCTCTGACACTCACTGACCATGGACAAATCACTAACTTGACCCTCACTTTCCTGGTCCATACAACAGGATAACACTACCTACCTAAGAGGGTATTTGTGACACTCAAAAAAGATAAAATATGTAAAGTACTTTGTAAAACCTTAAAGCATCATATGTATATGGATTATTATTATTTTCCTGTGCCACTCACTCCCATCTGAACCCACCTACAAAGTTGATAAATCCTCCTGAGGCTGTATCTATTTCTCTAGAGACCTCTCCAACAACCGAATTGGCTGTCTTTCTTCTGGAGTCTTCCAAGGCCTTTCCAACCTCCTCCGACTGTGAGTATGAAAAGGTGGGGACGGGGGGGGTGGGGGGGAGGACTGAGGGGAAAATGGACAAGGCACAAGGCAACAATGGTAAAGACCCAATGAGAGATATAGCAGGCACTAAGAAAAAACAAGAGAGGACTTCCAACAAGTTGAATCTCTTGGTTCTTTGGAGTTTCACCCCTTCTCAACTCTTATCCCTAAGGCAAAAGTTTTTTAACCTGAGGTCCCTGAAAGTTTTTTTTCAATATTGTGATAACAGTATTTCAGTGTTTCATTTGTAATCCTATGTATTTTACTTTATACATGCAAAAACGTTCCAAGAAGTCCAAAGGCTTCACCAAACTGCCAAAGGGGTCTATGGCACAAAAAAGAACAAGAATCCCTTGACCTACCAAGGTCTCATAACCCATTCTTACTATTCTCCCTTCATAGAAACATGTCTGGGAACATCTTCTCTAGCCTACCAGCTGGGGTGTTTGATGAGCTTCCAGCCTTGAAAGTTGTGTAAGTACCTCCTCCCAGCTCAACTGACTTCCAAGAGAAATCCTTCCTCCCCTTCTTTGTCCACAAAGTAAGGATACATTGACTTTACCAGACTAGTACAAATGTGGGCATTGGACCATCCATGTGAGTAGACAGGGTAGATAGATACTTTTGTGGGACAACTTAGAGAGTGCTGGTCAGATCGACCCCCAAAGTATCCCCATCTATGCTTGCCATGCTGCCTAATCCCAAAGGATTCATTATTAACATACAAATTCCCCTGAAACAAAGTGGTGGTACCTGAATCTATTATCATCCCACACCATAAGGAATGAATTGGGAAGTAGCTGAAAGCAAAGAGTCTTGGAAATGGTCAAAATGATGTGCACCTGGCTTTTGGCAGTGGGTATTGGCAGGCAAGATTCTAGGGCAGGAGATGTGAGTTAAAAGGAATGACAAGGGCCCGAAGATACATTCTACCTAGGGATAGAGACTGGATTGACGATTTCATTGGGGTAGAGAGTTCCCAGTGAAGAAACTCCCTTTCCCAAAGCATATAGACAAACCTCTCTGCAATTTATAAACTTATAGTTTAAGCAACTTGCTCAATGTTACATAGCTAATATAACTCCAAAAGCAGGGATTGAACCCTGAGTTTTCCTGACTCTGAGGTCACTATATATCTACTGTACCATGATGTCTCTCATAAATTCCACCTACTTTGCAGTTTTGGTGAGCACACAAACCTTTCCCATAGACCTGTCTTCCCTAATTCCTGGTCTTTTCCAGCCCCATATATTTTTGGGGAGGGGCTCAGACATGACTCACTCCTACCTTCCTAATGGCCAAAAGTCCACCCACCTACCTATCCCTATGAACCCCTCACTTATTGACCATAGTCTCAAGTTCCCCTTTCCTACCCTTCTACAATGATTTCCCTCTTCATTCCTCACCAACCCTAGGGACTTTGGCACAGAATTCCTGACCTGTGACTGCCACCTACACTGGGTATTGCCATGGGCCCGTAACCACTCTGTGCAACTGTCTGAGCGGACGCTCTGTGCCTATCCCAGCTTCCTCCATGCCCAGGCCCTTCGAGGTCTCCAGGACACCCAGCTCCATTGTGGTAAGAAAATCCTAGCCTTTCTGGACTTACCAGAGAAATCTGTCCTCCAGCCCTGCTCCAAACTCCTAAGACACTTCAGGTTCAATTTCCTAAGATTCTTCTAAAAATATAGCAATGTCAAGGGCAAGGACAGCCCCTAAACATCCCACTCTCCATTAATAACCCATTATGGATCTGTCATTCATTAATTTCTTTATGTCTTTTTTTTAAGCTTTTTGGAGAAAGCCTGTTAGCTGACTGACAATGGACTATGTATAGTTTCAAAGGGTGCCCCTTATTAAAAATTCTAGAATTTGGTGACCACATTTCTCTCCACCCAGTCTGTGCCTTTTGTATTTTCATAGACATAAATCATAACCTTTCCTAGCCTGTTCTAGACTGAAGAATCCTTTATCCAACTTGAAATGCCCAACACTCCCCTTACTGAATACTGGAGACACTCCTAAGGACATAGAGCTCCAGCTGTACTGGACCTCAATGCCTATCTAGTCCAGCCCACTCATTTCACAGTTGAGGAAACTGAGGCCCAGGGAGAATCAATGACTAATCCAGGGTTACACAGGTAGTAAACTCAGAGGTGGAATTTGAACTTAGATCCTTTGGCTTTAGAGCCAATGCTCTTTACACCATACTGTACTTTGCCCTGGATGTCTCATTCTCCCACTTTCTCCAAGCCCTGCCCCCACTTTTACAAATAGTTATTTATATGTTGACTTGAGTTCAGATTCAGCCTCAGACATTTAGTAGTCATGTGACCCTGAACAAGTCACTTAGCCTCTGCCTGCCTCGGTTTCCTCCTCTGTAAAATAGGGATAATAATAGCATTTACCTCCCAAGTTGTCAACAGTCAGGATCAAATGAGATCGTATTTGCAAAGTGCCTGGCACTGCTATATGCATGCTGACTATTACCATATTATTTTGTCTCTCAAATTAGAATGTAAGCTCCCCAAGGTGAGGGGCATCATTTTTGTCTCCTTTTGTCTCTGTAGCGCTTAGCATAGTTCCTGGCAGATAATATCCTTCATAACTGCTTGCTGACTGCCTGGCATGCTCCTTTGCTTCTCTCCACCTCCAGCCCCATTGTTTTTTACCCAGTTTTCTCTCCTCTTCCCTGCTTAGTAGGTTAAGGGTCACAGGCAGAGGGAGTCAAGCCCACCTCTCTGCTGACTCTTCTTGTGCCTGAAGCTCCCCTTTGCCCTCCAGTCCCATCCTCTGCCCCTCCGCCTCACTGTGATTCTGCTCCCCCACAACAGAGGGAGCCCTGGAGCTGCACACTCTCCACCTGATCCCCTCACTGCGCCAGGTGGTGTTCCAAGGCGATCGGCTTCCCTTCCAGTGTACAGCCAGCTACCTGGGCAGTAGTACCCGCATCCGCTGGTACCATAACCAGGTACCTGTGGAGGGGGATGAGGAGGCAGGTGTCATCCTGGAGGAGAGCCTGGTCCATGACTGCACCTTCATCACCAGGTACGAGCATTGCCTTCCTTCCCAGGGTGGGGTCAAGAAGGGGGAAGTGCTCACCAACATTCTCTGAAGAGGTGAGAGTGTGAGGAACAGGGGGAGGTCAGGAAAGGACCATGTCTAGAGGACCAGTCTTGAGCCCCTATATAGGGAAGGTTCTGGGAGGGAGTGAGGTCATAAAGGATATAAAAGACCTGGCAGAAATAATGCCAGTGAGGGGCCTAAAGTTGTAAAGAGGACCCCCTGCCCAAATGAAGAAGAGCCACTGGAGATTTCTTCTCATTGGAGAGCATGACCACAGATTCCTGTGCCTTTTCAGCGAGCTAATTCTGTCCCACATCCATGTGTGGGCATCAGGTGAATGGGAGTGCTCTGTCTCTACTGCCCAAGGCAACGCCAGCAAGAGAGTGGAGATCGTAGTGCTGGAAACCTCAGCCTCCTACTGCCCTGCCGAGAGAGTTGCCAACAATCGGGGAGACTTCAGGTTTGAGGGTTGAGCTGGGGAGGGTCACCCTCCAAAATGTACACATACCTCCAATATATTCAGCGTTGTCCCTTCTTCATGTTTTACCATAGACTCCAAAAGGAAATTTGGGCTTGGTATCATATCTCCAAACTACCCCACCATGTTTGCATCTTCCCCCTGGTATTTACTATTTCTTATAGAGAAGTGACTTTATTTTTCATCAGCCCCATAACAGTATTTACTCAGCACTCTACGTTCATCATGTATCCATGTTGCAATGAAAAAAAGTATTGGGTTTTAACTCAAAGAACCTCAGTTTGAATCCTGACTTCAATAGTTACCAGCTAAATGATACTGTGTAAGAGACTTCCCCTCCCTGGGCCTCAGTTTCCTCCCCTATAAAATTAAGGGGTAAGACTAGATGAATTCTAAATTTCCTTTGAATTCAAGATCCTATAGGAAAAGCTAGAGGATTGTTCTAGGCTGTGTACAAATGAAAGTAATCTAAAATGCAATCTCACACCAAAAGAACTCAAAAAAAATCACACAACGGCAGAGTTGGAAGAGAACTCAGGGCCATCAAATCCAACCCATGCCAGTACAATCTACCCAGAAAATACCCACTCTTTGCAGGAAGATCTGTGACTCAACTCCCCCCATCCCACTGTGACCCTTCCTCCTCTGGGCAGTCTGTTCTGCTTTTAACTAACTCTAATTTTGAGGACGTTTTTCTTTGCATCAAATTTAAAGATGAAGATTTACATTTTTCATATCTTCTACCCACTGCTCCTCGCCCTGCCCTTTGAAACCAAACAGGATAAACCTAATTCCTCTTCCACGTGACATCCTTTCAGATCCTTGAAAACAATTATCATGATCTCCCTGGCTGTTCTATTCTCTGAGCCAAACATCCCCATTTTCTTTGACCAGTCCTTACATGGAATGACCTTCACCAGCCTAGTTGCCTTCCTCAGGATATCATTCAGATTGGCAATGCCCTTCCTAAACTGTGCCTAGAAGCAAACACAATACTCTGGCCAGGGAAGGGCATAATGGGATTATCATTTCCTTATTCTTGGGACTTATGCCTGTCTAAGTGCAGCCCAAAATTAATGAATTTGTTAAGAACTTACTATGTGCTAGGCTCTGTGCTAAGAGCTGGGATTATTAAAAAAAAAAAAAAGGCAAAAGACAGTCCCTCCTCCCAGGAGCTTACTTAGTGGCTTATGAGAATCAGATTAGCTTCTCTTTTAGCTGCCATTTCACACTGTTAACTCATATTGAACTTGTAGTCTACTAAAACTCCCAGCTCTTTTTCAAACTGTTATTTAAGCAAGCCTCGCTTGTCTGGTATTTGGGAAGTCAGTTATTTGAACCTAAGTGTGAGTATACATTTGTCCCTATTACCTTCCATTTTCATCTAACTGTATAACAATTTGGACAAATTCCACTTGTTTGTTTTCTGTATAGATGGTCAGGCCAAACTTTTGAGTGATTATGGATCCCGTGGGGAGTCAGGAGGGGATTGATGCTATCAGGACAATGTCACATAAAAATAGAAGCATCTGGAGGGTCTCAGCATCTATTGGCATCCCCCTTCAAATTGGACTCTGCGTTAGATCTCCAAGATAGAGTCAAATACCTTTGGTATATAAGCATCTCCTTGTTTTATGATTTTAATAACCAGAGGATTATTGACTAGGCTGCTTGTTAAAATCTTTCAAGGAATCTTGGATGAGAAACCCATAGAGCTTGCCCATCAGTACATCTATATTATGTCTATCTATCTATGGGGCAATTAGGGGGCACTCTATGGATAGAGTGCTGGGCCTGGAATCAAGACTCACCTTTCTGAATTAAAATCCAGTCCTAGCTGTGTGACCATGGGCAAGTCACTTAAAACTATTTTCCTCAGCTTCCTCATTTGTAAAATGAGCTGGAGAAGGAAATGGCAAAACACTCCAGTATCTTTGTCAAGAAACCCCAAATGGGGAATTGGACACAACTGAAAAATGACTAAACATCTATGTATCTATTTGTCATCTCTCTACCTATCATCTGTTATCCATCTCTCTCTCTCTCTCTCTCTCTCTCTCTCTCTCTCTCTCTCTCTCTCTCTCTCTCTCTCCTATCTGTCTCTGTCTCTCTGTCTCTCTTCCTCTCTCTCTCTGTCTCTCTCTGTCTCTCTCTGTCTCTCTCTCTGTCTCTCTCTTTCTCTCTCTCTCTATCTCTGTCTCTCTCTCTCTCATCTACCCTTCCATTGGACAGACGTTGAGAATGGAAAATGATCTAGGCCCAGAATTGAACCAAAGGAAAGAGACTGATTTGTCTTCAGGGAATTTTAATGACCCCAAATTCCTCCCTAAAACAAAGGCCCATCTCTTCAACACTAATATTCTTCCCACAGCAGAGAGAGACAGTGTAACATAGTGGGTAAAGAGTTGATCTTCACTAGTCCTGAGGTCAGGAGGACCTGAATTCAAATCGAGTTTCAGACCCTTAGCAGCTGTGTGACTCTGGGCAAGTCACTTAACTCTGGTTGCCTCTTAAAAATGAAAATAATTTTTTAAAAAGAGTTGATCTTGGAGTCAGGAAGAGTTGGGTTTAAGTCCTGCCTTTCACTTACTGGTTGTATCTTCCTGAGTAAGTCACTTTGCCTTAGCTTCAGTTTCCTTGTTGGCAGAGTGGATGTAATGATAGCACTTACTTCACAGGGTTGTTGTAAAAATCAAATGAGATTACCCACCTCCTGACAAAAAGGCGATGGGCTTGGAGCAAAGATTGAGACAACTTTTTTTGGACATGGCCAATGCAGGAATTAGGTTTGCTTGACTTTACATATTTGTTACAAGGATTCTTGTTTTCCTTTCTTTTTAGGGGGTGGAGAGAAGGAAAGGGGGGAAATTAATTAATCAAAGGAGAGCATTTCATTCATTTAAGAATTGATTTTAAAAATCAGCTGCGACATGTAAAGTTCTTTGCAAACCTTAAAGCACTGTATAAAATGCTATTATTATGATATTCACATAACCCTGGTCAATGCTCTGGGATGATAAATCATAGCATAGTTTTGATCTGCGTTGATAGGGAGAGTCTCCTTCCATTTCCACTGAAATCACAGGACAAGACAAAAACAACAACAGCAGCAGCAAAGCAAATTTCTTCCCACAATGTCACATAGCTCTGAGTCACAGGTTAGTCTCTAAACAACTGAAATTGTGGCTCACCCAGTGGGAATAAAGGAGCTTATGGTGGGCATAAGCAGACTGTGGCATATCATGAACAAGGGATTAGGAAGCAAAACCAGGATGTCATCAAAGAAATGTGCAAGGAAAAAAACGGGCTAGTTCTTATGGTAGGATTGAGGGACAATGGACTAGACCGCCTGAATGCATGGCAGAAATCCTTGGAGGAAGAGAACAGGCATCCACTGAGTGCCTACTATTTACCCTGCACTGTATCTCATTTGATCCTAGGACAACCCTAGGAGGTTAGGCAGGTGCTACTTATATACTCACTTCACAATTGAGGAAAGTGACACAGGCAGAGGTTATATGCCTTGCCCAGGGTAACACAGCTAGTTAGTGTCTAAGGTTGCATTTAAATTCAGGCCTTCTTGACTCCAGGCCCAATGCTCTATCCACTGCACCACTTATCTGCCCTTGCGATGTCAAGAGGGCTCAAGGAAGGCCCCTAGTACATTGAATAGACTCTGCCAACTTGTGCAAGTACACAGACAAGAGTCCCACAGGATTTCAGGTGTGGTTGGGACTAGCTTGTTGTGAGAAATAGCCCCACTGATAAGACCACAGACTCTCTGGAGTCTTCTAGTACATTTCCTCTGAACAGATTCTGTCCAGGGTTCTAGTCTTTTCCAATCCTGTCATCCATTGTGTTAGTCGTCACTGCTACCTCTGTGTCATCTGCAAATATGAAAAGAATGCCCATTTATGTCTTTAAGTCACTTTATTTTTGGTCTAGATTGTGGTTTCATTAATGTAGGGGATTCCTAAGACGGCAATTCATTCTTACTAATGCTGATCAGCAGCTACCCTGCAATTTCTATAGTCTTTGAGTGCCCTAGAGCCCAGAGGGGCACTGCCAGGATATGGGCAGAAATGGGATGCAACCCAATTCTTCCTGATTCCATTTTCATTTGCTCCCTCTCTAGTTTTTTTTTAATTGTGTCTCAATTCAATGATCTGTTCTTTCTCTATTTTATTGATGTAAGAGTTTAGAGATATAAATTTTCCCTTTAGTACTGCTTTGGCTTCATCCCATAAATTTTGGTATGTTGTCTCATTGTTGTCATTCTCGTTAATGAAATTATTGATTGTTTTTATGATTTGTTCTTTGACTCATTCTTTAGGATTAGATTATTTAGTTGCCAATTAATTTTAATCTATCTTTCCACTGCCTTTATTGAATGTAATTTTTATTGCATTATGATCTGAAAAGGATGTATTTAATATTTCTGCCCTTCTACATTTTACTGTGATGGTTTTATGACCAATATGTGGTCAATTTTTGTGTAGATGCCAGTTTTCCCAGAGGTTCTTCATATCTAACTTTTCTAAAATTCTGTTCACCTCCTTCTTTCTTATTTATTTTGTGGTTAGATTTATCTATTTCTGAAAGGGGAATGTTGAGGTCTCCAACTAGTATAGTTTTGCTATTACCTCCTGTAATTCACTTAACTTCTCCTTTAAGAATTTAGATGTCATGCCACTTGGTGCATATATGATGTTACTTCTTTGTCTATGGTACCTTTTAGCAAAATGTAGTTTCCTTCCTTATTTCCTAACTCCACTTTCAATCTACCAGATTTCGGTGCTTAAATCATTAATAAAAACTTAGTCCAACCTCTCTCATTTTACAGATGAGGAAACAGGGCCCAGTGAGGTGAAATCTTTCCTCAGGTCATACAGGTATTAAGTAGCAGGAGCAGGATTTAAACTGAGGTCCTCTGATGCCAATCTTTCTTGTTCACCTGAGAAATGGGAGAGTTCCAAAGAGCCCTGTGCAGAGAGGTGGGGGGAGGTAAAGTGGGAAGTGTCTTTTCCTCCTTCATTGTGTGCCCAGTCCTCCTCTTTGTTCCTAGAGGAGCAGAATAGCACCATGCTAAGGGACAGGGGAGGGAAGAAGGGTGAGGGTGTTTGAATAGAACATGGAGCGTCAGACATGTGGCCTTTTGATCCCTGAGCCCCCAACCCTCCCCTGCTCCCAGGTGGCCTCGAACGCTGGGTGGCATCACAGCCTATCAGTCCTGCCTTCAGTACCCCTTCACCTCATTGCCCCTCAGTGGAGGCACGCCAGGCACCAGGGCCTCTCGACGCTGTGACCGGACTGGGCGCTGGGAGCCAGGGGACTATTCCCACTGCCTCTACACCAATGACATCACCCGTGTGCTCTATACCTTTGTCCTGGTAAGGCTATGAAATGGAGAAGGAAGGGATTGGAGTGAACAGGGACCACTTTCTTTTCCTGATACTTGGGCAAGGGGTGGAGCACATTTCCAATGTGAAAAGTCCAGAGGTAAAGTACCCTTCCAGAGTGAAGAGGCTGCTGTGATGTAGTAGAAACTCTGGAGAGTCAGGAGTGGAGCCTGAAGGACTGAGTAGATGAATGGGTTAGGGAGCTAAGAGCAAGGAAGAAGATAGGAAAACCAAGGGCCTCTTGGCAGCTCCACACTCCTAGGCTATTGACTCTTTCCTGCCTCAAGTGTGTGGAAGTAGAGTATGGGTAGTTTGGGGGCATCTAGTGGTGCAGTGAAGAGAGCACCGGCCCTAAAATCAGGAGGACCCGAGTTCAAATCTGGCCTTGGACACTTAACATTTACTAGCCATGTGACCTTGGGCAAGTCACTTAACCCCAATTGCCCTACCTTACCCCCTTCAAAAAAGAAAAAAAAAGTTTAGAGACTGAGCTAGCCCCATAATGCTTGTGATTTATGGGCTGACCACATGGGGTGAAGGCCTCAGGCCTTCACCAGCAACAAGTGATTGAAGGGCCCCTGCACCCCTACAGGCTCTCCCTGTGAGCCATGACCCATTAAAAACAGCTAGCTAGAGAGGGGATGGGGTTAGGCAGAGCAATTGTCCATCATCTTTATCCTGGTTCGGGGTGGGGTGAGGTGTGTGGGGGGCAGGGGGCCTGGACCGTCCTCCCCCCACTGCATGCCTCTTTCAGATGCCCATAAATGCTTCCAATGCACTGACCCTGGCACACCAGCTGCGCGTCTACACGGCCGAGGCTGCAGGCTTCACAGACATGATGGATGTGGTCTATGTGGCCCAGATGATCCAAAAATTTCTGGGCTATGTGGA
The DNA here is from genome assembly GCA_011680675.1 of Gymnobelideus leadbeateri. Lineage (NCBI taxonomy): Eukaryota > Metazoa > Chordata > Mammalia > Diprotodontia > Petauridae > Gymnobelideus > Gymnobelideus leadbeateri. Next base: position 522,141 of record WOXC01003676.1, on the reverse strand, counting down.
CCAGATTAAAGAGGTAAGATTCCATAAAGCTTCGCCCTATAAGCCCCAGATCCGCCCTAGACCTCTGGACTTCCCAGTCTCCCCAGTTCCCTAACTCTTCTTAGACTGCCTTTAGCACCAAACTATTTCCCTATAATGTCATCATCCGACGCATGGGGCCATCTCTCCAATAGCTGGTGGAGGTGATGGTTGACATGGCCAGTAACCTGATGCTTGTCGATGAACACCTCCTGTGGCTGGCCCAGCGAGAGGACAAGGCCTGCAGCGGCATCATTGGAGCCCTGGAACGTATTGGAGGGGTCGCCCTCAGCCCTCACGCACAGCACATCTCTGTGGTAACAAAGGGGGCAGAAGAGGATCCTAATATCTTAGAAGCCAATTCAATTCCTCAAGCCTTTATTAAGAGTTTAGGGATTGTTTATTCAGTGCTGTCATTCCATGGATCAGGAGAGCCAATCAAAGTGTGTTCACTGACTACCTGTGTGTCGGCTGTGTTGGGGGAGGGGGGAATAGAGAGGTGTAAAAGGCAGTCTCAGGCTCCAAAGAGTTTGCCGTGTAGACGGGGAAGATGAGATTAACACCCATGAAGAGAATTCAGAGGAGACACAGACCATTATTGGTTGAAGTCCTCTAGGGAAACCTCTTAAAGGGGATTGAGGGAGCTAATAGGGCCTTGCCTTGAAGGAATTGGAATTAGGGAGGAAGACTGAGGAGAATCCTACTCCCAATGTAAAAAGTGAGGGAGTATCCTAAGAACTCCTGGGAAATACTTTCTGACAGGTCATTCCATCTGGGGCTGCTGGAGCAGGGGGACGAGTACAATTCACTGTAACTTGGATTCATGGTATATGAAGGGAGATGGGGTATCTCAGCTTATGGGGTGACTGGATCTTCATCCCTAGAATTCAAGGAATGTGGTACTGGAGGCACACCTCATCAAACCCCACAGCTACGTGGGCCTTAGTTGTACGGCTTATCAGAAACGGGAGCCAGTGGTCTCCGGGCATCGCCCAGGGCCCCCTGGACTAGATCCCCAGCCTGAGCATGAGACCCTCACTGATCAACAACTCCGTTTCCGTTGTACCACTGGGCGGCCCAATATCTCCCTATCCAGCTTCCACATCAAGGTAGGGGTACTGGTCAAGGGTAGAGGGGAAAGGTGGAGGTGGGACAAGGTATTGCTGAGATATGGGGTCCAGAGGAGAAGTCAGGCCAAGAGAAGGGGGGAGGGGTGGATGATTGAGGAGAGCCAAAATTGGAGCTGAGGTTTATCTTTGTCTTTGTAGAGGGGGAGGGGAGGAAGACCCAAGGGATTGTGAGTCTAATGGGTTGAGGCCAAAGGGCCCAAAAAGCTTGGCATCTCTGAGGAACCCCTGTGCCCCTCCCCAGAACAGCGTGGCCCTGGCTTCCATCCAGCTGCCCCCCAGCCTGTTCTCATCCCCTCCGGCTGCACTGGCCCCCCCAATTCCCCCAGACTGCACCCTGCAATTGCTCGTCTTCCGAAATGGCCGCCTCTTCCGAAGTCATGGCAACACCTCTCGCCCTGGAACCGCAGGGCCCAGCAAGAGACGCGGGGTGGCCACTCCTGTCATCTTTGCTGGAACCAGTAAGAGACCAAATTCTTTTCCCAAGAGCTGGTGGAAGGGGAGATCACTCTGGGCTTGGAGGGGTGAGGGAAGGCCTTGGAGATGAAATGAGGCAGCTGGGCTTTGAAGGACACATTAGATGTGAAGAGGAGTGAGTAATGCCTTCTAGCTATTCCAGATGAGATGAGACAGGCAAGAGCAAGGGTTCAGGGGTGAGAACATGTGTCCTGGAGGAGGGGGAATGGGGTTATTCCTGAGATTTTTGGTGGGCACCTTGCTTCTTGTGTTCTCCCAGCCTTCTTTCTTCCAGCATCTATGAGTATCTTGGTGCTTGAAACAGAGGCAAGTGGAACCTACCAAGGTTCTCCAAAGCCCGCAGAGGATGAGAGATTTTGTTAGTAAAGATGGAGCAGCATCTGGGCAAGATTAGACGTTACGCTCCAGAAGTGCTGTGGGATTCTAAACTGCATGTGAAAATATTCCTTCCCCAATACACGACAAATAACTTCACGTTCAGTACTCCTCCTGCATTCCCATCCCCACCCACCTCTCCATTACTACACACATACTCTATAGGAAATCCTGAGCACCCACTATCTAAATTGGGAAAACAGGATACACATATTAAATGTAAAGCAAGACAATAATTAAATAACAGTAAAGAACAACTAATTAAGAAAAATTATCTAGTCTCAGATACTTCCTAGCCGTGTGGCCCTGGGCAAGTCACTTAACCCTGTTTGCCTCAGTTTCCTCATCTATAAAATGAGCTGGGGAAGGAAACCACTCCAGTATTTTTGCCAAGAAAACCCCAAATGGGGTCATGAAGAGTTGTACACAACTGAAACAGCTGAGCAACAAGAATAAAAAGCAGTATACAACAAGTCCAGAGAACAGGAATAGCAGAGTTGGAGAAGACTTTGTCCACATCCATGGCATTCTCATTAAATCTGTGGATGACACAAAGAGAAGAAGATGTAACTGATGGCAGAATCAGGATCCAAAGGGATCCCTGCAGGCTTTGTTCATTTATCACCTCTTGCCTAGACTATTGCTAAAACCTTCTAAATGAGTCAGATCGAAAAAGGTGAAAGTTAATAGGTGTAAATGTAAAGTCCAGCCCTTGGGTTCAAAAATACAATTGCACAAGTATAAGATGGGGGAGGGGGAGCAAAGATAACCAGATCATAGTTAATGTGAAAAGACCCTGGAGGTTTTCATGGATTACAACATAGTGACCAAAGAAGAAAATACATAAACACAAGCAACATCCTGAAAGAGGAAAATATCTTAATCCTAGTCAGATTGCATCTGGAATATTGTTCAGTTCTGGGTGCTACCTTTTAGGTAGAGCATTGATAAAGCCAGAGAACACCCAGAGAAGAGTGATCAGGTGAGTGAGAAGCCTCAAAACTACTATGAAAGGAGGAATAGAAGGGACAGGGATGTTTACCCTGGAGAGAAGGCCGGAGTGAGGAGAGAGGAGAAGGGAAATACTAGGTGAAGGGCTGTCATATGGAAGGGCTTTAAATGTGTTTTGCTTAACCCAAGAGGACAGAACCAGGAACAATGGATAAAGTTGCAAAGATGCAGATATTGCTTCAATATTAGCAAAAACTCTAACAATGGGAGCTGTTAGAAAAGTGGAATGGTCTGCCTCAGAAGGTCTGGAGCCCTCCACCTTCAAGTCAATGCTTGTTGGGCATGTTGTACCAAGTTAGAATAAACAACCTCTGAGCTTCTTTTCACCTCTGATACTCTGATTCTGTGGGACCCTATAGGGTGGAATGGTTGGGGAAGGCTCTTACTGGTTATCATCAATATCTCTCCTCCTCCTTGGAAGCTAACTTTGTTGAGAAAGTTGTCAACACGAGGTGCCTCTACTTCCCCCAATTCACTTCTAAACTCTTTGCAGTCTGCTTCTGGCCCCATCATTCATATACAACTGTTCTCTCCAAAGCTACCAGACACCAAATCTAATGACCCATTTTCATTCCTCATGCTTCCTGTCCTCTCTGCAGTCCTATCTCCTGCATATTCTTTCCTGTTTAGGTTTTCATGACACTTCTAGTTCACCTCCCACTACTTCTTTCTTTGCTGGAACACTCACTAACCATGAGTCTTCTCCAAGAACCCATCCTGGGTTCTTTCCTCTTCTCCCTCTATTGTTCTCTCCCTTGTTGACCTCAACTTCCATGGGTTCAATTATCATTTCTTTGTAGGTTTCCACCAGATCTATAGATATACCCCTATCTTTTTTTTTTTTTAAAGCAATTGGGGTTAAGTAACTTGCTCAAGGTTACACGGCTAGTCATTTGATTTATGCGTGGGTGCTCATTTTCTGAGGCCGGATCTGATCTCGGGTCATCCAAACTCCGACCTAGCCGCCCCTTTAGGGCAACTGGGGTTAAGTAACTTGCCCAAGGTTACACGGCTAGGTTTTTGTTTGTGCGGATTAGGGGTCGGAGGCCGGCTCCGAACTCAGGTCCTTCTGATTCCAGGGCCGGCGCTCTATTCACTGCGCCACCTAGCCACCCCTCTACCCCTATCTTTTGCCCTCTAGTCTCTCATTACCAACTTCCTTTTGGAAATCTTAAACTAGATGTTCTATATGTCTCTGCAACTCAACATGTCCAAAGCAAAACTCATTATCTTCCCTCCCCCTAAAATTCCTCTTACATTTAAAAAATAAAATTTAAATTATATTTATTTTATTGATATTTTGATTTTTTAATTTTAAATTATTTATTTAAATTTAAAATTTTTTTAAATTGGTAATTTGATGATAATAATAGGCATATTTGATAATTTGGTAATACTTGGTAAATTTGGTCATTAAAAATTACCAAAAATTTCCCCAGCCTCCCTGTGGAGCCTTTCCTTATCATCTCAGCCCTCAGTGATTTCTCCCTTTTCTACAGAAAATTATCTAATTATCTGAATCTTTTATCTGACTCTTGTCATTTGCTATCCTGTATTATTATTATTTATCTCTTTAGGTACATACCACACTTGTGGTATAAATACAAGTAAATGCAACAGAGTGTACCCTAAGAAAATAGCAATGGATGTAATAGAGATAAAGAGCGCTATTAATAAAAATGAACAAAAATCTTTATTTGAATTGAGAAATGTTTAAAAAAATCCTTCCCTAGTAAATACACATATATGTACATAGGCACGCGCGCACGCACACACACACACACACACACACACACACACACGCACACAATCTTATACAATAATTTGCATGAATAAAGTGCATTAAAGTCCTTCCATGCCTCATCAAGTCATAGATGAGACTGATGTCTTGAAAGGCTTGCCAGCCTAAAGTTCTAGCAGGCCCACAAGCTTGCAGAACTGAAAAGGCTTCAAGCAGAGGCCCAGGGATACAATGCATGCCTAGGTCCTGAGGACCAGCTTGGCTAAATAAAGGTCAAGAGGCTGATCACATGGGGCCTGGAGCTTTTCACAGCAGCAATCTGTATCTATGGAATGAGTTATTCATGCCAAAAAGGAAAAGGACACCTATGTGTAATTATTTCCTATCTATCTCTATATTCTGTTTTCAAAGAGACTACATTTTAGGAGTGTTGCCTAGATTTGGACCAATACCTTATAAAGGATAAGTGTCACTAGACCAATAAACCTCTCAAAGGGAAGAGTTGTGTCTTACACTTGTTTGCATTTCCCCATTTCCTAGCACATAGTGATGGCTGTATGTGGAAGATGGTGGCCTTCCAGTCAGCCTTTATTTCCCCTCTCTGTCTCTCCCTTCCTAGGTGGCTGTGGTGTCGGGAACCTAACAGAGCCAGTGGCTGTCTCCCTAAGGCACTGGGCTGAAGGGGTGGATCCTGTGGCGGCCTCATGGAGCATGGAAGGGCCTGGAGGACCAGGAGGCTGGACTTCAGAGGGCTGCCAGCTCCACACTAGTGAATCCAACGTCAGTTCCCTGTACTGTCAGCACCTTGGCAACATTGCAGTGCTTATGGTATGTTTATGTGTCTGTGTGTGGGAGGGACAGACTGATGGATGGACAGATAGAAGAGGGAAAAAGGAAGAAGGACTGGGAAAGAAACTTGCTCCCACAAGGAAACAGAGGCAGAGGAAGAGAATTGTGTAGATGTGAGGCTCATCTCTCCAGTCTCCCCTCTATGACTCCATCTTTCATGGGACAAACCCAGGGCCAATTTTTCGCAGCACTTCAGCTCTATACCCAGAGAAGATGGATCAGTAACAATGCAGGCAGGTTGTTTTGTTTTTCAAATCCTTGCTTTCATTTTCTCCAAGTTGAATAAAATTGCCCCACTCCCTTTCTCCTCACCCTGAGCAAAAATCAGATGTGTGAGAGATGTAATGTGTATACCTGGTGTCTGGGAAGAAGGACTAATGAAGGGGTAGAAAGACCACTGGACTTAGGAGTCAGCAGACTTTGGTTCGAGTCATGGTTCTGTCACTTTCTACCTATGTGACCTTGGGGGAAATTCACTATCTCTCTGTGAACCTCAGTTTCTTCTTCAATAAATGAGATTGGGGTGGGGAGGCTAGGTGGCACAGTGAATAGAGAACTAGCCTCAGAGTCAGGAGGAGCTGAGTTCAAATCCAGCCTCAATTCTTTACTAGCCATGATTCAGGGCGAGTCATTTAATGTCAGTCTACCTCAGTCTCCACAGCTGGGATCATAATAGCATCTACCTCCCAGGGTTCTTGTAAGACCAATTGGGAAGCTAACACACTAGTCCAGGTAAGGGCTTGAACTAGGTTGTATGAGTGGAGAGACGGGGACAGATGGGAAATGGGAGAGGCAACTGATTAGATACAGGGACTGAGGGAGAGTGAAGGGCCAAAACGTGACCCTGAAATTCCAGCCCAAGTGACCGAGAGGACAGAAATAGAGAAGTTGGAAGGAGAGAGAGACTTAAGAGGCAAGACATATGGGCTGTTTTTGTTGTCACTGTTGTTGTTCAGTCGTCCCGTCAGCTGTGTCCTACTCCATCTGAGGGTCTCTCAGCAAAGATACTGGAGAGGTTTGCCATTTCCTTCTCCAGCTCATTTTACAGATGAGAAAACCGAGGCACATAGGGTTAGGTGACTTACCCAGGGTTACACAGCTAGGAAGTGTCTGGGGCTGGATTTGAACTCAGGTCTTCCTTACTTCAGGCCTGGCACTCTATTCACTGTGCCCCCTCACTGCCTGACTTCTGTTTTAGATACATCCAATGTGAGATACTTGGGGAACATCCCAAAGGAAATATCCAGCAGGCAGTAGCTGATGAGGCATGAGTGGAGTTTAGGAGAGAGAAAAAGGCTAGATGCATAGATCTGGGAGAATATGATTGTGGGTGTTTGGCAAAATGTTGGCATTTTGGCCAAAACAGTGAAACACACAGTGCAGAGCTCCTGGTTTAGGGACCATGCAGCTTGTCAGCCCCACCTCCCAGCCTCATTTCACCAGGTGCTGAAAGGGCTCAGGATCCTGTACATGTGGGCAGGAAGTCTTCTCTGAAGTCCAGGACAAGGGAAGGGCTGCTAGGAAACCGTAAAGCAGGCTCCCAGATCAGCTGTGGCTGGAAGGCTGGTAAACTCATGCTCTCCTAAGGAAGGAGGAGAGAGTCAGAGGGTGTTTGTGATGGAGGCCTTGAGAAGAGAGGCTTAGGGAGCTGGGGGGTACACATACACATGAGACAGTGGGCTCCTTCCTCAAGGGCAGGGACTCTCCTTTTGTCTTTCTTTAGATCCCTAGCATGGAGCACAGTGTCCTGCACACAGTAGGCACTTCCTAGATAGGTATTGCCTGAGCAGTGTCCAGCACACAGTAAGTGCTTCCTAGATGGGTATTGACTGAGCAGTGTCCAGCACACAGTAAGTGCTTCCTAGATAGGTATTGACTGAGCAGTGTCCAGCACACAGTAAGTGCTTCCTAGATAGGTATTAACTGAGCAGTGTCTAGCACACAGTAGGCACTTCCTAGATGGGTACTGCCTGACTGATGCTGTAGATGGGTCTGTCCCTTCTGCTGAGCCCTGGGCTCTCGTTCCCTCACTCTTTCCTATCTCTTCTTCTCCAGGAGCTGAGCACTTTTCCTCGGGAAGCAGGAGGCCCAGGAGCAGTTTTGCACCCTGTTGTCTACCCCTGCACAGCCCTGCTGCTACTCTGCCTTTTCTCCACCATTATCACCTACATCCTCAACCACAGGTGGGAGTCCTTTGAGGGGAAATGGGAAAATAGAAGAAGTTACCCTCAGTATTAGGGGTGTCCTTGATTCTGGGGAATAGAGAAAAGGGGTTGGGGACCTTTCCAACACCATTATTTTTGTGGTGAGGGCATCATTTTGAGGGTTAAGAATAGAGGCTTCCCATTCCTTTCCTGCTACCTCCTGACCTGCTGTCCCCAAAGTGCAGAGTGGGTGGGCTAGGGGATGCCCCCAGCTGAACCCCGGTGCCAGCAGCACAACCTGTATCTATGGCAGCTCCATCCATGTCTCGAGAAAGGGCTGGCATATGCTGCTGAACCTATGCTTCCACATGGCTATGACTTCGGCTGTCTTTGCAGGCGGCATCACCCTCACCAACTACCTAATTGTCTGTCAGGCGGTAAGGCAGCAACTGGGGAAGGGAGTGCTCAGGGTGGAGAAGAAGGATGGGAGGAAAGGTGACCTCAGGGAGGAACAGGAGTCTATGCACGGTTTTTTCGGACTACCCTAGGAGAGAGGATGCTTATACTAATGGGTCTGATGATAGATCCTCTGCCAGTTTTACGGGAAGAAGGAATAAAAAACATGGATGAAGGTTGGGGCAAGGACAAGTGGGAAGTCATGGTACCATGGGCAACTGCAGTGGGGAACATGGGGATAAGCAGGGCAAGGAGGGAGGACACAAGGAACTGAAGGGTGAAGGTGACCCAGTAAGAAGAAAACCTGGGAGGGAGAAGATGCCTGAGGACCATTGGGAATATGGGGGGAAGGGGGTGGATATTGTGGGAACCTCCATGGGGAATCATTGAGTAGGATATAGCTAGGATATCACCTCAGAGACCCTGGAGGAGGAAAAAGACAAATTGCTGTGGGAGGATGAAGAATCATAAGGAATGAGTCAGGGATATGAAGGAGAAAATGAAAGGAATTTTCCCAGGCAGCTACCATGCTTCTGGGATAATTCTGCCAGCTGCCGCCCAGGCTTCCTTCACAGCTGTAATGTCTTCTCGCTTCCCCCACTGTAGGTAGGGATCACCCTGCACTACTCTTCACTGTCCACGCTGCTCTGGATGGGTGTGAAGGCTCGTGTTCTCTACAAGGAGCTGACCTGGAGGGCTCCACCCCCCCAGGAAGGAGAGCCAGCCCCACCCACTCCCCGTCCAATGCTCCGGTAAAAGATGCCCCCTCGAGCCCCTAAAAATTCTTCAGAGCTTGGGAGGACCAAGGCATGAAAAGAGACCTAGAGGACAACATTACAGTCAGCTGACAGAGGCCAGGTCTCATCCAACACATAGAAACCAGGTGTTTCTGAGCACACACTTACAGGGATGATCAGCCCTGGGGTTAGATATTATCTCCTAATATAAGGACTGAGAGCAAGGAGTACACCTTCCATTCAGTTCAGCAAAATGAACATTGAGAGTCAACTTTGCCTTAGTTGGTGACGGTCTCTCAACCCACAGGTGAAAGACCCTCCCAGAAGCCTAAGGAGAGAATGGGACGGAGTAGAAAAAGTGATTTCCACAAAGGTTTCTCACTCTCTTCACTTCTGAACCCAGATCTCTTTTCATCAGGTTCTATCTTATTGCTGGAGGTATCCCACTCATCATCTGTGGCATCACTGCAGCTGTTAACATCCATAATTACCGGGATCATAATCCCTAGTGAGTATGTGCCCAGCTCCAACCCCTCCTGCCCTGGCCAAGGCAAATGCCTAGCCACTCTTTCCACACCCAACCAAGCCCTCTCAGCTCCTTGACCTGATCCCATGACTATGGACCAGGTCTTGCTTATCCCTTTCCCTGTACACTTGCCCTCCCTCTTTGAACAACCCCAATCATTCATTCAGGTTTCCTCCAGGAATTGTTCTCCTTCCTACCCTCCTGACTATTTCCCATCTTTCCACAGCTGCTGGCTGGTGTGGCGTCCTAGCCTGGGGGCTTTCTATGTGCCAGTGGCCCTAATTTTGCTGATCACCTGGATCTACTTTCTATGTGCTGGGCTGAGTTTACGGGCCCCCCAGGGGCAAGGCCCCAAAGGGAGCCACAGCAGAGCCTCACTGGAGCCAGGGGAGGACCTCCGATGTCCTGCCAGGCTCCAAGGCAGTGGCCCCCTACTGAGTGACTCTGGTTCCCTCTTGTCTGCTGGGGGTGCAGGAGTGATTTCTCCAGGGCACCCAGGTGATGGAGATGGCATTTATTCTCCAGGGGTCCAGCTTGGGGCCCTGGTGACCACTCACTTCTTGTATCTGGCACTGTGGGCCTGTGGTGCTCTGGCAGTATCCCAGCAGTGGTTGCCCAGTGTGGTGTGCAGCTGTTTGTATGGGGTGGTAGCTGTCGCCCTCGGTCTCTTTGTCTTCTCCCACCACTGTGCCAGAAGAAGGGATGTCCGAGCTTCCTGGCAAGCCTGCTGTCCTTCGTCCCCTCCTTCCACTCGGGCACTCCCCAGGCCCTTGTCCACCATTATAGAGGACGGCTCTCCAGTCTTTGCGGAGGGGCATTCTTCCCTTAAATCCTCCCCCAGTGGCAGCAGTGGCCATGCCCAACACATGAGTCCCTGCAAGCTGACCAACCTGCAGCTGGCCCAGAGCCAGGCCTGCGACGTGGGCGTGGCAGCACATGGGGAAGAGCCTGATGCTACCGGCCCTCGGGGCCCTGCTCCCCGCCACCCCAACAACCTGCATCACGGGCGCCGGGGACACAAGGGCCGGGCCAAGAGCCACCGTGCTGGGGACGGGGGAGGCAAGCATCGCCTGAAGGCGCTTCGGGGGGGATCGGCGCTGACGGGGACGTCGGAGCTGCAGTCCAGCGAGAGCAGCAGCCTGCACAACAGCCCAGCCGACAGCTACCCGGGCAGCAGCCGCAACAGCCCGGGCGCCGGCCCTGGCCTGGATCCGAGGGAAGGAGAGCCTACACTCAGCCCCTCCGAGGGCAGCGACACCAGCGGGGCCCCTGGGCCTGAGGCCGGAGCCGGACGCGCGGGCCAGCGACGCTGTGCCAGCCGGGACAACCTCAAGGGTGGCGGGGGGCTGCTGGAGGAGAGCAAGCGTCGCTCCTACCCGCTCAACACCGCTAGCCAGAACGGAGCCTTGAAAGCCGGGAAATACGACATCAACCTGGGAAGTGCAGAGACTGGAGCTGGTGGCTGTATGAAGACCGGCCTCTGGAAGAGCGAGACCACTGTCTAGCGCAAAGGGGCAGTGGGAGCAGTAGGGATCACACACACTCACTGGCCGCCAAGCTGGGGGCCTCTGGCTGTACCTCAAAAGGTTCCCCACACTGGTGGCAGCCCAAGGCAGCACCTCTCCTTTGCCAGTAAGGTGGATGCCAATCCACAAACACTATTCCCTAACCCCACGAGAGGAGAGGCAGACGTCTGCCCCTTTCTGGAGGGAGATTCTGGAAAGGATGACAATCTTTAGAGCACCTGAAGGACACTATGCCTCCCTTCTACCCCAGCCTTACCCTCCTTTTGTGTGTCTGTCCAGAAGCCAATACCGTCCAGCAGGAAAAGGCCATTTGCCACCTAGAACCCACGGAGCAACCCTCCCCCTGCAGAAACCGGGCAGCTTGTGTGGGCTGATGAAGGTTCCACTGTTCTTACCCAAACTGTCTCCGTTAGGTAGCTAGAAGAATAGGGTCTCGGGTGAGCTTTCTGGCCATGCCGGTTCTCTGTTAAGGCCTGAAGTCTCATTTTTAGGACCAGGGCCTGACTTCCATGGGTTAGCCAGATAATGGGCACTGGTTTGCCAAGTAGGCTGCTGCTTTGGAAGACAACTATGCAAAGGTAAATGTGTCTTCAAGAGGGAAAATGGGAAAAGGGCAAGAAAGCCAAGTTTTGTCCAAATAGAACCAAAGAAGATTGGGGTGCTACCCTTGACCTAGAGTGCCTAATTCAAGCTTAATATTTCATTACAAAACTGGGGTCAAAGATGAACCATCTCTAGATTTGAAAGTTGATCATGCCATATGATTTGAAGGAAGGATGTGAACAGAAGGCAAAAAGAACCAAAGGAACAGGAACTGGCTGTTTTAGCTCAAAGAGCAGTACTTCTGGAGGAGACATGCCAGGGGTTCAGTGTTGGAAACACTTTTTGAAGCCTAATTCTCACTCTCAGGTTTTGGCCCCAGAGGAAGAATTTCCTTTTCTTGAATAAAAGCATATGATTGAGCTCCAGGGAGTCATAACTACCAGACCCCAGCTCTATGGCTATAAGATGCCCCTCAGAGGTCAAACCAGCTTCCTGTTCTCACTGGGGCCCTAGCAAGGCAGTAGCTGGAGCTTTTAGTGGAGATCCTCCCCCCACTCATGCTGCACAGCTCTTTGCCTTCATGCTTCTACCCCTAGGCCCTCAGCTTTCTCCTAAAGAAACTGATCACCAGTCCTTTAGGATTTTTGGGAGGATATTTAGACCTGAGAAGCAGAGAGACCAACCCTGTTCATGCTTCTCTGTTTTTGTCCTTGTATGTGTCACCCAAAGTCCATAAGGAGGGCATATGGGAGAGGGAGATCCCATTCTTTAGGGGTGGGTTCTGTTATTTACGCTTGCTGCACAGAGACTATATTAGAGAAAGAAAGAAAAAAAGCTTTGTATTATTCTTCCACATATGCTGGCTGCTGTTTACATACCCTGCCAATGCCTTAGCACTGGAGAGCTTTTGCAATATGCTGGGGAAAGGGGACTTGAGGGGAGGGAATGAAAAGTGCCAAAGAAAACGTGTTTTTTAAAAACTCGGGTTTTATACGATAGAATGTTTTCTAGCAGATGCCTCTTGTTTTAATATATTAAAGATTTGCAAAGTCCCATGAGCTTAGCTCTAGTTCACCCTCAAATCTTTTTGTGTCTTGAAATAAGGGGAAATGTAAAATGGTCCTCTCTCACCCTCCCCAAATCCATGGGTTTCATCTGTATTAGGCTAGACCATTTAATCGTTTAGCAAAAAACATGCTTTAAACTGTGGACAGGATGAAATGGCAATGATCTCAAGGAAAGAATAAGAGGATCTACTACTCCTACCCCATAGCCAGAATATTCCTACTAAGTCAACCTGCTTCCAACAAACTGCCACACTCAGTACATTCATCCCTAGTCTTCCAGGGCATGGTGCCAATCACACAAAGCTGCCCCTTTGGCCCATATCATATCGTGGTAAATGACACTGGTGCTTCTCCTCTGCCCAGGACATGACTGGCCCCTGTTGTAGGACGGCTGAATCACAGCACATTAGGGCTAGAGAGGGCCTTCAGAGCATTTATTCCAACACCCCACCCAACATGACTTGCCCAAGGTTATACTGCAAACAGGAGCAGAACTCAAACCAATGTCTTCTAAATCTAGCACTCTTACCACTACACTGCTCTAGAGGGGAACAGTGTAGTTCCACCAGACCCCAGGCCACATTCAAAGTCCTCAAGAAGCTGGTCAGGAAGGGGCAGGGGCACGGGGGACAGTTTGACTCGAAGCCTGGGCTCTCTGGAAGTCTCTGATTTCTCGAGGTGTACGCAAATACTGTTCTATCTCACTGTCAGATATATCCTCATCCCCAGTAATACTGGAATCAGCTGGAGTGGGACAGGGTCGCTTTGGAGGCCTCAGCATGCAGGGAGGAAGCAGAGGTGGTGGGGAGCTAGCTGGTCTTTTCTTTTCAAGGGTCTCTAAGGTACTGCTCCCTGCCTCCTCCCCATCTCCTTCCTCCTCTTCAGCTTCATCCCGAAAAGCCTGGCGGAGGAGAATGCACCGGTGCTGGAGCAAGTCCCCAATGTGCTTCACTACTGTTTGCTTATCTAAGTTCAATATCCGGAGCCAGGCCAGCTGCCCGGCCATCCGAAGAAGTATGGCCAGTAGCTCCTGAACTCGGAGGTGTGCTGGATGGGGTAGGTCAACACCTGCCAACTTGCAGAATCGGGAAAGGGAGCAGGTCAAGCGGCCCCCAGGCTGCAGTGATCTCCAGGCCAGGTAAGCAGCAGCAGTTATCACTGGCACTGGGTGCCTTCCTGTCACCAGCCATGACTCACTTGCCAGCTCGACCAGCTGTAATGTCCGGGATACCATCTTCTCCTTGTCTTCCACAAACTTGACTGACACAGAGGGGGAGACCTGGAACAGTTTGAAGCTGTAAGAACCGAAAAGAAAGACCTTATTTAGTGTTGAGAGGTTGACGTTTTTCCTACTATAACTTAAGTAAGGAAAACAAGCCAGCTCTAGGCAGTAGGAAATAATATCACCACTCCTCAGCAATACTGGTTACAATATATACCACTAAAACTGGCATAATGAAAGCAAATATAGACAAAACCTTGTCTGTAGGCTTTGGTCAAAAGTTTAAAAAAGGCAAAAGTGTCAAGATTTAGTTCTAGGAAATGTGTCCCATGTTCCCTTCCTCCCAATCCCTCTGTGGGAAGGTACCTGCTACAGTAAGTCTTCACTAGGTCTGCTAAGCTCAAAGCAGGAACATCCAGTCCTAGAACCTTCACTATCTGTAGGTATGTGCCAGAGAACAGTTCTAAGTTGGCATACAACAGGGTGCAAATAGTGCCCATGGTCAGGGGCCAGTTATGTTGTCGGCAGGTAACCAGCACACAGCAGCCCACCAACACCTCTTTCTTTTGGAGTCTAGCAGCATGGAGACCAGGGTGCTGGAATGCTCGTTGGTAGTAGGACACAGCAGTGTCCTCAAAGGTTGATGGTAGCTGCAGAACTCGGCAGAGATCTCGAACCCGTCGAAGCCCTAGGAAAATTCACCAGGCTATGTTAACACCATCTTCAAGGCCTGGGCATCAGGAGAGCTTATGCATGGTTTCTACAAAGTCTAAGTCCTGTTCATGGCACTTCAAAATTCAGTGGTCACTTCATATTACTTCCTCCCCAAACACTAAAGGCTGGGGAAAGGCTTAGTTGAGATTATTCTGAGGGTGTAAGGAAACAGTCATTGATCACATCTCCCTCACAATTCAAAGACCAATATGCTTTGATCCAGAACTAAGTCAGATTCAGTTCGGTACTCTTAGGGTAACCCATCCTGGACCAGACCCACAGCCTGGCTAACCAACCACCTCACATTAGGAGTTCTCCATGATGGTGAACCAAGTCATTCTTACTTCTCACTCCCAATCTTTGGCCCTCCAACTACCTTAAGTCCCACCTCTGGTAGAGGGTCTTACCTCTTTGCTGGCTCCGGCTGACACGTTCATTCTCCCCTGTACTCTTGGAATATGTCACTTCTGCAAGACAAGGATGGGGAAGGAAAGTTTAGTCACTCTGATCAACAGAACCACCCAGAAAGGCCAGGGGAAAGTCAATTCTGTTCAGTTTAATGAGTATTTATTGCAAGTTCCAAATGGAAGGGGTATAACCATAAACCACGACCTTTCCACCTAAAGAACCCATTAAAAAAAGGACAGGGAAGTCCCACGATGGGGTGGGGAAAAGATGGATGAGACGAAAAAGTCCCACTCCTGGAACGTTACTTCTACTAGACAAGGATCAGTAATAGGCACTTTAGTCATGCTCTGCTCAATAAAACCACCCAGAAAGGGAAGGAAACGTCAATCCAGTTCATCTTAACAAGCATTCACGGCATTCACCTAATGGAAGGGGTGTGACCTTACGCCACTGCCTTTCCATCTAAAAAGCCCATTAAAAAAAAGTCCCACGATGGAGGCGGGTGGAGGGGTGGGGTACCTCCCTAACCCGGGTGACTGGACTGGCAAGTGTTAAGGGGCAGGGGGCGGGAATCAAGGTGGAAACCTTAGGTGTGAACGCTCCAGGAGGGTGCCAGGCAGCAAAGGGCCACTTTGGAGGCTTTCAAGCCTCGCCCGTCGAAGACGCCCACACGCTGCATCACAGACCGGGACTGGGGGGCAGGGAGGAGGGTCCCTGGGTGTATGCACCTCGGAGGTTGCCCTCGTCCGCGAAGGTGGTGGTGAGCAGCCCCTCGGACACCACGCAGCCGCACTCGGCGCACACCAGCTGGCTCTGTGCGTAGTGAGAGTCCTCCACTAGCTCCGCGCAGTCGCAGTCCGGACAGCGGCCGCGGCCGCCACCCGACATCTCTGCTGCACCCCCAGCCTCACCCGAGAGCAGGACCCGAGCTCAGGTCGCAGCTGCTCTAGCTCTAGGCATTGGCTTGAAACCTCCTCCCACCGCCTACCTCGCCTTTCTGTCTTCTGCAGTTGGGAGGGGAACGCTTCTGGGCGTCGCACCTTCCTGTTCTCAATCGTGGCCCCGCCTCCTCTCCCGCCCCGATCTTGCGTCACTTCCGTCCCACAAGCTCGTCTTCGCGCTGCCTCTGACGGAAACCGGAACCTGAAGGAGGAGGTTCCGCCGGTGTCCCCAGCTACCAGTAGCTAGGTTTGGCGCGGGCTGACTCTGTCCCGCCTGTGTCCGGAAGGCTGATGCAGCCTGAGGACCGGCCCCTGGGTGGCAGGAAGGTCCAGAGTGGCTCTGCTCTTCTGCCTTAGTGACTTCTTATATTAGTGAACGAGGAGGGAAAAGACTTCCCAGCTCAGCTTTTCGTGGTTAGACGATGAGAAGGGACTCCTTTTAGGTGCTTTAAAGTTATCGGTGCGGCAGCCCGCGGAGCACCGGGAAGAGCGCTGGACCTGGAGTGGGGAAGTCCTGAGTTCAAATCCTGCCTCGGACGGTAGCTGGGTGACCCTGGGCAGGGCACCTTGCAAGCGCTCACCTCCCTTACCTCATCTGTAAAATGGGGATGATGACAGCACTTAACTCCAGAAATTGCTGATTCACTTTTTCCTCAGGCTGAAGATCCCCCACCCACACACCTTCAGTCTCACTGAGAGGATACTTCCGTGAATCCCACCGCAGATTTTAGAAAAGGCGGTGCGTATGAAGGAAACTTTGTCCTCACCTACAAAACCAACGGTGCATGCTCTAATAATGGCCGTCTTTGCAATTCTGCGAACTTCCGATACACACGCTGGGCCCTGAAGGGGTTGCACAGCATCGGGAGAACGGTGTTCTACGGAATCAGGGCGCTGATTTTGCACCAGGGCTGGTTGTCCTCCTGAGACCAAGTTAACGTCTGAGAGATTGCAGTTTTGGTAACTAACAGCCTGTAGTTATGCTCACAAAAATGCTCATGTTAATAGATCCCGTCTATAGAGAGTTTTTAAGCTTGCAGAGTAATAACTGGAATGGATATAGTGTTTTATGCTTGGAAAGCGCTTTGCGGCCGTATCTGATCTCACTGGACAGTTACAGCCCACTGAGCCCAGCACTGCGGTTATCTATCTCCGTTTTACAGATGAGAAAAGGGAGACTTAGGTTAAGTCACCTGCCGATAGACACACAAGTAGTAAGTGTTGGAGGAGGGATTTGAACTCCAAGTCCGTGTGTGTGCGCGCGCGCACACACACACCAAACGCTGAGCCCGGTATACAACAAAAGAAGGAGAGGGAGGATATCAGATTATACAGGACACTGGACTTGGAGTCAGAAAGAACTTGTTCAAGTCCTGCCTCAGACACTTAACTAGCTTTGTGACACTGGCAAGTCCCTTAGCCTTTCTGGGCTTCAATATTCTCATCTGTAAAATGAGAGGGCTGGGCATATTGTCTTCTAAGATCCCTTACCTCTCTAAATATATGAGCCTATGATCTCTTTGGGGGAAGAGGGCTTGTTTGTTGGTGCAGTTTTAAACCAATGAAATAATAACAAATCTCACATAAAGTCAACAAATTAAAGGCTTTTCTTGGGAGGTGAAATGAGAATGGCTGGAAGGACATAGTCAAGAATGTCATCACAGAAGGCAAAGATGGTTGCAATGGATAAAATACCCACAACAGATAAGATCACCTATCTGTTGAATGCCAGTGGATGCCAGAAGCCCTTTCTTACTCTGTGATTATATGAATCAAGATAGACTTGGTAGCTTCATCAGAGCAAAGATTCTGAGCTATGACCTTTCCGTTCTTTACAGGAAAATTGAAAGCAGGCTCCCAGTGAGAATATTGAAATAATAAAAAGACATTTATTATGCATTTACTATGTGCAAAGCACAGTGCTAAGTTCTAAGAATACAAAGAAAAAATTAGAAACAGCCCCTTGTCTCAAGGAGTTCACCATCTCACAGGGGAGACAATGAATATAAGTCCCAGTTAGTTACAAGTCGTATAGAAAAGGTCAGTAGTCATTAGGGGGCAGGGACATTTATGGTAATGCATCTTCTTTAATGTCCTTTCCATTGGGACAAAATCATGAGTTTTTGATGTTGAACCATTTGACAATGCCAAGGGCTGTAATGCTGATATCTTTTCTGGGTCTTTAATAGTTGTGGCTTCAATACCTGAAGAAGCAGTTGCCAGGTTTAGTTTCCAGAATAATTCCCCAAGGTAATGGTTTCAGGAGTTGGGCTGGAACCAGGATTCCAGAGATGCTGCTACTCCCAGGGCTCTTGGGCTTCCCTCCCCATCTGTGGCAGTTGGTCAGTATTGGTTTAGTGATATTGAGGAAGGTGGGTCCGTTATTCATGATTACTCCCTTCAATGACGGTGGGGGAAGGGGGGCTGTATGTGGGGTTGACCAGGACTTGTCACTGAGGGTCCTGCCCAGTAACTTAAGAATCAATTAGGAGGAAACTAGAGTGCTTAGATAGCTCCTGACAACTAGAGAGTGCCTTATTTTAAGGAGATATGTGGGACACCAGTACTGAAATAAAGTTTTAACATTTCTACCTAAGAATGGAACCAGTGCTAGTGACTCTGAAGCAAGTCAGGGATAAAGAGAAAGAAATAAACTTCAAAAAAGTGGGGGATAAACTCAGTGGGACTTATCTGCCACTTTGCATCATGAGTTATCAACTTGTAAATTTAAATCCCACCTATACAAACTGTAATCACTAGGCAGGGCAGTGCTAAAGCTATGAATTCAAGAAAATTCCCATGTTTTTCTTACCACAAAAATATTTTGTTCTATCCATCTTTCAAGACCCAATTTAAATTTCCAGACCTTCCTCAACACTACTTTTACCTTTCCCATGCACTTACCTTGTTCATTTAGTTCTTCAAATATCGATTCAATGCCTACTATGTGTTGTTAATCAAGGAGCATTTCTTAAGAACCTGCTATTCTTTGTTAAGCACTGGGGATGCAGAGAAACTCAAGGTATCTTGAGTATACTATACACGTTATCTTCCCTTAAGTAACATTTGATATGTATGGGGTGGGTGGGTGGGGTGTGTGTGTGTGTGTGTGTGTGTGTGTGTGTATGTGTGTGTGTGTGTGAAATATGTATTGATGTGTATTTATAATGTATGTGTGTGTTACTGGGGAGGAAACCAGTTAGATATACACAGATAAGTACACAATACAAGCTAGGGAATGATGAGGGCAAAAGAAAAATAAAGGGTTTTAGGAAAATTTGAGAAAGCAGCTTTATTGATGCCTTTAAAAAAAAACAACACCATAATCATTCCCTGATAATTCCTACCATTTCCTCATCCCCAAACACCATTGAATCCTTGTAACAAAGAAAAACAGTGAGACAAAACCCACCTACAAAGGGGCTACATCTGGCAGCTTTGTAACATCCTCAACCATAAGTCCCCCATCACTCTAGCAAAGAAGGAAACGTGTTGGATCATCTATCTTCCATGCTAGATGAGATGCAACTTCATCAGAGTTTGACTTCCATTGAGGGTAGTTATGTTTATGTTATTACATCTTTTACAAGAAACCTTTCCCTATCCCCCTTTATGCCAGTGCCTTCCCTCTGGTGATTATCTCCAACTTCTACATGATTGGCTAGTCATTGTGTTCATTGTTCTTCAGGTTCTAATTTCTTCATTCCTTATCATTTTCCATCAGCTGCTGTTTTCCACTCTAGGAACAACAGGCCTCCTCCAGGATAACCTTGTCCTGGAGACTGATTCAACCTTGATATTCAAAACCTCCCCTCCACCTTCAAAATACCTCTCCCATCTGACTGGAGGGCGGAGCAATGAACTCCTTCCAAAGCCTTCTTTTATATTGTATATGCATTATATTATAAATGTGTCATCTTCCCCTATTATATTATAAGTTCCTAGAAGACAGGGACTGTCTTTTTCTTATTTGTATCTTCAACAAGTATGTGCTTAATAAAATTTAGTGACTATTATCAGTCCATATAGGTTTTCCCATGTTTCTCAAAGTTCTTCATATTAGTCATTTCTTACAACAAACCTAATATTTCATTTTATTCATATACCATAAATTGTTCAACCATTCCCCAATGAATGGGATCCCAATTCCTTTACATTTTTTTTTTTTTGCTATCAAATGAAATTCTGCTACTAGTGTTTTTTGGTGTATTTTTTGTCATTGGTTTACATGGGATACATGACCAAGAGTAGAGTCATTGTCAGCCAAAGGGTATGAACAAGTTCAATTACTTTTTTCAAATAATATTTAAAATGATGACTTAAAAAAAATTAGTCAGTTTCCAATACCTCCCCCAACACACACACTACTTTATAACAAAAAGAAACAGGCAAAACAAACCTCTTCTCAAATAATCCCTCACTGTTTTCCAGAGCAATTGAACCTTCCCATCTCCACCAGTAATGTTAGCATGCCTATCTTTCCATTGCCTCTCTGACTTTGACCATTTTGATCTTTTCCCATAGAATCATAGATTTAGAGGTCTAAGGGTCCTTAGAGATCATCTAATACAACTCCCAAAGGCCCAGAAAGGTTCATTGACTTGCCCACAGGTATTGCTCAGCAAAGCCAGAATTCAAGTCCAAATGCTCTGACTTAGCTGAGTATAAGCTAAAACATCAATTGTTTTAATTTGCATTTCTCATTATTTGGAGCCATTTTTTCCCATTCAGATGTTTGATCATTTGTACTTATTCTTTTGAAAACTGGTTATTCATATTCATTCACCACTTATTTTGGGATGGGGGAATGGCTCTTGTTTTTACATATATAAGGGGTGATCAAGGGAACCCCTAAATGATTGGATGATTAGCAACCAAGCGTTCAGGGTTCTTGTTGAAGGGACTACCCTCATAGCCCTCCACCACAGTAATCTATAAGAGTACACACTTTATTTTATATTCTCTTGCCTTGGGATTCTTTTTCAATGATTTCTAAATCTCGATTTTTATGAAGTCAAGGAAGGTTTCCCGTCTTCCAGAAATGGCAATAACAACTTGTATCAGGGGGCATGCACTTGTTCAAATGCAATTATTGTCTCAACTGATTTTGCTTAAATATTTTTCTTTGTAACAAGGGAGGATTCAAGGGCTTGGAACTAGCCCTGAAACAATAAAAATAAAAGGCATCAATGCAACTTAAAATAGATAGATAGATGTCCCTGCCCTCTTTCTATTTCTTTTGAATTTGTGTGTGTGTGTGTGTGTGTGTGTGTGTGTGTGTGTGTGTGTGTGTGTGTGTTAAGTGTCTGAGGCCGGATCTGAACTCAGGTCCTTCTGACTCCAGGGCCAGCACTCTACAGACTGCGCCACCTAGCCGCCCCAATTTCTTTTGAATTTGAAATTGAATACATTTTATATCCAGTTCAACTTAATATGAGCTCCTTGAGGGCAAGGATGGTTTTCATTTTTTTCTTGAATTATCCGTGTACACAGTAGGAGCTTAATAAGTGTTCATTGAAATACTTTAGTTATTTCTGTGCATTATCTACCTACTACATTGTATGCAACATGAGGACAGGAATACATGTTTATTGATCCGTGTCTCTCCCAGAGCAGAACACAGCACTCTGCACAGAATAAGTTCTTGATGTTTGTTGCATTATAAGAAACGTTCCAGGACTTTACCTGTTAACCAGAATTTACCTGTTAAACTTTTTTTGCAGATTTCTTTTCTTTTTAACGTAACTTCCTTCTGGTACTTGCTGCTCCACATGCCTTCAGAAGACAGGTAGGTAGAGCAGCAAGGACTCTGGGCTTGGACTCAGGAAGACCTGAATTCAATTCCTGCCTCAGACACTTACTAGCTGTGTGAACCTAGACAACTCACGTAACTTGTTTGCCCCCATTTTCTCAAATGTAAAGTGAGGATAATAATACCACTTCCCCCTCTGGGTTGTTGTAAGGATCAGATGTCATAATAAAATTTGTAATGTGGTAGGCACACAATAGGTACTAAATAAATGCTTATTCCTTTCCCCATCCCCTTGCCATCTAAATTTGTGCCAAGTGACAGGACTGAGCAGAAATGAGATTTTTTTCCCCAGGTTTCTGGGAAAATCCCAGAAAGGGATGCCAAGAGATAAGCATGACCCAGATTACATTTGTATGGACATATACATTCATATATATAGGCAGCATGGTATAGTGGGTAGAGTGCTGGGCTTGTATTCAGGAAGACCTGGATTCAGATTCTGCTTTTATTTAATAAATATTTGTTGACTGATTAACAAAAATTTAGTACTTTTTGATTGACACTAACTGTATGACCCAGGCAAGTTAGTATGTTTCACTAAATTTACTAGAACATATCTGCTTAGTCGTGAATGGGATTATTGTTTGCATTGGTGAAAAGGGGATCTGAGCTGATGAAAGCAGTTCTTTTGTGAAAACACACAGATCTTTCCTATACAATCATACATATTCAGCATTTCATACCTATGCCCCCAAAAGAATGGAAGGCTATAAGCCTATGCCACCCTATTATATCTATTCGAGGGGCATGATTGAGGTCAGCAGATGGCGCCCTTGACTAAGGCTTTTAGATTTCATTCAATCCCACTGAATTGTCTGCAATTTTAAAATGACCTCATGGTCCTATAGGAGGTCGGTGATTGGAAATGAGGGAGAGGATTTTGGCTGGCTAAAAGAGGCTGCATTAAAGAAGCCTGTTTTCTTGGGCTTCAACGTTTAATAGAGCTATCCTTGAAGGATACACCAGAAAATAAGTCCTGAAAGATCCTATTAAAATAGAAAATCAGAGTGATCACAGCATCTTTTGAAAAACAGCTTTGCCAAATGTCAAGAGGCTCATCAGTAGCACCTGGAAATTTCTCATTATTTTGTTTCATATGCGATGACACCATCATTTGGAAGGGCAGCAGTGTGAGATGATGGTGAGCATAAATGCACTGAAGAAATCACAGGTGTTTTAAAGTAGAATGGAGAAGGCTAGATGAAGCACAGCTGATGAAAAGACAGTCAAGTCATCACAGTCTAGGGCCAGGATTCTAGCCACAGGAATGGAGAGATTATAGAAAAGAATGGTAAGAGCTGAAAGCGGCCATGAGGTAAATCAAAGGAGCCTTGATCACATCTTAGAAGCTCCCAAGAAAAGAGAGCTTCTCCAAAGTTACTTCCTTTTGGTCTGAGCCTCAACTTTTCCATCTGAATAAAAGGAGAGGGTTGCATTAAATGATCTTTAAAGTCCCTAAATTGTAACATTCTATGACCCTTTTAAAAAGTAAAGGGTGGTGGGACATCGAGGTGGGGCAGTAGATAGAGCACTGGCCCTAGAGTCAGGAGAACTTGAGTTCAAATGTGATCTCAGACACTTACTAGCTATGTGACCCTAGTCAAGTCACTTAATCCTGATTGTCCCCCAAAAAAGTAAAGGGTGAAACTGCAAACAAACAAGGTCAAATTCTTCACTCCTGTTTTTACCTCCTACATAAATGGCAGGTATAAACAACTGAAATACCCAGCTATCTTCCTGCTGGGTTTATGTCCTTCTGGAAAATGTACTTCAGACCCTGTTCATTACTACCAAGAGCTCACTAAAATTAGGCTTTAAGGTTCACAAAGCCCGCTCCTTACTAAGCCTGTAAGCTAGATATTAGTTTCCTAATAAATAAAAATAAAAAGATGAAATAATAAAGATAAATATAGATAAATGGATTAAATAAGATGGATAAATTTAGCAAGTAGTGTCTGAACTGGGGCTCAAATTCAGGTGTTTCATCTCCTAGTCCAGTACACAAAGCAAATCAATTCCCCAATCTCCTTCCCACCTTAAGGATGCTTTGAAGCCTCATGAGGAAGCCAGGGTACAGGGCAAGAGTGTGATGGTAAATGTTTAACAATTGGCTCTCCAAAAATGTAGTGCAACACTTTAAAGTTTAATCTGCATTATTAACATCTTCTCATCACTTTCTTAAATCTAGACAACCAAAAACACAATAAATCAAGCCCTGATTTGTAGTGTTTGCCAATTCCCAAAGTGTAAATGCTCACACTGAAGATTTGACAGTTGGCTTGCTGTGCTGGTAAGAGCTGGCTCCAGCACATTCCTGGATAGGGTGAAGCTAGTACTGTCAAGATGCAGAACAAACTAAATTCTGGCCACTTCTCTTTTCTGGTATTTCCCAATCTATAAAATTCAATTTTTTTGTATACACAAACTATTCCCCTCTCTTCAGGCTGAGGATAATCATTGAGAGGCAGCCTGGTATAATGGGAAGAATGCTGGACTTGAAATCAAGGGAGACTTTGGGTCTCAAAAGCACTGAACTTGAGAGCTAAATTCCACTTCAGACA
Source organism: Gymnobelideus leadbeateri (assembly GCA_011680675.1). Lineage (NCBI taxonomy): Eukaryota > Metazoa > Chordata > Mammalia > Diprotodontia > Petauridae > Gymnobelideus > Gymnobelideus leadbeateri. Next base: position 497,886 of record WOXC01003676.1, on the reverse strand, counting down.
ACCTGACTTCTTGTATGATAATGGTAAGCAATGTCAATCTCTAGAATTTGCATGTGCAAAACTGCCCTTCCAAACTCAAACCCTTGAGAGGAAAGAGGTAATCCCCTTATGGAACACTGATCAGGAAGAATTTTGACTCTGGATCTTTGAAATTATCCGTTTCCCACTCTCTCCTTGTGTCTAGAATGGTGAGTCACTTCCTAGGAGGGGTGAGAGGGCAGTTTACCTAATTCCCCCACCCAGGCTGCCGAGTGACCAGGAGCACATGGCAGCTAAAGCCCATCCCACTGCCTAGCCTGGATTTGGGGGTGCCTCTTCTGTGTTTATTCTTTCCCAATGTTAGACTAACGAGCACTGATCCTGAGACAGAAATGTCGAGTTTTGGAGGCAACTTAGGGAGTGTGCGAAGTCTAGAGATCCTGGGTCCTTTGGTTGGAGCTGACGGTAACAAGGGGAAGAGGTTCCAACAATAACTCTGGTACTTCTTGGAAATGACCACTGGCAAAAGAATGAATTAAATTCCTGACCTGGCTTACTAGAAGGAATCTACCATGAAGGGGAAATCACAGAAGGGAAAGGTGGCTTATCTGTTCAGGAATTAGTGCCACAAACAGCTTATGTTCCTATGATATTTAAGTAGCCATCTCCCAGAAGAGAATAAGTATAACAACTGTACATACATATTATATGTATATGTAGTTACTAAGTCACTGAATCCTGCTTTATTTTTCTCTCAATATCTACTCATATTTTGTATTTAGCATTTTTCTTTTGCATACAAGAAATAAAATACCTGTCCCACATTTGGCTCCTGTTATATACTGAGTAACTTTCTACTCCTCTTTAGAGAGACCTTAGATATAAGCCAAAACCTAAGCTTTAAAGAAATTATATCCTCAAGTATCAAGGTGGGAATGTGAGGAGTCAGAGTAGGAGAAACAGTAGCCTCTCCATTAGAGGCCAAGCACCCCTAGGTCTGAACTTACTATAAACTTCTGGGGAGGATCGGCCAAATCAGAAAGGGTGCTTTACTGGAAAAGGAATAGGCACAATATCCCTAGCCCCTTGGGTCTAGAAATGATGCTTATGGTTTGGTTAGCAATTCTGAAAAGTAAGGGAAACACAGGGTAGAGATCTGGAGAAAGATGCCCTTGGAACATTAGGCCCCAGTGAATGGACACTGTGGTCCATTCACTGTGGTAGCCCATGGAGACAGACCTCAGGATGTCTCTAGGCAGGCTCCTGGGCAGGAGCTCACTTGAGATTTCCAAAGACTTTTGGGATCCCATAGCATTCATTGCATTCAATTAGTTGGCCGATTTCAGCCCTTCCTTAGTCAGGTGCTGCTGCCTGGAGGCTGGGATGTAAGATCAGGGTAAGCTGGCAAGGGGTACATGATCAATTTAGCCACTGGGGTGGGTGGGCCTGGGGCCAGTCATTGTGGAGAGCTGCAGCAGGTAGATGGCTGCAGCAAGGATGAGTATCCCCAGAGCCCTGAAACAAAGTCCTCCCTACTAACTTTACTAGACTGTTATCAGACCAAATTCCTCAAATTCACAGGAACCCAAGGAGGTTAAGTAAACATTAGGCAGTTTTGTTTGTGATCACTCTCTTCCCACCCACATCTTATACTGCTACAAGACAATTTCCTAGGGGGCAAGGGGACAGCCAGTAAAAGCCCCTAATCTATCACTTACAGAAAAAAGAGGCTTCTGCTCCCAACATTCTGTCTTTGCATAAATTACTAGACAATCTGAGTATGTTACTGAGGGGTCTTCTTTGATCCTGGGGAATTCAAGGCTTTCCCTATTACAAGGGCTTTCAGGGGCAGGTAGGTGGGCACAGTAAATAGAGCACCGGCCCTGGAGTCAAGAAGTTCAAATTTGGCCTCAGACACCTAACACTTACTAGCTGTGTGACCTTGGGCAAGTCACTTAACCCCAATTGCCCTCCAAAAAGCACAACAAAAAAAAAAAGATTTACCCAAAGTTCTTTAGTTAAGGGTGAGTAAAATTAGGACTGCAAAAACCTGTTAGAGCAAGGGTCTTTTTCAAACAGTTTCCTCAAATTTAGGATGAACTCTCACAAAACTAGAACCAACTGAATTAGGGCCTGGGGAAATAGCTAACTGCACTGGCCAGTTCTCCTAGGCCAATAAAGTTCTGTATGGCCAAGGAGGCTCTCCAAAAGCCTGAGTAAAGAGAGTCATTTAACTGGAGGCAGGAGAGAGGGACCTGATTCTTTATAATAGGGAATGTTATCTCAACACATGCAGAAAAAGCTTTTGACAAAATACAACACCCATTCCTATTAAAAACACTGGACAGCATAGGAATCAATAAAGTTTTCCTTAAAATGATAAGTAGCATCTACCTAAAACCATCAGCAAGCATTATATGTAATGGGGATAAGCTAGAAGCATTTCCAGTAAGATCAGGGGTGAAACAAGGATATCCATTATCATTGTTATTCAATATAATACTGGAATTGTTAGCTTTAGCTATAAGAGAAGAAAAAGAAATTGAAGGAATTAGAATAGGCAAAGAAGAAATGAAACTATCGCCCTCTGCAGAAGATATGATGGTATACTTAAGAGAATCTTAAAGAGCCAATTAAAAAACTACTTGACAAATAAACAACCTTGTCGAAGTTGCAAGATATAAAATAAACCCACATAAATCATCAGCATTTCTATATATTACTAACAAAGCCCAGCAGTAAGAGAGGAATTTCTCTACTTGCCACAAACCCAGGAACTATACGAACTAACTGCAAAACACTTTTCACACAAATAAAATCAGATCTAAATAACTGGAAAAATATCAGTTGCTCATGGGTAGGCCAAGCTAATATAATAAAAATTACAATTTTAGCTAAATTAACTTACTTATTCAGTGCCATACCAACCAAACTACCAAAAAATTATTTTATAGAGCTAGAAAAAATAACATAATGGGGAATGTTGAGATTACACACTCACATAAGTCACTAATCCTTTTTGTCTGCCAAAGGAAGTGAAAGAATTTCTTGCATCATGTATAGCAGGGGTCCCCAACCAGTAGATGTGGGAAGTCTTAGTCTTACCTGAAAGTATCCCAAGTTAGTTACAAATAAGGTGAAACTCTACCAAAAAAAAAAAAAGTAGTCAAACAAGAAAGAGGTCAACAGCTGGTAGCAAGCAGTCCCTTCCCTGGTCTGCTCACCCCCAAGAGACCTTGATCCTTATCCGTTAGATTTGTTAGAACTCTCAGTTGTTGAGGCAGTCCCTAAGACAACCTTCATCCCGGCTGGTAAAAACAAAATCCTGGTAAAAACAAAATCCGTTGTCTCCATAATCCCAGAAACATGAAAGGTTTTAAGACCAAATGGAATTAGCCTTGGGCTACAGATATAAATGAAACATTCCCTTTGGATGGGGAAGGAGGTCAAGAAAGTCAGTGCTTCTATAGATAACCCAAGGCATAGCAGTGTGGAATACCTGAAATAATTATCATTAACAATAGGTAGCCGACATTTACATAGTAATTTAAGATTTCTTAAGTACTTCATACCTTAAGTATTTCATACCTTAAGTATTTCAGTTGACCCTCACAATGACCAAGTTAGTTAACTAGCACACATATTGTCCCTATTTTACATATGACAAAACTGAGGCTTCAGAGATACAGCGATTTGCCTGTGGTCACACAGCTAGTGGTCAGAAGCAGGATTCTGACACAGGTCTCTCTTCCCTCCAATCCCAGTGCTCTTTCCATTGCAGAGGGCTGGATTCAGGAACTGAGAGCCTACATTCAAACCCTTGCACTTCTGTTTCTGGTGAAACCTGGGTCCCAATTTCCTCATCCCCAGAATATAGAACAGATCTCTATGGTGCCCCCTCACCCCAGTTTTGAATTCTGCCATCGTATCTTTTTTTTTTTTTTTGGAGGAGGGAAGGAAAGCAATTGGGGTTAAGTGACTTGCCCAACGTCACACAGCTGGTTAAGTGTCAAGATTCCGAGGAGGCCGAATATGAACCTAGGCCCTCCTAACTCCAGGACCGGTGCTCTATTTACTTCAACACCTACCTGCCCCCCTGCCATCATATCACATCTACTAAGGTCTGTGCTTTTAGTAATTATACCAGTGCTTATAGCCAGAGGGGAGAATTCTAAACTCACCATAGCCCAGATTAAGAGCATATGAGTAGAGACCAAGGGATGTACAAGTTTCCTTCCCTACACAGGTGACTATTCCTAAAAGTTGAAGCTGTTTTATGAGAGAACAAAAGGTATCTTTAGTGTATTAATAAGCCACTGACACAGGTCTTAGAACAGGATCATTTTATTTAGTGTTCTCAGAGATTTTAGGTTCACTTCTTTAAAACAAAGTCAAAGAAATCCAAAGGTCCCAAAGTAACAATGCAGGAAACTTCAAACACAAACATCATATAATCCAAAGATACCAGTGACCCTTCAACATTTTATTTTCGTTTCACAAACAACCTCTACAGCAAACTATGAGAAACCATAGGCAAAGTGAGATTTGGTAATAAGTCCCCCATGATCTAGATCAGCTTCTCAGCTCAGGTCCAGGAATCCTTCAGCCCTGAAGGCAGCATTGACTTAATCAATGACTGAGAAAATGAGTTAGATCCTCCATAACTTTAACGTGCATCTTCTTACTGCCTAAGAGGCATCAAGGACCTTCCTTCACAGTTCTGGAGTTTGGGGATAGTCCCCACTGGTGGGACTTTCTTTTCTCTCTGTCTTTCTCCCTCTCCCTCCCCCTTCCTTTCTTTCATATTCTCTCTCTCTCTCTCTCTCTCTCTCTCTGCCTGAGAAGAAGACTCTTTTCCTCCCTTCTACTGTATCCTGAAAGGCCACCAAAATAAAACAGTAAATTGAAGGGGAAAGCCAATTTCAAAATGGTACCAGAAATTCTCAGAGTAGAGATCTGACACCACAAGAGTCTGACTCTCTAAATGAATCTGATGCTTAGGAAGGCACTGATTCCTTTCAGGAGGTAGTCAGGGCACAGTCACGCCACTGAGATATGTGGAACACATCTCTGTCTAGATACCAATGCCTAGAGGTAAGTCCCCATGCTTCTACTGGTTTATTTTAAAAGCGGCTGAGACCTGCCCAGAAAGTGGCTACAATCAATTTTTTTACACTTGTTGAATTCTGCTTAATGGCTCAAAAAAAGTTAAGGCTTTTCCAGCATGTAAATTAAATGAGAGGAGATTCTCAGGAGATCTACTCAGATGATCTCAAACTACTGTTTAGTAAGGTATCACTACAGAATTATTTTTTCCCAGCTGTGTTGGGGAGTTAGAGGCACTTGAACCAAACATGCCTTCATTCTCAATTGCCAAGTAGCAGTTGAGCCCATTCCCCACCTCTGAAGTCGTCCCACTCAATTACTAACTGCCATTACATACCTGAGGTCCTAGCAAGAAAGATTATCAAACCAATCATCTATCATGAGGAGTACTGAACATCTCCACACCATCCACTTCTAAAAAAAATAGAGAAACCTTGCAAAATAAACTTGCTTCCCAAGTTTTACAGCACACTTGGATCATCACAGTAAAAAATAAATTTTATATAAAGGAAACAAGGAACAAATATATACATATCCATTTTCATAATTCAAGAGATGATACAGATTCTTATGTGTGTGTATATAAATATATTTTCCTTCACTACAAAATACAAGTTATCTGAAAAGAAGCCTCTCGTGGTCTCTGGTGTTGTTGTAAACCATTAAATATAACAGTTTTAGGCAAACCTACTCATACTTTCAAAAACCTAATTAGCTAAATGGAATTACAGTGCCACCCTTCAGATTAAAGTGCTCTGATACAACAAATACTGCAGCAAAAATCCTTAAAAAAAAGAGAGAGATTTCCTTCTTGTTCACCAATCTAAGCACTATGGACTCTGAACTTTGAAACAGGAATCTATGCCCATTGAACAACCTTCACTACAGTCAGACTATCTCGGTCTCTACCTCGATACACTAAAGGCCCACAAACAACTTGCCACAGAAGAACATTAGAGCTGAGATGTGCAATACAGAAATGTCCCAATGGCATCAATATTCACAAAAGCACAAATGACCTAGTTTTGTGCTTGGGTTATGAAAAATATTCTGTTTTTAAAATAACAAAATAACTACGAATGCAGAAATGAATGCCTGTCTGGTTTTTTCAATTCCTACCAGAACTCCTGTTGTATTTTTCCTCTCTTTATCCCCTTGGTATGGAACCAAAAGAAAGGAGCAGCAGCAAACTGAAGCAAATGGGCAGATTGTATTATATCAAACATCTGGGTCATTTCTGATTTCTCCTGGCTTTGTAAAATTACTAAATATGTTAAGGTTATAACCTCCTCAACCATTTAGAAATGAGCCATTTCACTACAAGTGGGGCCAAAAAGCACTCTTACTCTGGAACCCCTAGACTGATCTGTATTTCCCATCCTCTAGGATCTGTATGGCAAGCTCCACCATAAACCCTGTTTTCTTAAGATAAGACTACTGAGGAAACTGGAGAATTGGGTGCAGCCAGTGTGGGAATCAAGGAAGCACCAAATGTTAAAGGAAGCACAACCTTACAGAAGATATACAGACCACCCAAAGCATCAATATATTCTTCATATGCAATGTGTTGTTATGGAAAGAATGCTGGATTTTGATTTAAGACCTAGACTTTAATCCTGGTTCTTAATAGTTACGTGACTTTAGAGCTAGGATTAACCTGTCAGTGTCTCCTCAGGGTTTAACCTGTCTCAATTTCCCTTCTATAATTCTATAATCTTCCTGCCCAGGGGGAACCTGGTATCAAGACACCAGTAATTCTTACTGAGTCTCCCTGACCATATGCAAGAGGGTAAAGGACAGCTGTGTTACCAGATTCCCCCATTATATCCCTTAATTTCACGGCCTGAAATGAAAAGATCATATGGGCCTAGTCAAAGCACAGTATGTGAGACCAAGAGTTTGTGTTCAGAAAAAAACAGCTCATTTAGCATATCCCCAAGGCACTTTTAAAAAAGTCCCTAAATGATCCTGGCCAAGGTAAAATGAACAACCAGAGTCAAACCCAAGAAACAGTATCAAAAATGCTAAAGTATCAAAATTTAACATCTAAGGCCAGAAGAGCTACACCTAGGCTAATAAAAGTCAAGAAAATTAGTCCACTCTGTGCCCTGAAGGATCACAGATTGACATTGTGAAAGGAAGAATAGTACTTTAAATATCAAAGTTAGAAAGCCTTAGAGCTAAAAATGCACAAATGGTTTCTGTGCCTTCTTGATCTCTGGCTCCTAGATTAGATCTTGTAACTATGCCCCTAGTACAAATAAAATATTTATGATGCACTTAAAGGGAGAGTATCTTGAATAGAATTCTGGGAATGTACATTAAGAGATTTGATGTCATAATTAACCTGTCTTCAGTCAGCGGAATAGACTCTCTTGCCAGAGTACCTGCAAGGGAGTGATTTGGTGATTCAGATTCAGATCCTACTTGCTGGTTGTCACATAGGAAGTCCGTGACCTCAAAAGGAGGTGTAAACAAACTCACAAACAATCATTTCATTCCTTTACTGCCATGATTCACATCTTCCCTGCCTTATTCTTTAATTGCGCTGGAGAGCGGAGAAGGTTGGGGGTCTCTTCCATGACTCGGACGAGCAAGTTGTCAATGTAGTCCTCCAGCTCACGAACCTGAAATTCCTTCTTGTTTATTGTTTCTTTCTGTTTCAGGACCAGCTGGATCAGCTCGTCGTGGGTTAACTGAGTGTAAGCGAATTCAGGATCAGATGGTTTGTATTTCTTTAGAATTGAAAAGAAAAAAAAAACAAAGTCAAGCAGGAACTGCAAGTATCAGTCAATAACTATTTATGAAGTGCTTATCACGTTCCAGGCACTGTGCTAAGTTATACAGTTACAAAGAAGGAAAAAAAAACAAGGTCCCTGCCCTCAAGGAGCTCACACTCCAACAGGGGAGAAGACATGCAAATAAACCTATATATATACAACATAAATGGGAGTTAATCTCAGAGGAAAAGCAACTGGTAAAGGACTTTAGCAGAAGGTAAGATTTGTGCTGAAACTTGACAGATGCCAGGAAGTGGAGGCAAGAGGAAGGAGCATTACAGCCAGTGAAAGAGTACAGAATTTGAAAATGGAGTGTCTTGTATAAAGAACAACAGGGGGGCCAGTATCACTGGATCTCAGAGGTGGTGAAGCAGAATAAAGTGAAAGAAGACTAGACAGTCAGGAAGGGGGCGGATGGGGGAGTCAGATAAAGAATTCTGTCATTTGAGCCATAATTGTTGAGAAAGTGGGGTGAGGGGCTGAAACGGTCACACTCGAGCTTTAGGAAAAATCACTTGGGCAACTAAGCAGAAGAGGGACTGGAATGAGGAGAAACTTGAGGCAAAAGAACAAACCAGAAGGCTATGACAGTGGCCTAATCATGAGGTGTTGAGGGACATCACCAGCTTGACAATAGTAGAGATAAGTGGATGTATGCATTAGATGTGGGGAAGGCAGAAACAAAAGCTGCAGAGGCTTGAGTGACTGGTGGTAAGAGAACTTGGGAGGAAAGATAACGAATTCTGTTCTGGATATGTTGAGTTTGAGACGTCTATAAGACAATCTGAGATATTCCACAGGAAGCTGATGATGTGAGAATGAAGGTAAGGAAAGAGACCGGAGCTGGAAAAATAGATTTGAGAATCATCCACTCAGAGATGAAAATCCATGGAAGCCAGTGAGATCACCAAGAGAAATAATACTGCATAGAGGGAGAAGAGAAGTCTGCCCAGGATAGAGCCCTACAGGACACCCATATTAATGGGTAAGGAAAAGAGTAATAAGGAGAAGAGGCTGATAGACAGTGTCAAAGCCTGCAGAGACACAAAGAAGGATGAGGACTAGAAAAGGCCATTAGAGCTGCTGATGAAGAGATCACTGGTAACTTTGGAGAGAGGAGTTTTGATCTGCTGATGAGGTAGGAAGCCATATTGCTGAGGGTTTAGAAGTACAAGAAGAAACAGAATCACTTAGTGTAGACTGCTTTCTCAAAGAAAGAGTTTATTCTTTCAAGAGAGAAGACAGATAGGATGGTAACTAACAGTGATGTTCAGATCAATTTTTTTTTTAAAAGGGTGGGGGAGATATGGACGTGTCACGAAGGCCTGGTACAGAGACAGCTACCATGGCCTGAGGGTGCTTGATAAATGTTTGATGGGGGTGCTCTGATCTAGAGATATTCGACTTTGATTCCCTGTATACTTGAAATACGTATTCCCAAATGGCTTAAATTGGGGTCTCTGCATGGGGCATAGAGCTTGTAATGCCACTCCGTGTTTCATGCTTTACTGGTGCTTGTAATCATCTCCCAGTAACAGATCTGGAAAGGGAGCTATTACTTGCTTTCCTGGAAGTCTTTTTCTCTCTTTTTTTTCTGAACCTGTATCTCAGCTTCCTGTCTCTTCATGTGAGACCTAAGAGGATCATAGGTTTTTCAAACTAGGAGTGAGGGATTATCTGGCCCAATTCCCTCATTCTATAGATGAGAAAGCTGATTTGCCCAGAGTCACCAAGGTGGTGAATGGCAGAGCTTAGATTCAAACACAGAGCCTCTGAGTCTAAGACATGCTCTTTCTCTTGGACCAGACTGCTTCTTCTCCCAATTGTATATCTGTCAGCACGAGCTATCACTTTTCACAGATTAGCCCTACAGTAGGACTATCACTGTCACCTTTTAAGGAAGGACTGGACTGTGTGATTCAATTGACAGGTTTTCCAAGGAACCCTAGGTTACTCTTTGTTTCCTTATGTTGCTTTAAAAACTTTACATTCATCTTTAAACCTCTCTTTCATGGAACCCCTTCTTCCCACTCACCCATCTGAAGGCCTCATACTTGCCTCATGCTTCACCAAAAAAAAATTGAGACCATTTGCTGAGAAGTTCCCTCTTCTCTTCTCACTCAAATCTCTTCCTCTCAGTCTCTCGTCTTTTACCTGTCTCGTGGAAGGGAAGCCCTTCTCCTTGTCCAGGCAAAAACCCTATGATCCTCTTAGTATACAGGGAATCAAAGCCAAATATCTCTAGATCAAAGCACCCCCATCAAACATTTATCAAGCACCCTCAGGCCATGGTAGCTCTCTCTGTACCAGGCCTTCGTGTTCTCTCATAATGAAAGGGCAGAGGACCTATAAAGAGATCCTATGTTTCACTGGCGCTGATGATTTAGAGAGCTTGGGGTTGAACTGTATTCTTCCCAAGGCCCCTAGACTCATAGAGAAGCACTGCTCAGCAATACAACAGCCCAAAGCTCCGATCCCTCAGTTGGAGGACTAGAACGACAATTCTAGAACAATCTCAGAACACCTCCTTAATGAGTGCTGAATGAAAGCAGGAAGCAACCATCTGAATAGACAGCAGGAGCTTTTAATTAAGAGTGGGCATCCAAAGGCCAGTTAGAGCAAGAAGCACCTTAGATGTGACTTTGGTCATGAGTAAGGAAGCTAAGGCCAGGGAGGTTTAGCAACGTGCCCAGATCAACTATCTGATCTGAAGCCCGGACCCCCTGGTGCTGATGCCAGAGAATGTCTTTCCACCACACTGTGCAGCACAGAGGGTTCAAAGGCAAGGTTACCAATGAGAGATTGTGACAAGTCCAGTTTTTGATCTCCTTCCATTTGTGCTATTTAATGCTGTCTCCAAGACAATGAAAGGGACTGCATTTAGTCCACGTGGAAAAGTGATGCACTTCCACTTGCAGACTTTTTTACTTTCTCTAAGAAGATGATACCTTTGGCCCTGGATCACCCATCCAATGGATGCTGAGGCCCAACTCAGTACCAGAAAGGCACGATGCCAATACAAATACAACAGTGCCCATCCTTGAAAGGGCATTACAATGAGAGAAGAGAGGAGACTCTTGTGCTCAGTCATTTCAATTGTGTCCAGCTCTTTGTGAGCTCACTTGTGGCTTTCTTGGCAAACAGGCTGGAGTGGCTTGCCATTTTCTTCTCCATCTCATTTTACAGATGGAGGAACCTGAGGTAAACATGTTAAGTTTCACAGATAGTAAGATACACACACAAACAGTAAATGTCTAGGCAGGATCTGAATGCAGGTCTTTCTGAGTCCAGGTCCAGCGCTCTCTCTACTCACTGTACCACCTAGATGACTCATATATAAAAGATGGCCAAAGGCAGAATCTTGAACAATACAGCACCTGTACGTAAGGAATGGGGAGTAGGAGAGGAACTCTACAAGGCGAGAGAAGAAACAGAGAAACAGAGACAAAGAAGGTAGAGACACCAGGGAAAGAAGGGTTGTTCCAAGGGTTGGCTAGATCTAGTCCTAAGAAATCCGAGATCAGAGAAAGGTGACTGGATTTGGCAGTCAGGCCAGATTTGCAAATCCTGGTGGTAAGAATATAAAAAAGGGCTCATCCTTGAATGACAGCTTGAGGACAATTCTTATTAGACTGGAGGAAAAATAAGAACTGACATTTAAACCATCTATTAACATCTATAAAGTGCTTCATTCAAACCCATTACCTCATTTTGATCTTCACTGCATAGAATAGGTACTACTATACCCAATTTATAAATAAGGACTCCCAGGCACACAGCTAGCAAGAGAAGGAGGTAAGATCTGAACTCTATTATTACCTCCACCCCCTAGCCTGCCTCCTCCAGAACACAGGATGAGCGGAGGTGGCTGTGATGAAAGTAGGAAGTTCCAGTCAGATGTGCATCCTCAAGGTTCTCAGTAAAATAGGAAGTGAAGTCATTGGCAGTTCAGAGCCAGGGGAGACATCAGGGGTTTTCCATATCACCCCAAAGAGAATGAAGCAATTACATTTAATGAAGAGATACTGGAAAGTGACTGCTGTGGGAAAACAGAGCGCACCAATATTTTTAATTGCTTACATGCTTAAAATTACTTCTTAGAACTTACACTCTCAGGACTGGAACAAAATCACTTCTTGTTTTACTGTATAACACAGAATTCAAAGAAAGCTCGACAGCTTGGGGTATGAAATCTCTTAAACATCCTCTTATTGAAGTAAAAAACTACTGTTACAACAGGCCTAGGCTTTATCTATATTCTTTTTCCCAATGAAGTCCTGGGGTCTCACCTCCAACAGAATCCTCTTTTGCAACAAAGAAGTTGCAGTGATATAAAACATGTCTAACAACATATGCCTTAATGGCATGTTCAGTCCAAAACCTGCTTCCCCAAATAGACCCTTTTCTGCAAGTAACCAGGGTACAGGGAAGGAGGAGTAAGTACATCACAAAAACCCTGCAGGATCCAAAGCTCCAGAGCTTTGGAATTCATTTAGTTTTACTACTTTCAAACTGAAGTTTTAAAGTCACTTGTGTACCAAGTGCATTTTCGGTCTGGTTAGGGCTCCCAATACTCAATCATAAAGAGCTGAGGCATTAACACATTAGCAGAGAGAAAAGAAGCCATGTACTGACCCTGCTGTTTCTTGTTTAGTTGAGAAGCTCTTAATAACTCCAGCTATGCAATTCCTTTGCTTAACCTCCCCCTTGCTATGGCAACATTCCAAAGAGAGGAATTAACATAAATATTGTCTTGGGACTAAAGTACAAAGCACTTATTATAAATGTGGCCCAGTTACTGGATGGCTCCAGGAAGCATTAATACTGTATTAATTTGGAATATGAAACAATATAGTATAATACAGTAAGCATTTTTAAGACAAAAAAAGTCAGAGGTTAGAAAGAAGACAAAAGCAGCAACATCCCCCCACCCCTGGTGCTATTAAGAAATAGGACAAGTACTATTTACTATGTATTTGTGCTGGGGGTAAGACTGGGGGTAGGAGAGAGAAGGGCCTATAATTATTAATAGTATTCCAGCTATCAAAGCACATTACTCTGATTAAGTACACACTGAAGAGAGGCTAAAACAATGTCTCCAACTGATGGAGAGCTGAGGGTTCCACTTTGGAATCCAACTGCATTCCATTCCAAAGTAAAAAGCCAATGGGGGAATGGCAGCTGCAGAATTCTCCATGTTTTTATTACTGAATCCTTCCTTCATGCTGTGCTGGCTTCTTCTCCAGTTTACCAATTACTGGCGTCATATCTTAGCAAGTAAGAAGTGCCTCTGCGCTGTTGAATGTCTGTCACAGACTTTCAAACAGGCACTTGGGTCAGTGATAATTTAAGCCAAGAGAATAATTTTTTTTTAAAAAGCTTATTTTATTTCTCTTCCCAACTACATTTCTCCTAGAGAAAAGGCAATTGTTTTTAGTTGTATAGAGTTGTTGGTTTTAGGTTGTTTTGTTGAGGGTTTTTTTTGGGGGGAGGGATTTTGGGAGGGGTGTTGCAGGGATATGGAAAGTCACAGGATTTAGAGCTGGAAGGAACCCTAAGAGAGATAATCCAACCCCTCAATTATATATATCCCAGGTCCCAGAGTTGAAAGGGACCTTAAGATCATCAAGCCCCTTCTTTTACAAATAAGGACACTAAGGTCCAGAGGTATAATGACTTGCTCAAGGTGACAGAGACAGTAAATGGCAGCTGGGATTTCAGCAAAGGACCTTTGACCCTCAAACCACCGCCCCTTCCACCAGTTTCCCATATGAGGAAACTGACCCAGGAAAGGGAAGTAATTTGTCCCAAATCACATCATCACTAAGTAGAAGAGCTGGTATTTAAACCCAAGCCTTCTGACTGTAAGCCCAGGGCTCTTTCCACCACAAAGGTCAGTGTACAGATATGTGATGGCTGACTTCTAGTTCTCGTTAAGCCTAACATACACATCAACACAAAGTAAATGCTAACTGAGGAGAAAGATCTGAGGAACAATGATTACTAGCTATATCAAGACTAGAAAGAAAAAAGGAAATTAGGGCAAGGAGCAAAAAGGTGCTAACTCACTTTTAATTACACATATCAATAATTTCTCCTCCTTGCCAATGACTCATGTCCAGAATAAGAAGTTACATGACGTCAAGAACTTTGTCTTGTTTAAGTTTGTATTTCCCCCTAGTGCCTTGCATGGTACAAGCTTTACTGTTTGCTGAAAGAATGAATAAATGAGCTCCCAGAAAACTTTTAAAATAGCTCCTAGCCACAAAGCTTTTTGTGTTGGCACCCATGTCAGCAATCCCAAAGCATCTACAAACATTTCTGGGGTGGATTTACCTATGGCACCCACCACCTCCCCTCCTTTACAGACCTTCAGAACATCTGCCATAGTGGAAAGAATGATCCACTTGGAGTCAGAAGATTTGGGCTCAAGTGACCTTGCTGCTATTCATGAGCTGCCTGCCTCTGGGCACTTGCATGCTCTAAGTTTCAACCTTCCAAACAAAAAAATGGGAAACATTTACAATCTCAGGTTTTTTTTTTTAAGGAAAACTTTTTGTAAGCTATAAAATACCATGTAAACATGAGCTGCAATTCTTACTTATTTTAGGGAATCCTGATCCTTTGTGTACAATTAGTCTTTCTCATTCATGTGATAATGAATCAATAAGCATGCTTGTTTTCTGTTGCAAGACAGATACTTTTCTGCAGAAGAGAAGAGAACCTAAGACCTAAAGGAGGAACTATCAAATGCAAATGTGCAACTGATGGTTTTCAAACGTCAAGAGAAATTATTCTAGTTTTGTTTTCCTACATTACTGAAGTGGAAGAAGGACTGGACACCAGCATGGTAACTTTGAAGGGGTTAAAGGATACAACACATCAATTTATAAAAACTATGAACACATTCTACACAAGATTTTGCAGACAGAAGAGCTATGAAAACAAAAATATAAGGTCCGTGCCCTCAAAGAGCTAATCATTCCACTGGAAACAGAGATTTATAAAGCCAGAAGACAGGCTGGAGGTTCACAAAGGCTGAGGTATAGTAGTACATTTATATTAAAAATGAGAAACCCCTGAACGATGGAGCAACTAACATGCTACTAAGGAACTGTCAGGGGAAACATACCTTTATAATGGCCTCGTTAAGCAGGTTCTCACTGATGATGGTAGCAGTACCCAAACTGGTGGGAGGGGTCTTTGTTGCTGTTGTATTCATTGGTTTCACAGGATGAGTTCTTAAAAAGAAAGAGGGCAGGGGTAGGAAAGTGGATTTATTTATTTAGACTATTCAGACAAGGGAAACATCACCCAGTAAGGCCCTAGGTCATATAAGAGAAATGATCCTTTATCTCCAGTCCCCAAATGGTCCAATCTTAAGAGTTCCTGAAGAAGCGAAACAAGTCAAAACTAATCATTCAGAGACACAGTCAAGTACTACCCAAGCCAGGCGTTTTGACCTTTCCCAACACAATGACCACTTCTCTAATAATGTGTACTAGGAGTCAGCTAAAGACTCTCCGGTCTCAACAGAGCCATTGCTACAAACGATTAAAAGCTATGGAATCTTCAGCACACCATGCAAACTCTCTGCATCTTGAACCTCAACATTTAGGCAGATACAATGACAGTCATACCAGGGTCCCATCTGGCCAATATTTAAAAACAAAATCCAAACCCTGGAGCAAGGGTCAGAAAAGTAAGAAAAAAGGAAATTTTAAATGCTTATTAAAAACAGGATTCCTGTAAATATCTGAAGCAGTTCCTGGGGATAGTTCAAAACTTGCTCACAGCATATTCTTGCATCTTCTTTTAGGGGCCAGACCCTAGCTTTACATATTGGTCCCTACAACTATTATAACTAAGGCCAAAAAAGCCCAAACAAACCTTGCACTGGCTCACATATCTGCCATTTATTAGGTAAAACTCTAGGTATCTCCAAAAGATGGGTTGGTCTTTTAAAAGGCTGGGACTTGAGGGCCTCTCAGCCTTTGGTGTGACATTGGAAAAAATCAAATATCCCACACTTATGTAGATGGTCTTCCCAGTCGCTCACCTGTGCTTGGCAGACACAGTGGTTCCACTAGTTGGCTGAGCTGGGAATGGATGTGGCTCTGAGGGCGAAACCCACGCCCGGAGAAGCTGCTTCCTCTTGTCAGAATTTTCAACTTTAGCAGCCAAGCTCTCTGCTGGTGTTTTTTGGGGAGATTCTGCTCTATTTGTGTGATAAGTGTCAGAGTGTAGAGAGCCAGGGAAAGAGTGTGTTGCATTAAAGTTCTCAGAAAGGGAGTGACCCGAAACAGGAGAGCCCTGAGAAGATGACCTCTGACTCCTACTTTCCTCAGTATAGTCATCCTCCTCCCTCTGTTCCTGCTTCTCCAAACTCTCAGGGATTGGGATATCTTTATCTAAACCTAAGCCTTCCCTATGGGGCAGTTTGCTAACACCCAGTGCTGGGGTCTGCTTTGAAGACAATATGGAGGAGTTAACAAAATCTTCAGATTTTTCCACTTGGAGGGCATTTTCTTCTTGAAACAATGTGGATCCCCCTGCCTCAGGGTTCTGTTTCACTGATGGGCTCAGGTTTTCCTCCTCAGAAGAGGTAGCTGATGAGCCAAAAAATGGTGTTTCCTTTTCCAGATGATTCTTTGTGGTAGGAGTTGTTCTGACATCTTCCAACTGTTCCACTCTCTCATCATCTGATGTTACTTCTGGAATAGAAGGAAGTGTCAGATTCAGATCCCCCATAACTGGAGATTTGAGATCTGAAACCAAGTCAAGACTTTTCAAGGGGTCAGACAGCAGGCCTTCATGATCACTGGCTTTGCTCTGATAATTCTCACTATAATTTTCATATCGCTCAATCCTGAATGGTGTGACCTTTTCTGAACTGGATTCCCTCACCAGATCTTCTGAAGAATACTTCCCATGAGACTCAAGCATCATACTGACAGGTGGGGCAGAGGAGAGAAAGACGTCAGTCACAGAAGCTGGCTCATCATGATTGAGTACAAAAGCGGCCCTCGTTCCTGATACTGGTGGTGAAGGAAGACTGTTTGGTCCAGTTGTCATCTTTTCCTTAATCTCCTCTGGTTCTCTGTCAGATATCGTATCATTCACTGCACCTTTAGACTCTAGCTCCAGAGGTTTGCTTTTCTCCTTTTCTAGCTCCTCTTCTGAAAAAAGCTCCTCAGAAAAGGACACACGCTTCTTGATCTTCTTGCGACCCTCTCTATCATGCAGGCGAGTTAAGTTGCTTTTTCCAACTATAGAGTCAAATGGTGTGGCCAAATCTTCCATTTTATGAGGCAACTCAGCAACTTCATTAGCAGAAACCACTCCATGACCACTGACTTGGCCTTCCAAAGATGCCCCATGTGAAGATGTAAATTCTTTACTTTCTTTTATCCAATGCTTTCCACTCCCACTTCCGTCTTGAACAAGAGTAGTATTTTGTTGGGGGTCTTTAGATGGAGGGAGATATTCTGGTTGGCTAACCTGGGGAAATGTTGGGACCTTTTCTGTTTGCTCTTTTGTGACATGCTTATCATCTGTATTTTCTAGTAGCTCCAGGCAGGGTGTTGAGGATTCCCTGCTCCCTTTACTCTTTCCTACATCTATCTCCCCAGTCTCCTCTACAGAGACTACATTACCTTCATGCAATGGAGAATGCTTATCAAGTGACTCTGGGAAACCAGAAGAAGCACTTGAAACTTGAATTGAACCCTCTTTTTGAGATTTCACTCCAAGAAGGAAAGAAGGTCCTTCAGAACTGGCCTGGCTCTCCTGAGAAAAAGGCCAGTTTTCAATTGGAGTAGAGGTAGAAACAGGATCTATGGTGGGAGGTGAGAAAGAAGAAAGGATAGAAAGACTATTTGAGGATTCTGTCTCTGTCTCTTGCCCCACTTTAGGAGGTAGGGAATCAAGAATAGAACCAGAAGAGGCAGAAAAGAAAAGAGAAGAATCACAAAGAGAAGGAGAAAACTTGGCTTTGGATTGAACCTCTGGAGACACTCCCAGTCTGTGAAAAGGACAAAATAAAATCTGCAGGTCAGTTGCAGATGTGAACACACACACACACACACACACACACACACACACACACACACACACACACACACACAATGTTCCAAAGAGGAATTTTTAATGCTTTTGGTAACACGATTATATTAGAAGTCAAAAGAATCTAAACATCCTAGGAGAATTGACGCCAATGCTTGAATGCTTGAAACACAAAAGGAAAATTGTTTTATCAAGCATGTCTACCACACTTGGGCTTGTCAGCTATGACGTGGGACAGAGTAAAAAGTCTTAAAGTTTCATTAAGAAGATAAATCCAGAGTCATGTCACTTGATTATTACAGCAGTAAAAAGACAT
Organism: Gymnobelideus leadbeateri; assembly: GCA_011680675.1. Lineage (NCBI taxonomy): Eukaryota > Metazoa > Chordata > Mammalia > Diprotodontia > Petauridae > Gymnobelideus > Gymnobelideus leadbeateri. The sequence goes on along the minus strand of WOXC01003676.1, from coordinate 479,640 downwards.
TTAAAATTCTCAAAGCATTAAAAAGCTGGTAGATGACAGGGCAAGGGACAGATTCTGAAAAGAAGTATGGTGTGTGTGTGTGTGTGTGTGTGTGTGTGTGTGTGTGTGTGTGTGTATGAAAAGTGAGCAGAGTCTCCCCAAAAAAAGTAATACATAGCCCAAAATACAGAAATACTGTTGCTGTGAATGTGAGTCATGCCAAGAAGCAGAAATGTCCCAAGGTTAGTTAGTCTTCTTGGAATAAAACACCAAGTGAACACGGAAGGAAGTAGCCCAAGGCATAATCCAGAGCAAATAGAGTTCCTGAGGTCTTATCCTTCTTATATCCAAGTGCAAGGAAGAAATAGAGTTAGTTTTCAAGAAAAATACCCAGTTTGCGAGAGACCACAATTAGCACAGGTCTATGCACACAACAGCAGCAACACAAGTTAGCTAATTAAAGTTATGACTGATCTCATATTCTCCTACCTTCCATATGAGGTAAATCAACCCAAATCTGGAACAAAGACCTATTGCTTTCTTACAACTGACAAATTTTGACTGAGCACCAATGACTGAAAATACACGTTAGCTTTGTACTTTCCCAGTGCCATAAAAATTAATGGTTAAAAAAAAAATCCTGGGGACAGGAGAAAGCAAAGAAAGGGTTAGTGGGGTTCCTCCAGGTGAGAGAAGAAATAGAAAGAGCTCTGTTGAGACGGTCCCATTCTTAATGATCTTTTTATTCATGTCTCTTTCTACTGACTGCCACCCCTGCCAGATTTCTGAGTATTTTCCAATACAGGAATTTTTTTTAGTATTTCAGAAATTACGGATTAAACTTCACTTGGATGGTATTAACTTTGCTAACCAAGGTTTACTTGGCACAACACAACTCCTGGCCTACTGACTGGGGCTGGCACTCATTTATTTAAATTTGTGGCACAAATTTACCAGCAGGTCCAATTAATCACCAGAGTCAACAGTGTTTCCTTGATGTGCCAGTTGTAAAATCTTGCATAACCACCATCATGAGAATGGGGACCAAGAATCTGTTCTGATTAGAGGCTCCTTCAAAAACGGTGTACAGACAATGAATGAATGAATGGATGGATGAACAGACCCAAGACTCACCTGGGCTTGACAGCTTTGGTTTGGGGCCCCCTTGCAGAAAGAGCAAGTGGCCTGGGTTTAGGCTCGGGCTTGAGCTCAGGCTCTGCTCCAGACTGCATCCTAGGCATTTCCTCAGTGGGGCTTGGGGATTTGCTCTGTCTGGAGACGGAGGCCGACAAGTCTTCTTCAGTCTTCTCTTTAAGGTCTTTCACTGGAATTTCAGCAAGTCCTGCCTCTTTTTCCTTTGCCGTGGCTTCCCTAGGAGTGGTTTCCTTCTCCTTCACCAAGACACTAGGAGTGCTGCTTTCAGCTTCACTGTTCTTCAGAGCATCCTTTTTTCCTGTGACCAAAGACAGCAAAGAGGACTTCCTGTTCTCCTGCTTCTTGTTCTCCTTGCTTTCCTTCTCAGTTTCTGTATTCACAGGGGCCACATTCATATCATCACTAACAACTGGTCTGTAGGATGGCAGAGTCAGAGATTTCAGAGAATCTTTTGGGAGAGACCCAGAGAGCTGCCAGTCCGGAGACATCCTCCCTGCCTCCCCCCATTCCTTAGATGGTCTGGAAGACAGATTTTCTGTAGATGAAAATAAATGCTTCTTCCTAAAACCTTGAGGAGATGGGGAGGAAGATGGGCTGCTATCCTTTGTCACTGCTTCATGTTTGGGCTCCGGCTGCTCTAGATAAATGTGATTCCCATTGATACACACATTAGATCGGGAGAGCTGGTCATTCTTAGACCGAAGGCCACCAAAAAAAGATAGTCCTTCTTTCTTGGGAAGGGTCTGACTTAGATGTTTGATATCTGCACTTGCTGTTCTCCTGTGAGACATGCCTATGGGAAGAAGAACAAACAAGCCTTGATGTCACAAGTACACAGATCTTAACCCAGCAAAAAAAGTGGATGTTGCATCATGTTACATCAATAGGCAAGAGCAGATGGTAGGACAGGACCAATCATCTAAGTCTAGGATTCAAAAGCATGAATGCAAAGAACTGAACTTCTTATCCTTCTATACACACACACACACACACACACACACACATCTTTTGAACACTGAATTTTAATATAATTACTTTCCTCTGTAATCCTATAGATTTTTTCCTCATTTAAAAACATTACTCTTCCAAGAAGTTTATGACAAAGAAAAGGTTGAGCCTCTATCCTAAAGTATGTAAGTTACATTCTAAGACCAAATCAGGTTAAATGTAGGGGTTTTTTTAAGCATAGTTTATTTTAGCACAATAAATAAAAAGACAATAGAACATAAATAATGTTATTGTGTGGTTTTCTAAGTCAATGTGTGACCTTCAGGGATCCTTTAAGGTCTAGTGGCCCTCCTTTCTGAGTCTGAGGCCATTGCTCTCTGCCCACCAGAGAGACTTCTAAAAAATTCTATTCTGTGTTCCAGGTGGTTATTAACACCTATAAGTATCTATCTATCTATTTCTATATATATAAATATAGAGAGAGAGACATGTATATTTTAATCCTCCTTAATTCTGGTACTTTTCCTCTGTTGATTATCTCAAATTTATCATGTCTTTTGCCTTCCTCTGTATTCTCAGTGAAGGCTTAGATCAACGTTTGGTACATAGTAGGCACAAAATAAATGTTTACTGACTGAACGACAGAAAAACAACCCTTTTTATAACTAGCACAATTTCTTGGAACCATCTCCTTGAGTCCTCACTTGGCAGAGGTGACTGGATTCACCAAGATTTTATATCAGTAGACTAAAAGTTCTCTGGGGTCCTACCAGGCTAGAGGATGGGCCAAGGTAAGGCTGTGTTACTGACAAAGGAGCAGTCTACTAGCTCAGAGCAAGGAGGCTCACCAACAGAGGATGTCCCCTGGTCATAGCAACTTGTAAGACCTTGTAAAGGGGTGAAAAGACTGAGAGCTGAATACATGGTGAGCATTCCCAGAGAGACAAAAATCACAATCTTCTATCAGCCTGAAGGTGCCAAGAGCTCACGCTCCTACACTGCCAACTACTGACCCAGACATTCACTAAGGAAACCTAGGAATAAATACAAAACGCTTCCTGAGCAAAGCTATCCCTAGAGAAATACATGCAAAAGGAAGATTCTTCTTTGTTAGAAGATTCACCTGTCTTCTTTCTAGAAAACAGGGGTAGTTCCACTCTGTAGTGGAACTCTATAGCTCCAATGTCAACTCCCTTTGTAGGAAGATGGACAGGGAAGAAGCACTATGAGAAGGGAAATGAGACTCACTGTTGGAGGGTGAAGAGGATTCGTCCTCCATATCATCTTCCCACTGGGACTGGAAGTCTCCTGGGTGGAGTGTCAACTTCTCAGGCTTAGCTGTTGGAAGGACAGACATAGACTGGGAAAGGGGTGTTTTCTGTAAACCAGACCTAGAAAACAAGGTTTTGATCTTTGATTTCTTCTTCTTATCTTTTGTAGGAGAGTCATCATCACTGTCTATTGTGTGCATTGTGCTGGGGACAATGGCTGAGGCAGTGTCAGAGGGCTCCTCATGCCTCTTCCCTTTGATTTTGTCTCTCAATTTCCCAAAGGGATTCCGGGACTTATCCTTCACGGACAGGTCGAACATGCTGGCAGTCATGTTGTTTCTCATAAACTGGATGTCCACTTCAATCTCCCCTCGCTCTTTCTCCTTCTTCCCTGGTTTTGATTTCAGAGTATACCACCTGCAATAAAGGAAGAAAGAGGTGACCCTTGGAGCCAAGGAGCCTATGAGAATTATAACTCACACCCATATAAACTCTTGATGGTTTGCAAAGTGAACTACATACATCCTTCTCCTTCTATCACCCATCTTTTACAAATGTACTGGCATCCTACCCCTACCCCTACCTCCCAATTATCTGGATTGCAGGATTCTACTCTGAGAAGAAGTCCACTGGGCAAAGAACATATTTAATTCTGTGTCTAACATATCACCAACTATACTGTTGGCACTCAATAAATATTTGTTCTTAAAAATCAACAAAAAACAGTAACCAGTCTGCCAGTCTATTCTCATGTTCTGTGATGTAGCAAGGATAAGGGAAGAGCACAGAGGTCAAACAAAAGCTGTCTGATAAATGATATGCCACAACTTATATGCAAATCACAGAGGAAAATGAAGAGGTTGGAGGAAAGAAGGCTGGGAAGCTTTGGAATGTTTTGAAACAGGGTTAAAAAAAAAAGGCCAAGTGATTGAGAAAAAGAATAGCAACAGAAGGTATTCATTACATTTCATTACTAGCCTAATGTTGGCTCAGTAAATCTGAAGAATATGACCACATTTCAAATGTTATCTAATTTTAAAAGTATTTCACCTGGTACATTATGCAAAACCACTCGAAGATATACTGGTGATATTTTATCTGTCAAACAGCACTAACAGATAATCACACTTTCTTAACTACACAGTGAACTTGGCATGGAAGAACTTTTCCTTTAGGTTCTCTCAACTGGGGACCTTATATCTTTGAAAGACTCACCAATGTAAGGCTAATATCAGTGCACTCCATCTCTACTACTGGATAAACTAAGGTCATGTCAGACTAATAATACAGCCAGTGTTGTCCCCCCCACCCCCATGGAAATGTATATATATACTCATTAATGAGGTAGTCAGTGACCCTGAAGGAAATAAAGCCATGATACTTCCCTAAACTATCTCCCAGAATATTTTTCATGAGTCATTTCTGGCAACCTAGTACCCAAGAAGACAAAGACAAGAGCAAAAAATAAAATTTCTTTTGACGTAATTTTAAGGAAAACAATCATGGTGGAGTGAAAGGAAGGAGCCCTGGCCTAAGAGTCAACAAAACAGGATTAATTGGGGCTCTGCCCCCAACTCCTCTGTGTAAAATGTTGGACAAGTCACTTGGGCCCTCTAGATTTCTGTATACACAACTGAAAAAGGTAGGAGCTGGGTGAGGTGATCTTCAGAAAATAAAACTGTAGGATTTTAGACCTGAAAGGAACCTTAGTCTTATCCCTTATGTCTAAGTTTGGTTGTTGCTTTCTTAATGCTATTGCTCTACTCAAGGCTAGAACTATAAATCTGTCAAATTTTTCAGGTTAATTTTTTTTTTCAGTTTTTTTCCTAGTTTTTCAGTTGTTTTGATTTTTATTTATTTTAATTTTTTCAGTTCTGTTTTTTTTTTCCAGGAGTAAGATTTAAACATTTCATGATGGATAAAAAAAATGTGGAACCAAATTTCTTTTAAGGTAAAGTCTAAAAGAAGTAGAGGGAATCCTAGTCTGGATATCAGGAGACAAGGGTTCTAATTAATGTTGCCTTGGGCAAAGTCAATTAACTTTTCTCAGTCTCAGTGGAAAGCCCTAGATTGAATGAACTCTAAGGTCTTTTATGGAGCTAAATTCTCCAAGTCTATAATTAAGTTCAGTTAAATGAAATCTTTCTGTGGTTCTCCTTAAAATGGGGTGGGCTACCCATGCGGACACTTAGGAAACCTCTGGTTTTACACCACAGCCTTCATTTTCATTATGCTGTTGTCTTCAGGAAGCCATGCAATTTAGCAAAAAGTGCCCTGGAATAGAATCAAAATATCTGGAGTTCAAGTACTGGGGGGCAAGCCAATCTCTGAGGCTCAGTTTCCTCACCCATAAAATGGAGATAGAAATGTCTGTTCTGCCTGCCTCACAGATGGCTTGTGAGTACAATAAGATGAAGTATTTAAAAGAGTCTTGGTAAAAAAAATTTCCATCCAAACATCTAAATTCATCAGAAAAGAACCCCTTGCATAGACCCATTGTCGATTGATGGCACCAATGTGCAGGCAAGACTTTGAATCTTCAGATGTGTTTCCTCTTCAGGTCAGGGGTCTCTTACCACATAGCCAGCTTGTGCCAGAGACAGAATATGAGTACAATCCTCCTGGACTTGGAGAGGAGTACCCACTGTAACAAACAACGCATTCTTAAAGTTACTGAAATGTGATGATGAGGACAATGACCAGACGATTTTTCATTAAGGGTTCCACACTTTATACCACATTCAGGCCGTGTAGGCATATCCTCTTCACACATTCCTTCAACACCTGCCAGGGAGTCTGCATCTCTTTCAGTTAGGAGCTGAACTATTTAAATTCTTCTCTCTAAGGTATCATGTGCCTAATGGTAGCTTTGGTAACGATGAAGGATTAGTGGTTTGGATTTTGTTTTTAAATAGCAACTGCAAGCTTCCCTCAAAAGGGAAGCTGCCTGTGAATGCAGAAGACATTCCAATGACTGAACAGACAGACCTGGCAACAAAACTCCCTTAGCACCCTAGCTCCTGCTGGAGAAACCCAGGTAGTCTGAGACAGGAGGATGAGTGCAGCCTTCCTCCCAAGGAGCCTCTTAACTGTCAAACATTCCAAATCCGTATCTGCTCAGCCTGTTTTTGAAGTACTACTGCAGCTACCCCAAGTCATCGGTCTCACACTGAGGGCCTTTTAAAAGGTTTCGACAGGAGGTAGAGTTGCTTCAGGCATTCCAAGAATGCCACTCATCAGCTATGGGGGACAGGCCTTCCTTCCAAAGGTAACAATGCTAGTAAAGTTGGTTTACATCTTATAACCCAGTTGGGAATCTTCCCCCGGGGAAAATTACTTAATGCCAGATGGGTCAGATCCCTGGTATAATTTCTTAGTGCCAAGGTGAGGTTTGCTTCAGAAACTTCCTCACTGTTCTAAGTGTGAAGAGAAACTCATCAATTGTTTTTGTTAATCTATTTTCACAGACCTCTGTGCCAGCTAATAACCAGATCCAAAGTTGCCAAGAGCACCTAAGAAGGTAGTCAGTTTGAGGATGTGAAAAGCTGATAGCAGGGAAGTTAATCCTGCAAAAGTCCAGTCCTTTAAACAGGTTATGCATACTGTTTTTTAAAACAGGAAAGAAGAACAGGAAGAGAGAGCACAATTTTTTTGGTACAGATATTTTCCTTTTCACTAACCTTCATTAGGCTTATACCCTCTGACTGAATAAAACATGAGCACGGAACAATAGCGAATACACTCTATCAGGAAGACCAAACAAATAAACGTCTCTAGTCACAGATAAAATTCTATAAAGTTCATCAAGCAACGAAGCTTGCTAAATGTCTCAAGCTGGAACAATCCAGGAACAATCTGATATGACTTCAATTGCACAAATAATTCTATTCAATCTCAAGTGGTTAGTTGGGGTCTTTTTACATTCACTAAACTCCTTCTCCCTTCCCTCCCCCATCAATAATAAAGCCTCTGCATACACTAAACAACATGTGAAGACAGTGTGGGTGTGTTGTCGTGCTCCTACATCCTTTTAGGTAAATTCGGAAAGCTTTCATTATCTCAGAAAACAGGGCGGGGTCCATTTCCCAGGTCCAAAGGACAAGGTACTGCCTCCATGCCAATGTCTTTCCACCAGTCTTTTTCCTTCTTCTTTCCTTGATAAAAATCACGCATCTTAGAAAAACCTTCAGCTTCACAAGGAAATTAACTTGCTCCTTACAACCTAAGCAAAGACATTATGGGTGTTAAGTCTCAGGTCCACAAAGATTAAAAGGCAGGGGGGAAATAAACAGCCATAGTAGTCCAAATGTCTTTTGCCAGAACAATCCCAGAAAACTAGAATGATCTTTGCCATGACTTTAAAAGAACTGAATAATTCCACTCAATCTCAAGTATTTCTTTAAAATATTCACTAGACTCTTCTCTTATGAATAAAACCTGTGCTTAGAGTACCGATAGGTTTGTTTTAGTTTATCAGAACATGACTGCTTTGTCTAGAACTGAGTCCAACTTGTATTTTAAGTTATAATTGGAAAAAGAGGTCTGCAAATGCATACAGAAAATGCCTTAGAGTAATGAAAATCTCTGAAGGCCTGGAAAATGGGAGAAAAACGAGGTTAAAAAAAATTTTTTTTTAATTAGTCTAAAACACCAGCTTTCAAAACAAAAACCTGGTCTCTTAACTCCTCAAAAACTGTCCTGGCTGAAGAAGAATGAAGACAAATGGGCATATAAAAGGCAGAAGGCAGTGAGGTGGCACAGTGGACAGAGCCCTGGGTTTGGAACCAGGCAGGCCAGAGCTCCCATCCTGCCTTAGAAACAAGACTAGATGTGTGGCTCTCATCTGTAAAATGAGAGGGCCTCCTTGGGCCTCTAAATCCTTTCCAACTCTAAATCTATGATAAGAAGAAACTGGTAACTGAGTAAATGAAGTCTCTACCCTTTCTGCCCAGTGGTCTACTAACCATGCTTGGAGATACACCCTAGCAGTCAGGGAAGACTTCAATCATTCTGGGGTATCACAGAAACCTCACACTTCTTCTTGGGCAATGAGTCCATTTGCAACATAAAGACTTGTTTTTCTTTAGGACAGAGAGCTTCTCAAAATTTCCCAAAACAGATACCAGAGATCCTTCCTCTGTGCAGTCTAGCCAAATGTCAAAATGCAGACAAGCAAGGGCAGTGTGGTTTCTGCTATTGGGAAATACCAATTCTCAGAGCCCTAGTCTATTGACAGTAGGAATCATTCCTGTAAAGGGCTGGACAGGATGCCTCAAATTCATTTAGGCAGATGAAATATTTTTTTCTCTTTAAACCATTTCAAAGGAGACTTGGGAAAATAAAGCAAGCAGTCTCCAGGTTTCAAACACCACAATCAGAGTTACATTTACAATAATTACTTCCATCTTCTGACAATGAAGGTAAAATAATTGGGTAAAACAAAAGAAACACCTGGTGTTCTACACTAACTGCTAGAATATACAGATACTTTGTACTGATCATTTCCTTCCCTCTCCCTCTCCCCTCCAGGACTGACCTAATTTATCAAAAAGGCTATAGGACCAACTAATCAGATACTGTTCAACAGGTGAGAGACTCTGAAATAAAGGAAAAAGCAGCCTCATTGGTTTTGCTTAGAAATTTTAGGGGTTTTCCTTGTTCCTTCATAAGGGATAATCACATCTCTATTTTGCTTTCATTTATGTTATTTACATACAGCCTGCTTCCTTCATTTGAAATCTTAATCCTCCTGTTTGTAGCACCAATAATAGTAATCTACTTCTGTGTTACAGAAACTTATGACTGAAGAAATCAGTCTGTTAAGAATTTCATTTTTCCAGGGGAAAAAGTGACAAGACATTTAATTGTAAGTGTTGTACATCTGAAAGGGCTCTGAATGCAACCTGGGAAGACCTGTAGGAGCTGATGCAGACTGAAATGAGCAGAAGCAAGCACAAAATTTGACAGCATTGTAAAGAAAAACACTGGAAGATTTAAAAATTCTGATCAACCCAAGGCTGAGCAGAGCCACCAAAGGTGAAACATACTACCCCTACTTCCTAACATACAGGCTGAGAATAAGACACACATTCTGAGACACAGCCCATGGATCTGTTTTGCTTGATTCTACTTACTGGTTGTAAGAGTTTTGTTTCCATTTTTATTTTTCAGTTGCGGGGGAGGGGCAGGTTGGAAAGGAGAGGGAAGGTAGTGATCGTGCCAAAAAAAAGTCATTTAAGCATTTAAACAATGTGCAGGCATTCAGGAAGAAAAGCAGGTAAGCAGGATAGCTTTGAAAGTAACAAGTTAAATTCACTATTTTTTTTAAAGTTGTACATAATAGGGATTCATAATTTCCACATATAATCTTATTTTTCTCTTTCTGGGGAGTGTTGGTTAAGCTCAGGAAAGCTAGAGAGTGAGATATGTAGAGGCAGGCTCTGAAAGAGATTCATCCCATCTGGGCAAAATGATGAAACACTGCATCCCCGCTTTAACCTTAAGGGATAAAAAGAAGTAAAAAGTATGTTCTCCTCTCAGACTACCTCCCATCACTCTGGATATACCTTCTATGTTCCTAGTTACTTACAAGTAGTCTCGCCCCCCACCCCCTCAGAGCACACACTCCTCGGGGACAGAGGAGTTCGAAATGACCTGACCTCGGGGTCATTTATCTCTCACTGGTCTCTCCAGTGTTCAGTTAATGCTGCACTTAGTAGGCACTTTTTGACAGACTCTAAGAAGAAACACAAAGTGGAGATTTTTGTAACCTCTAAAAAGTGTGATTAAAAACCTACGAAAAGGTATGCAGCTGAGCAAGTTTTGTTACGGCCATCATCCCCTGTGACCTGGAACGCAGACTGCTCTAACCAACCCCAATGTCTCTCACACTCATTCAGCTGTACCCTGTGTTCTATCACGCTGCCACTGCCCCAGTACAGGCCCTCATTACCACCCACCTGGACTCTTGCAATAGTTTCCTAATGTGTTTTTCTAGCTCCATGCTCTCCCTATTCATGCCACCAGATGAATCTTCCTAACACAGAGAATCTGAAGATGCTACCCGCTTTCCTGCCCCCCCCCAACCCCTCCCCCCCCTCTACTGAATCAAGTTCGAACGCTTGCCTGGCATTCAAGGCCCTCCACAACATGTGGAGCAAGCACCTTAACCTTTCTAGTCTTATTACATGCACTTTACTCTAACCAAACTTGATTGTACTCTGCCCCCAAAATATATCTACCACAATCTCTCCTCCAAGCCTTAACTCATTACCTTCCTATCCTTAGAATGTGCTTCCTCCTTCTCTTAATCAAGTGAATGTCTCTGGATCCTTTAAAGTCCAACTCAAATGCCCCCTGAGCCGTTAAGTCTTTCCTGACTCAAATTCATTAATAAAACTTCTCAGACCATACAAGAGTACACTTTTTTGGTGTTGAGAACATGACACACCACATGCACCAGCCAGCCCCTCAGACTGCACCTCTAACATCAACCCAAAGTAAGCCAGCACTTTGCACACAGTAGGTGCCTTATACGTTTGGTCAACTGATTTGGACCCTACTTATCCATGAACTCATTGGGGGTATGTTACCCCTAAAGCCTGTCAATTACTTGTAAAGTCATTATTAAATAAAGAAGTATAAGTTTCTAACACCAATCCCTAAAAAACACCCCATTTGCAGGACTACAAGTCTATAGCAACCAAATCCAGTTCTCTCTGATTTGGTTAAGACAATGGCAGAACACAGAAAAAAACAAGAGCTAGACAATGAAATGTCTGAATGTTTTAGAACACATCTTAACAGATCTACAACTGCTCCCTTGAAAGGAAATTTAAAATGTTGATACAAGCATATCCCACATAACACTCAATGTCATCTTGTGATAATTCTATCAACACAACCTAACCACAAATCTGTTGATTCTTTCAGTCCCTCATGCCCAGAATCCACTCCCTCCTCCCCATCTTCCTCTCTGAATCCCTAACCTTCAAAGCCTCATTCATATGCCACTCTGAAGGAAGCCTTCCCTGAACATTCTACTCAACAAATTATATTGTATTCACTTCTCTGTTTACCTGTTTTATTCTCCCAGTAGAATACAGGTCCTTGAGAGCAGGACTGTCGTTCCTTATCTTTCTATTCCCAGAAGAACTTAACAAGTCTATTGCCCACAGTAGGCAATTCAGAAGTACCTGCTGAAATGAACTGTAACTTCATTCTGTGGCTGTCCCCTTCACTTGTACCGAAAGTACCTATCTGTCCTTTAATTGGTAAATTCAACCAATCAAAAAATGGTTAAGTAGGCCCAAGAACAGTACCCCTCCTAAGAGTTCCTAGCCCAGTCAGTCCATCAATAATCAACTAGCATGAATATTATATGCCAGGCACTGTACTAACAAACAGGATGAATGATACAAACAGAATGAATGGCATGATCCCTGCTCTCAAGGAGCTTACATTCTAATGGGAGAGATAAGGATACATAAATACATACAGCATAAAGAGAATAAATGCAAATAAGTATAAGGTATACAAGCTAATTTGAGAGAAAGCCAGGCATATCTTATTTCATCTGTCTGTCCCCTCACCTCCTATCTTAATGTTTTATGATCTAATTTTGGCTGCTAAGAAACACATTTCTCATGTCTATCATTGCCTCTGGGAAGCAACACCATCAAGTGGATAAAGAGCAGTTAGTTCTCTGATTCTACAAGGGTCTAGGCTCCAGTCCCACTCCTGACATATACCATCCTGAGCAAGTATCCCCAATGTCCCAGGCAATGTTTTAAAACAAGGGTTCTTAAATTTGAGGTCTGTGAACATTTTTTTTAAAAATTATTTTGATAACTACATTTTAATATAATTTATTTCCTTTGTAATCTTATATATTTTATATATATAAAACTTTCTGATTCAACTGATTACCATAGGGGTCCATAACAACAACAAAAAAGTCTAAGAACTGCTTTAAAACTACAAATTGCAGAACAATTACAGATCTGCATTGCAGAGAGAAAGTTTCTTCAGTGGGAATTTCCTATAGGGAATAAATCACAAGTTCAGACCCCATCTCTACCCCAACCCTCCAAACACCCTTACACACACACACACACCCCACTCCAAAGAAACTGTCCCTGTGCACCACGGACTTAGTTTCTTCTAAAGTAATTTATTTTAAAGTTGTGTTTTCACAAAACTCATTAATGATATTTAGGAAGGGGTAATCATTTCCTAAAACTAACTCCCTATCTAGTCTCTACTGAACCATGCCACATAAATATGTAACAAAAAAAGGCAATGAATGAATTCTTTAAGATATTCCCAATGCAGAATTGCTTTGACAATACATGCTTGTAACAGGGTTTCTCAATAAGAAAAAAAAAGAAAGAAAAGTAAGATTTTAGCTGACTAAAAAAATCTGAATTTTAATTTAAAAGGAAGCAATGGATGTCTATCAGTCAGTAAGCAATTATGTATCTACTGTATCTACTATACTGTGATAAGGCACTGTGTTAAGCACATGGTGAGCATGCGGAAGAGGACTCAAACACAATATTAATTTGTTTTACTTTGTCAATGTCATTTGGTTCTGAAGACACTACAACTCCCTACAGATTTTGGTTTTTTTTTGAAAAATGCAAAGCAAACTAATTGGTACCATATGAAATTGATCAATGAGTTTCAAGGACTTAAGAAATAGTCAACCCTTTAATGCAAGAATTTTGTTCTTTTTTCTTTTAATGGGAAGGGACAAAATATAAATGCTTGTTAATTTTTAAAAAAGGAAAATAAAACAAAAGTTAACTTTAAAAGTATCTGAGTTTTAGCAGATGCTTGGGAAAGAAGGGGGAAACAAAACAGTATTGCTCTGAGGAAAGTGGAAAGGAGACTGCAAAAAAAGATTCGAGGCAGCCCAGCTGAAGCTTTACAAAAAGCCCATTAAAGGTCTAAAAGTCGATTTAGAGACAATCATCCCAGAATACCGAGCAAGCACTGGGCTGGGCTGCTCAAGAAGGTAATGAGTAATCCCTGGGGAAGGGTTTAAACTATTCAGCAAGGAAGTTAGTGTGCACTTCTACTTGTGAAACTCCTAAATTCTGAACCAAACTATTGCTGCCCTGCAAAATGCTATTTTAAAGGTGAATGGTTACTTGTATGTTAACATTTCCCAGGGGGAGTGTGGGAAAAAGGCAGGACAGCAAGATGGAGTGTTACCTGCTTTAAAAGAGTTTCAGGATATTTTCTTTCACCAATCTAGAGGAAGGACATCATCTCCAGCCTTGTTAAGAGCCTTAGATTAAGAACATCAGAGCAAACCCAGGCCTGCTTGGTTAATATCTTTCCTCTTGGAGCAGAGGACCGAAGGGCCTCAGTGTGAAATGGGACAACTGAGGATCTCTCAAGGGAGATTCTGCTCTCTATTCTACTGCTTCCAGATGACTGACAGGGAAACAAAAGATCATCTTTTCTGAAATGCAGAATAAACACTGCCATGAAGGTACCTCCAAAAAAGGGAAAGAAAACTACCAGTGCCCAGCAGTGTTTGATCATGATTCTCTACAAATACTGGGTGTCAGGTGTTACTGTTTATTTAAATTGGGAGAGAAGTTCGAGACCTGAGGCTTCTAAAAATACTTGGACAGGGGGCGGCTAGGTGGCGCAGTGAGTAGAGCGTCAGCCCTGGAGTCAGAAGTACCTGAGTTCGGATCTGGCCTCAGACACTTAACGCACATGCAAACAAACAAAAAAAAAACTTAGCCGTGTAACCTTGGGCAAGTTACTTAACCCCAATTGCCCTCCAAAAAAAAAAAAAATACTTGGACTGCAGCTCTTTCCAAGCCTCATAATTTAACAGAGAAGTCATGCATGCAAATCAGCCCAGGATTTTCATACCTGAGTGTAAAATTAAGCCCCCTCCCAAATTAAAGCTAATGAAACTCTCCATATTTAAGATTTTCCTGAATAACCATTAAATGAAGTCACACCACAATAATAACACCCCCTTAAATTAGTATAGTACTTTTTTCTTTTTGGGAGGCAATTGGGGTTAAGTGACTTCCCCAAAGTCACACGGCTGGTAAGTGTTAAGTGAGTTCGGATTTGAACTCAGGTCCTCTTCCTTCCAGGGTCAGAGCTCTATTCACTGCACCACCTAGCTGCCCCTATAGTACTTATTTTCAAAGAGCTTTCACCTACATTTGACCCTTACAACAATCCAAGGAGATAGGTAGGAGTGTTGACCTGAATTTTGTGAGGGAGATTCTGGCAGCAGATCTTGTGGGGAAGGAAGGACTCAACTACTTCACCCATGGTCTTAAGTGGAAGCAGTGGATACCCACACCACTCCTGCCAACATTCACTTGCTGTGCATATAGAAACTCAATCCCAACCCCAGAGATTACTGATACTAGTACTGGACTGTCAGATCTTACACAGCACTCTTAAATGCACTGGGTGCTGCTGAATGGATATTTATTCACTCAAGGAGGTCTTAAGGAGAATTTGGGGTTCAATGGGACGGTCTTGCAATGCTGGGGAATTTTTAAATGGGGAAAATAAAATGTCTACTGACTGTCTAAATCAAACAGCAAGGGGATAGAGAGACAGGGAATGCACTCATCCTAAAGAAAAATTCCCTCTCTGTCCCACAGACACCAAAGATGGCCCCCACCCGAGGCATTAAATCTTATTTTATTTGGAATGTGTGAGAAAGTCTGATGAATGAGGGCACAGACAGAGCCAATGACTTATCATAAATTTAAACTGTTACACACACACACACACACACACACAAAACAGAAGACCTGGTTCTACCACTTTCCACTTATGTGGCCTCTCCCACTTTATTTTACCTCTCTGGGACTTCATATCCCAAACTGTACAATGAGGGCAAGACTGGTAAAGGTGCTGTTCTTAAAATCCCCAAATGTTAGCACTCAGAGAGAAGCAGGGTCCCACAGCAGATACAGGTCAGCCTATGAGTTTGGAAGACCTAGATTCAAGCCCTATCAGTTACCATGGTGGCTATGTGAACCTGAGCAAGGATCATTCAACCTTTCAGTGTTCCTGGGAATTCTTTAGAACTACATGTTACCAATGAACTGTGTCAGTGGAGGGCATTCAAATCTTCACGTTCCCCATACCTCTTAAATTATAGGTCCAGATCCAGGGGGGAAATATTGTACTTAATAAAAAGTTGGTGGGAAAGATTCATTTTGGTGACCTACATGACAAATTCAATAGAAAATTAATACAAAACCCCACTGAATTTAGTATTCTAAGATTAAATCCTTTGGTAATATTCGGAACCAGAATAATACTGGCTTTTATCATTTAGGCTCTCCCAAATTTCACGATAACAAGGAGGTCTCCTTAGACAGTCTTACAGGAAGATTTCTGTTGTTCTCCTAATGGAACATGGCATGTTTTTAAAGGCATATGGCTATTAAAAGAATTATTCAAAAACAAAGTGTGTTACAGCTCAAGAAATATTTTCTGGAATTTCCTATAACTTTCTTTACAGCTTTCCCTTTCAAACTACCACCTCAGGAAAAGACAACTGCATATTTAATTACCAAAATTCTTTTATTTGCCAAAACAGGCTCATTCCTTAGTGTGTCCCACTGGGACTCCCAGGAGACTGAATCCCCAGACTGCTCCCAAAAGGGATTACCAACAGGCTCCCCCCTCTGCAGGAAAGGAATTCTTTACTCTCATTAGTAGCTAAAGAGGCTGGGCTTCACTTGTTCCTTTGATGTTAAGCAAAAGCATAAACAGCAAAAACCATACAGACATAGAAAATTGACAGCTAACAAGTTTTAGCTATAAACCCTCTGGAAACTGTAATAAAACAAAGTGTCCTTGTAAAAATTCAATCAGGGAAAAATCTCTCTCGGGCCTACAATAAAGGAAGAACACCCCCCCGCCCCCCCCCCCACACACAAAATAAACCCCAGGTTCAATGATTATAATACTCTTGATGTGTTGGCTGGTCATTTACTCT
Source organism: Gymnobelideus leadbeateri (assembly GCA_011680675.1). NCBI lineage: Eukaryota > Metazoa > Chordata > Mammalia > Diprotodontia > Petauridae > Gymnobelideus > Gymnobelideus leadbeateri. The sequence continues at coordinate 463,281 of WOXC01003676.1, read as the reverse complement.
GATCTGAACACATCTATCGTACCTGATACCACCTCCTCAGTCTTTCCCCGTCTGTAAGAGACTTAGGGTTCCTTTAAGGCTCAATCTGAAAGTCTGGGTGTCCAGAAGTCTGGAAAGGAAGGGCCATCCTAATGTTCTAAGACTGTTCAACAAGGGATGCACATTCAGCTTTAGAAATCCATAATACTCCCAGGGTTGAGCTAGTATCAGATTGTCCTCTGGAGGTGGGAAGGATAAAGATTATTAGAGGTTAAGGTATTACATTCCAGAATACAGAAAGACTGAAATTCAAAACTCTGATAGAAATAAGAGTTTGGTGATGTAGGAACAGAGGAATGCTATCACTTAAAGCAAAGAATGGTACAAACGGGGATAGATCAGATTGAGAGTTAAAGGAGCTAGGTTTGAATTATAGCTATTATCACACCTGTGTGACTTTGGGCAAAGTACTTCCCCTCTCTTGAGATCTGTGTCTTCACTTCTAAAACGAGGTGTTTGGAGTGGATGATCTTTTCAGCTCTGAATCTAGATGGTCTGATGATATCAAGTATGGGCTAATGACAATCTTAGCAGACACATTGTTTTTAATTGATCTGCAAAGATTCCTTGTGGAAGTTTAATAATCACACTTATAAATTCTCTTTCCATTAAAGTTACTTATAATTTCACCAATCTGCAAATGATTTGGACATAAAACTAAAGCAAAGTGAATTCAAACGAAAACTCTGAACAGGAACATTCAAGTCTTTAAGGCAGTAAAACAGTCTTTTGTAATTTGGCCAAAAAGCCCATCAAATGAATTGCTAATTGTCTCCAAAATTTTGTTTTTTTTTAACATATAAGTATACTTGTTTACATATTATTAATGCAGTATTCAACCCTGTCACTTAAAACAAGCATTTTCATGAGCTGCAGAAGGAATCTGACCAGTGCGGAAACACCAGTATACTATTACAAAACAAAGAAATGACTTATACCTATACACTAAACACTTTTTAAAATGGTTTCGATGGTATCCACCTACTGATTCATTCCAACAACAGACTCACAGGTGTAACTTTGACAAAGTTTTCTTTTGTGATAGGGAGCTCCTTTATTACTCCTGTGACTATTTTGGGAAAAGAAAGCTGGAACCTGGTTCACTTTCAACACCAGGCTTTCATTATGTCATTCTTTACCCCTTTGTAAACCGAGAAAAAACGGGGTGAGGGAGGAGGAAGCAGTAGCAACTCTCCCAATGGGGAATGGATACTTTAACAGTGAATTAATTCATTATAAACAAGTAAGCAAGTACATTAAAATCAAGAAATTTCTTCCATTTTCGCCAAAGCAAGTGTTCTCAGGCACACTTGGCCTACTTAATCACCTCACTCTGGCTGTCATCTCTAGGTTAGGGCTGTTTGTCACATACCTACTCAGAACTACCCTTAGCACACAGAAAGGGGAGGTTCTCTGGAGGAGTGAGAACAGTTAAGTTTTCCAGTAAGGTTCAGAGTTATCAGGGGAGATCTGGAGAGAAAAAAAGGTAGGCAGAGAAAAAAGAACCTAATTTTAAAACAATAACATTAACTCTGATTTGCTGATGTGTTATAAAAGGTAATTACATGTAAACAAAGCCTGTTAAGCATATACTAATTGTTAACATTTTTAATCAGATTCTTAGGGTCAACTAATATTGTGCCTCCAGGCAGAACTAACTCAGGAAAGATACCTACATATTTTTTTTTTAAGTTCCCCAGAAGCAACTCCAGTTTCCCAGAGTGAAAGGTTAGGTAGGAGGAGCAGGGTGAGAGGTAGGGGAGGAAGTGCTGAATTCATAAACTGATGACTAGGCCTTAATATCTAACTACCATCTGTGTGACCCTGGACAAGTTACTTCCCTCAAGGGACCTATTCCCACATCGGTAAAATAAAGGGATTTGGAAAATAAACCGTCCATTAACTGGAGATTGGCTAAACAAGTTGTGGTATTGGAATGGAATGGAATGGGATGTTATTGCTTCGTAAGAATAAATATGATGAATATAGAGAAGTAGAAGACTTGATATATTAAGGGCTGATAAAGTACAAAGACCCAAGAAAATATACATAATGATGGCAATCCAAGTGGAAAGGTCAACAAAACAAATTAAACAATGTTATGAAACTATAATGAACTCGGAGAGGAGATGGGAAGGGATCTTTGCAAAGTAGGATTATGGGTGTGGAACATTACATATAATGTAGGACATTATTTGTTATAATGGATGGCTCCCTGGGAGGAAGAGAAACATAGATGCTATAAAAGCAAAAGCTATCAATAATTTTTTTTAATGAGATAGTCAGACTAGATGACCTCTAAAGTACTTCGGAGCTCTAAATCTATGATACTCTGGGAAACAGCCAAAAAAAATTTTTAAATGAGTCACAGTAAAATGATTCCCAAAACTCTGTACCAGAGGCAGAGATACAAACTTCAGGCTTCCCAAACAAATATTTCAGTTGGGGGAAGGGCAGGAAGGGATTGGACAAAACAAGCCCTAAATTTCCTTATAGCATTAAATCCTATCAAACTCTGACAGTGTGAATTATTCCTAATGTCTAGCCCCTAGAATTAATGTCTAAATTCCTTCAGTTACAATTTAAGTTCATTTCCGTTAGTTTTATCCTCAGCAGAAACAGAAAAACTGCTCACCATCATTCACATGATTCCCTAATAAATTTCCTTTGGCAAAATGAACCTGGTGGTTTTTCACTTAACCTCAGAGAGGGGAGCTAATACACAAAATAATTTTTTTTGCTACCTTCTTATGGACTTTGAGTTTACATCATACAAAGTTATGTGATACAAAAATTAAACACACTCCCATGTAATATTAAAAAACCAAATTTTATGGGTGAGTCTCCAGGATGGCATATTTCAGCATCTAGGCTGCTTTGAAGATTCATATTTATTTAGAAGTCCAGTAAAAACCTATGCCTTTACTGGCTATATATTTGCAAGCCAGATTCCATCTAATATTCTGGCCCCAAAATGAAGTTGGTCTGTCCTTAAAATGAAATCTTTTTCAATACCAATGTCAACATATAAATAATGTATATGTGTGCATGTCAATTCCATTTTGTTTTTTCAAATGTCAGTTAGCTACCCTTTCTATTGTGAACTTGACTGATTTTTGTTATAAACAAAGACAATAAAAAATGAGTATCAGTAAGTTCTATTTCCCATGATGCTAAAAACAACAACCAAAAAACCATGACTGAGAGAAGAGTTTTGGAACATTAGCACATTTATAAGTGACACCCTGAGTTTACAACATCTGAACCTAAATTTATTTTTCTTCCCCCTTTTTTTAGAAACTTCCATTAATCCTCAAATGCTATGCCAGCATGGCATAATGTCTGCCATGTCGGACACCAAGATGAACTGAGTACAGGTTCAGCAGTAACAGTAAGAGATGGCATTTACTTATATAGCACTTTAAGGTTTGACAAGTGTTTTCACTTATGCAACAGAGAGAATGTGAATGTTGATCAGAGAACCAGTCCAGAGAAGTACCCAGAGGTTCAGCACCAAAAGGCTGGCTACTATGTGATGAAATTTTTGGCTACAACTACAAGTGAAACCATTATTAGAGAGGGCAAAGAAAGAGGTTCAGAAAGTGCCCATTCTGATGACATCACAGGGCTTTTCAAGTGATGAAGATTCTCTATAAAATTAATCCTTTCTGAAAGGATGCTGCATCAGTCTCTTCAGGAACAATTTACGGATCTCACTTTTAATTTTCCTAGAGTTTAAGACTCTAAGATTTTATAGACTGGAATTTTAATTTCTTTGTTCTTCTAACTGCCTGATTAGTTCAAACAATTTCCCTAATTTCCTAAACCAATCCATTTTTGCTCTCTTCAACTTCTCTCTGTGTTCCTTAGTGAAACACTGCTTAACAGATCTCCAGATCTGTGTTGTTAGTAGAGCAAAGCTTTTCAGAAGAACGCATTCCAGAAAATTAAGTTGTAGGACAGAAGTAGGGGGTTGTCATCAACACTTGGGAAGTTCCTGACATGTGCTTGTTTCACCCAACAGACCAGAAACTGGCAGTTTCATCAATTTAGTTTCATCAATCAACATTATCCATTTAGTCCAATCTGGTACACAAAGTAGTCACAGAATCAAGCCAAATAACCAAGAGGGCCAGGAAAACCGGACATTAGCAAAACAAACCTTGACTAAAAAAGGGCACAAAGTATTTCTCTTTAAAAGGCCCTCATTCCCCTTCTGACACACAAAACAGCTACTGTACCTTGCTGATCTATACAATTGTTCCATTAATCCAAGGACCTAATAGTGTCTTATAAACATCAATTAAGTCTGACAACATCCCAATTTATAAACAGGGAAACTTGGGCGTCCAGAGACTGAGTTGCCTAAAGCCCCAGAATGAGTCAGTGCCAAAGCTGGAACCAGACCTGGGAAGCTAAGATTCCAGGCCCCTGCCCAAACCAGTGAGACGCACCTTATCTTTCAAATGGATAAAAAATTCATGTAAGTAACATACAGCCGGTACAAAGCTATTATCCCCTTATCCCAGCAAGAAAACAGACTGAAGAGAAGGTCAAAATGTAATCCTGTCTGAAAAATTTTATCAGACTCATACAACAATTTCTCTACTTCTTTAATGAAAGACATAGCTCATCATCTACCTTATAAAAGCTGATCCCATAAGACACTCCCTCAAAATCTTTATAACATTAGAAAGGGCTTTAAAAAAACCCTCTTTTTCTTCTTTAATTTTTTTTAGCTTTCAAAGAAAAAAAAAAGGGGGAAACAAGAGACGGAAGCAGCATCAGTCCCTTAATGAGCCTCTGGAAAGTCTTAAATAAGGATATGAGTCTACCTGGCTGGGACTGCACAGGTTCTTTTGCCCAGCAGTCCGTTCCCTCCCCTGGAATGTCTGAAGGAGTGGAGCTGCCCAAAGGAGTATCCTCATAGCTGCCCATATCCTGTGGCATTTTCTGCTGGGTGGGGTTATATATTTGAGAGAACTTCTTATCAGAACAGTAAAACAGGTACATAGGTGTTCAAAGAACAAAGCAACCTTCTGTAGTTTCAAGTAAGGTTGAACTGAAAATACCCGTTGCCACAGGGCCCTGGCAGCCAGGATCAGCTGTGCCCAGTCATAAAAATCTTCCGCTCACTGGCTTACTTGGGTTCAGTAAGGTCTGCACAACTTGTTAGTATGGGTGAACAGATACAGCCTGGGTAGCGCTATTGCATACTGTGCTCAACAGAAATACACCATCATTTGAGGCCCAACGGCCTTTTTGTTGATCCAACTAAATGATACAACTAAAGGTGGGAAGGACCTTGGTAACTACCTAATCCAACCCTCTCGTTTTACAAATGAGGAAATGATGGAGTCAGGAAGACTCATCTTCATGAGTTCAAATTCAGCCTCAGACACTTAATAGCTTCATGATCCTGGGGGCAAATCACTTAACCTGGCTTGCCTCAGTTTCCTCATCTGTAAAACGAGCTGAAAAAGAAAAGGCAAATCACTCCAGTATCTTTGCCAAGAAAATTCCAATTATCAGCACAAAGAGCCAGACGTGACTGTAAATAACAAAAATTACTTGCCCAAAGTCATACACATAGTAGGCAATATTTGAACCAAAGTTCTCGGATTCAGGGCTATACTCTTTTGACTCCTCCTTTAGATCAGTAGTATGAAATACAAATACAAACACTGGCCACTAAACAATACCTAAATATAAATAAGTAACGAGGATTCTTTCCCTATAAACCACATACAGACTTAAAATGTAACATTATCTGTTTTATTGTATTTGTATTTATCTTGGTAAATATTTCCCAATTACATTTTAATCTAGTTCTGGCCACAATCTAGCAACTAGAACTAGTTATGTGTTTGACCTCTGCCTTAGATGACATTTATATAGCACCTAGAGGGTCCCTGTCCTTTCCTTCAAAATATCTTTCCCAACTAGCATAAGCTAGTTCTTGATAATAATTCGGTCCAAAATTCTGTCCCAAACACCTTAACGCTGACTAATTTTTCACCTTTTTCCCAGGAGATGAGATCTGCCCAGATCAGTACACTAGACTTCTGATTTGGGAGTAAAACAAAGCCCAGAGAAAGAAAAGTGCCAAAAGCAAACAATCAACTATTTGAGAATTTTGCTAATGGTTGGCCTTCGACCTATTACTCAAGAAATCTCCAGAAATACTGCATCAAAGGTAACTAGAAGCTAACATCTCTTTACTCTAAAAAGTACCAAACTATTCCAATTTTTCTTCTAAATCTATTTATTCTTTTCTCTCCCCTTATTATCCTTTATCTGCTAACCACAAGTGGTCACCTTCCATCCATTTGCTTTTTTGCCTTTGGTTTCCCGCCCACTCAGCCTATTCTAGGACACTGCCCAGATATGTGTGCTCTTTAACCTTTTAGTCATTTCTGCTTTCTGGATTCAGGATCCCTTATAGGCTGTCATTCAAGGAAGAACAAGTTCTGATTCACTTCTGCCCATCCTTAGCTCAAAGTTCCTCCTTTCAGCATCATGCACCCAGAAGATACAACACAATTACTAATCAATCATTGATTGACCTATATGTGATACCCTTTATGAATTAAAACTCCAACAACTCATTCTGTCGCAGGGATGGAAGGGAAAGAGCATGGTGCATAAATTTCACTTCCATATGTTATTTGGCCATCAAGTCATAACTCGCTTTTTTCCTCTTTTTCACAAAGGATAAAAATACAGTTCTATAGCTATTTTCGCAAATGATTTTCCCCTTTTTTGCAAAAGCACTTCCCCACGACCCCCAAAGGACAGAAAGAACACAAACCATCCTCATTCTCCTTTACCCCCTCCGTCCACAATTTCCACTCCTCCAATTTCCACATTTCCCCTTTCCCCCAAAGGCGCCCTTCCCTGTCCCCCAGCTTTTCTCTGTTCTTAAGGTCTTCTCCCTTCCTACCCCCCCACTAGCCAAACCTTTCCCCTTCCCCCTCCCAATCCTAAATGACCTCTCCTTCCCGTCTCCCCAACCCTCATTCCCTTCCCTTCTTTCTTCTGAGCCCCCCGCCTCTTTCCCCTCTGGTTCTCCATCTCTCCCAGCGCTTCCCTCTCCTCTGCGGACCTCCCCAGCCCCCAGAGCAGCACCCCACACCCCCAACAGTCCCTCCCCTCCGCCTCCCAGGGCCCAGCCCCTCCCCCGCACGCCCCGCGCGCACGCACTGGGTTTTCCGTCGGCCCTGGTCTCGGTACAGCTCGCGAAGGTCCACTTCGGCTCGGCCGAGGAATTTGTCGAGGCCGAGCAGGGCGCGGTGCAGCACGGTGAGCTGCAGGGTGGCGGAGTTCCCGGGCACGGCGGGCAGCCCCAGCGGCGGCAGCTCGAAGGTGGCCTCCTCCCGCCACACCGGCGCGCCCAGGCTGCGCTCAGACACCGAGGTCGCGTACTTCTCCTTGCCCACCTGGATCAGCGCGTACGCGTCGCTGGTGCCGCCGGGGCCCTTGGCCCGCAGACCCCGGGCCTGGAGCACCGTCACCTGCACGTGGGTCGGGGACCACACGGCCCCCAGGCCCCGGCCCCCCGCCGACAGGGACATGATGCCGACGCCGCCGCCACTGCCACCGCCACTGCTACCCACACAGCAACCTCCGGTGATTCTGGCTCCCGGGTCACGGCCCGCGGTGTCTTTAAAGCTTCCGGCCCCGCCCCCGCGCGGGCCCCGCCCCCCACCTGTCCGCGAGCCCGCCGCGGCACCTCCGGGAACTTGTTTTGGACCCAAGTGACCCCGCCCCCTCCTGGCTGGCCGAGGCCGGACCGGGAGGGCGTATCCGCGGGGGGGAAAGAGGGAGAGTAGGGAAACCTTCTGAGCTGCTCTGCCCTCTGAACGGCCCTGGGAAGCGGCCGGGATGAGTTACCCCAGTTTTAGGGAGGGGCGAGCTTAGTTGCTACAAGCCTGGAGCTGCTACAACCTGGAGCAAGCATGGCTGGGGGGGGATCTGAACCCCGTGTCCGGCACTGCTCCCAGACTAGGTTACGCCCAGTTCAAACAGCGCGCCTTAAGATCTCTGTCCAGGGCCTGCCATGAGCCAGTATTTCCATTTTTCATTCATGGAGGGAGATGCAAAGGAAGTAGAAGAAATGGGCACTTTTCTCCAGGAATTAATACAGTAAAGTTGGGGAAATAGACTTATGCAGGAATCCGAAACTATCTCTGCGAACAGATCTTTCTCTTGAAAGCCCTAGTCAGACGCCTGAATGAAAGGCGTCATGTACTTGTGCTTTCACTGGCTTAAAAAATAACGAGGGGTCCCCACAGTCGATAACAGTCCCGGGATTTCCCCAAACCCCGCTCCAGGTAGCTCCCTGTGAGCACCAGGAGCTTCCTACAGTGGCCGCAGGTAGGAAAAAGCACCAGCTCACTCCCCCTCAAACTCTGTAGGCCTCCCACTCCTGGATCGGTTTCCTAGGTGGAAGATCTTACAGAACCCCCAGGGAGTGGGAGAGGAAATCAGGTCATTTGAGCCTGTGCCCTGGAGAATCTCCCAAGATCTCTCTAGGAAAACGGGAGTGTGCCTGATATTTTTAAAGCCAGAGGCATATTTGGAAGGATGTGTTTATGTGGTAGTAGTCAGCTCCCTTTTGTGACAGTGACAGACTTGGGGCCTCTGGGAGACAGTCACAGAATCATGAGATTTAGTTGGAAGGAACTTGAGAACACAGAAGAGCTGGAAGGGACCTTAAAACACAGAAAGTTATAACTGCAAAGGATGTTTGAAATAATCTAGACTCATTTTTATAAACTAGGAAACAAGCCCTAGGGCTAATTAATTGAAGAGCAGTGTTATGGGGGGGAGGGGAGGGATTGACCCTGAAGTCAGAAGTCCTAGGTTCAAATCTCATTTCTGATATTACCTATTTTACCAGGCTTGAAAGGTTCTGCTCTTTGACTACTCCCATCCCTCTATCATACAGTGGCAGGGCGAGAACCACAGATTTTTACAACCTAGACAAGGTTAAAAATTTGTCCTCCTTGTGTATGACTGATTACAAAGTTAGCTTTCAGTGACACATGAAAGATTTAACATGTTGTATACTTTAGTGTTATGATGAATCTAGAATTCCTTCCATCCTTATACATCAAAATCAGTTCCGATCTTATCATATATAATTCTTGTCCATGGAGAATCTACTCAATACACTGGAAGCTTTTCCCAAAGTTTTTTTCTTTCTTTCTTTCTTTTCTCACATTTCATTGGTGCCCCAGTGCTGTCTATTATGTCCCTTGCTCCAACTACATGACCTGCTGACATCCTTTCCAACCACACAGTTCTTCTATTATTCATGCTTAAAGGGCCTGAGCATACCAGCATATTACTAGTGATGAATTATGTAACAAAAGATATTAAATATGTATATATATATATATATATATATGAAAAGGTATAAGTCAAGGTTTAGAGCTGGAAGGTACCTTAAAAGTTATCAAGTCCAACTCCTTCATTTTACAGAGAAAAAAACAAGAACTAGAGTGGTGAAATAACTTGCCCAAAGTCACATGAATAGTAAATAGCAGAGTCAGAGTCAGGAGCCTAGATCCTCTGACTCTAAATCCATTGCTCTTTCAGCTGTACCACACTGCTGGTCATGTAGCAAGAGGAAGGAATAACAAATGGGCAGTCCTAGTGCTACACTGGTGTCTATATGATCAAGGAACATAAAGGAAGACCACCAACATTTTGAATGTGCTCCCACAGAGAATTTATAGGGGCTCAGGTACAAAAATTGAAAAGGATAAGTTCCTTCAATGGATGAGTTGTAATCTGTAACCACTACAGGAAGTGTCCACGTCAATGAGATCAGTCCTTCAGTGGATATGAGAAGTATCCCTTTTTCTAGATTTTTAAAATTGTGAATTTGTACAAAACAGAAAACAAAGTTTGTATATGTAACTTTGAACTTATATTTTGTGGCTTTTAATATATATTAAATTTAACACAGTAGTGACAAAACTATTCCACTTAACTATGTCTGATTCTTTGTGCTACTTTTTGTAAATAAATCGTTCTAGTAATATACAGCAGCCTATTTATACCCACTATTTTTTTCTCCTTTGCACTTTGGGATACCCACTTTGATTCTTCAGAGATTATGTTTTTCCAGAATTCACACCATACAACATCACTAGGAAAACACTTCTTTTAAAGAGATAGGTTTTTAATCTGAAGTTTCACTGCATATCTTGGAAATTAGCAAAGGTGACAAAAGATAGTTCAATCAGTGTTGGAGGAATTGTAGAAAGATAGGCACAACAATGCGTTGTTGATGGAACACAGATTGGTCCAATCATTCAGGAAAGCAATTTGGAATTATACTAAGAAAGTGACGAAAAAAATCACCTTTAGCCCAGAGATTCCACAGTTAATAACATACTAGGCATTCAGTGACAAAAACACCCATATGTACAAAGTCATTTATAGGAGCATTTTTTGGTAGTAGAAAAGAGGTGGAAACAATAGATGTATATCAATTAGGCTAAACAAATTGTGGTACTTGCATATAAAAAATATTGCTGTGCTATAAGAAATGGCAACCTAAACCTGTCTAGTCAAAGCAGGAAATGGAGAAAGAAGCTAAGGACACAGCTTCTCCCTTTTATACGTCTAAGTTGTCCATTTTTCTAGCTCTGCAGCCAATTAAAAGATTTTACCCTCCCAGAGCAAAGCCCTTTATTCATGTCACACGTGGCCAAAGTTCCCTTGTAGTGTGGCAGAACCAAGAAGGACAACTCTAGGTATGCTTTTTGGAATGGCCTTCAGTGTATTTATATAGACTAAGGTGAAAGAATGCAAATCCAGTGGTACCAGTATCATGGGTGATGAAAATAGCTTATCATACCGGTGGCTAGATGTCTAGCTTATTACAGAAATGCAGATAAATTAATTCCATTTTCCATCTATTAGTTGTCAGTTTTAACTATTTATCTTGATATTATATAACCTAGTCAGTGCTCACACTAAAACTAAAGATTTATTTTTCCTACCCTTAATTTTTGCTATTTTGCAAAGTGATAGTGATCATAATTTTCTTTGATTCTATTCTGTGGTATTTTGGTTGCTATATCTCTACTTGGTAAAAAGATCATGTATTTTCTGATTAAGGTGATTTCCAGGCTCTTTAGTCCTCCCTGTGGTGACTGCTTTATATCAGTTAAACTTTTCAAGGAAATGATGATTTAGGTCAATACTTTGGCTCAATTGATATCAACTACTCATTTGAATAGGTCTAGTTAAAGCTGTTATATTTGTTCTCAGAATCATCTTTTTTTCTTCTAATTTGATGTGGATGTCAACATTTGATCTAATTAGTTGATGGTCTGATACCACACAGCTGATTATCATGAGCCCCCACATCAATAACCAGTCATTTCCTGTCTGTCCAAGATATACTTCATTTTTACTACCACAGAAGTGCTGTTATGACAGTTTTGGTATAAATGGCATTTCCAAAATAGTCATAGCAGCACATTTTAGTGACAGCTATAAACCGGAAAGTGGGTGCCCTCTTATATAAGACACAGTTGATGTGCTGATTGATTTTGCAGAAACAATTTTTAAAACCTTTGTCACGAAGGATGACTCGATATGTTAAGGAGAGTGCAAGGATATATTCAGAAATGAAGCTGATATAAAAGCAAAAAGTAGCAATTTTTAAGTTACTGTTCTTGCTTCCCATCTCGACCCTTCACTTTTGTTACCAAGGCTACCCAAGTCCTCATTTTTCCATTCAGATGTTTCTCACATTTATTCATACCTCTCCATTCCCATTGCCACCACCCTAGTTCAAGCCTGGCTTTCAACATTCTCTTAATTGATCCTCCTACCTCTAGTCTCCACCTCTACCTGCCATCTAGCCTCCATACTGCTACTTATTTAAACTTTTAAAAACTCTGCTTTCAACCTATTATTCCTTTGCTCAAAACTTCAATTTAGTTCCAGCTAGATCAATAAATGAATATATAAATAAAGCCACTTAGTAATGGTTCTTCATTTGTCTATTACATCAAACCAGGGAACATCACGATTGGGAGGAGATCCAGTGATCATCTAGTCCATTTCACATCTGCATCTTGAATACCTTCTACAATATTCATGATAAATGGTCTGTCAGAAAACTTTTAGTGATTGAGAGCTTACTACTCCCAATGGCTGCCCATTCTGCTTTAGAACAACCCTAGTTATCTGATTCACCAAACTAAAATCTGCCTTGCTTTAATGCCCACCCACTGTTCTTAGTACTGCCCTCTAGGGCTAAGCAAATTACCAAGAGCCCGATTTCAGTTGTATATAAGGTAAAGTTTGGTAATGGGCTATCTGGGAAAGTCAGAATTCCTCTTCAGTAGAGGTCTTTATCTGAAAGTCAAATGACCAGTTGTCAGGGATATTGTAGTACTAGCAGAGATTCCTGTTCAAATAGAGGCAGGGCTAGATACCAGAATTCCATCAGAACTCTAAAATTCGTTGATTTGAATCAGCTCAAAACCGCTCAGACTCCTCACTTAAGAGGATATAAGCTAAATCTGCTTCATCCCTAGCTGGGCTGCAAAATAGCATTTATGAGCACTTGCTCTTTAATCTGCTAATTAAATTAAGACACCAACCAACTTTCCATCTTGGCAGCAGTTTCTGGTCAGCTGACCTGATAATGGAGCTACCTCCCCAGAGAGAAAAAGACCTAATGAAAGAAGGAGCAGAACTTTCCTAGAGCAGATTTCACATCAAAACAGATACCAGGAAAGGGTCTTGGTAGTCAAAATATATACTTCCTTTCTAACTCATGTGCTTTTAGTGGTTCTCCTATAAGCATTAATACTTCAAGAATCTCTAATTTCATTAGTGTGGGTACTGAAGTCTTCCTAGAATCTCAGAGATGGAAGGAACATCAAAGGCAATCAAGTCTTCATGAACAACCAAAAATTTAATTACTTTATGGCCAATCTGACTGTCCCCTATTCCTGGAGTATTTTCCCTCCTCAACTACAATCATTGACCTCCTTGGCTTCCTTTAAGCCCCAACTAAAACCCTACCTTCTGCTAGAAGCCTTCAGTAACCTCTCTTAATTCTATTGCCTTCCCTCTACTAATTATTTCCCATTTATCCTCTATATACCTTGCCTTGTATATATTTGTTTGCATGTTGTCTCCTTGCATTAGATTGTGAGCTCCTGAGGGCAGAGACTGTCTTTTGGCTCTTTCTGTATCTCCAGCCTTGGCACAGAACCTAGCCACATAGTAGGTACTTAGTAAATGTCTATTGATTGATCGAATTGGCCTCATTAGACTGAGCTAGACTGGTTGATTCTCCCACAACAATCAATCAACAAGCATACTAAGGACCTGTTATGTGCCAGGACTATACAAGGTACTGTGACAAAAAGAGAAAAATGAAACAAGTCTCTGTTTTCAAGTAACCTACATTCTACAATTGATAACTCACTTCTGGATTGTACTCAAAGCCTTTCTAACAAGGTAGGACCCACCACAGCCTCATGTGTACTACTAGAATATCCTTTGAGAACAGAGGGTCACCTCCATACCACACTGAGGCAATGGAGTCTTGAGTACAAGGTCTTCCATATGTAAATGTCTAATAATATGAGTAAAGAGAAACACAGCTGGGAAACCTGGCTGGTTGACAGTGAAATTTGAGATCCCTTTTCATGGGCACTGGAGAAAAAGGGAGAAAGACAATGAATTTTCAGTGTCCTGTGTCAGACACAAACTGACTGGGTTTTGGGTAATCATGACAATTTTTCTTGAAATCAGCAAGAGTGAAGAGAGTTGAGAGGAGGGGTCAGACATATTTAGAAATGAAGACAATATTAAAAAGATATCAATAAAATTTTTAGAGTGTAAAAGAAGTGGAGAATGCTGGCTCTTTCTGAAGAGGGACAGTTATTAATGAGAGTTTATCAGGGAAGATTGGATCCATCAGTCCCAATTGCTGACACTGTTAGGATGAAGTTTATTTCCCTCATTGTTTCTTCTTGCTTAGAATACTTTCTTCCCTGCTTTCTCAGCCTGTTTTTATTCCTACAGGTTCAGCTACAGAAAGCTTTTATATTGAGCTTGTCTTCTCCACATTTTCCAGGCATTGAGTCAGAGCTCAAGGATGTGTGTTCAGAAGGATATTGACAGAGCTGGCACCACAGCATGCCCACATTCTCAGCTGTCACTCCAATATGTCCCCTATTTCTGGGGGTGCAACCCCAGGGAAAACTCAGATCTGGCTCTTCCAATAAATTACAGGATTGTTTATGAACTCCTCCTGTGGGTGGGGGAGGATGAGAGCGCTTTTGCCCTGCCCTTGTTCTTTGACCGAAAGAGGAAGATAGTTTCAGCCAGCCCAGAACACCTGGGCAAGGTGCCCAGCAGGTTAGACTGGAAAAGTTGTCCTCTTACAGCACCAGAAATGAGAGCGCCTGTATTCCAAACAAGTATAGTCCTTTGGCCTTTATAATACAACAGAAGTGTCTGAGTCTTTTCAGTTGTGTTTTTAGTCATGGGTCACATAATCAGAAATCCACACTGTGTGAGCTCCATGGATTTCTATTTCAGCAGTTTCATGAAAAAGGATATACTTCCACTAAGCTGAACCAAATCATTGCTCCTAGCTATGTCATTCAGCCAGAAATTTTAGATGGTTAGACCCTAATGATGGTGTCCCATCCAGCTCTGAATCCTATGATTCATCTTCTAATTTATGTCTACAGCTGAAAAGGTTAAAAAAAAAGTTTTTGCTAAAATTCTGAGACATGTCATGTCTGGCCTTTAGGCCATGCCTGAAGAGTTAGACTCTAAGACTAGGGACTAACCAGGTATCCCATCTCTTCTCGAAGAAGGTAATCTGTAGGAAGAATGGGAACAGGATCTTAAGGAGAAATATTTCTGGTTCCTTTCGAGGGTGGAGCATTGACTGACAACTTATGCTCTCCCTAGCATAGTCCCTAATAATAAGTACAAAACCAGGAAATCCTAGCTGGAGCTTACAGGGGTCTGTACTAGCTATCACTTTCACCAAAAAGGAATTGGAAATGGTTTTAGAAGGGAAGAGGACTGGGGTCAGTGATATAAATGTCTGCACTATGGGCATCTTCCACCTTGGTCTATAGGGTGTGGTACTGGCATTGGAATCTACTTGGTCATTCGTGCATGTAGTAAACACCAGCCTAGCTTCTCACCAACCAGTTCCCTCTTCTCCTGCCCTTTATACTACCTATGGCTACCCATTTTCACTTTAATTTAAATTGATTGAAAATATTTATAAAGAGCACTGTACCTGGTTCTGGGGGAGACAGTTTAAATAAAACATAGTCCCTGCCCTCACGGAGTTTACACTCTAGGAGGGGAAACAGAGATTTCACCTTGCATGGATCCTTCAGCAATTCATGTTGTAGGGCAAGTAGGAAGATGGCAGGAAGAGTGTATAGAAGCCTGGCTTTCAAATCTTTCTGCCCCCAGCTGTACCCAGCCCAGCATTTCCTTTTGAATCCTGGATCAACAGATATTTAATAGTGAAATCCTGGGCAAATCACTCCTCCATGACCCTCTTTCCTGTATTACTCCTCCCCCAACTTCAGTTTCCTCATCTGTAAAACAGGATAAAATAAACGCCCTATTACCTACCTTGTGGCAAGGAAGGGTCATTGTAAGGAAAAGGCTTTGTAAACTTTAAAGCATTATATAGTCGAGAGTGTTATTACTTATTGCTTCTGTTGTCTTGTAAGTACACAGAAACCCTTTCCTTGGCCCCATATATAGCATCAGGACAAATCTGTGACCAAAAAAAAAAAAATTGGAAAGGGGTACATCAGAAAGGTCAAGGATCCAGACAATCAGATAAACTGGGTATGTTCTCTATAGACATTTGTTTACTTTGTGAATTTGTTTGGCAAATCATAGGATCTGAGTTGAAAGGGACTTTCGAGATCACTGAGGCAACCTCCTACCTTATGTGCCCTAGTGAATGTCCTCTATAAAGTCTTCAAGTGGTCACCTGGTCTCAGCTTGAAAACTTCTAGCAACAAGGAACTCACGATCCCTACAAGGCAGTTCATTACATTTTAAGAAAATCCATCAGTCAATAAGCATCTAAGTACCTACTATGTGTCAGACACTGTGGTATAAAGAAAGGCAAAAGACAATCCTTGGGCTTCAAGGAGGTCACAGGTACTAGGAGAAACAATAAAAAAGCAAATATGTGTGAGAAGGAAAGGAAAGGAATTGTCATTGATATAGTTTCTAATCTGTGCCAGGCACTGCACTAAGCACTTTTATAAATATTATCTCATATGATCCTCACAACAATCCTGTGACATAGGTATTGTTACTATCCTCATGTTCTCTATGGGAACCAGGCTAAGTTTTGAACTTAATTCTCTTCTCTGGGAGGAAAGGGGCAGGGGAGGGAGGGGAGAGTATGCCTCTTATGTATGGGAGGAGTAAATCTATATATTTGTGTTTATGCATTTGATGTAAAAAATATTCCTTTGTAAAACCTCCTTTATTATATAGAGTTAAAGAAACTGAGGCAAACAGAGAAACTGAGGGAAACAGATTAAGTGACTTCTCCAGAGTTATACAGCTAGTAAGTATGAGACTGGGTTTGAACTCACATCTTACTGACTTCAGGCCCAGTGCTCTGTTAGCCATAAACAGGAAACAATTAATAGAGAAAAAGGACTAGAATTAAGAGGTATCAGGAAACACAGTCAGTAAATATTTATTAAGCACCTACTATGTGCCAATGGGAGGCAGCTAGGTGGCTCAATGGATAGAGTGCTGGGCCTGCAGTCAGGAAGACCTGAGTTCAAATTTGGCCTCATACACTCATTAACTGTGTGACCCTAGGTCAGTCATTTAGCCTCTGTTTGCCTTAATCCACTGGAGAAGGAAATGGAAAGCGATTCCAGTATCTTTGCTAAGAAAACCCCACAGAGAGTATTGGCCATGTTATGGACCATAGGGTCACAAAGAATCAGACATGACTGAATGATTAAATAACATGTACCAACACCTATTGTGCTGTGAGCTAGGGTTACAAATTCAAAAAAGAAAAATGATCCCTGCCCTCAAGGAACTTATAATCTAATTGGAAAAGACAAAAAAAAAAAGCTGAAATGCAGATGGAGAAGTTACCCTAAATTAGTCTAATTACTAGAAAATTATTCTATATATTGCACCAAAATCTGCTTTTCTCTAAGTGGGAATAATGAAAAAAAAATGTGCTGGATTTGGAGGCAGAGGATTTGGGTTCAAATTATAGCACTGCTGGGGTGACTAGGTGGCGAAGTGAATAGAGTACCAGCCCTGGAGTTCAGGAGGACCTGAGTTCAAATCCAGCCTCAGACACAACACAAAAACTAGCCATGTGATCTTGGGCAAGTCACTTAACCCCAATTGCCCTCCAAAAAGCAAAAAAAAAATATATAGCTTACTACCTATGAGAAATTAAGAAAGTTACTTACCCTCTCAGGCCTCAGTTTCCTTATCTGCAAAATGAGGGTGCTCCACTAAACAACCAGTGCAGTCCCTTCCCACTTTAAATCTATGGTCCTATGATCCATTCATTGGTCCTAGTTCTCTTTTCTAGAGACCAGAGATCTGAATCACAGAATATATGAATTGAAGGAGATATAAGAGGTCATCTGGTCCAATTCATACATGAGCAAGAATGACCTTTGTAATGTTCCAGACAAAAAGTCATTTTGAAGCCATCTGGTGGGAGGGAAGCCACCACCAACAGAGTTAATCCATTTTAGATAGTTTTAACTGTCAAAAGGTATGTAGCACTACTTGGTGCTTAGGGATCCTGATTCTCTTGGGCAAGGTGTAACCTGAATCATGCTACCAAGATGAGCCTTGGAGACAGGGAGATTTGGGTTCAAGTCCTGCTTCAAACATATAGTAGTTATTGTATCGCCAATCATGTCAGTATTCCTGAGTACTGCTGCTGTGAATAATTTTAAGATTCTAATCTCATAGTATAATAAGCTCTCTATTCAGCAATAAACTAAACATTGTTCAATAAAGCACAACATTTACAGCAACATCCTTAAGCAAAACATATCATCTATATCTATATCTACATATATATCATAATAGTATATCATATGGTGCATAGATATATCATTGCATTCAGTAACATTCCCCAAAATGCTTGTTTATACAATTAGGGGGTCCCAGGCTAGGGTCTCCCCTAGCACAACACATCCTTAAAGGGTAAAATACAAACACCCTCCACCCCTAGGTCACAGTAAGTCACAATCTCCTCAATCAATACACAGTGTTCAAGTAAAGTCCTCTCTCATCTTGACTCAAGGATGACTTTCAAACCCCATGGCTCTTCCTCTGTGGGCTGACTGCTCCCTGACTCTCACCTGAATTCACACATAGGCAGCTCTTCATTCCTGCTCCATATCTCAGCTCATGGGACTTACTCCACTAGAAGCTCCTGTCTGACAGCAGGCTCCAGGGGTTCCTGTCCACTGCTTCTGTTTCTAGGAAAACAAAGTTCAACGGGGCTATAACAATATTTATTCACATTACCAGCACCATTATCTCAATTCATTTTTAAAACTCTTAAAAGGGGCTTAGGCTAAACCTCCTTCCTGTGGGTAGATCTCCCCTCTTCAGCTCAATTCACTCATAAAGACCAACAGACAGGGCTTCTGTCTGAGAAGTTAACACAGACCAACATACAGGGCTTCTGTCTGAGAAGTTAACACAGATCAACCAACAGAGCATCAACATCACAGACATTCTTTCTGTTAGGCCTCCCCGCAAGCAAGTTCCCCTAGCCTGCTCACATTTGCTTCTCTCTCAGTTCTGCTCTTTACTCTGTTCTTTCCCTCAAAGCAATACAACATATACTGTTTCCAATCAAAGACTCTTAATTCAACCAGACTCTTGATTCAGTCAAATACTTTTTAGTTCAATCAAGGCAAGACAATCAAAGGCACTTGATTAACTAAAACTCAGTCCAGAAAAACAACAAAAACTCCTACTTTGCTTGCCATTACAGGTATCTAACTATGTAGTCATTAAACCTCTTAAGTACAACCAAGATATTACAGATAAATTGATCTGAATCAATGGAAAGAGTTTCCACACTGGGAATTTTCTATACTAATGAAAACACAAATCTGGAACCTCTCTCCCCTCATTAGGTTCTTCCTTTTATTGATCCAAAATTTACCCAAAAATCTTAATTCTACCCTCCAGAGCCTGAACACCCCCTTCACCCCCTTCACATGATAGCCTTTCATACAATTGAAGGCAGTAGTCATTCCTCCTACTAAGTCTTCTCTCTTCTAGGCTAAATGTCTCCCGTTCCTTCAAACAATGATAATATGACAAGGTGTCAAATGCCCTCACTATCCTACCTTCCCTCCTCTGGACATGCTTTAGTTTGTCAACATTCATCTTAAGATATGGTGCCCAGAACTAAACACTATCCTTACAATATTATCTAAGAAGACAATGATGTAGTGGGACAACCATCTCTAGTATTTTAGATACTATGCCTCTCTTCAAGTAGTCTAATTTTTTGTTTGTTTGTTTGTTTGGCTTCCATGTCAAACTGTTGACTCATGTTGAGCTTGCAGTCTATTAAGATTCCCAAATCTTTTTCACATGAACTGCTGTCTACCTGTGCCTTCTCCATCCTGTACATTATTGTTTTTGTTCAGTCATTTCAGTTGTGTCTGGCTTTGTGACCCCAATTGGAGTTTTATCCAGAGATACTGGAATGGTTTGCCATTTCCTTCTCCAGTTCATTTTTCAGATGAGGAAGCTGAGGCAGAGTTAAGTGATTTATCCAGGGTAACCTAGCTAGTTAAGTAAGGTCAAATTTGAACTCAACTTCCCAATTTCCGATCTGGCACTCTAGCACCACCTAGCATCCAGTCCATTACATTCTTTTTAAACCAAAATGTTACATATAACTGGGGGGGGGGGGCGGGGGGAAGAAAGAAAGAAAGAAAGAAAGAGGCAGAGCCAAGATGGTGGAGTAGAAACAGCACTTCCAAGGTGCTCTGCCCCCAGATTACTTCCAAACCATGTAAAAGGGCACTCTGAATAACTTCTGGAGCCCCAGCACCCACAGAACTACACAGAGAAGCTAACCTCCCGCTGAGGAGAACCCAGCAGCTCTGCCGGGAGCGGCGAGCGCAGTGCTCTGAGAGCAGGCAGCACAGCGCTCTGGGAGCTGAGCCCAGGCCCGCATGAGCCCCGGTTTTAGCCCCAGGGTGGCCAGGCCAGCAGCTGGCTGGAGGGACCCCAGAACACCAGCAGCTGTGGCAATTCCAGAATTATCAGCACAGGCATGCCTAGGACAAAGTGAGAGGTTAGTGCCCTATGGACTTTGGGACCAGTATTTGGGGAACGCGTCAGCTTCCTCCCCTGGGGTCGAAAAGCTGCTGAAGAAACACGGCACAGAAGCCATTTTGCAGTGTCAGTGGCGGCTCTAGCTCCTGGTCTGCGAACTGTAGGGAGATCCAGCAATCAGTCTGGGGGTTAATCACTCTTGTTTTAAACTACCTGGATCTGGATTGTGGTCTGGGGGTGGGGGGGGTGGGGGAAGTTTGGGGTGGGTATCCAATTTGCCAGAGCGTGTGGAGGCTTCACAGAGGCCACCCAACTAATACCTCTGGAAGTTGTGAAGACCCTACATTTGAGACGGAAGTTCCCCTGTCTGGTAGCAGAGTCCTACTGTGGCAACAAGCCCAAAAGTCAAGTAATTGAGTGGCAACATGCCTAGGCAAAAGAAACAAAATAAACAGAAAAATTCAACATTGGACTCCTATTTTAGGGGCAAAGAGGATCAAAGCATGGAGGAGGACTGTGAGGTCAGAATTCCTGTACCAAAAGCCCCAAATGAAAATACAAGCTAGCTACAGGCCATAGAGGATCTTAAGAAGCAGATAAGAGAAGTGGGGGGAAAATTGGGAAGAGAAATGATAAAGATGCAAGAAAAGTATGAAATGACAGTCAACAGCCTGACTGAGGAAAATAACACCTTAAAAAATAGACTAACTCAAATGGCAAAAGAGGCTCAGAAAGGCAATGAGGAGAAGGATGCCTTAAAAAGCCGAATTTGCCAGATGGAAAAAGAATCTGAAAAGCTCAATGAGGAGATTCATTCCCTCAGAGTTAGACTGGAGCAAATGGAAGCTAGTGACTTTATGAGAAATCAAGATACTATTAAGCAGATCCAAACAAATTAAAGAATAGAAGGCAATGTGAAATATCTCATGGGAAAAACCACTGACCTGGAAAATAGATCCAGGAGAGATAATTTAAAAATTATTGGACTACCTGAAAGCCATGATCAAAGAAAAAACCTAGAAATCATCCTTCAAGGAAATTTGCCCTGATGTGTTAGACCCAGAGGGGGAAATAGAGGTTGAAAGAATCCACAGATCACCTCCTGAAAAGGATCCCCCCAAAAAAACTCCTAGGCATATTGTAGCCAAGTTCCAGAACTCCCAGATCAAGGAGAAAATACTACAAGCAGCCAGGAAGAAACAATTTCAATATTGTGGAAACACAATCAGAATGGCGCAGAACCTGGCAGCTTCTACACTGAGTGATCTAAGGGCATGGAATATGATATTCCAGAGGGCAAAAGAGCTGGGATTGAAGCCAAGGATCACCTACCCAGCAAAACTGAGTATCTTGTTTCAGGGAAAAATATGAAAATTCAGTGAAATAGAGGACTTTCAAACATTATTGAGGAAAAAACCAGAGCTGAATAGAAAATTTGACATTCAGACACAAGAAGCAAGAGATGCTTGAGAAGGTAATCAATGAAAAGAAATCAAAAGGAACTTATCAAAGTTGAACTATTTACATTCCTACATGGAAAAACAATAACTGTGTCTGATGAAACCTTTCTCATTATGAAAATAATTGAAGAAGGGCATGTGGGCATATGTTTACAGGTATACATGGATAGAAGGCACAGGTTGAATTTGATGGGAAGGGATGATTCTTAAGGGGTGAAGTCAAGAGGTGAGAGAGGAAAGTGGCAAGAGGAGATGGGGAGAGACAGGGTAGGGTAAACTATCTCATGTAGAAGAGACAAGGGAAAAGGCAAAACCACATTCTCATTGAAGTTGGCTCAAGGAGACAATCACATACATACTAAAAGGGACATCTCACCCTGCAGGAGAGTAGGGGAAAGGGGGATGAGAGCGGGGAGGATGGAGGGGAGGTTGGAAGTACCCACTATCAAAGAGGGACAGGATCAAAGTAGGGAATGGACCAGGTGGGAGGTGAGATGGGTGGGAGGGAAATAAAAGCAGTCTTTTACAATATATCTACTATGGTAATGTTTTGCATAGCTATACATGTACAACACTTACTGAATTGTTTATCTCCTCAGAGGAGTGGGTGACAAGGGAGGAAGGGAATGGATCTGAAAATCGAAGTTTTAAAATTAAATGTTTCATAAGATGTCCAGGCACTGGGGCTCAGAGATTCACCTTGCCCTAATGGCAAAGTCGTAGGGGGTATGGGAGAAGATATGGGAGAGAGCAAATTGGATGAGGGGATATCTAGTGGGACTGCTATTCTGGGGTGGTGGGTAGGGAAAAATGGGGGGGAAATTGTAACTCAAAAATTTGGTGGAAATGAATTATGTAAACCAGAAGTTAATAAAGCATTTGTTTAATTAAAAAAAAAAAAAGAACCACGCCATCAGACTCAGCTTAGGCCAGGTCTTTCTTTTAAACTTCACAAATAAAAATGACAGTCATAAAAGAAAAAGAAAGAAAGAAAGAAAGAAAGAAAGAAAGAAAGAAAGAAAGAAAGAAAGAAAGAAAGAAAGAAAGAAAGAAAGAAAGAAAGGAAGAAAAAGAAAGAAAGAAAACCAAACCCTCAAGTATAGGACTTTACATTGTTACCATTAATTTTCACCAAATTAAGTTCAGCACATTGTTCTCACCTATTTGGATCTTTTAGGATCCTGGCTGTATTGGTTTGCTATTGCATACGGGTATTTAGTTAGTTATCCTGGTTAGCTATTACATAAGGGTATTTTGGAATATGGTGTCCAGTTTCCAGTCACCTTCATTTCAAAAGGCATGTCATCTATGCTTCATCTAAGTAATTTATAGTAATGTGGAATAGCCCAAGGCAAAGGACAGGTACCTAGAGTACTCTACTAGGAACTTCCCTCCAGTTTGATATCAACTATTCTCACTACTCCTTGGTCTAATCATTTAGCCAGTTCTGAATTAACTATGGCGATCTAATTCACATTTCTTTTTCTTGCCCACAAAAAAAAAAAAACAACAACAAAAAACCCACCATAAAATAATCTGCCAGATGCCTTGCTGAATTGCAGCTATGTTGTGTGTATGGCATTTCTCTGATCCTGCTAATCCAATAACCCTGTAAAGAATTTATCCAGTAGAGTGACATGTTTGATCTTCAGATTAAATGTCCTACAAATAATCAGTGTGCCTTCTAACCCTTTATACTCAGCAAATATACTCCCCTGGTTTCAAGGAAAAATCTGTGGGTCTCCAGCTTATTGGGCAGCAATAACCAACTTCTGATAGAGCCTAAGGAGGAGTGTTTTTACTTCTTCTGGTGGAGAATGCAACCCGTCAATGGGAGAGGGTCAAATTGTTCTGTGATGAAATGGTTCTTTATTTACCATGGGTGGAAGCTATATATTGTCGTTCCTGTCTGTTGTTATTCTCCTTCATATTTCTCATAAAGCATTGCCTGGAGGGGCGGCTAGATGGTGCAGTGAATAGAGCACTGACCCTGGAAGCAGGAGGACCTGAGATCAAATTCAGCCTCAGACACTTAACATTTATTAGCTGTGTCACCTTGGGCAAGTCACTTAACCCCAACCCTGCTTTCCCCCCTCGAAGAAAAAAGCAAAAAAAAAAATTGCCTGGGCCCTGCTTTTGACTTGTCTCACTTCTTTGTATAATAGTTATTTGCATATTTATCATTCAACCCAATTATACTGTAAACTCATTGAAAATAGTAACTGTATTTTTCACCTTTGTTTCTCCAGTGCTAAAAGCAGCAAATGTTTATTAGGAATCAGAATTACAGAATGTCAGAACTGGTAGAGACTCACTATAAGCCAGGTACTGTGCTCAATAAATACCTTTTGGTGTGATCTGATTTTTTATTTGATTTTTGAAAGTGAAGTTACTTGTCTGGCAGTTAGAATATGGCTGGAACTTGAAATTATAGTTGTCCTCTGCCTGTTGAGACCAGTGTTCTCTCCACTATAGCACAGGGTCTGAATTAAACAGGGCAAATTACTTGTGAGATAGTAAAAGTGGTGAGGCAGACTATAGGCAAATGTTACTTGAGAGATGGGGAACAACCTGCCACAGGAAGGTGCACAGAACTGACAGCTGAGCTGAGACAAACAAAATCATTATATTCAAGAGTATCAGCAGGGGTGTGCTGGTAGACATTTAACAACCCTCTCTCCAGAAAATCTCTCTGTGACATACCTTTAACCTTAATTTGCATTATTAACATTTTTCTCTTATCATTTTATTAAATCTAAACAATCAATAAAACAATCAATTAAGCACCGAATGATCTGTTCTCATGTACAAGTACAAAATGGTACTAGCATGCCCCTGGAGGTCAGCACTTTCAAGCTTTACATTTGGGCTGATGTCTGAGGGCAACCTCATCTTAATAGGAGAGCCAGAGGGATCCCAAGCTAGAAAAGGAAGCAATCAGTTCTGGGGGCAAGCAAGAGCCAGATATACCTCTTTTAAAAAAAAATCCTGGTATACTCCTTTTGCTCCTTTGCAGAGGTCGTGGTGCATGAGTGTGGAACACTGCACATAACAGATCTTTCCAGTAAGTCGATTGTTTTACTGGTTTTTTTTCTTTCCCTTCCTATTTTTTTTTAATTTTTATAATTTAAAATGACTCTCTGGGAGGGAGGAAAAAGGGAAGTTTACTGTATATCTACTCTGTTCCATTTACTGTACTAGTACCACCTAGAACAGACTTTTAAGAGGCTATCACTATGTTTTCAGTGTAAGCAAAATTATATAAACCAGCACTTGATTTATTGTTTTGTTTTTTTGTCTAGACTTAAGAAAGAGATGAAGAATAATTCCAGATTACTCTCTAAAACACCTGTCACTTTCCCCTTCAATCATCTTAGCCAATCTGATAGGTGTAAAATGATAACTCAAGGTTGTTTTAATTTGTATTTTCCTAATCAACTATAATTTAGAGCCTTTTTTTATATGACTTTAAATTGTTTTGATTTCTTCACTGGAAAACTGCCTGTTCATATCCTTTGACTGCTTGTCATTTGGGGAATGACTTGTAATCTTACAAATTTGATAAAATTCTTGCTTATCTTCCCAGAGGGAATGGGTGACAAGGGAGGAAGGGAATGGATCTGAAATTCAAGGTTTTAAAATTAAATGTTTCAAATATATATAAATACTATTATTAATACTATTTTGCATGTAATTGGGAGATAAGATGTTCAGGCATTGGGGCACAGAGACTCACCTAGCCCTAATGGTAAAGTCGAAGGGGGTATGGGAGAAGATATGGGAGAGAGCAGATTGGATGAGGGGATATCTTGTGGGACTGCTATTCTGGGGTTGTGGGTAGGGGAAAAAATCAGGAAAAAATTGTAACTCAAAATCTGGCGGAAATGAATGATGTAAACCAGAAATTAATAAAGCATTTGTTAAAAATAAATAAATAAAAATAAATTTGATAAAATTCTTTATATATTTAAGATATGTGACCTTTATCTGAGAAACTATGGGTAAATTTTTTTCTTCAATTTTCTGTTTTCTTTCTGATGTTGGCTATTTTAATTTGTATAAAACCTTTTTAATTTAATGTAATCAAAATTATCCATTTTATATTCCATACTATTCTCTATCTCTTGTTTATTCATAAATTATTCACCTACTCATAAATTTGATAGGTACTATGTTTCACGTTTTTCAGATTTTCTTGTAATATATCTCTTTAAGTCTAGGTCATATATCCATTTTGACCTTATCTGGTAAAAGGTATAAGAAATTGTTCTATGCCCTGTTTCTGGCAGATTGTTTTCCAGCTTTCCCAATAATTTTTACTAAATAATGAATTCTTATCCCCAAAACTTAAGTCTTTACACTTGTCAAACACAAGGTTAGTATAGTCATTTGCTGCTGTAAATTGTATATCTACTCTGTTCCATTAACCTACCTTTTTATTTCGTAGCCAGTACCAGAGAGTTTTAGTAATTACTGCCTTATAATATAGTATAAGACCTGATATTGCTAAATTTCCTTCCTTTATATTTTTTTCGTTAGTTCCTTTGATATTCTTGACTTTTGTTCTTCCAAATGTTTTATTAATTTTTTCTAACTCAGGAAAATAATTTTGGTAATTTAATTGGGATAGCATTGAATATAAAACAGGTAAAATTGTCATTTGTATTATATTAGTCCTGCCTTCCTATGAACAATGACTATTTTCGTATTATTAAACCTGATTTTATTTGTATAAAATGTTTTTTTTAATTTTGTTTATATAGGTCTTCTCTTCTTGTTGGGATAGGAATTCTCTTCTTGCAGGGGTTTGTTTGTAATATATAGGAATGCTGATGATTTCTGCCTATTTACATTTATTTATAAAATGTTAATAATTAAAATTAAACTTAAAAGTATGTCCTACATACATTTCTTTCTCCTAGAGAGCAAGTTGTTAAACCTTTAGCAGCACAACCCTGATGCCAGAACAAATTTTAATTATAGAAAAGCGAAAGATATCAATAAAATTTTTTTCTAAAAATAAATGAATACATAGATGAAAGGTAACAATTCAAGAAATTTCCTCTAAGAAACAAGTAATTCTTTTGAAATCATACCTCAGCAAGATGGTGGCATAGAAGTAGGAAAACTCTGTGAACTCCCCCACTAACCACCTGAAATACCTATAAAATATGACTCTAAATAAAGTTTAGAGCTGCAGAGCCCACAAAGAGATAGAGAGAAACAAATCTCCCACTGAGGCAGGTGAACAGAAAGGGTTCATGGCAGCATGATGGGAGCTGAGCCCAGTCCTGAATGAGCCCCTGGTTTTAGCCATAGGGTGGCCTGGATCAGAGGCTGCTGGGAACGTTGGAGAGTGCATCACCAGCAGCAGTGGCGGTTTCCAG
The DNA here is from genome assembly GCA_011680675.1 of Gymnobelideus leadbeateri. Taxonomy (NCBI): domain Eukaryota; kingdom Metazoa; phylum Chordata; class Mammalia; order Diprotodontia; family Petauridae; genus Gymnobelideus; species Gymnobelideus leadbeateri. The sequence goes on along the minus strand of WOXC01003676.1, from coordinate 436,034 downwards.
AATTATCAATATATATGCCAAATATATATGTCAATATGACAATTATCAATATATATGCCATAAATGCCAAAGAAAAAGTGAGTGGTCAGTATAGAGCTCTATTGGAACTGGGGGGGGATAGAGGAGCAGGTCTGGCCCCTGCTCCTGGAGCTAGAAGTGGCAGAAGTGTGGAGGCCCTGCAGCCACCTGCATTTGGCTGCTTCAGAGCTCCTGGCCTGCAGATCATGGGGGGGCCAAGCGACCTTTCAGAGGGTAATCACTCTTGCTTTAACCTGCCTGGATCTGGATCATGGTCTTGGGTGGTGGTCCTGATGTATGTGACCAGTGAGCCAGAGTTTGTGGGGGCTGCAGAGATGGCGCCCTCCTAATAGCTCCAGTAGCTATGAAAACCCCAGCAATTTGGGACAAAGCTCTCCCCTATGGAAGCAGAGTTCTGCTGTGGCAAAGAGCTCAAAAGACAAGTAATTGAGTGACAACATGAGCAAGCAAAGGAAGCAAAGCAAGCACAGCAATCCAACTTTAGGTTCCTTTTTGGGGACAAAAAAGATCAAAGCATGGAACAGGAAGAAGACAACAAAGTCAGAACTCCTGCATCAAAAGCTTCCAAGAAAAATATGAATTGGTTACAGGCCATGGAGGAGCTCAAGAAGGATTTTGAAAATCAAGTAAGAGAAGTGGAGGCAAAATTGGGAAGAGAAATTAGAATGATGCAAGAAAATCATGAAAAGAGAGTCAACAACCTGACTGAAGAAAATAACACCTTGAAAAATAGATGAACTCAAATGGCAAGAGGCCTAAAAAAGCTAATGAGGAGAAGAATGCCTTAAAAAGCTGAATTTGCCAGGTGGGAAAGGAATTTCAAAAGCTCACTGAAGAGAATAATTCCTTCAAAATTAGATTGGAGCAAATGGAAGCTAATGACTTTATGAGAAATCAAGATACTATTAAACAGATCCAAACAAATGAAAAAATAGAAGGCAATGTGAAATATCTCATTGGAAAAACCACTGACGTAGGAAATAGATCCAAGAGAGATAATTTAAAAATTATTGGACTACCTGAAAGCCATGATCAAGAAAGGAACCTAGAAATCATCCTTCAAGAAATTCTCAAGGAAAATTGCCCTGATATTTTAGAACCAGAGGGCAAAATAGAAATTGAAAGAATTCACCAATCACCTTTTGAAAAAGATCCCAAAAGGAAAACTCCTAGGAATATTATAGACAGGTTCCGGAGTTCCAAGATCAAGGAGAAAATATTACGAGCAGCCTAGAAGAAACAATTTTAATATTGTGGAAACACAATCAGGGTAACACAGGATCTAGCAGCTTCTATATTAAGGGATCACAGAGCTTGGAATATGATATTTCAGAGATCAAAGGAGCTAGGATTAAAACCAAGAATCACCTACCCAGCAAAACTGAGTATCATGTTTCAGAAGAAAATATGGCCATTCAATGAAATAGAGGACTTTCAAACATTCTTGATGAAAAAACCAGAGTTGAATAGAAAATTTTACATTCAGATACAAAAAGCAAGAGAAACATGAGAAGGTAAATAGGGAAAAGAAATCATAAGGAACTTATCAAAATCCTGCCTCAGATATTTACTAGCTGTGTGACCCTGGGCAAGTCACTTTACCCCGTTTGCTTCAGTTTCCTCATCTGTAAAATGATCTGGAGATGGAAATGGCAAACCACTCGAGTATCTCTGCCAAGGAAACCCCAAATGGGGTCACAAAGAGTTGGACATGACCCAATAACAACAACAAAATGGCATAGTAAAAAAAGTAGTAATAAAACATCTGCCCCATAAAGTTGGAGCAGAGTCTTCCACAAATACATACCATGTCAGCTGGAAGGGTGGATGCCTGTAGATTTCAAAGAATAGAGGCATATGTACAGGGGATACATGCGGCTAAGGCAACTTAGACCACTTGAACTTCCAGGCAAGGGTGCCCCCCACTCGTATCTTCTTATGACATCCTCATGTTAGTCTCTGCTAAGCAAAGTCACTTTGATGGGCCCCCTAGGCCTGCTCTTGAATATAGTATGTTATATGTCTCTGAGTGACTGTCACTAGTCTGCAGATGCAGGTCCATCTAAAGTCCTACCTAGAGTACTGCCATGCCCTTGAGAAACAATCAGAACTTGTACCAGCAGGCCAATGGTTGACTGTAGTCTCTATTATCTCCAGCTTTGGGTTCAGCTGAGATCTGTACCTACGGTACTGCATTGCCCTTCAGAAAGAATCTGAACCTCTACCTTAGCATCAGAAGGCACCTTGGCTCCAGGACCTGCCATTTTTTCAGCAAGATTTCAGTCCCCAGCACCAGATTCTCTGCTCCTCTCACCAACTCCATGTGGACTGTATTCACTGGATGCCAAGTGCTTCTATTACAAGATATTGCTAATGGAGCGGGGAGGGGAACAAATCTCTGCTCTCTTCGCTTACCTTCTCCATTACTCCCTTGCTGTACTCTCCATGAAGAGCCAAGGAAAAGGTGAAAAGTAAACTTTATCCTAAGAGGTGACTACTTAAAATGGGACAAGCTTGCTTTTTATCTAGGCCACAAGGGTTGTATCTGATGCTCTCGTTCCTCCCTCCAAAATTGATGTCCATTCATTTGTAAATAACTGTTTTGCAGTTTTAAAACTGTTTTTCGTTTTAATCTTTGCAATCTTGGGTGTTTCTAAAGGTGAGCTGATGGCTACTTTTGAGGAGTGCTGATAATCTAAGGTTCTAGGTGGATGGGGGCAATGAGCCAGACCAGTAAGATATCCTTAACCCAGGCCTTTCATGTCAGGAGAGCCTCCACAAGAGGGTTAAATAAAGCTTAGATAAGACACATGGTCTTTGCCTCCAAGGAGCTCACAAGTCTATTAAAGTTTCCTAATCAGTGAGTCAGATTTGCCCACTATCTAGGTCCTGTCTTTGCTAGAGTTGGGTCACAGTAGGAGATGAAACTTCATTGATTTGGATCTCACTGACTGAATATGTGATCATTTAGACAGGCAAGGGATTTTGTTTACTTTTGTACTAAGGTTTTGCTAAACAAAATGATAGTGGAGGAAGAGAGACATCTTAAGATAGTGGAAAACCCAATTGTCTTGGAGAATGTGGGAAGAACTTTTAAAATATTTAATATAATAGACAGTTTTAAACCATCATCAAGTACTTTCACACCATTTACATATGTAAACCATATGTCTGTGTGTCAAAGACCTATGATTTCCTCTAGGTGGAAAGCAACAGCCTGCTCAATATAGTCTTAAAAAGTTCCCTGAGGCTCAGAGATTATATGACTGGAATCTGGAAATCCATGCTTACTGCCTCTACAAATAATGATATAGTAATGAAAAAAGATCATCTTTATCTATATATGAAAGCTTATTTTCTGAAGACTTCTACTAAGTAATAATCATAAAATCACAAAATAGCAGATTATTACAGAAGAGAGGGACTGATCATTTCACTGAAATGCTAACAGCTTTTAAGGGTTGATGAGGTATTTGAGGAAATGGAAGGAAGCAAGCATTTATTAACCACCTCCTACATGTCAGGCACAGTGCTAAGCACTTTCCAAATATTATCTCTTTTGATCCTTACAACAACTCTGAGAGATAAGTATTATTTATTATCCTCATTCTACAGGTGAAGAAACTAAGGCATACAGAGATTAAGTGACTTGCCCAGAGTCACATAGTGAGAAGAATGATTATTTCTCTCTTATATAACTAATTATTGGAGAGATACAGTGTTTTTTCCCCTTCCTATTTCCTCATTCTCTATTATCAGCATCTGAAGGACGTTGCTGATAATGAGAGCCTTTCTCCTCAATCTTGTTCAGACCCCATCTAACAGAAGCCCACTGTGTTCTATTCAGGTTTGGGGGAGTAGTGGGGGTGGTACATCCTTTGTCTAGATTGCCAAGGGCTGGAGGTGATCAGGGAGTAAAAGTGACATTATCAAAGCCATACCCCCCCCCAATCTTTCATTAGAATAGGTCTACCTGTCATTATAATATTCATTCTCCTTATTATTTGTTAACCAATCAGAGTTGATTGCCACCTATCAGGAATACCCACTTTTCCAAGGCCATATAAGTGTCAAGAAGCCACCCTGATCTTTGGCATTTGAGAGCGCCACTGACCCCTATTATTAATTTTCCACTAGCAGTAATTAACAAAATGATTAATTACCCAGAAACTAGGTCTCTTAAACATTTTATACATCATAACAGCTAATATGTGTCTAAGACCTGATCTGAACTCAAGTCTTCTTGACTCCAGACCTAGAGTTCCGTTGCATCCTGTCATAATATTCAACCTTCATTCAAAAAATATTTATTAAATGATTACTATGTGCAGAGCATTGTACTAGTTCATGGGAGACATTAGAATGATTAAATAAAAATAAAGATAATATAAAATGAGGTGTTGGGCTAATACCTATACAGAAAACATCTCTAAGATTTGTTTTAACTCTAAAATCTAATAATCCCATATCTGTTTTATATATATAGATATATGTATACATATATATTCAATAATAATTTGACTAGAGTAAAGTTGCATGGTGCTATGTGAGACTAAAGGCGGGACAGAGAGAAGAGGCAAAGCCCCATGGAAGTCTTTTGAAGAAGGCTGTAAAGGATAGACAACAATTCACCAGTTACAGAAGACAAGAGAGGATATTCCAGGCATAGGAAACAAATTGAACTAAAGAACAGAGGCAGACAAATGCAGGGCATGGTCAGAAACAGAGAGTGGGCAAGTTTGGCTAAAGAAAGGGCTCTCAAAAACATGGTCCAAGGATCTCTGAGGGTCTCTGGGATCTTTCCAGAGGTCTGTGAGGTCAATGATTATTTTCATAATAATATTAAAATGTTTTAATTTCTAATATGGTAATAGGGATACATCATTTTTTTTCTTAATACTAAAGATTGTAGGATTATAACTTTAGAGCTAGAAAGAACCACAGGGGTCATAAAGTCCAGTCCCTACTTTCATTTTACAGAGGAGGAAGTCAAGACCCAGAGAGGTAATTACTGACTTAGGGAGGATTTGGGTGCTAAACATACCCAAACTCACCCAAGAGCTACGTAAGGGCAATTTTTTATAAAGACTTTTTACAGAAATGAAGAAAGTACTAAACAGTTGGGAGTAAATCCCTTACCCCAGAGTAAGTCAAACCAAGATATTAACAATTTAAAACCTTTCTAAGGTAATTTATAGGTTAAATGCAATACCAATCAAAATATACAGATGTACTATTTTATAGAATTAGATAAAATATGGCCTCAGACACTTAACACTTACTTACTAGCCATGTGACCTTGGGCAAGTTGCTTAACCCCAATTGCCCTCCAAAAAAAACGAGTAAAAAAAAAAAGAATTAGGTAAAATAATAAAGAGGTATGTGGAAAAACAAGCAGGCAAAAATAGCAAAGGGAACTATGAAAAGTTAAATTACTGAAAGTCTGCCCTGCCAGATTTCAAAATACTCTGCAAGATCATAATTAGGAAAATAACCTGGTCTGGAAGGCTCAGCAAAGGGAAGAGGATGAAAAGGCTTATTGCAGAATTTAAATTAAAGCTGGTAGCCAGCTTCCTTAGAGATCATCTAATCCAACCCATTTTTCACTTTACAAATTAAGAAACTGAGAGTCACAGAATTGAAAGACTCTGGCATGGTCACGTAGCTAAAAAGTGGCAGAACACAGAACTGGGGCTCAAAACCGAGCCTCTCAGTATAAAGCTAGTGCTCTTTCCCACTGCTGACCTCCCTGGTTTGCTTTAAGTCCCAACTAAAACTTCACCTTCTACAGAAAATCGTCTTATTTCTAGTGCCTTCCCTTTTCTTTATTTTTTTTTAAAGCAATTGGGGTTAAGTAACTTGCTCAAGGTTACAGGGCTAGTCATTATTTATGCGTGGGTGCTCATTTTCTGAGGCCGGATCTGATCTCAGGTCATCCCAACTCCGAGGCCAGCGCTCTTACTCACTGCGCCACCTAGCCGCCCCTTTAGGGCAATTGGGGTTAAGTAACTTGCCCAAGGTTACATGGTTAGGTTTTTGTTTGTGTGGATTAAGTGTCAGAGGCCGGCTCCGAACTCAGGTCCTTCTGATTCCAGGGCCGGCGCTCTATTCACTGCGCCACCTAGCCGCCCCTGCCTTCCCTTTTCTAATTATTTCCTATTTATTCTGCAGATAGCTTCCTTTGTATATATTTGTTTGCATGTCATCTCTTCCATTAGCCTGGACTGTCTTTTGTCTCCCTCTGTAGACCCAGCCCTTAGCATGGTGCCTGGCACATAGCAGATACTTAATAAATGTTGATTGATCTATTGATTGAGTACACTGTCTCCTTACATAGGGTACCATGGAAGGAATATTGGCTCTAGGGAGTCAGAGGATCTCAGTTCAAATTCTACCTCTGAGTGACCTTGAGCAAGTGACCTTTTCAAATGAGGGAACTGGACTAAATTATCTGTGAGGTCCCTCCCTTCCAACTCCAGATCCATGATCTGATATTACTATTATATCTCTTTTCAGGGGATCTTGCCCTAGAACCCTAACCATGTTGGAGGCAGAACACAAACTAACGAAATGGAATGCATAGCAAACATGCCCCCCATGATAGAAGGAAGGTCTGAATGGCTTTCTGCCACTCCCAGGCAAAACAGAATTGACCCAATGCAGTCACCACCCATGGGCTGTGCCAAAACCACATTCAATACATGCTTTGGATGCCTGTATAGACACTGCAGGCTTCCCATATCTCTACAGGCCATCCAAGGAACCTCAAAAAGAGGCCAAGCAGGAAAAAGAAAAAAGGTTTCTCTCTCTCCCACACCTTCCCCTGAGTCTGAAGAAAGGGTTTTGAGGGTGGAGATGCTGAACTGCTCAAGCTAAAATCCATTTCCAGATATGGAGTGTTCTCCTGTCTCTCTGTGACTCCTAACTGCTAAACAGCTCCACCTGCTGTCTACCCCTCCCTTCTCCCTCCTTGGCATAAGGAGCAAAGAAAAGTAAGAAAAAAAATCAGGAGGAACCCCCTTACTTACACGATACTGAGGTCAGAAAAAAGGTGGCTAAGAGGGATTGGGCATAGATGAGCAGCAGGGGTACTAAAGGCATATGGAAAGAGGGAAGACATGGAGGAAAAAGAGTGTAACAGAAGAGGAGCAACAAGCAGAGTCCATCATTATTTAAAATGTTTATCTGTGATAAAGATTCACCTAAAGATCATCAAGAAAATCTAAGTTGTGGGCAAATGGGCATGAGGACTTTGGGCAAACTTTTGGGAAATACTAACACTAATCTGTATGTAATATATAGATTATATATAATCTGCATATAACCTATATATAGGTTTCAAATGCATATATAGGTTGAAATGTCTGAGGACCCACTATAAATGCCAAGAAAACAGAAACATTTTTAAAATAATGTGTAGTGAGTGCCCTTTCCTGTTACTTCCCCAGACCACCTGTAGTTACTAATCTGGTGGACCTCAAGGGTAATGGGGGCGGGTGGGTGTAGGGGTGGGGAAGGCAGCTCAGTTCCGTACAAGTATGACTCATTTTCAGGTGAGTCACCTGATTGGCTACTGGGAATATAGCAAAGATATCGACATCTTGTCTACTGTCTTCCTTATGGTTTCCAAGTATGAGGAAGACCCTGAGCTTTCAGGAGGACTGGGAAGGGGGAAGGGGGCACCCCGAGCATATGGCCAGTGCCTAGAATAGGACAACCTTCTTTTACTGTGTGTCGTTGTTGTTGTTGTTTAGGGCCTTCGGAGAACCTAAAAGACTTAAATATCTTTGGACACTGCAGCAGAGCATCTCCCACTAGCAAGGCAGTGGCAGCGTTACTTCTCATAACAGTGAAGGGTGCTCTCTCCACCACCAGGAAAGAAGATCAAGGTTAGGTATTTGATCAGTTAATACCAGTGTAGAAGAGAAATGTGGAGTGATTAATTAGCAGCTTGGCAAAAGCTATCCATAAGGCTTAGCTATATCATCCTCCAGAGCCAACTATCTGCAGATACAAACTAAATTACTGAATTCTATTCTAATCATTATGCAATGAGTTATGATTTTCTTTTGTTTATCATTACTTTCTTTGAGTAGAAACGCATCATTTGTCCTAAACCTGATTCACACCTGTACATTTAGTACTTTTTTTTTTCTTAACTTTTCCCTCCTCTCCAAATAAAATCCTTAGATTTCCGAGCCCATTACTGTTTCTATCATTAGGTTAGGGAATAGGAACTAGACCTATGATTTCATTAGTATAGTGAAATCCCAGGTAAGGGCATTTCTTCCACCAACACAGGTTGGCATCTTCTCTGCAATGTATAGTCTGGCTTAGAGTATTCCCTAGACTATGTCCCGGCTCTGTATTTAGCAACTTCCCTCAAGAGATGTTTGGGGGTGGAATGGGGTAATGAACCAATAAATGTGACATTAAGAAACCTGCTTCCTCTACTTAGATGCTGAACCTAGACAAACTGCAAAGACTAAATAAATACCAGGCAATGGTATATAGATTGCCAGCCTTCCAAGTTGGTTTTAGTCAATATATTGAAAATTTAATAATAATTTAGTCCAGTTATTTAGAGGTGACAAATTTGTGCCAATCTGTTTTGTTTTCCAAAAAGGTTGAACCAGTTAATTGTCAGTTCCATTACTAGTGAATTCTCATTCCTGTTTTCCCATATCTCTGCCAACATTCAATTTTTCCAACTTTTATTATCTTTGCCAATTTGATGGACATGTGGTGATATTTCAACATTATTTTAATTTGCTTTTCTCTGGTTATTTGTGATTTTAAGCACTTTATATGTAGTTAATGATGGTTTGTGCCTTTTTGAAAAAGAATGCTATGTCAAATCCTTTGACCAGTTTGTCTTTTTAGAATGGTTCTAATTCTTATAGACATAATGAGGGGTCTGGCACATGTGCAGATACCATTAGTTGCTTAAGATGGCATGGGCCACAGGCAAAATACTAGGGAGCTATCTGGTTCTGGGACACTAGAGGACCAGAGTACATGCAGCCACCTTTTGGGTTGGCTGACCATATGCTTGGGAGCAGGCTTTTTCAAAAGGGGAAAAAACTTTAGGTCCTCCTTCCCCTTATCCCCCAGGCAATGTGACCTGTGAGAAAGGAACCTAGGTCTTTGGTCATTTAATTCGTTCTTTACTATTCTAGTTTTAGGGAGCAGAGTGTCTGACCTGGCCCAAAGGTATGAGTTTCAAGAATTAGGAGTCCAGGAATCCAAGCTGAGTGTTAAAGCCAGATCCGAAATGACACCTTTAGAAATAAGGGTTCCAGCACTCCAATCCAGAAGAAGATGACAGTGATGTCAGCTTTTGACATAAATTTGGTGGGACCCTGGCTTTTTTCAAGGTAGTATGTGTGTGTATATGTGTGTTGGGGGGAGGGAGGAGATCTTGGGGGAAATGATTATACTTTTTTCTGAATACTTCTCTGAAATATTCCTTTGCAAAAGCTATCCAACATTAAATGGATAAATAGAACTGGGGTGCCAGCCACTGGGCTCCCTAAAAATAACATGACAAGTTGGGGCTTAAGGCAAAGAAGAAAGTTCCTCCAAATGTTTTGAGGTAGCTGAAAACCCTGAGGGGCTCCTAAAAATGGGTTCTGAGTTCTGTGATGTTTAAAAAGTTTGAGAGACATAGTTTCTGGGTAATTAATCATTTTAATCATTAATAGTTAAATTTATTAATAAATCTAGCATTTTGTTATCAGGGCCCAAACAATGATCTCTGAAACCTTTTTTTTCTTCTGGTTCTCATTGATAGGCAACAGTAGGTTCCAAGTCCAGCCTATTTGGTCATTGATTGGGCCATGATTGGCTCAGGGTGAATGTAAATAGCAATTGTTTCTGTTTTTGTCAGAAACCCAGAGCTCTTCCCACCTAGAGTGATTTTTTTTTTTTTGGTCTAAGTAATTAGACCATTCTTTGTCTCATTTCCTACTTACTTTCTTTCCCTTTCTTCTGTCCACATAAGGTATCATACCCTTACCTGTGGGTGCTCTGCTCAAAGAAAGGTACATTTTAATCACTGAAACATTTTTTTTCTGATTCTCATTGACTGGCCAATAAGCCCCTGGCCAAGTGCCATTTGCTAGCATTTTATTAATAAAAGGAATGGTCAAGGGGTAGCTAGGTGGCACAGTGAATAGAGCACCAGCCCTGGAGTCAGGAAGACCTGAGTTCAAATCTGGCCTCAGACACTTAACACTTACTAGCCATGTGACTTTGAGTAAGTCACTTAACCCCCATTGCCCCTCCAAAAAGAAAAAATAAAATAAAAAGGAATGGTCATTTGGCTGTCTCTCTTAGTCCAAAGAGGAATCATGGTTGTGGGTTCAGTTTATATGCCCTTGGAAGAGTAGAGTGTTTTTGAGGGTGGCAATCAACTCTGATTAGTTAATAATTAATGAGAGAATGAATATTATAGTGAGAGGTGGACCTATTATAATGAGGAGCTAAGGGATGTGTATTTACTTCCATATCACCCCCAGCCTTAAGGAAATCTAGGTAAAGGATCTCCTGGATATCCTCCACTCAAGCCTGAGTAATGGGCCAGGAGTTTCACCTTAAATTAAATTCCTCGTAAGGCTGGGTGGGATAACAATAGGATAACAATATATAGTTTGAGGAGAATCATTAGTCCTGTCCTTCAAAGGCTAAGCCTTGAAATAAGGACTTTAGAAAAAGGGGGGAGGATATAAGAGAGAACAGATTCGGGGAAGGAGTATTCAATAGGCTTGCTATTTTGGGGTGGGGTTAGGGGAAAGATGGGGAGAAAATTTTGTAACTCAAAATCTTGTGGAAATGAATATTGAAAACTAAAAATAAATAAATAAATTGAAAAAAAAAAGAAAAAGGGGGGCAGAACTCTGGATCTCCCCAAATCATTGATTATTAATAATCATTTCTCTCAGTTCACTTGGAACTGAGTTTATTTGAGAGTGGGGGGTGGATCCCAAAGAGGGTCAAGTTATCTCTCTGACACTATCCCTACTCCAGAGTAATTCAAGGTATACTCTAAAAATAAAGCTTAGGTATGGCTTACATTTAGGGTCTTCTAAGGTTGTGTTTACCAGGGACTCCTAAAAAAGGTACTCCATATACCATATGGGAATTAGATAGAGAACAGCTATTTATTTCCTCTACTGCAGAAATTGCTTAAGATGCAAAGATTCACAGGCATGTAATAAATACATTGAATATAAAACATCTTAAATGCTCATGACATTCATTTTACTACTCCTGGGAGATAAAAACAAATTTGTGGGACATTTCACATTCACCTCTGACCAAAATTGGCATGGATTTCTTCTTCCTTAAGCTGCAGGTTGATCCTGAAAGTGGTCATCTACTCTGAAAAGCATACTATTATAAGAGTCTCCTTCCTCTGGTCAGCTGATGTCTGAATGCAGAACAAGAGAGCTTTAATTACACAAAGTTACTACTAAGGTCAGAAAATGTATTCCTCAGTATCACCAGTTGTGTTTAGGGGAGGGAATACAAAGACACAAGAAGACAGCAAGAGTCTCAATTACATGTAAAAAATTTTCTAACATTCATTTTTTTGAAATTTTAAGTTCCAAATTCTCTCCCTTCCTCCCACTGTACCCACCCTCCATGAGAAGGCAAGCGATTTGATATCAATTATGCATTTGAAATCATGCAAAACATATTTCCATATTAGCCATGTTACAAAAGAAAATACAGACAAAAAAAAGAAAGGAAAAAATATGCTTCAATATATATTCATAGTTCATCAATCTCCCTGGAGGTGAATATAATTTTTCATCATTGGTTCTTTGGAATTGTTTTGGATCATTGTCTTGATCAGAGTACTTAAGTCTTTAACAGTTGATCATCCTTACAAAATTGCTGTTACAGGATTCTATATTCTCCTGGTTCTGTTCACTTCACTTTGCATCAGTTCATATAAGTCTTCCCAGGTTTTTCTGAAATGATCCTAAGCCAGGAGGTTTCTCAAGAGGGTCCATTCTCAGTCACTCATCATCTCTGAGTCAACCTCCAGTTGCTGGGTACTGATCCAGAGTTGCTGTGGCATTCCCACAAATTACACATCCATAAGCAAAGAGCCAGCAAAAGCCATACAAATGAAGGTGAGATCAAGAAGATGACCATTCTAGTGTGTGGCTGAGGTAAAGTGAAGATGTATCCCATGGGTACTGAGAAGGCTATGGAACTGGTTCCAGGATGTTTAAGGGAACATTAACATTTATATTAAAGGCCCCAAATAAGAGGGCCAAGAAAGGAAAAGTGGGAGTGGAGCCATGTCAGCTTGGTTGACCCCTTGAGAAAGGAGGTGAGTGCTGTTATATAATAGAAACTAGACTCAATAGATGGAGTAAATCTCAAAGGATGTTGCTGAGTGGCTGAAGAAGAGTCTGGAAGTGGCAATAAGGAGCGAGGTAGCTATTTGTCTTCCTCACCATCACTGTGTGTGTGTGTGTGTTTGTGTGTGTGTGTGTGTGTGTGTGTCTGTGTGTCTGTGTGTCTGTGAGTGTAAGGGTAGATATAGAAAAGCTATCCAGGGGGCGGCTAGGTGGCACAATGAATAGAGCACCGGCCCTGGAGTCAGGAGGAACTAAATTCAAATCCGGCCTCAGACACTTAACACAAAAACTAGCCATGTGACCTTGGGCAAGTCACTTAACCCCAATTGCCCTCCAAAAGGCGAAAGAAGGAAAGAAAGAAAGAAAAGCTATCCAGAAATGTAGCATCTTCTAAGGGGAACCAAGTTTCTGTAAGTTCAAAGAGATAGGAGGAATTTGAGAAGTCTTGTTAATTATAGAACAGGAGCCCCAGGAGCACAATCTTTTGAAAAGGAGGGATGAACAGGATAGGACTTGGGAGTGAGAGGGATAAGGTGAATGGTAATGAAGGAATGAAAAGTTATAGCAGGGAGAGGATATACTTGCCCAGGCAGTGTGGTGTAGTAGAAAGAACACTGTATTTGAAGTGAGAAGCCTTGATTTCTGGTATTGGATAGCTGTGTAAGCTTAACTGGGCCTCAGTTGCTTCATGTGTAAAAATCAGATTTTTAGACTGGATAATCTCTAAGTGAGAGGAAATATAGCATAAAAGACAGATGGCCAGGCTCAGGGTCATGAAGTCTGGGGTTCTAGCTCTAATACCTACTGACTATTTGATCCTGGACAATCACCTCTCAACCACCTCTCAATATCCCCAGACCCCTCTCTAAAACTCCAAGTCTCAAAAGAGTTGTTGGTCTGCATTGATCATTTCTTCACCAGAATCCCCCATACCAATGAAATCATGGGTCTATCAAAGTGGGAGGGGTAGAATTGCTTATGTGCAGCTGGATGAAAGACTCACGTAGCAAAAACACCAATTCAGATTTATAGATTTTTCTACAAAAATGAGAAACAGAAAAAGCTGGAAACCACATTCTAAGTGATTCATAATTCTAAACATTATGATTTAGAAAGTTAAGGAAAATACAACTTAATCTCAAATTCCGTTTACTAGCAAAGGTAATAATTCTTTTCCAAGACAAAAAAGGAACACTTAAAATCAAAATAACTTTGAGCAATTAATAAAAAAAACAACCAATGCTCAGAGCAGTCTTTGACATAGAAAGATAGCAGCAGTATGCAAGATCTTTGAAAGATTTAAAGGCTGAAGAGAATAAAATCAAGACCATCTGGAATAGCCTTGGACCGTCAAGCGAAGGATTGTAATCAATAGCTAAGGTTAGAAGAGTCCAACAAAAAGAAGACATGGTAGAATTTGCTGACATCTCAGTCCAGTGAGAGACTAATCTTGAAAAATGACCTGCTTAACATTGCACTGAAGTAAATTGAACTGGCTGCCAAGGACTTTGGGCCCTCTAAATGACCTCTTTAAGTTGGAGTTCACTTCCCACAGTCACCAAGGTGTAGAGGAATAAAGTATGGTCTTGTTTGGGAAGTTTTTGTTTTGTCCTTTGACTCTCAGACATATCATCAATAAACTCTTGTTCAGTTGTTTTTCAGTCATATCTGACTCTTTGTGACCCAATTTGGGGTTTTCTTGGCAAAGATACTGGATTGGTTTGCCATTTCCTTCTCCAGCTCATTTTACAGATTAGGAAAGTGAGGCGAACAGGGTTAGGTGACTTGTCCAAGGTCACACAACTAGTAACTGTCTAAGGCCAGATTTGAACTCAGGAAGATGAGTCTTCCTGATTCCATGCCTAACCCTCTACCCACTGGGCCAACTAACTGCTCATCATCAGTAAATATCCCTTTGTAAAATCTAATTGATATCAATTGATTATTAATACTGTTGATACTGAGAAAAATAAAATTGGCAAAGTCATATTGACACACTACTTGTTAGATGATATTTGGGAGATGGTATCTGTGAAATGATATAAAGAGGAGCACCTGGGATTGGGGGCTTGCACATCACAGTACTAGAGAAAAGACAACTTAAACAATTTCCTTAGATTCCTGAGAGGAAATGGAGCCAAGCCCTGAAGACTAGAACTGCTAGTTGAAGTGAATGTTGAGGGAGTAAGTACAGTAAATCATATCTCTTGGACTCAGTTTCTTCAGTTATAAAACAAGGGTGGTGAACTAAATGGAAGTTTACTTCTAGCTCTAAATGGAGGAACCTATGAGTCTATGACATTTAAATCTGAGATTATTATCCCCTATTCTAACCCCCCTCAAAAAAAAAAAAAACAAACTAAACACTATGTCTCTAATTTCCTCATTTCTGTTGAAGGTATCACCATCTTTCTAGACATCCAGGTTCATAACTTTGGGATCATCCTTGACCCCTCTTTGTCCATCAAATTGCATATCCAATCATTTGTCAAGTTCTATTTCTTTTATCTCTACGATGTCTCATGGTATGGGTACATCCCCTATTTTCCACTTCTATTGCCACAACCTTAGTTCAAATCTTCATCACCTCTCATGAAGACAACAGCAACAGCCCCTTAGCTGCCTTTTCCACCTCTAGGGCTCTCTCCTCTCTAATCACTCACACAACTGCCCAAGTAATCTTCCCTGACTTGTATATCTCAACTCACATTTCTTTTAGTCTGAATTCTAGTCAAACTAAACAATTTTCCATACCCTATTCTCACCCAGATCTCCCCCTTCTCTGTGCCATTAATCATGCTTTTATCTATGCCTAGAATGGATTCTCCCTTATCTCTGCCTATTGGAATTCCTCTCTTTCTTCAAGGCCTAATCCAAGTTCTACCTACTTCATAAAGTCTTCCCAGATGACATCTTCCTTCTCAAATCGACTAATTGGCTACTTCCTTCTAAAAATTCTCATAGTACTTTAGAACTCTTTTTTTAAAATATGTCATAGTCATTTTTGTATATGTCTTAGTCACCTCTTCAAATAGAGCCAAGGACTTCATCTTATTTCATTTTCTATCTCCAGAATCTAACAAGTTCCCTTGAATGTATTATAGGCTTAATAAATGTTTGTGGAATGACAGTGGATTTTTATCCAACAAGAATCATCTGACAAGTTTCACATGTGGTTTCTTTCATCTTCTGAAAGATAGAATTATTACCAGAACAAATCAATAATTTATCAACTGGAAAGACAACCACTTACTTGAAGTCACAACTACGGTTCTGTGTCAACTTTGTAATCTGTGTTAGGAATATATTATCCAATTCTTCTAGTTGTCTTAGAGACTTGTAATATAATCCTACCACTATATTACTTTTCCTTCTCCCTCCTTTGATCCTCACCCAAATACTGTCAACCATGTTAATCCCACTGCCCCTTTCAAGTTTATGAATTTCTACACAAGCGAATACCATTTTGATGTTCAAAGATACCTTGGAGCCCTAGCATAGGGGATAGCCAGAGAAAATGACCAGAGTACAGAGATAGATTGTCTTATTCTTGGAACGGCCAATGTCACTGACTCAAAGAGTTGAGGAGTAAGGTGTAAGGAGATTGGAAAGGTTAAGAAGGGCTTTGAATGCCAAACAGAACATTTTGTATTTGTTTAGGCAACAGGAATCCACTGAAGTTTATTGATTAGAGGGACAGCATGATCCAACCTGCTTTTGAGGAAAACCAGTCAATAAACATTTATTAAGCATCTACTATATGCCAGACATCATGCTAGGCAATGGTAATACCAAAAAAAAGCAAGACAGTCCCTGCTCTCATGGAGCTGACAGTCTAATGGAAGAGGTAAGGCAAACAAGCAACATACAGGGAAGACAACCCGCACATGGGTATAGCCAGAGAAAATACCCTGAGTCAGGAGTTGGAGAACCTTGTACAAAATTGGGCAGAGTCATTGGATCAAAGAGTGTGCTGGGGGACTGGTGGGGAGAAGATATAAAAAGACTGGAAAAGTATGAGAGGCAGGTTATGAAGGACTTGAAATGCCAAACAAAGGATTTCTACGTTTTACCCTGGAAGTGATAGGGAGCCATTGCAGTTTTTTATTGGGGGGGGTGGGGAGGTTGACATGATCAGAACTGGACTTTAGAAAGATCAATATGGCAGATGTAAGATGGATTGGAATAAGAAAAGACTTGAGGCAGGTAGACCAACCAGCATGCTACTGCAATAGTCCAGGCCTGAGGTAATGTGGGCAGGTAGAAACCCAGTAAAGGGAACAAAGAGCAGGAAGCAGGCCCAGAAAAAGCATTTTGAAAATATCATCAGAAGACATCAGATGCCCTGCAGCCTGAGGTGCATGAGTTATCTCTCCAGACATCTTCCCTGGATAGTCATGTCTTCAGTGTGTGTGCCCCTATGCTCAGACCCTACGTGATAGCACGGGTATCTATGTAGGAGAGTTTGCCCTGGGTTTATGGAATGTTCCATTAATGCTTTTGTTTTATGCTATTTGATTAAATGCTTTATTTGGCATTCAAAGCCCTTCTCAATCTAGCCCTCTCCCACCTGTCCAATCTTCTGACCCCTTATTCCTTAGTGCATACTCTTCAATCCAATGCCACTGGCCTCATGGCCATTCCACAAACAAGACTTTCCATCTCTTGGCTCCACACATTTTCAGGTGCCTGGAATATTGGGGGAATGTGTAAGATTCTGTGGAAAGGTGAGACACACCAGATAGGAAGAAATATTGTTGATTAAAACCATAAACATGGATTATCATCAGTAGTTTATATATTTTCTGCATTTTCTCTATTTTGGGGGCTTCTGTGAGTCCAAATCATTTTACTCATTTCATTTTCCAGGGGGTAGAAATAAATTTGTCTTTTTACCTGACACCTGCATTTGTTATCTTGAGAGCTTGTATGTGAATTGAGGATCCCATTTAGCCACATCAGTGAAAACCTAGACATGAACTATATTCTGAGATTTAAACTCCGGTCAAGGACATATCAGCTAAAGAGATAAGGATCTTTTGGAGCACACCCACAATTGGAACCAAGCCAGGTGAGTCCAGAGCTTGGGTTACATTTATTATATACATTTTGTTGTTGTTTTACTTATAACATTCATTTTTCAATTTAGCCAATGGGGTGATTCCATTCAAATATTTGCCTTGCTTTCTCCTGTTTGGCCAGGGCCTATCACCTGGAAATTCAATCCACTAACTGGCCAACCAGCTGTTATTCTAATAAGAATATTCTATAAGAGTTAACTGTACCAACCAATGAGTAAAGTATAATCTTTGGAAGTGCCACTTGGGTGTTGCCGTAACTTCTAGGAAAACCATAGAACTCAGTTCCATAGTGTCCTGATACATTTCTGTATCTACTGGTCTGTGTGATACCTGGTCTTGGAAGTCCAACTGTGGCCAAGTGAGAGCCTGGGCTGACTGAGCAGGAATTCCCAGCAAAGGACCATCCAAGCAAGGCTGCTGTTTGCCTAGACACCTTAACGCATCATGGGAGCAGAATCCTTTCAAGACCACTGTATATTGGTCCTACTGTAACTAGTCTTTGTCCTACTAGAAGCTTTCTGGCATCATATTACCAATATTCTCGTTATGTTGTAAGCCTATACACATATGTACATACATATACACATGAATATATGTATGTATATACATATACACATGTATTCTTAATAAATGCATTAGGAATTCAAAAGAGTCCACTCATCATTTTTTCCCCACTCAACATTTTTAATCTCCGGAATCTAAATAAAAGTAAATGAACCAAGACATCATCACCATCATCTTCATAAACTAATGCTCACAGTCAGGAAAGGCAGCCTTCCTGAAACAGTGAGGCACCCAGAGGGAGAGACAGGTGGCTATGTGGGCTAAGTGAATTAATCTGCCTCAATCATCATTTCCCCTCAGACCCTAATAACAGTCCAGGACCATGATAGCCCAGAAGCCCTGTGAATAGCAGTCCCTCCCTACAGATCAACAGCCCTGCTTCCAGCCTGGTTCCCACAGCCATCATTGAGTGGAGCAACACCTCTGGAGAAGGACTTTGCCATCCTCACCACCATCAACACAAAGAGGTAGCCCATTGTCACCAATAGGCAGGTACACCTAGAGCACTGGGGTGATAGGAATGCCTCCTTTGCAGCCCACCCCTGCAGACCCCCAGCCCTACTTTAAGTTCAGCTCCAGCCACTGTCATCCAGGGAAGCAACTCTTGTGGATGGGACACTTGGTAACTGTTTTTGCCAGGGATGCTGCCCCAGCCTCCTTAGTGAAAAGTTCTTTCCTTGGCACTGTCAAATTGTTTGGTCTCAGAAACGGATATCAGTAGAAATGACATCCAAAGACATCTTACCATCTGTTTTGTCTTAGAACCATGAGACCTTTCCATCTGCCTTGCAATAGAAACCTCCTATGTGTGTTGTCTCTGTGACTATCTTGTTTTTCTAGTTGTAACCCAAGGACTTTGCACGTAATGAGCACTTAATGCTTTTTCATTAATTACTTCATTACCACCTAAGCAGCCCACCTTCTTTTCCCACTATACTATCCTTAAGTATAGCTTTTATGCCACTTCCAAGGCAAAAGCCATCATCCTTGATGTGCTGCAGCCTATTTCTGGGACTCTGGCACTTATGATATGGCACCTGGGCAATGGTTGTGATAAGCAGGAAATGCTTTGCAAAGAGGAAGTACTCCAGAAAGAAGAAGCAGACACAGGGTCTTTGAATATTACTTTTTACCCCGAAAGAGAGCAGCAAATCCTGACATTTTGGCCCCTTCACCCCTCACCCCTCGAGCCTTTGGCTCTGAAACCTCAGGCACCACAGAATCCTTGGGCGGTGGTTCCCTGGGCTTTGGGCCTGGACCTATTGCAAGAATGGCCTCATTGATGCTCTGGGCAATGTAGTCAATGTTCTCACTGTTGATGCAGGTGAGGTTGATCTCTCCAGTCTTGGGGATGTAGACATGCTTCTTTGTGACCAGGTAATCCACTTGATCAACTAATGAATAAATATAGGACCTAGAGCCTAGATCTGTTATACCTTTCACAACCCTGGTGTACGTCGCTGGGGTGTGGTGGGGTAAGACCAGAAGAAAAGACCTACTTTCTGGAAACAAACTTTCCTAGGGCTCTAGAGAAGCTTTTTAAGTCAGTATCACTTTTCGCAGGTATGAATAAAGATCTAGAAAAATGCCTGTAATACTCCCAGGCCCCAAAGCCTCCCCAGAGTGGTTGGAACTAGATTAAAATATAATTCAAAAATATTTAACAAAATAAATAAAAATACAATAGAACACAGATGATGTTAGTACATAGTTTTCTAAGCCAACATGTGCATTGCAGGGATCTTTATGGAGGTTTAGTGGCTCCTGTTCCTATTGGAGTGTGATGCTACTTGGAGCATGGGAAGGATGTGATTCCTTACCCTGAAGAACTATTTCTCCCCCCCAAAACAATTTAGTAAAAGATCAATAAAGTACTTTGCCAAAGACCAATGGAAATGCTCCCCAAGGATATTGTTAGCTTACCCAACCCAGGTTCTATGCATTTCTAAAATCTGGAGTAGGATTATGGACTGGGTATCCCCCAAACTGGGTTTTCTGTTCAAGGCAAACAAGGATTAAAGAAGAGGGGCCATCACTGGAGCTGAGCATGGGGAGAGGAATAGGAGAGGGGAAAATAAATTCCTTGTCCTATTTACCACTGATGCCAAGGAAGCTGTGCATCCCATCTTGCTCTGTGATATGTTCCCAGGACCCTGGTGTGCCTAGGAGTCGGAGCTTCTCCTTCACTTTCTCTCTAGTTAACATGATGTTCTCTACCACCCCTCTTAGACTTTTCTTCCTGCAGAACCCAAGGAACAGGAAAGAGGTATGTCAGAATAAGCACCTGCACATCCCATTTCCACCTCACCAAAGGTTAGGGATATCTGAGGACTTGCTAGAAGGAATAACTGGCCCTCCTACATCAAGGCAATTCTGTCTCAAATTTATTCTTTACAAACCTTCCCAAGGTACTCCATGGAGAAAAAAATTCTTTGTTGGGTATATCTTTGGATATATATGTTGCCCTGCATATAGCAGATGCTTAATAAATGTTTGCTGAAGGAATGCAGAATATATCATTCAACCAATTGGTCCAGGACAATGGAAGTTTCTGGAGGGCAAGACTGTTTCCTTTGAATCTCTGTATCCCAGCACACCTAGAGCCATGTGCTTAATTAATGTGTCATGAATTTAATGGAATGTAGGTTATGCTTGTGTTGATATTCTGTTCACAACCTAATGGTTATAAGGCCTTATGACTTCATCAAAGGCTATTAAGAAATCAGAAGAGTATTTGAACCCAAATCCTGCTTAAAATCCTTGAACTTGCCAACAAATTCAACATAGTAAATACTACATTCTCCATATGTCCTTTGAGTCCCATTCAAGGTCCAATACATGTTAGCTGGACTCACTTCTCTGAACTTTAGTTGTCTTATCTGCAAAATGGGGATAATAGTATTATACTACCTACCTACCTCACAGGGTTATTGTGAGAAAAGATGAGATGATGGGTGATAAATGCTAGAGAGCTGAACTAAAGTGAATTGAAATAAAATGATAGTCTGGGAGTGGGAATTTCCTAATCTCTACATTTCTGGCTACTTTACTCCATCTCCATTTCTCCCCTCTGCTTCTTACCACTCTATTCTTAGGGCAGGGTTACTGAGAATGGTGGTGATCACTCTTGACCCCAAGGCAGGAGGGCTGGACCACATTAGCCGGGCATAGATGACCAGCTGGGAGCGAATGCACAGTAAGTCCTTGTTGCTCATTGCCACAACGACCAGGTTGCCTATACGCTCATCTGCAGCAATCACAAACATGACCATGTAGCCCAAAAGAGCAATCAGGTTAGAGTGTTACTGGCCCCAAAATCCTCAGCCAGTAGTCCCATGGCCCCCAATATGGGGAGAGAAAATCCATTTGCCTCCAGCACCATGCTCCAGTCCCAAAGGGCGTTCCATCCCTCTGACCCTAACCCAGCTGAATGAAGGAAGCCAGAGCCCTCCAAAGCACATGGGGGCTCTCCTACTGCTGCTACATCTTCTGGAACTCCTGGTTTTCCCAGGTGAATGGTGGACAGCTAGCACAGATTTTGCTACCATATGTTCGGCTCCAAAGTCCAAACCAAACCCTCCCTTTCTCCAGTGACCCATGCCCAGATTATACCATAGAGGCCAAAAGAATAGGCAAGACACTGGCTGCAGAAGAACTCAAAGCCTTGAGCCACAAAATAGCGTAAAATCTTGTTGTCCCGGTCTGGGTCACCACTGACAAAGCCCTGGTCCGGTACATCGAAAAAGAGGAAAATCTGCTTTCTCTGTAGGGAGAGAGGAAAGAACTGAGACAGCTGGGGAGAGAGGCTGGGGAGAGACAGTATTTCAAAGAGGGGAGCAGACAGGTTGGGCTCACCTTCATTATCTTAGACAACTTTAACCATTTTTTTCGGGGCAGGATGAAGCTCCCAGGGTTGTATAGCAAAAGTATGCTTCTTTCAGGGGCATGCTGTAGGCAAAGATCATCCCAGCCACTCTCACCCTGCCCCAAGAGATTGGTAGCAAGGATGAGGAGAGAAACTCCACAGCTAGGAGGGAAATATGGTGCTAAGAGGGGAGAGAGGTATGAAGTAATGGAGGTAGGAAGAGGGATCTGAGGGAGAAAAGAAGCAGGGAAGGGGTTGGGGCTTCCTACCTCCACTACATCAAAAAGCTTGCCTGTGTCTGAAACCAGCCGATAAGGATCCCAGAAGGTA
Source organism: Gymnobelideus leadbeateri (assembly GCA_011680675.1). Taxonomy (NCBI): domain Eukaryota; kingdom Metazoa; phylum Chordata; class Mammalia; order Diprotodontia; family Petauridae; genus Gymnobelideus; species Gymnobelideus leadbeateri. The sequence goes on along the minus strand of WOXC01003676.1, from coordinate 413,778 downwards.
TACTCACGAAGACTAAAGCCCATTTCCCGGAAGATGAGTCCATGTTGCTCTGTGGGAACATACACACACACACACACACACACACACACACACACACACATACACACCCTCATCCCAACCCACACATCAGTCAACACATGGGATATGGAGTATGGTGGAAAGCTTTCAGTCTTGGAACTGGGTGAGGACGATCCTTGTAACTACCAAGCTTGGACTTAGGAGTTTGGAGTAGTCAAGGGGCAGAAAGAGGGGAAGAAAGTCTTAGCTTATTCTCAATTGTCACTGATGAAAAGTAAGGAGAAAAAAAGGTAGGATCTGGTCCTAAAGACAGAGCTGTAACAAGGGATACTCTAGCAACATGTCATCCTATTGAGAAAGCTAGTGTCCAGGATAAATGAGAAGAGAAGAAATGTGTGTACCAGGGAATGGGAGAGAGTCCCTCCTCCTTTGGCACCACTTACCCTTTTGTGATGGCTGCAAATACACCACTCTGGGACCCCGATGCCAATCCTTGAGGAACTTTGCCCCAAGCCGAATGGCACCACTCCCACCAACAGTATGCACACCCCCTACCTACCGGTGAAGAAAATAAACAATAACAATAATACCTTTAGCTGTTTCAAATACTTTTATATTCCTCAAACTTCTACTAAACAACGTACAATGTACAAGGCTGTGTGCTTGACTCTGGAATACAAAGATGGAAAATAAATTGTTGCTGTCCTCAGTGAGCTTATAGTCACACAAATATGGATGATAATGCAAGGTAAAATGTGATAATAAGTGCATTGTCAGCATTATTTCTACTGCCCATCTCCCACTCCCCCCACCCAAATCTCTACCCCTTCTGCTAACTTTTCTTTCTCTTCTGATAGCTCCATTGTCCTCTCAGTTTCCCAGGCTCATTGACTCAGTTTCCTTTGGTTCTTCTTTCTTCCTCACTTCACAATCCAATAATTTGACAATTCCTCTTTCTTTTACTTTTGAAATAGCTTTTGCATCCAATCCATCTTTGGCATCCCCTACTTTAACCATATTAATTCAAGTCCCTTTCTCTTCTCACCTAGACTATCATGACAGTTTCCTAACTGGTCTTTTGGCTTCCAGGCTCTCCTGTCTCCAGCCCAACCCATCACCTGTCCATCTCTTTTCCTAACGCACCACTATAATATCACTTCTCTATACAAAAATCTTAATTGGCTCACCATTGTCTAAAGTCAAAACTCCGGATTCTGACATTTAAGGCTCTTCACAATATACCTCCAACCTACCTTCCTTGTCTAATCTATTCCCCTTCACACATTCTACAGGGTGTCCCTAAAGTCTGTACACATAGGAAATCTCATTAACTATGCATATTTTTAAGAAATGAAATGAATGAAATTTTCAACAACATTTTATTTAATTAGCATAAATTTTAGTCATGACAATTTCGTATGGAATAAAAGCTTTCATTAGCTATTGGCAACTATTTTCCATATTAATGATATTAATTTAATTTAATTAATGAGATTTCCTATGTGCCTCCTGTGTCTTCCTATGAAATCTCATTTATGCTAATGTACATTCCTACCAAGCTGTATTCTAGTATTCTACAGCCCTCCATTTTTACCTTACCCTTTGCCATTCCCATTCCTTTGATCATGACATTTCCAACCTTGGAATAGTTACATCTGTTGAAGTCTTTACCTTCCTTCAATGCCCAATTCAAATACTAGCTGTTTATTGAAACCTTCAGTGACCCCTACCTCATTATCCTCCTAGATGAAAGTGGTTTCTCCCTCCTCAAATATCTTCACATAATATTCTTCCTATTGTTCTTCTTCCTGAGTCACAATCTTCCTTCTATCATATTGATTTGTGCCCCCAACACATCAACAATCAACTTCCAATTAGACTGTATGATCATGGAGGACAAACACTTTGCTATTTTTCTTTTTTGTATCCCTAATACCTAACAGAAAGCCTTACACAGAGTAAGTGCTTATTAAGTATTTGTTAAATTTGAATTTTAAACTGGAGAAAGGAATATGAGAGACTTAGGAATAGAGGGATCACTCCTCACTGAGGAATCACAATAGGTCTTATGGAGAAGTAGAAGGAAAAAAAGGAAGATGAGGAAGAGGGATGAAAAGAGGGGGAGGAGGAAAAGAATGAGGAAGAAGAGAGAAAATGAGGAGGAAGAGAAGGAAGAGGAGAAAGAAAAGAAGGAGAATGAGTTTGAGGAGAAGGAAGAGGAGGAAGATAATGAGGAGGAGGAGGAGGAGGAGGAGGAGAGGGAGAAAGAGAAAAGGAGAAGTTCTGGAAGAAAAGGATGACATCCTGAACTAATCTGAGCCTTGAAGGAAAAGAAGGATTTCAGTAGGAGAGGGAAGTGGAGGGAAGAAGAAAGGGGAGTTCATTTCAGACACGGGAGATATCCCATACATTTGGCTGAAACATAGAGTATACAAAGAGAGCAATGTGAAATAAGAGTTAGAAAAGTAGGTTCAAGCCAAATTATGGAAGGCCTTGAATGTTAAATTAAAGATTTTGTATTGTACCAATAGGAAGCCTCTAAAGGTTTTTGAGCAGGGTAGCTTCAAAAAGTTTAAAGTGCTTTTTTATTGTTACCTCATTGAGAGACAGTAGTTTAAAATGGTAAGAGCCCTGGATTAGGAGTCAATAGACCCAAATTCTAATCTGGACCATACTCTTAACTAGGTCTAGAATCTTGGACAAATTATTTAAAATTCAGTTTCCTCTTCCTTCCTTATTGTGGTAACACTAACCTGGAATGGATTGTTCTGTATCCATAGGTGGTTTCTGTGGTTGGGTATGATTCATATTTTTCCTTTGGTTGGGAAGATAGGTAGTGAGAAAGTCACTTTCTGCTGCCACCCTTGCTAGAAGTCTAACAGCCTCCTCAACACAGAGAGATTGCTCACTGGGTACTCCTTCCAAATGACCAAACAGTAAAGAACTGGGGCTGACCAATAATCATAGTACATCAGAGTTCACCTAGTACAACCCCATTTTACAGATGAGGAAATTGAGAATTCCTCTCAGTGAAAGTATACATCAGAAAGCCCTTTGAAGCGACCTTGCTCAAAAGCCTTCAGGGATGCCCCTTACTTTGTTGGAGCCTAGTTAGGACAAGGCAAAGGAGAAAAAGAAGTCTTCTCACCCTGTTGTCCACAATGGCTGGGCTATGTCGACCGACAAGTAGCTCCGTAGCTACACGAACGAATGCTTCCAAGCCATGTTCAGGCAGGTATTCATAGTTGTAGGAGGGATCATGGGCAAGCTTCATTAGGGTCTTGGGTACCACAGGTGGAAGCCAGGACACCTCACTTCCTGTCATGCAAACTGTGAAGGAGATTAGAAAGAGAATTCTGGAAGCCACTGGTTTCTAGTTGTTTTCATGGCTTTGGAGACAGTCTGCCTATAACTTATTGGTCAAGTTACCTGGGATAGGAGACCTTGAGTACCTTTGTCTTTTTTTCTCTTTGCAAAACAATGTGTTAATTAATGCACATAATTTATTTATTTTTATAAAGAACACTGATGAATTCTGAACCCATTTAATGGTTGAGAGGTGATATACATATATGCAGACTATCAATAGCCTGTATTAAACTCTACCTTTTTCAAGCTATTAACAACAAGGATAAGATCCGGTTGCATTTCATATTTGGAACCATCCTTAGTTCAAGGGACCTAGAAATTGGGGAAATGGAGGAAAGGGCAATTACACTGAGCATGTAGACTGGAAAGGGCACAATGGGCAAAAAGACCACGATTCTTATCCTGTTCCTAAAAATGGTATGGAGAACAGAGGAGGAGTAGAAGGGAATGATGGAATACCTGGATAATTTAGGACTATCCCTTCCCGCTCCCAAGGCAACTCTGTTACTAAGAAGAGGAATCACTGAAGACGAAGGCTTAGAACACCTCTTCCCCCACATTCCCACTTCCTCCCTGCCACAAGTAAGTCAGCCCTGCCCAGAATCAGTTAAAACATATTAAACATTGAGTCCCTAACCCTCAGCTCATGCAACATCTACCTTGATAAGCCAGGTACACCTTGTTGGGGTTCTCATCTTGGTGGAAGTCATCCAGTAATTTGCCCACTGTCTTTGGGGCAAGGGGCACGTCCAAGAATACAGAAAGGGTGGGCATAATTGAAATAAAAACTTAACAAAGTCTAACAGTATAGAGAACCACTTTCCTTGCTCCGTTCTCTTTGGACACTTCCCACACCCACTTCTTTCCTTCTTTTTCCTAGTTCCTGCTTCTCAGGCAGTGTCAAAGGTGGCATTGAGAAGCCAGTTACCAGAGCAACATAATACCTGGAGGTCAGGCACTATGGCAATAGTAGTCAACAAATGCAACTTCAACATTCCACTAGAACGATAGAAGCACCCATTGAGAATGGCTAATGTGAAAGATTTCCTGACTCCCAGAAAGAGGACCCTAATAAAAAATCAGACTCCTGTAACAGTAATGAGAATTTGAAGATCTTCCCTGCCCCTTAGCCCCTTAACAAGCTTAAGTGCATTTGAGGACTTTCCCTGGTTTGAAAATATCCTCTGCCCCTCAATAGGCTAAATGTGGTCACATAGAGCCTGTGGTAGGAGGGGCTCACTCATAGGAAGAGTTGTGTGATTTGGCCAGATGAGACTCTGGGTAGCCATTGAACCCCCCGGCTTTGAAAACCCAAATGCTGGTGCTTCTCTTTCTGGTAACTAACTAAGTATGAATGTAATGGTCAGACAGCTCAAAGCCCTGTCTGCTGAATTGTGTTATTTTCTCTGTATTTTTGTCTGCTTGTAACTTCTGTTTGTAATATCTGAAGTTCAGGGTGCTGACTTTTTCCCCTGAACTAGATAAACGATATATGTTTGATTGATTAAAGTATGATTGTTAACCCTTTTTGAGTTGCTTTCCTTTAGAAAAGCAGATCAAAGAACTGTACTAGCAGACATCCTGGGTATACAGCTCCCTTACCCCTTCACCTCACCATTACTAGCAACAACAAAAATCAAGAGTAGCAAACCACCTGTATGAGGTTGTAGAGCAATGCCCTTCCAGGTTACTGTTACCACAAGGAAGGTAAGATAGCTAAGCTGTTACAGCAAGAAGGGAATTGCTGTTGTTGATGTCCTTGAGGAGGGTACCATACTCTGTCCCACTATGACTTCCTACAGCTGCTAGCAAACAAAAGCTGGGAGAAATAAGGTTTGGTTTGGTTTGGTTTTTGCTGGTGTTTTAAGGCTACCCTGTTCAATTGTTATTTTAGAAGTTGTCTTTGGAGGTTCTCCCTCATCCAAAAAGCCATTTGGGACCTTCTCATGTTAAAAGCTGTGACACTGCAGATGTCTGGCTTCCCAGGTGGCTTTCCCAGGTGTATCTGATTGGGTTTCCTTTGTTATTTGTGTCTCTATGGAAGTGTAATTGAATTGCCTAAGGTTTTAAGCAAAAGGACTTGACAATGATGACTTGGGAACAACAGCATCTGTGTCATTGATAGTAGCTTCTGGGCTCTTCTTTTTTCTCTTGTAATATGTCAGATCATAGAACTCTTAACTATTAGAAGTCATGGAAACCTTTACAACCTGTATAAGGCCTTGAATGAAACAGAAATCAGAACACATATTAATAAAACTGAGGAAAGTAGCAGCTCAAGTAGAAGAATAGGTACAAAAAGCTTCTTGTTTTGCTAAAGTAACTAAGCTTCCAACCAAACCCAACATGTTTTGCTTGCCATTGTATCTATGGAGAAGTGAAGTCACACCAAGTCAAAAAGCTTGTATGAATTACCTACTATGTGCTAAGGAGATGGAATACAAAATGAGACAACAATAACCTCTGCTGAAACAAGAGAGTATTGTACACAGTTACGGCAACATGGTACTATGATCAGCTATGAATAACTTAGGTCTTCTGAGCAATGATCCAAGACAATTCCAAAGGACTCATGATGGAAAATGCTCTTCACACACAGAGAAAGAGCTGATGGAGCCTGAATGTAGATTGAAGCATTCTATTTTCACTTTGTGTGTGTGTGTTTCTTTCCTTTTCATCTGCTTCTTCTCTCACAACTGACTAATATGGAAATATGTTTATATGACTGTGCATATATAACCTATGTCAAATTGTTTACCATTTAGGGAGAAGGGAAGGAAGGAAGAGGGGAGAAAATTTTAAACTCAGCATTTTTCCAAAATGATTTTTAAAGTTGTCTTTACATGTAACTGGGGGGAGATGCTATTAAAATATATTCCTTGTTCTCAAGGAACTCACAGGCTAATGGTGGAGACAACATGAACACACAAGTACAAACAAGTTATATACAGGATACAAAGGAAATAAATAACAGTCCAGGGAAGGTTGAGAAGATAGACAGAGAGAGGTGTACAGACACTAGGGAAGTGACTGACCAAGAGCATTGTAATGACAGAAGCAGAAGTGAGAGTGATGGGGAACATTCAAGCCTCAGGGATGGTAAGGGAGCAGAAACTGAACAGCAGGACTGGAAATACCAGGGCAAAAAGAGATCCCATAGGATCCCTAAAGCAGTGCTGGGCACAGGAACAGGTACCATCTAGCAACTCTGTCCCCACCACCCCATTCCCAGTCACAGTTCCAGGGTGGAGATGAGCCATTCCAATCATTAGTAAGAGAGGCCCTAGCTTTGTATGGACCAAGGAACAAGTTCCAAAAACTTAACTGTGCAACTCTGAGCCCAAGAGCAGAGGGAAAACTCAGTTCTAACCTTTAGTCCTGAATATAAGCCTGCATTGCAGTAACTAGGGCAAGAAACCAAGATCAAAGGGGAGTGAAGCAATTCAGTCTCTTTGAACCTGGCAAACAAACCTCCCACTGAGCTGATAGTGATTGAGTCCAGCAGCAGTCAAACAAAATTTAAATGAGTTATAGAAAGAATTAGTAAAACTGCTAGTAAGGGACCTCAATTTACTTTTTCTTTTTAGGTTGAATAGGCTTTATTATTTATACAGAAAAATAAACAGAACCTAAAAACTGCCACTGGGTAGGGGATGGAATGAGATGGGATGACCTAGATAAATCCAACCATAAAATAAACAAGAAAGAAGTTAAGGAGCTGAATAGAATTTTAGAAAAGTTAGATATGATAGACCTTTGGAGAATAGTGAATGGAAATAGAAAGGAATATAGCTATTTTTTAGCAGTCTATGGCAACTTCACAAAAACAAACCATGTATTAGGGCATAAAAACCTCAGAAACAAATGCAGAAAAAAAATGCTACAAAAATGACATTCAATAAAGAGCCTCTGAAGCATAGATTAAAAATTAATTGCAAGCTAAATAAACTAATTCTAAAGAATTAGGGGGTTAAAGAACAAATCAAAGAAACCATAACAATAGAAACAATAAAACAAAGAAATAAAAACAATAAACAATATTCTGTTAAAGATAATGACAACAGTGAGACAACATGCCAAAATTTGTGGGATACAGTCAAAGCAGTACTTAGCAGGAAATGTTAGAGCAGCTAAGTAGTGCAGTGGGTAGAATGCCAGGCCTGGAATCAGGGAGACTGGAGTTCAAATCCAGCCTTAGTGTGTGACCCTGAGCAAGTCACTTAACCTTTGCCTCAGTTTCCTCATCTGGAAAGTGGGGATAATAATAGCACCTTCCAGGATTGTTGTTAGGATAAAATGTAAAGCATCTTACAAATATTAAAGGGATGTTTAAATAAAAGCTCTCCTCCTCCTCCTCCTCCTCCTCCTCCTTCTTCTTGTCCTCCTCCTCTTCCTCCTCCAACTTCAACTTCTTCTTCTTCTTCTTCTCCTCCTCCTCCTCCTCCTCCAACTTCTTCTTCTTCTTCTTCTCCTCCTCCTCCTCCTCCAACTTCTTCTCCTTCTTCTTCTTCTTCTTCTTCTTCTTCTTCTTCTTCTTCTTCTTCTTCTTCTTCTTCTTCTTCTTCTTCTTCTCCTTCTCCTCCTCCTCCAACTTCTTCTTCTTCTCCTCCTCCTCCTTCTTTTTCTTCTTCTTCTTCTCCTCCTCCTCCTCCTCCTCCTCCTCCTTCTTCTCCTCCTCCTCCTCCTCCAACTTCTTCTTCTTCTTCTTCTTCTTCTTCTTCTTCTTCTTCTTCTTCTTCTTCTTCTTCTTCTTCTTCTCCTCCTCCAACTTCTTCTTCTCCTTCTTCTTCTTCTTCTTCTTCTTCTTCTTCTTCTTCTTCTTCTTCTTCTTCTTCTTCTTTTTTTTTTTCCTTCTCCTCCTCCTCCAACTTCTTCTTCTTCTCCTCCTCCTCCTTCTTTTTCTTCTCCTCCTCCTCCTCCTCCTTCTTCTTTTCTTCTTCTTCTTCTTCTTCTTCTTCTTCTCTTCTTCTTCTTCTTCTCTTCTTCTTCTTCTTCTTCTTCTTCTTCTTCTTCTTCTTCTTCTTCTCCTCCTCCTCCAACTTCTTCTTCTCCTTCTTCTTCTTCTTCTTCTTCTCCTTCTCCTCCTCCTCCAACTTCTTCTTCTTCTTCTTCTCCTCCTCCTCCTTCTTTTTCTTCTCCTCCTCCTCCTCCTCCTTCTTCTTTTCTTCTTCTTCTTCTTCTTCTTCTTCTTCTTCTTCTTCTTCTTCTTCTTCTTCTTTTTCTCCTCCTCCTCCTCCTCCTTCTCCTCTTCCTCCTCCTCCTACTACTTCTTCTTCTTCACAATTATCCATTTCTAATCAAGGCCTAGCTGATCTCCCACCTCTGCCTTGAAGCCTTTTTGGGAACACTGAGGAAGGACTTAGGACTCCAGATCACAAGGATCTTTCCTTTCTTTGAATCCTTTTACTTTTATTGCCCATGACTCTTTTCTGCAAAAATTAGCACCTTCTTATAGACATACATGCCTGTTTTAGATGTGTGCTGCTAATCATCCTAACTAAATTGTAAGCTCATTAAGAGCAGCTGGTATCATAGAAAGAACCCTGAATTTAGCGTTGGAGGACTTGGGTTAGAATGCCAGCTCTACTATTTAATACTTTTATGACTTTGGGCAAATTGTTTAACCTTTCTATGCCTCATTATGGACAAGAAAAGTATGAGAATGAAAAAAGACCACAAATATCACCCAGTGGTTTTCTCATCTGTAAGAATAAAGTCACAATAACAGTTAAAATTAGCTAACTTTTATATAGCATTTACTATGTCAATCAGTCAATAAACATCAATTAAGCTCCACTGTATACTAGGCACTGTGCTAAGCACCAGGGATACAAAAAGAGTCAAAAGACATTCCCTGTCCTCCAGGAGCTTATAATCTAACGAGGGAGACGACATACAAACAACTTTATACAAAGCAAGCTATATATAGGACAAATATGAAATAATTAACAAAGGGGAGGCACTAATAATAATGGTAACAACAATAGCAAACATTTATATAATGCTTACTATGTACCAGGCTCTGTGCTAAACACTTTGAAAACATTATCTCATTTGATCTTCACAACAACCCTGGGAAGTAGGTGCTATTATTATCCCTAATTTATAGATGAGGAAACTGAGGCAAACAGAGGTTAAGTGACTTGCCCAGGGTCATACAGCTAACAATTGTCTGAGGCCAACTTTGAACACAGGTCTATATTAAAAGGGGTTGAGAAAAGCTACCTATAAAAGCTGGGATTCTTAGTTGAGACTGAAAGGAAAGCAGGGAAATTAATAGGCAGAGATGAGGAGGGAGAGCATTCCAGGCATGAGGGAGAATCAGAGAAAGTTCCCAGAGCCAAGAGATAGAGAATCTTGTTTATGAAATAGCCAGGAGGCCTGTGTCACTGGATTGAAGAGTATGTACTGGTACTGTGTTAAGTCCTTACAATTTTTGTCTAATTTGATCCTCACAACAACCCTGAGAAGAAGACCCTCAGGGGAAGACCCTCAGGCTTGCTGTTTCAAAGAGAAACAGTTACCATTGACATTCACTTTAAGCCAGAAGAGCCCAAAATACAGCCATTAAGTGGAGCTTGGGCAGTGTCCTATTGTGGTTCAAGTGATGAGCTTCACAGTGAAAAAGAAAGAAAGAAAGAAAGAAAGAAAGAAAGAAAGAAAGAAAGAAAGAAAGAAAGAGAGAGAGAGAGAGAGAGAGAAAGAAAGAAAGAAAGAAAGAAAGAAAGAAAGAAAGAAAGAAAGAAAGAAAGAAAGAAAGAAAGAAAGAAAGAGAGAGAGAGAGAGAGAGAGAAAGAAAGAAAGAAAGAAAGAAAGGAAGGAAGGAAGGAAGGAAGGAAGGAAGGAAGGAAGGAAGGAAGGAAGGAAGAGAGAGAGAGAAAGGAAGGGAGGAAGGAAGTGTATGGAGTATGGGGACCCCAAAAATCCCTCACACAAAAATTAAAAGCCAGAGGTGTCTCCAGGTAAGAACAGGAAATTTTTATTCAGCTCTTGTGAGAAAGGGCCATCCCTTCCACCAGTGAAGACCAGTGGAATGAGGCATGTTACAGAAAACAAAACAAGGCTTTATACCCTAATTGCAGTCAAGCCATCTCCCACCACTAGCACTTGTTCCCATTGGCTGGGAGGCAGGCTTACAGTCTGGGTTCGAAATCCTCTCCAATGGCAAAGAACAGACTGGGCAAGAAAAAGACAAAGAACAAGGAAACAGGGTATAGCCAATCTAAGTGTACATATCCTTATTTGGCAAACGCTAAAGCGAAGAAGGGGGAAGGGTCCTAAGAGATTTCTAAAGGGCTTAATGCTGATGTGGCTGTAGTAAAGAAGGGGGAACTGTGAAACTGAAACTCAGGCCTGTTCCCACAAGGAATCTTTCTAGATTTTAGGATATAGGCTGAGAAGTTTTCACTTCTACTCAGAAGGAATGGAGGAAAGAAGGAAAGAAAGAAGAAGAAAGAACTGCCTTAAAGAAAGGAGGAAAGGAATAAATACCCATATTAGAATGAACTCTGGATTTAGACCACAAGATGAGTGAGGTTAATCCTTACCCTTCATCCTTCTCTTTTTCAGCCCCAGCACCTTCACTAGTTTTTCCGTTAGGATTCCAACATCAATTGGAATCAGAGATGGATGCTGGGAGGGAAGAAATGCTGGTTGGGGCTTGCTAATGTGAGCCTCAGGAGAGCTTAGAAAGGAAATGAGAGTCTCTGCAGGGTATCTCGATAATTAAATAGCACATTGTAAAGGAATGAACACAGGATTTAGACTCAGAGGTGATTGTTGTTTAATGATTCAGTCATGTCCACCTCTTTTTGAGTCCATGGACCATAGCACACCAAGACCTTTTATTCTCTACTATGTCTAGAAGTCTGTCCAAGACCTACATTCAAATCTGGGCTCCTCTAATTGCTGCTTGTGTGATAGAAAGTTACTTTCCTCATCTGTAAAATGAGAGAATGGAGTTTATAAATATATTACCACAGATGTCTCAGCTCTAAGTTCTGTGATCCTATAAATTTCCCCAGACTGTCTCTAGTCAGAGTTAGACAGAGCCTCAGAGATCATTTAGTACAACTAATACATGAATTGAATCCCCTTTACAATATGGCAACAAGTAGTCATTCTGCCTTTGCTCAAAGGTCATTAGTGAGAGAGAACATATTGCCTTCCAAGATAGTCCATTCCACTTTGCTACAACTCCATTGGGCATTTTCTCCTTATATGGAGCCAAAATTTGATCTGTGCAGCTTCCATCCTTGGGTCCTAGGACAGCTACTCAAATACTTGTGGACAGCTATCATGTTCTCCATAGCTCTTCTCTTTCCCAAGCTAAAAATGCTACATTCTTTCAATGGATCCTGATATGGTATGGTTTCTACTTCTTTCACTGTTCTGGTTCTGAGAAAAATAACCAGTTATTAATCAAGATTAAAATTTTCCCTTTTCTATTTCCTCATTCAGAAATCTGCTCTTGTGGATTATTCAGGCAGCATCTGAAGAACAAGGCTCATAGATGAGATTGCCCAAATCCTCAGGGTACATGCTTTTCCATTTTGGGTAGGACTCCACCCAACTAGAAGACCTTACAAGGAGAATCTAATCTAGGTGTAATTTTTAACCCACCATCACCACCACCATTCACAGTCCACTGACTGGGTGGAGGATAGATCCTTTTGTATAGATCGACCAAAGCAGGTGTAATCTGACTTGAGATGAATCTCTTTTCCCTTGAGTGACATGTCCAGAGGCACCACACCCAGCCCCTTATTAGAATAGTCTCATTTCTCATTATAATATTCATTCTCTCATTAATTGTTAACCAATCAGAGTTGATTACTGCCTGTCAGGAACATCTACTCTTCCAAGGGTATACAAATGTTAGGAGGCCTCCATGAGGGGTCTTTGTTTTAAGAGAGAAAGTCAAATTATTCACTAGTCATAATGATTAATTACCCAGAAATTATGTCTCTTAGACTTTTCATTAGTCACAGTTCCTCTCTTCTTCACTTACTTTATCTTGTTTGTGTCCTTCCTTAAAACATGATGTCCAGTGTTAAACCCAACACTAAATGTGGCCTGATGAGGGCAAAGGGTGCTAGAACCATTATCTCTTTAGTCCTAAACACTATTGTCTGCCATATCATTCCTTTCATTGCATAAGAAGACTTGAGTTCAAATCCTTGCTCTACTCCTTATCATCCAAGTGATCTTAGGCAACTACTTCCATTTGTCTGGATCTCCAATCAGTCTATACACATTTATTAAGCACCTATGATATGTGGCAAAATTCCAGTTCTTTGAAAAAAAGGAGGAGGGTGGGAAGATTGGACTAGATATTTTCTAAGGTCACTTTCAGATCCAAATACTATGATACTGATAGGATTAAATCTTAGCCTGTGTATCTGCCATGAAGATTTTTCAGGTTTTCTCCTGATTGCATTTTTGGTAAAATTGAACATTCCTGTAGTAGATAGCCAGGTGGCACAAGGCTAGAGTTTTAGATCTGGAGATGGGAAGATCTTAGTTCACTTATTTTGCTTTTTGTTGTTGTTGTTTTGGGGTTTTTTGTTTGGTTTTTTGGAGGAGGGAAGGCAGGGCAATTGGAGTTAAATGAGTTGCCCAAGGTCACACAGCTAGTAAGTGTATCAAGTTTCTGAATTTGAACTCAGTTCCTCCTGACTCCATGGCCAGTGCTCAATTCACTTTGCCAACTAGATGCCCCAAGACCTTAGTTCAAAATCAGCCTCAGATACTTACTAATTGATTGAACCTGGTCAAGACACTTAACTTCTGTCTGCTTCAGTCTCCTTATCTGGAAAATGTGGATAATACTAGCACCTACCTCCCAGTGTTTTTGTGAGGATAATTTGCTTTATAAACCTTAAATCTCTATATAAATGCTATTATTTCTAATAATAGCTGATATTTCTATGGCACTTTGATGTTCAAAAAGCACTTCCCTCACAACAATCCCATGAAGTAGTTAGCATAAGTATTATTACCCCTGTTTTACAGATAAGCATACTGAGGCTCATAGAGCCAGTAACTGTCCAAAGCCAGGACTAAAATTCACGTCTCTTAGGGCAGCTAGGTGGCACAGTGAATAGAGCACTGGCCATGGAGTCAGGAGGACCTGAGTTCAAATCTAGCCTCAGACACTTACTAGCTATGTGACCTTGGGCAACTCATTTAACTCCAATTGCCCTGCCTACCCCCCTCCAAAAAGGCAAAAAAATAATAATAATAAAGTGTTATGCTTTATGGTGACTTGATGTATTCTCTTATTCAAGGAATATGTTTTCATTTCAGCCTTCAACCAGAGAAGAGACTGATGGTGGGAATTTCAGACAAGCTACAAGAGGACATATTCATGGACAAGTGTTATTTTGTGCCTCCAATTATACCCCATTGGGGACTTTCTGCCTGAGTAGAGTTGTCTGTGGCTCTTAGTCAGGGGAGAGAAAACAACAACAACAGTAAATGGTATTCTAGTTTTAGCCTAGAAAGCCCAGGTTATCAGCAAAGCTCCTACTTGTTTTTTCCAGATTCTGCCAGCAGGGGGTGCCAGGCTCACCCAGTGTTTTTAGAAGGACATCACCAGATAAGACTTAACAAAGACCACCACACACCAAAAAAAAATTGTCCTAACTGATTTTCATTGTTCTCTCTGTGATGAAATGCTCCCTTTTCTCTCTGTGGATGCAGTTTTTGCTCTTACTGCCTGTTTAAAGCACTGGTGTTGGAGGATATGTAGTGAGATGTAAGGTGCACTGAATTTGAAATCTTAAGAGACCGGGTTTGGATCCTGGCTTTGCTACTTAAAGTTATCCCTTCCACACCTGGCGGGGGAGGGCCTAGGAGTTCTGTGGCCCCGTGATCTAGAAAATTTGCATAAATTTTTTGGCCTTCTGTTCATAACCAGAGAAGTTGGAATTTTTTTTCTTTTTCTTTTATGTGGTGTTTATAATACCTTATTGTAAAAACTGGTTAAGTATTGAGTCATAGGCTCTGTGTTGTTTGCTAGCCTTTGCATGGTGATGTTGGCTCCTGCAAAACTCCCCCAAAATTCCCATTTAATTTCTTATGCTGATCCACCATACTTTGAAACCCCAATGGGGAAAGTTAGGATGTGAAAGGGATAATTTTGCATGTATGATTTAGCTCTCCCTAGGCCTTGGTTTCCTTACTTGTAAAATGAAGTGGTTGGACTAAAAGACGTTTGAGGTCCTTTCTACCTCTAAATCTACAACTCTTTGGTTTTCCAGAAAGAAGACTTCCCTGCTCACCTCATTACTCCAATGGCATATCCTGTCATGGAGGTCCCCTTGGGTTTTCAAAAATTAGATCCAAACAAGTCATATAAGCTTTGAATTGAGGCTTGGGAACTAGACTGTGTCTGTCATGGGAGAAAATGTTAACTGAAGAGTTAACCACCAGGTAATTAAGTTTTTTTCCACAGCAATTCAGGAAACAAATGTGTGGTTGGGTTTTGGTTTGTATAAGAGGAAAATAACAGATTTTTTGAAACATCAAAGCAAGAAGTAACATTGGAATATTCCAAAAGTAGAAAGACAGGATTCTGGGAAAGGGCCATTTCCTTTGGGGGGGAGGGGGGGAGTCCTGAATCATTAACATGAGAGCATAGTGAAATAAAGGCAGTTAATAAGCCACACATACCCTTATGCACATATTCGTGATGATTAGATCCAATCAGTATTAGTCATGTTTATTCAGCTCAAGTGTTGACACTTTATGGTGACTTGATCTATTCTCTTATTTAAGGAATATGTTTGCATTTTCAGCCTTCAGCCAGTGAGGAGACTGATGGTAGGAATTTCAGACAAGCCAGGAGAGGACATATTCATGGACAAGTTTGGCCACTGACATATCCTGGATGGGTGGAAGGAAAGCTCTTTGCAGATATTAAAGCTCTATAGAAACATGCATTACTCCTGAAGTTCCTAAGAAAAGAGGTGCTTAAGATGATAAGATAGGGATGACTAGGTGGCACAGTGAATAGAACAATGTCCCCAGAATCAGGAGGACCTGAGTTCAAATCCAGCCTCAGACACTTGACACACTTACTAGTTGTGTGACCTTGGGCAAGTCACTTAACCCCAATTGTCCTGCCTTCCCCTCTCTGAAAAGCAAAAAAAAAAAAAAGATGATAATCTTATCAACTAGAATTTCTTAAGCATATTGTGTGTGTGTGTGTGTGTGCGTGCGCGCGCGCGCGCGACTGCACGCACATGCTCACGAGTCTCTTTTAAATACTAAGGTCACAAAGAAAGGTTAAAAAATAACAACCAGTCCCTCCTCTCAAGGAGCTTACAGTCAGATGGGGGAGACAACATGCAAACAACTGTACAAACCAGATACATACAGGATAAATTAGGGCCAGTTTCAGAGGGAAGGCACTGAGATTAAGGAGGACTGGAAAAGGCTTTTTGCCTTTTTTCTACCAGAACTTTAGCTGAGAAGCTAGGAAGGATAGTGTTCAGGCATGAGTTGGTCGGGGGGCATCGGGGAGCAGGGAAGGGAGAGAGAAGGGGCAAACAGTTTGGAGTTGGAGATGGAGCTCTAAAAATACAAAGAGATAATAACTGTCCCCTCCCTCCCCCCTGCAGCTCCCTCCGACCAGAAACTAGATCTTGGTGGGAGATATGAGAAGAAATCCAGATAGGGAATCAAACAAGGCAGTTAGTTGGTCTTGAAAGCCGATAAGCAGCAGGCTATAAGGAGAGCTTGTGGCTTAAAGTACCCTGACCACTCAAAATCCTATACACTGGCCTTGGGTTAGGAGAGATAAAGAAATTGGGTTTTTATACACAGATCCAGATAAGAGCTGGGGTGACATAGCATTACATAGCTCATTGAAAATCTCTTTGCCATTGTTGCCTTGACAATCAACTTTCCATGCCCTTGTTTCATTTTATTTTACCTTTTCTTTCAAATTCCCTAGGGGATTTTTTTTTTAACCTCAGCCTTGTCTTGAGTGAATTAAAGGAAGGTTTCTAGAAATAAGAACTTTCTAGGATAGTCTGACTTTCCACGTCAGAACTGGTGGCAGTGGGAGACAGAAAAAATAAATATTTATATAGAGCTTACAAGGTGCCAGGAGCTGTGTTATGTCCTTTACAGTTATTATCTCATTTAGTCCTTACAACAATCCAGGGAGATAGATGCCAGTACCATCCCCATTTTACAGATGAGGAAACTGAAGAAAACAGGTAACTTGAGTAGCCAATAAGTGTCTGGGGTCAGATTTGAACTTGGGTCTTCCTGATTTGGGGGCTCTATGCCACTTATCTGAATTATAAGCCCTGGGAATCAGCTACAGGAGCTATTCCTCATCTTCCAAAAGTATGACTTCCTAGTGGATTGGAAAAAAGCACTGTACTTAGAGGGGGAAGGCCTGGATTCCAATCATCTAGCCTCTTGCTTCTTCCTAGTTGAGTGACTGAGTAAGTCATTCCTTTTCCCTAGGCCCACTTCCTCTAAAATGTGGAGGCTGGGAATAGCTGATCTCTTATGGTGTCTTGGGCTCCCATTCTCTAAGAGGCAAAAGATCAGAGCAAGAACTGCACTTCACTTACATTATTATTAGGAAAAGCTGAGGTACCATAGAGTGATTTATTTCAAGTTTCAATAAAGTGGAGGAATTGTAAAGAACTACATCTTAGTTCATTGTTCCTTCTGTTAAACAGGGCTGGAAATTCCTACCCTCACCCTCACTCCAGTGTCTTTTCCCCAACCCCTAACCCCACCCCTATCCCAAGAGCTAATAGCAGATGGCTTGAGGCAGGGATATACTAAGGACATTTTGTGTCCTTAACCTCCGGCTGGCTCTCATCCCTCCCCTCAAGCCAGGCCCTGTTTGTCTATGCACAGAAATACAAACACACCTGCACTATTGGTGTGGCATCCTGCAGGGAATATGAAGAAAGATCCTCTTCTTCCTGAGAAGTATTCAGTGGGGAGCATATTTTTCATAGATATCCCCAAGTCAGATTTACTGAATCTCTACTTGTATGGTTCATAGAGTGCATGGCACTGTAGGACAGAACAGAAGACACTTTCCTCACCCTCCATCAAGGGTTCTTAACTTGGGGTCTGTGAGTATGTTTTTTAAAAATATTTTGATAACTATACTTCAATATAATTGGTTTCCTTTTTAAGCCTAAATATTTTTATATGAATTTAAAAACATGATTCTGAGAAGGGCTCCATAGGTGTCACCAGATCCCCTCAAAGGAGTTCATGACAGAAAAAAAGATTAAGAAGCTTGCCCTAGGAGAGGGGTCACTTGCTTGAAGATTCCCTCTTGCTTTACTTTCTGGTCAGCAGCTATAGCAAAGGGTTTGGGGGTAAGACTACTTTATCCCATATAAAGCAAAAGCTCATGTGATTATCAGAATTCTCACACCCTTGGCATTTATTGTTACTGTTCAGTAGTTTTGTTTGTATCCAACTATTCATGACCCCTTTTGGGGTTTTCTTGGCAAAGATACTGGAGTGGTTTGCCATTTCCTTTTCCAGTTCATTTGACAGATGAGGAAACTGAGGCAAACTGGGTGAAGTGACTTAGCCAGGGTCATACAGTTAGTAAGTGTCTGAGGTCAGATTTGAACTCAGGAAGAGGATTATTCCTGACTCCAACCTTGGCACTCTCTCCAGCATCATCACCTTTGGCATGGCCCTGGCCTGAGGGAATATCACCTGCTTGCAGCTGCAATCTTCCAGAAAACTTTCTTCTGAATTCTTTCACCGTTACTTTCTTTTTGTCACTTGTCTCTCTATATGTACTTATCTATGAATCTACTGTCTCCCCCTACTAAAATATATGCTCTTTGAGGGCACAGGTTGTCCTCTGTTTGTGTCCTTATCCAGAAACACTGGTTTTCAGGTTGGACTTGTGATATCCATAGAGAGAATTTTCAATGAGGAAACTCCCTCCACCAAATACAGATCGACACCTGATGTGCAATTTGTAGTTTTAGAGGGTGTAATGTTAATGGGATTTAAGATCTTCCCTGTCCATTAAGAGCCCACATGGAACCCATTAAGGGAAGCTTGTTTAGGGGAGGTTGCTTGTAGGAAGGCTTTTATACCTTTTGCTAATTTCTAATTAGGCACTAAGTTTCCAGGGTTGTGATGCCTTCTGGCTCTGAGAAGAGCATATATACTCCGAGTTGGTATTTTGCTTTGGAGCCTTGCTTAAGAGAAGGATCTTGTGATTCCCTGGTTGAGATTCTGAGTGAGTCACTGTTATGTTCAGAGCTCCCTGAGTGCTCAGATGTAAAGACTCTCTCCATCCAGGGATGTATGTAAAGTGTATAGTTGATTCAGGCAGTCAGAGCCCTGTCTATTGATCTTTATTTCTCTGTTTATGTTTTCTTTGTATTTTCTCTGAAGTTCAGGGTGCTGACTTTTCCCCTGAGCTAGTGAATGTACTTTTAAAAAGATTATTGACCTCTTAAACAGCTATCTTTCCTAGTAAAGCAGATCTAAGAGCCTGTGCTAGCAGCCATCCTGGGTATGCCAGTGTGGTAGCCACAACAGAGGGTATGACGCAATGAATGGTTATGTAATTTGTCCCATGCCACACAGCCAGGATATGTCAATGGCCAAACTTGAACCCAGGTCTAAGATCAGTTCTCTATTCATGACTCCATGCTGCTGGTGCTTAATGCTTGTTGATTGATTGATTACTATCTTACCATCTTGATCGCCCCTTTTCTTGGGAACTTCAGGAGAAATGTGTATCTCCCAAGAGCTTTAATATTGACAGAGTTTTCCTTCCAACCACCCAGTAAGGTAAGTAGTTACAAAGATAATTTTTCTCATCCTGCAGGTGAAGAAACTAAGTCTTAGAGAAGGTAGGAGATTTGCTCTGGGCCATACAACTGAAGAAGTATAGGAACAGGAACTCAAACCCAGCTCTCCCAACACCAAGTTTCAACATTTTCCACCACTGTTCTGACTTGATTATAAAATAAAATAGAATTTAGGGTGAAAAAGACCTTAAGGATCATCTAATCTGATATCCTCCCTTTACACCTTAGGATATGAGAAGTCAAGTGACTTATACAAGATCACATAGTAAGTAGCAAAGCCAGTATCTAAACCTCTATCTCCTGATTCTAAATCCAACATACTTACCACTCCATAACATGTTACTTGCCAACAGGTTCCTTGGTCCCTTGGTTCTACTATTGACAGAGAAAATGATGAAAAATCACTTCCACTCCATCAGCTCAAACCTCACCTCCCTTGGTACTCCCCCTCCAAAAAAAAAATCAATCATCCTTCTTGTTGCTGGCTGCAGTCCTCTTAGAAGGCGTGTGAGGCCCAACAGGCTCTTTCCAGTCGGTCTGTAAGTTTTCACATCTCTGTTCATAGATTGGATGTTTGACTTCAACCCTTCAGATTGCCAGCAGTGGTTTCCAAGAGAAGCCTGCTCCCCACCAAGGATGTAAATCTCTCTCTCTTTGCAGCCTGAACATGGATTTCTGGAGAAATGCCAAGAGCTGTTGCCTCTTGAGCTGTCAGATACAGGGGTGACAATCCACAGACAGGGCCCACAACCTTAGCACAAATCTAAACACTCAAACCTGAGTCTGACAGCTGGCACAGAGGAGGGCCAGTGGACCTGTGGCACAAGCTGCTTGTGGACAATATTCAGGATGTTTCCACTAACCTGAGCTTCTCTATATCACCCTTCTCCCACTCCTGAGTCTGCTGGTTTTCAGGGGATAATATGGGGTCTTTACTCTCCCCCAGGCTAAAGCAAAGACTTCTTCCTATCCTCAATAAGTATCAACCCTTCAAAGGCCTCCAAAGACTTGGCCAGGAAACCTTCCAGAGTCTCAGACTCCAGAGATGGAGGGATGCTTTGCACAAAAAGGAAACAAGTCATTCTTGGGAGATGTACATCTCAACTAATAAAACTGGGTTTCCTTGGAAATGGGGAGAGCAACACAATCCAGATCCCATTAATACTTGAATACCAATATACAAAAGTCTAGCTCATCCTGGAAGACAGAGACAGTGGCTCATTCTTTTTTCCATCACCCACAATGCCTTGCATGTAGTAGGTACTCAATAAATGTGTTGATCAATTATTCTATAAACTTATGTGGACAAACCCTGTTGCACAGATCATAAGGAAGTGGTTTTTCTCAGTCTACAAAAAAAGCATTAGAGGGAGACTGAGTTACCTCTGGGACCTTGAAATAAGAAAGCCCTGGGTATGAGTCCTGGTTCTGATACTTAGAACTAGCTGTGTGATCATGGATAAGTCACTTAACTTCTCAAGGTCCCCTAAGCAAACTCTAAAAAACTAGTTACAGTTTAAAAAAACAAAAACTTTTAAGTTTAACTTTTTAAACTTTTAAGATAAGTTACAGTTACTAGTTACAGTACTAGACTTACATTCAAGTTGTTGATCTGAAATAGAGGAGGGGGTTTCCCCATTAATAACTATCGCGTCAATGAAGTCATATGTCCAGACCAAAAAAGCTTTAAAATGAGCATAGATATGTTTTAAACCATAGTTTTACTTCTAACTAGATAATAGATTTCTGTAGGCAATGGGGGTGAGGGGAAGATGATGATCAGGACATATTTACAGCATGATACATTTTCTCTCATTGGCTCATTACAATGCACTATGACCCAGCTACATACACACACACACACACACACACACACACGCACAAACAAGTGTAGTATTATATAAAACTACCTCTTGTCAGAACTCTGGATGCCCTGAGTGCCTGGTGAACACCTCAGGTTGACAGTAGGGTAAGCCACACACACCCAGAATTGAAGCCCAACTAACTACTCCTAAACTAAGGTACAAGCCCTGGGGCAGCATGACTTTGCTGTTTAATGGTATTTCAGATGGTGATGCCCTAATCTGTGAACCGCCCCAGGCTACTTTGCCAAAATAGTTGCGGCTTAACTGGAAGATAAAAGTTTGAAGGAATTTGATGAAAAGGGGAGGAGGGAGGATTATGAAGATTATCTCTAATTTACTGGGTGCATTAGGAACTAGACCGAGGATAAAGGGGAAAGTGGGCTAAAGAGGAAAATTACTCAGACGGAGAAAGGAAAAGGAATGAGAAGGGGCAACAGATTGGTTTATATACTGACATTTATTGATTTGATTGTAAAACAAAAGAATATGTTCACCTTTCTATAAACACCAGGAGTTTATAGAAACTTTCAAGGGAGTACCATCTTCCCCCACCCACACAATATAATAGGAGTCCCTCTGACAGTATTGTGAGGTAGATATGAACTGTTCTCTCCCCCCACCCCAAAAAATGAGGGTAAATGAGACTTAGTGGTGAAATTAGGAAGCTAGGAACAAAATCCAGACTTCTGGATTTCTCCTGTCCCCTACTCTCACCACTGGGCAGCAGCATCTAGGGATATTCCTAAAAGCTTGAAAACTGCAAAAGGTCCTCTGAGTTGCCATCATCCCCTGATCTAGGAAACTGAAGGAATGGAACAGGGATGCTCTCTTTGCCCTGAGACCTGTTCACGCAGCACCAGCGTGAGAGAGATGGGGTGCCCCTGGACGTTGCTTATCCCTCCTGCTCCTGGGACTAATGAAGGCAGGCTGAAAGGATACACCCACTTGCTGAGGTAGTGATAGGTTATTCCATTTAGCCCAGTGCTTCCGGGAACTGGCAGCATTTTCTTTGTAACAACATCTGGAAGGAGCTAGGAAGATCTCAGTTTACTCGCTCTCAAACAATAGGCTCCTTAGCTCCTTCTCACTGCAATAGACAGCTGCTCCTGGAGGGCACAGGGTGAAAGGCAAGGGCGTAGCTGTGACAGTCTCACCACTCCTCGGAGGGTTTGTCTGGGAGACCCCAGTCTCAGGACACAATCTGACTGAGTTCCCAGGATGTTCCAAGGGGTCTGGGTCAATGAGATCGTCGCTTCTGTCAGCTGCAACCCAAGGCAAGGAACTCCTGGAAGTCCTGAAAGGCATAGACATCTTGGGTCTGGGAAAAGTAGGAAAACAGAGCACTAGAGAGGGGTAGGGAGGAGGATGGAGAGGAAAGGGGAAAGGGGAGGAGGGCGAGGCGGACTAGTGAACACTGGACAGGACTTAGGATAAAGATCACTGAACAATGAGAAATGCCCAGAAAGATGGGGTAACCGCTTACCACTCCCCAAACCTACACCTCTACCCTCCCTGCTCCCCCACTGCTGGGAAAAAAGTTTTACTCTCAGAAGTTCTCCAGGCAGGTTGGTTCTTTACAGCATGCGGGCAGGTTCGGTCCTTCTCTGCCAAACCTTCTGAAGGGCAGAGATGGGAGCTGAAGCCTTCCGGCTTCAGTCCTCAGAGAGCTGAGGGATTGACCAGTCAGCGATTCTACTGAAGGCCGTTGATCTGGGAGCGCTGACCCAAATTGTAGCCCGCACCGCAGCGGCAGCCGCCGCCTTCCCCACCGCCACCTACCCCACCCCACCCCACCCCCCACACTCCTTTCGCTGAGCTCGGAGTAGGGTGCTAGCTCTTAGTCCCAGGATGGGGCACCGCCCTCCTTCTTCGAACTCTAGCTTTCGGTCAGATGAAGAATGCAGTGTTCCTTAAAGCGCCAAGATCTCTAGCTCTCCCTCCCGCCTTGCGCCCTCGATTTACAATATAGATAAGAATCCCGAGTTCTCTGTTTCTGGCACCCCCCTTTTCTAAGCGCAGCAGACTCGTCCTCCCCACGATACTTCTCCCCCTTTCCCTATCCCGACCATCCCCGCCCCAATCTGCTTTTTAAAAGTTTGTTGAACAAGGCACAAGTATCCCTTCACTATCTTCTTTGGTACCTACCCTTCAAGTTGTGGGCATCGTGCAGTCTGGGTTACCTCCCTCTGTCCCTCCCACAGAGAGCGTCCCCTGCCACCTTGCCCGGTGGCTTCGGTCCCATCTTCTACCCCCTGACTGTGGGCAGCCTTAACAGAGCCCGAGACTTCAGCAGCTGGGTCCGGGGAGGTTTCAGGAGTTCGAGGGAGGCAACGACGGGGACATGGTGAACGCGGCCGAGCGTACAGGCGGCGGTCGCAGCGGCACAGCAGGCGGCGAAAGGCGCTGCGAAAGTCAGGGCTACGGCAGTATATCAGTGGGTTGAAGGTAGAGTTGGCATAGCCAAGCCAGTTGAGGGCGAGGAATGCCGAACTGGGAACCAGCGTAGGCCCCCCGAGGGCGCGCACCACGTTAGCCACAAAGAAGGGCAGCCAACAGAGGGTGAAGGTACCCATGATGAGACCCAGGGTACGCAAGGCCCGATGCTCCCTAAGGGGTAGCAGGCGTGCTGGTCGGCGGCCGCCGGACTGGACTCCCCCAGGAGGGGCGCAGGGCCTTTCTTGGGAAGGGGACAATGGGGAAGGAGGAGGCTCCTCTGGAGGGAAGCGACCAAGCTCCCGACGCAGCTGGCGCAGCTGGCGAGTGGCCACAGCAAAGACCCGTGCGTAGACAAAGAGCATGACGAGCAGTGGAAGATAGAAGGAGACAGTGGAGGAGAGCAGAGCGTAGGGCAAATTGGAGGCGAAGGCGCAGCAGAATGGATTGGAGTGACAACTCTGTGCCTCGGCGTCAGCTCCTACGCGCCACCACTGGCTCATGATGGGTGCAAAAGAAACTGCGGTGGACACGACCCAAACCAAGACAACAGCTGTTCTGGCACGGGGCTTGGTGACCAGGGCGCCGTAGCGTAGTGGATTGGTCACTGCCAAGTAGCGGTCCACGGCTAGGGCGCAAAGAGTCTCAATGCTGGCGGTCACACACAGCACATCAATAGAGGTCCACAGTTCGCAAACCGTGGCGCCGAATGGCCATTGTCCCGTCAGCGCCAAGGTGGCCCCTGGGGGCACCACTAGGAGCCCCACCACCAGGTCAGCTGCTGCCAGTGAAGTCACGAACACGTTTGTCATGGTCTGGAGCCGTGGGGTCCTGGCGATGGCTACGATGACTAGCAGGTTGCCTCCCACAGTGGCTAATACAGCCAGAGCCAAAAGCGCCCCGGCCACAGCTGCTGCCCACGGCGCCGCTGACAGCCCACTAGTGTTGGTGACGGCGGACGCCACCGTTGGGTAGTCTGTCCACTCGAGCAAAGAGCTGTTCTCCTGGGGCCACGGAGCCATCCCCGATTGAGGCGCAGGGGAGGGAAAGAGGGAGAAGGGATTGCCGGGTTCACCCAGCTCAGGGGAGGGGGTGGCAGGGCGTGGGAGCGGCTCCCCGGGCCTGGGCCATCTTCCCCGCCTGACTGGGGCCAGGAACGCTCGGCCTTCCCCCCCTCCCTGGTGCCACCACTTCTGGGAGGAGTGGCGGCCCTTAAAGGGGCAGCAGCCAATAGTCCCAGGAGGGGAACAGAGGGGTGGGGATAAGGAGGGAGAAAGGGGGAAAAGATGAGGGAGGCGGGGAGATAAAGGGGAGGAGAAAGAATGGGTGCTTGTCTTTTTCTTTTGCCAAATCTGGAGCAACTGACCCTATTATCTTTGTCTATCCTGTCCCCTTTCCAATCCCAACTTTGCACTACCTCCCCTTTGTGCTGATTTCATATACCAGCAAAGGCTTGGGCTCCGGGGGAAATTTGGTATGCCTTGCACCAGGGAAAAGGTAAAGAAAGGAACAGAATCTTAGTGAGACATTCCTTCCTAGGGAAAGACGTCAAGGTATAAATCAGGTCCAGATATCTCCAGTAGCCTCTGATCTATTTGGATGATCCTCTTTGGGGTTCTTTAATTTAGAAGGAGGAGAGGGTTATTACCCTTTCTCCTCTATCAGGCCTCTATTCCGAACAGCATTTCAAAGTTGAAGCAGCAAGAGCCTTTGCTTACATGTTTTTCTTTTCCATCCTTTTTACTTGTCTTGAAAAAAGTTTTACGGTGCAGCTAGGTGTCAGCAGTGAATAGAGCACTGGCTCTGGAGTCAGGAGTACCTGAGTTCAAATCCAGCCTCAGACACTTAACACTTACTAGCTGTATGACTTTGGGCAAGTCACTTAACCCCAATTGCCTTGCTTTCCCCCTCCACAAAAGAAAAAAAATACAAAAAAAAAAAAAAGGTTTTCTTCTGGTTGTATTTGGAAATGGTTACACTTCCATTAGGATTTAGCACTGTTTGCTAGAGTACACCAGGCACAATTCTCTTTCCACTCTAAGGTACTCTCCATTCAGCCACCAGAGTGATCTTCCTAAAGCTCAGGTCTGGCTATGTTATCCTCTTATTCAATAACCAACAGTGGCTCCTATCATTTCAGGATCAAATATAAAATCCTTTGTTTATCAGTTCAAAGCCTACCCTCCTCCTCTTTCAAGTGTTCTTACACCTTAAACCTCCCCTACCTACCCCCCCCCCGACACACACACACCAACCCTCCCATACTTTGAGATACAGTGACACTGGCTTGCTGTTCCTAGAACAAGACAGTTCATCTCCAGACTCAGAGAATTTTTACTTCATGCCTAGAATCCATACTCTTCTCTATCTCTGCCTCCTGGCTTTGTTTTTCTTCAAGACCCAGCTAAAATCCTATCTTCTATGGGCTGGTTTTCCAGATACCCCCCATTATTCTAATGCTTTCATTCTGTTGGTTATCTCCAAGTTAATCTGTATATAGCTTGCCTGTATATAGTTGTTTGCATATTGTCTCCCTCATTAGACAGTGAACTCCTTGAAAGCAAGAAATATCATTTGTCTTTCTTTTCATAGCCAGTGTTCAGCACAGTATCAATAGTAGGCATTTAATAATTGTTTGTTGGACTGAGTGACTAAATGTTCATTGATCTTGTATACAAAAGGCAGCTGTGATTTAGTGACTAGAGAGTTTGTCTCAGAACTAAGAAGATCTGGGTTCAGTTTCTGCCCCAGACGCCTGAAGTTAGACCTTGGAAAAATCTCTTAATCTCTCAGTGTCCCCAGGCATCTCTCCTAGACTGATTAGAAGGGCAGTTATAAATCTGTATTGATAGAGGGAATCCCCTAATCTGGGAACTCTATCAGTAAAATCACAATTCTAATTTACATACAAGTCATAATCTCTCTTTCCTCCATATTTGTATGTTTCTCTTAAGACTGCTGGGCAAGAATACATCTTAAAATATGTTAACTAGAAGAACCTTGCAATTTAAAGATGAAACTTTTTTCTACCTACTAGTTCCCCCCCAAAAAAATAACCCACCCCAAATGTTTTAAAGTGATTTCCTCCATTTGCCCTAAATAATTTGTTAATAAAATTTTTTCATAATGGTAAATTGTAAACTGTCATCATATATTTAAAATAATATGGTATGATACTCTAATAGCACATCTTCATGGGTACTATTAATTCCACCTCCCACCTGAGGCAGCTTCAAAATCCTATTATTATAGTCTTGCCTAATTTTACAGAGGAAGAAACTAATGTTCTGAGAGACCAGACTTGCTTCATATCATACAACTAACAAGAATCTGAGCTGGAACTCAACTCCCAAAGTCAATACCTTTTCTGCTCCACCTTCTGATTCCCCCACCCCTCAGGCTCTGAACCACCATTCTGGGCTCCATTTTTGGCAGGTAATGCTCACAGAATCACTAAACCAGTTCCCTTCTGGCTAGGGGAGGAGAAGAGATGCTAGAAAGTAGAGACCCTGAGGTGAAGTTGGGGGCCAGGAAAACTGATTCTTTTATCAAGGCCCTTTTGGGCTGGGCTCTGGCTTCCTCCTCAGAAACAATGGTCCGAAAAGGGGGGGGAAATGATCATGGAAAACGCCTGCAGGGCCATGGCCCCTCTTTTGAATGCTCCTGAGACTCTGGATCCAGTGTCACTGGGCTGAGCAATCCCTCAGGGAGACTGAACCAGGAGCAGGGGGATGAGGAGGGAGGAAGGTCCTATAATTATCCATGTGGAAAAGGAAATGACTTCATCTGCCAAGGACCAAATGGTTCACCCATGACCAAAGGTTGCCAGTGACTCCTCAGAAGATGCCCTTCATATCTATGCAATCCTCAACTTAAGCTTTTGGATGCTGGGAAAGGCCCACAATCTATGAGTGGAGACATACTAACCATCCTAATCCAGGAGTTCTTGACTTTTCATGTATTGTGGAGCCCTTTTGACAGCCTGGTGAAACCTATGGACCCTTTCTCAGAAGGTTTTTTGTTGTTTTTCTTTTTTGCTTTTTGGAGGGCAATTTTGGAGGTGCAGTGACTTGCCCAAGGTCACACAGCTGGTTTTTGTGTTAAGTGTCTGAGGCCACATTTGAACTCAGGTCCTCCTGACTCCAGGGCCAGTGCTCTCTATTCACTGTGCCACCTAGCCACCCCTTCAAAAGGTTTTTAAATGCATAAAAAAAAATACATGTTAGTACAAAGGAAACCAATTATTGAACAAGTTCACAGACCTCAGGTTAAGAAAACACTCCTTGCTCGGGAGCCAAGATGGTGGAGTAGAAACAGCACTCCCAAGGCACTCTCGTCCATACCACTTCAAAATCATGTAAAAGGGGGACTCTGAACAACTTCTGGAGCTCCAGCACCCACAGAACGACACAGAGAAGCTAACCTCCCACTGAGGACAGCCCGGCAGCCAGACAGGGGACCAACAGTACAGTGCTCTGGGAGCTGAGCCCAGGCCCGCCTGAGTCATGGTTTTAGCCCCAGGGCGGCCAGGCCAGCAGCCCACTGGAGGGACCCCAGAACACCAGCAGCTGTGGCGATTCCAGAATTATCAACACAGATATGCCTAGGACAAAGTGAGAGGTTAGTGCCCTATGGACTTTGATACCAGTATGTGGGGAACGCATAGACTTCTTACCCTGAGGGCAAGAAACAGCTGAGAAAACGAGTCACAGCTGCCATTTTGCAGCTTCAGTTACAGCTTCAGCTCCTGGCCTGCGAACTGTAGGGAGATCCAGCAATCAGTCTGGGGGTTAATCACTCTTGCTTTAATCTCCCTGGATCTGGATTGCAGTCTGGGGTGGAGGTCTTGGGGTGGGTATCCAGCTTGCCAGAGTGTGTGGAGGCTTCACAGAGGCCACCCAACTAATACCTCCAGAAGTTGTGAAGACCCCAACATTTGGGATGGAAGTTCCCCTGTCTGGTGGCAGAGTCCTACTGTGGCAACAAGCCCAAAAGTCAAGTAATTGAGTGGCAACATGCCTAGGCAAAGGAAACAAAACAAACAGAAAAATTCAACATTAGACTCTTATTTTGGGGGCAAAGAGGATCGAAACATGGAAGGAGGACTGTGAGGTCAGAACTCCTACACCAAAAGCCCCAAATGAAAATACGAGCAGGTTACAGGTCATAGAGGACCTTAAGAAGGATTTTAAAAACCAAATAAGAGAAGTGGAGGAAAAATTGGGAAGAGAAATGAGAAGGATGCAGGAAAAGTATGAAATGAGAGTCAACAGCCTGACTGAGGAAAATAACACCTTAAAAAGTAGACTAACTCAAATGGCAAAGGAGGCTCAAAAGGACAATGAGGAGAAGAATGCCTTAAAAATCTGAATTTGCCAGATGGAAGAAGAATCTTAAAAGCTCACTGAGGAGACTCATTCCTTCAGAGTTAGACTGGAGCAAATGGAAGCTAGTGACTTTATGAGAAATCAAGATGCTGTTAAACAGATCCAAACAAATGAAAGAATAGAAGGCAATGTGAAATATCTCATGGGAAAAACCACTGACCTGGAAAATAGATCCAGGAGAGATAATTTAAAAATTATTGGACTACCTGAAAGCCATGATCAAAGAAAGAACCTAGAAATCATCCTTCAAGAAATTCTCAAGGAAAATTGCCCTGATGTTTTAGACCCAGAGGAGGAAATAGAGGTTGAAAGAATCCACAGATCACTTCCTGAAAAAGATCCCAAAAAGAAAACTCCTAGGAATATTATAGCCAGGTTCCAGAATTCCCAGATCAAGGAGAAAATACTACAAGCAGCCAGGAAGAAATAATTTCAATATTGTGGAAACACAATCAGAATAGCACAGGACCTGACAGCTTCTACACTGAGGGATCTAAGGGCATGGAATATGATATTCCAGAGGGCAAAAGAGCTGGGATTAAAAACAAGAATCACCTATCCAGCAAAACTGAGTACCTTCTTTCAGGGGAAAATATGGTCATTCAATGGTATAGAGGACTTTCAAGCATTCTTGAAGAAAAAACCAGAGTTGAATAGAAATTTGACATTCAGACACAAAAAGCAAGAGATGCTTGAGAAGGTAATCAGGGAAAAGAAATCAAAAGGAACTTATCAAACTTGAACTATTTACATTCCTACATGGAAAAACAATAACTGTGACTGATGAAACCTTTCTCATTATGAAAATAATTGAAGAAGGGTATATGGGCATATGAATACATATGTGAATGGGTGTATATATGTTTACAGTTATACATGGATAGAGGGCACAGGTTGAATTTGGTGGGAAGGGATGATACTTAAGGGGTCAAGTTAAGAGATGAGAGAGGAATGTGGCAAGAGGACATGGGGAGAGACAGGGTGGGGTAAACTATCTCATGTAGAAGAGGCAAGGGGAAGTGGTTGCAGGGGAGGGGGAAGAACAGGAAGGCAAAAAGGTAAAACCATATTCTCATTGAATTTGGTTCAGGGAGAGAATGACATACATATTAAATGGGATATCTCACCCTGCAGGAGTGTAGGGGGAAGGGGGATGAGAGGGGGGATGAAGGAGGGGATGGCATTCTGAGGGGAGGGGAGGTGGGAAGTTCCCACTTTCGAAGAGGGACAGGATCAAAGTAGGGAATGGATCAGGTTGGGGGGGGATGGGCGGAAGGGAAATACTAGCAGTCTTTTACAATATATCTACTATGGTAATGTTTTGTATAGCTATACATGTACAACACATACTGAATTGCATATCTACCCAGAAGGAGTGGGTGACAAGGGAGAAAGGGAATGGATCTGGAATTTGAAGTTTTAAAATTAAATGTTTCAAATATATACAAACACTATTATTAATACTATTTTGCATGTAATTAGGAGATAAGATTGCAGGCATTGGGGCGTAGAGATTCACCTTGCCCTAATGGTAAAGTTGAAGGGGGTGTGGGAGAGGATATGGGAGAGAGCAGATTGGATGAGGGGATATCTTGTGGGATTGCTATTCTGGGGTGGTGGGTAGGGAAAAAATGGGGAAAAAATTGTAACTCAAAATCTGGCAGAAATGAATGATGTAAACCAGAAGTCAATAAAGCATTTGTTGAAAAAAAAAATAAAAAGAGCCCACTCCTTTAAATCAGTCACCAGGGGCATTAACTCTAGTTGGCTTTCAGTCTTTTTTGAGACTGCTTGCTGTTTCTTAGGGTAAAAATCCTAAGGAACCTTCCCAGCCCTGGTTTCACAACACACCAGAGTATTGCCAGTTATCAGGAGACTCTAAAAAAAAGTTAATCTCTAAAATAAATATATGCCATCATTTCTATACTCTAGAACTTGGGGAGTTGCCACCAAGTCAAGTTACTCCAAAAAGTTTGGGAACAAGTTTTACTTTAGAGGTTTGTGGTGTTTAAGAAGTTCATCCTTTTAAAAATGGATATCACTTCCTCTCTCTTGGTCACAATTTCCTCACCTATAAAAGAGAGGATAATAGATTTGGAGCAGATAAAGAACTTAGAGGTCATCTAATCTAGCAAAACTGAGGCCTGGAGAGTTTGATCAAGTTGTCTGTGGTCTCATAAGTGATACGATGCACAGCTGGACTCAAATCTAGGTTCTAGAACCCCCAAAAGAACATTCTACTGTAGTATGATGCCTCCCCGTGAAAGGGGAGAGGAGTGGATCAGATTCTCTCTAAGGTCCCTTCCGACTCAAAATTCTACAATACTCTGATAATTTCCCAAGCCATGTATATTAAATGATTTTTATCTAGACTTGGTAGGCTCTTAGGTGTGTCAATATCTGACAGTATTTGTTGTTGTTCAGTCATTTCCAACTCTTCATGATCCCATTTGGGTTTTCTTGGCAAAGATACTGGAGTGGTTTGCCATTTCCTTCTCCGGTTTATTTTACAGATGAGGAAACCGAGGCAAATAGGGTTAAGTGATTTGCCCAGAGTCACACAGCTAGTAGAAGTGTCTGAGGTCAGATTTGAACTCCGGAAGATGAGTCCTCCTGACTCCTGGACCACATAAAGTAATGGAAAGAGCATTGGTCTTAGAATCCAGATCCCTGGAATTTAAGTCCTGGTGGCAAAACATTCTATTTTTATGATCTTGGGCCCATCACTCTGAAAATTAGTCTCCTAAATCTATAAACTGGGAATATTATTCCCATCAGACATTGAAGGGTTGTTGTAAACCTTCAGGTACTGCAAAAATTTCGATTAATATAATTTCTATTCATTACTAATGACTACATTAATATCATCAGTCTATTTGGATTAATATCGAGTGGATCTGGATCCAAGTATGAAGCAACACAGAATCCAATGGACAGCAATACCAGGAATTAGGAAAGAAATCCCAGGTTCCCCTCTGTAAACCAAGGCTTTCTGAGAAGGCGCAAAGATAACCTCCCATTCTCTCCCATCCTACCTTTCATCCCCTACAAAGACTTTCATAAAAACATATGTTGTCCCCTTGCTTCTAGGTACTGATTTAGCAAACAGTTGGGTCACTTGTCCCCAGTAGTTTTGTGGGGCATCCCATTTATTTGTACTTTTTTGATTGGGGATCTAGGGGACTTGTCCTGTTGTTCTTGCCTAATGACTTGGCACCAGGGGAATTTGCCTAGCCTGCTTGATGGAGGTCATCCAACTCTGAATAGAAACAGACATTACCCATAGAAAGAGCCCTGACCCACATTCCCCAGATGACCTTCAGCCTGTGTCCTTGGAAATAAGCAAATGTAGATTTCTGTAGTTATTAGGGATAAATCTCCTGGTATGATATTTATGTGTGTGTGGGACCCATCATCAACACCACCATCAAGAGTACAGGCAGACAGCACCACATACCATTACACTGGATCAACAGGCAAAGGGACCTGACTGCTATGTCTTAGGATATGGGTCAACAGGGAGGCTTGAAACAATCACACTCTGTGATGGAAAAAGTTGCAATAGCTCAGGAGCATTCTCATCCCAGGACTCATGTTCTAGTTGCAGAAAACCTATTATATGACCACAGTTATGTATGAATATATGAGCATGCCCAATACTAGGTGGGACAAAGAATTAGATACATACTAGGTGGGATTTGAAAATTGTGTATCCCACTCATCCCTACCCCTACTTTAACAAGATAGATAGGGGTGGCTAGGTGGCGCAGGGAGTAGAGCGTTGGCCCTGGAGTCAGAAGGACCTGAGTTCAGATCCGGTCTCAGACAGTTAACGCACACACAAACAAAAACCTAGCCATGTGACCTTGGGCAAGTTACTTAACCCCAATTGCCCTTCAAAAAGCAAACAAACAAACAAACAAACAAGATAGATAGATAGACAGATAGACAGACAGATAAATAAATAGATATGGATAGACGATTATCTCTTATTTTGGGAGAAAGCATGGCATGGTTGATAAAGGACTGGTCTTAGAGTCCAAAAGACCTAAGTTTGAGTCCCATCTTTGATAAATAATGGTTTTGTAACCCCTGGGCAAGTCATTTAAGTTCTTTCCAGTCTCTCTAAGACTCTAAAGTTACAAATTACATGCCAATCTGCATTGGTAGACCACCATTTCTCCTTGAGAGTATCTTATACCAAGGAAGCCAAAGGTGTGGTCTGGAAAAAAAATTTATATCACCTCTATTTCCAAATATTTCCTTCTCCCATCCACTACCCAAAGAGCCATTGCTTTAATCTATCAATCAGAAGGCATTTCCTAAATGTTGTCTATGTGCCAGACCTAAAATTGTCATTATTTTTCAGTTATGTCTGACTCTTCATGACCGCATTTGGGGTTTTCTTAGCAAAGATCTAGGAATGGTTTGCCATTTCCTTCTCCAATTCATCTTGCAGAAACTGAGGTAAACAGAGTTAAGTGACTTGCCCAGGTCACATAAATGTCTGAGGTCAGATTTGTACTCAGGAAGATGAGTTTTCCTGACTGCAGACCTGGCACTCTATCCACTTCACCACCTAGCTGCACTAGGTATGCCAAACCACATAAGACAGAATGAAAACGGAAGAGGCAAAAAAAGCAGTTCTAGACTAACCAACACATTAGCTTAATTTGACAGCATGTACAATATTCCAAAATGATATTCTCCCACCTCTGCCATGGAGGAAGGGAAGGAAATTTTCTCATCTCTCTTTCAGGGACAAGTTGGGTCAATATAATTACACAAAACTCAATTTCAAGTCTTCTTTTGGTTTTTTTCTTTCTGTGTACATTGTTGAAGTCAATACATATCTTGCTTTGCATCATTTTGCTAATTTCACTTTGTATCAGTTCATTTAAGTCTTCCCCTGTTTCTGTGTATTCACATCTGTTCTTTCTTATGGAACAATAATGTTCCATTATATTTATTTGCCATAATTTGTTTAGCTATTCCCCAATTGATGAGCATCTTTTATTTCCATTTCCACTACAAAATGTCCTGCTAGAAATATTTTGTTGTACATGGCACTTTATTTTTTTAATCGTTGATTTCCTTGGGTTATGTTCCTAGTGGGTCCATGCCTGATTTTGGAATCTAATCTTATACAATCCACTTAGCATATATTTTTGTTCCTTCATTTCAATCATATCTGATTTTTGAGACCCTCATTTGGGGTTTTCTTGGCAAAGATAATGGAGTGGTTTGTCATTTCCTTCTTCTGCTCCTTTGACAGATGAGAAACTAAGGTAAATGGGATTAAGTGACTTGCCCAGAGTCACACAGCTAGTAAGTGTCTGAGGTGAGATTTTAAGTCAGGAAGATGAGTCTTCTGGACTCTAGGCCCAATACTCTATCCACTAAACCATCTAGCTGCCCTTACCTACTATTTGTAAGGCTCAAAGCTAGGCATTAGAGAAACAAGAACAAAATAAAAGTCAGTCCCTAACCTCAAGGAAATTATACTTAACTTCTGATTGTTGTTTACTGAGGCCTTTGAGGCTTCAATATAACACATTTGATGTCTCAAGATAAATATCCAGAGATGAAAAGAAGAATTTTCTGGCATTGAAGATGTTATTGGGAAAGACTTTGTATAGAATATGGTACTTGAGCCTTACTTGGAGGAAGAAAAGGATATCATAAGGTAGAGATGAGGAGGGACTGAATTCCAGGTGCATGAAGAACAAAGAGAATGTTTGGTTTGATCTCAGAGTACAGGAGGGAGAATAAAATCCAGGGAGGCTGGAAAGATAGTTTGGAGATCCATTGTAAAGGGCTTTAAAAGCAAAACAGAAAAGCTTCTATTTTATCCTTCAAAATACAGCAGAGAAAACACTGAAATTGAACAGGGGCTTTCCGTGGTCAGATTTGCACTTTCAGAGCATCACTTGGGCCACAACATAGAGAACAGACTGTAGTGGTGAGATTTAAAGTAAGGAGATCAATTACAATAACTCTAGTGAAAGGGGATAAGAGCCTGCACCAAGATGGTAGCTATGAATAGAGAGATGTTATATGCAAGGATGTCACTGAGGTAGAAAGAGGTATGACAGGGGCGGCTAGGTGGTTCAGTGAGTGCCGGCCTTGGAGTTGGGATGACCCGGGATCGAATCCGGCCTCAGAAAATGAGCACCCACACATAAATAATGACTAGCCATGTAACCTTGAGCAAATTAACCCCAACTGCTTAAAAAAAAAGAAAGAAAGAGGTATGACAACTAGCTGGCTATCTGTGAGATGGTAGAGAGTGAGGTATCAAAGATGATGCTGAAGATGCTAACCTGAAAGACCGGAAGGATGGTGCCTTGGAAAGAAAGGAGGTTGTTTGGAAGAAGGAAAGGTTTTGAAGGAAAGATAATGAGTTAAGTTTTAAACAAAAGAAGTTTGAGATGTCTCTGCAATGTCTGATTTGAAATACCCAATAGGCAATTGGTGGTGCAGGACTGAAGCTCAGGAGAGAGACTGATATTGAATATGGAGGTCTGAATCATCTGTATAGAAATGATAGTTAAACTCATGGAAGCTGATTTGGTTATCAAGAAAAAGAATGCAGAGGGTAAGAGAAGAGGATCTCAGACAGAAGTTGGGTGAATGCCTATTGTTATAGGGGATGATACAGATGGTGAACTAGCAAAGAAGATGGGAAAAGAGTGGCCAAACAGGCAGGAGAAGAGCTAAGACAGTGTCATCACAAAAGCCCAGAGAGAGAGGAAAGAGTGGTGGCCCCTTGGGAGAAGAGGGTGGTCAACAGTATCACATGCAGCAGATATGTGGAGGAGAATGAAGACTAAGGAAAAAGTCATTGCTGTGATTTGGCAATTAATGGATTGGAGAGAGTTATTTCATTTGAGTAATGAAGTCTACAAAGAGTTGAGGAGGGAGAAGTATAGACAGTTTTTTTCAATGAATTTGATGGAGAAAAGGAGAAATATAGTATAATAGCTTGATGGAGAGGCAAAGGTCCAAGTGACCATAGAATTGGGTATAGAACACTTGATCAAGAGTGCCTGTGAGAAATAGTTTTTTGTTTGGTTTGTTTTTTTTACTATGTAAGCCCATAATTTATTCCCTTTCCCTTCCTTTTTATTCCTCTTCCTCCCCTAGGCATTTTCTTCTCTGATGACATTTTCTCTAAACCCATCTCCTCGTGGCCCAGATTACTGCTATACGAATCAAGGACTCTCAGAGTTGAAAGGAACCTCAGAGGCTCAGAGTTCAACCTCCACATGAAGAGGAATCTCCTCTCCAACTTTCATGACAGGCGGTCATGCGATCTGCACTTGACGCCCTACTGTGACAGAGAAGTCTCTCCCTCCCAGGGTAGCCCATTCCACTTGGGTGCTTATTGTTAGAGAAGTCTTTTCTTATGTTAAACCCTACTCTGATTCTCATTGATTTTGCCCCCCTTGTTCCTAGTTCTATGGAGCCAAGCACAACCAGGAAGTCTAATTCCTCTTCCAGAACCCTTCAAATACCTGAAAAGAGCAATCCTTCACTTGCTAAGTCTTCTCTTCCATTAAAAAAACAGTCCCAGTTCCTTCAAGCAGACATTATGAGCAGGGTTCCAAGCCACATCACCACCCTAACCACAACTTGTGGCTGTGTTCTAACTCACCAATGTCCTTCCGAAAACACGATAGCCAGAAATGCTGACAAGATTCTCAGTGTGGCCTGACCAGAGCAAAGTACAATCTACAAGTGAGTGCCCACGAAGGTCACATCCATATGTGCTCTAAAAAGTTAGGGGGGTATTTTCTCTCCAGTTCTTCATCCTCAGCTACCTCCCATCCCCTTCATCACAACCATCTTATTGTAGCTTTGGTCTCAGGCAGGATCAGGTCATTGGGGTTCTCTATTCATCCCCAGTCAAGCATGAAAGGTGTTTCCCAGGTAAAAGACAACAACAGATAAAAGCAAATGTGCAAGAGATAATAACAATAATAACAGGGGCAGGTAGGTGGTGCAGTGGATAAAGCACTGACCCTGAAGTCAGTGAGTTCAAATCTGGCTGGCCTCTGACACTTACTTTGCTGTGTGACCCTGGACAAATCACTTAACTTTGATTGTCTAAAAAAAAAAGAGAGAGAAGATAATAATAATAGATTCTCTTTTCACAGATATGAAACTGAGGCTGAGAAAGGTTGTGACTTTCCCAGGGTCAGTTAGGTATTTAAGGCAGGCTTCAAACTTAGCTTCCTCATTTTTCCCTTTGTTATTTCACCCAATGAGGGAAATTGTTGATTCTCAACTGTGACATAGAGTGTACAAAGATTCAGTTCCTCTTCTTTGTCTCCTTGGCTTCCTCATTCCAGGGTCAGACTATGTGACAAGGCAATTCTAACAAAAAGTCTTGACTTGTGTGAACTTGGGGGGTGAGCTGTGTGATAAACTGAATGATTCTGAATTTTTGAGGTAATGAGAATGCTGTCTATACTTGTTTTGTAAATTTTTTCTCTTCTCTTTAGTCCAGGGGAGGGGAAATTTAGATAACCAATGATTATGTAGTGATGTAGGTGGAGTGTCAAGAATTCACCTTGTATTCAGCAGGTATCCTGATTGACTTTTAAGAAGCCTAGGATTGTACAATGGACTTGGGCCAGACAACCTCAATGGTTAAGTCCCAAAAACAGCTTGGGGATTTAGAAGGGGAAGTGGAATAGGAAGATGCCATTCTCATCTATGGGTCACAAGGAGACTAGAGATAATCAGGATGGGCCAGGCCAGGTCTAGGAAACTAATTAGATGGAAAAGCTGTAATTTAAAGACTCCAGGGCTAGGTAATTTCCTTTAATCCACATTATTAATTAATAAATCAACATGCATTTATTGCTTTTACTATGTACCATGCATTGGATTAGCAACTAGATATACAAAGGAAAAATGAAATAGTCCTTTCCCTAAGGGAGTTTACATTCTATTACAGGAGACAGCATGTACAAACACATATATAAATAAAATGTTTTTTGAACTGATCCTATGCTTCCATTGATCTGTTGATCTCTGCACTGAGGGAGCTCCCTCTATCAATACAAATAGGCTCATGCTTTTTCAGGTTATAGTCTCAGAGAGTTTCCTAGGATCCTGAGAGTATAAGTGATTTTGCCCAAGCTTACATGGCCGATGTGCTCCAATTCTGACTCTAAAATATGGTATCTACTTGTCCATACTGTCTCCTGATCTAAAATACAAGGTCAAATAAAAACAAGGTCATTCTTTTGGGGAGGAGAGACATTAGCAGCTGGGGTGGGGAGATCAAGAAAGGCTCCATGTAGATGACCAAAACTTAAGCTTTTAGGATATTAGGGATCCTAAGATTCAGAGGTGGGGCAGCTAGGTGGCTCAGTGAATAGAGCACCAGTCCTGGAGTCAGGAGGACCTGAGTTCAAATGCATCCTCAGATACTTGCCACTTAACTAGCTGTGTGACCTTGGGCAAGTCCCTTAACCCCAATTGCCTTGCCTTCCCCCCTCCAAAATATATATAATATATATGTAATATATTATATATTATATGTGTGTGTGGTATATTATATATATATGTATATATATATATTCAGAGTGAGGAGGGAATCTTCTAGGCATGGGTGGATAGATGTGCAGAGACTACTAATTATGTTACTTAGATGGTTCTGAATTTACATTTTCTCTTTTTCCTTGTTTAAAAAACCGCTAATCTAACAGTTTAGAAATTGCACTTTTGTGGAGTAGGGTAAAGGAAATAAGTGTTGGACAGGGCAGTAACTGGAGTTGGGGTGCCGGTTTACAAAGTAAGGAAAAGTGGAAGTCATACAGCCAAAGGATAAGGTCCCTGGATTGGTTCCAAGAGGAGAGAGGCTGATGGCCATCAAATCAGAGTGGATCAATGAAGCCTGAAGTCCAGGGCTGGATCAATAACTTTCTGTCTACCCCTCAACTGTTGCCAAGAACAGATCATTGTCTTAAAGTAGGTTAATTAGATCTTTTCAGTCTTATTTCCTGCTATTTCTTTTCATAGGTTCCAGGTAAATGAAAATACAGTTATCCCTTCCACATCTCAGGAGTTAAGAGTCAAGGCACCATCGCCTCCTCCCTCTACATAAACCCCCAATCCCCACCCCTCTGTGATCTGGAAAATCTTAGTAATATTTTTTGGCCTTCCCTTTGTACCAGAAGAAATGTCTGCATTTTTTCTTTTTCTTTTATGGGGTGTTTACAGTACCTTATTGTAAAATTTGGGTTAAGTATTTGGTCATAGACTCTG
The DNA here is from genome assembly GCA_011680675.1 of Gymnobelideus leadbeateri. Lineage (NCBI taxonomy): Eukaryota > Metazoa > Chordata > Mammalia > Diprotodontia > Petauridae > Gymnobelideus > Gymnobelideus leadbeateri. Next base: position 374,589 of record WOXC01003676.1, on the reverse strand, counting down.
TGTTGTCTTCTGGCCTTCACATATCATCTGTGGCTTCCACAAAACTCCCAAAAAATTCCATTTAATTTTTTATGCTGACCTGCGATATATCGAAACAGTGACGGGGAAAGTGGTGATGTGGAAGGGATAATTGTACTTAAACTAGGGTACATTTGAATTCTTATTTTATAGTATGTTATTTGTGAATACCTTTATATTCCTTGTCAGAATGTAAGGTCCTTGATGGCAGGGATCACATTATATTTATCTTTTCACCTCCCCCAGTACCCTATGTCAGCTTAATTATTGAGTAAAAATATTAAAATAAAAAGAGTATATTAATTGGAATTGAAAGGAAAGCTGGGAAGGTCCCCAAGCCGAGGAGTTCCTTCTGCCTTTTGATGGAGATCCCATATCAGGACATCTGAGATCCAAGTCAGTGTGAAGCAATTCCCAATCGGCAGCTATCAACAAGTCTTAAGCATTTCCTGAAGCCTCACTCAGAGAAATTTTAAAAAGGTGCAAAGGCAGAGCTTTAGCCCAAAGAATGAGGACTCCATCCAGCACCCAGGAACTAATCATGAGACAATTAGCTTACACAGAGGTCTCAGATCTGACCTCTTACATTGCAGACCTTACCAGGATGGCAAGATCCTACTGTCACTCTTCACGTGTGGTATTTGTACCAAGTGCATCAAACACTCCAAAACTTTCTCAGTGAGATCCATGGTAATATGAAAGAGAATGGGCTAGCTCAGGGGTCAGCCAACTACGACCCCCAGACTGGCCCACCACTTGGTTTTTATACAAGGGTCTCATTAACTATCTCATTAACTATGCATATTTTCAAGAAATGAAATGAATGAAATTTTCAACAACATTTTATTTAATTAGCATAAAATTTAGCCATGACAATTTCATGTGTAATAAAAGCTTTCATTAGCTATTGGGGACTATTTTCCATATTAATGAGATTAAATTAATTTAATTAATTAATGAGATTTTCTATGTGTTTCCTATGTCTTTCTATGTCTTCCTATGAAACCCCATTTATGCTAATTAAATAAAATGTTGAAAATTTCATTCATTTCATTTCTTGAAAATATGCAGTTAATGAGATTTCCTATGTGTCCAGACTTTAGGGATACCCTGTGTAGCCTGAAAACTAAAGGACGGACTTGGCTCATAGCAGTAGTTGGCTGATCCCTGGAGACTCTTAACTATCCACATGAGAAAATCAAATTGAAGGAAATAAGCATGTATATAATACCTAATATGTGCCAATCACTATATTAAATGCTTTATAAATATTATCTCATTTTGTCCTCACAATAGCCCTGGGAGGTAGATACTATTTTTATCCTCATTTTGTAGATGAGGAAACTGAGACAGACAGAAGTTAAGTGATTTACCCAAGGTCACACAGCTAGTGTCTGAGGCTGCATTTGAACTCAGGTCTTTCTGACTAAAGCCCCAGCACTCTACCCACTACACCTTTTAGTTGGAAAACACATATTGACCAAACTTTGACATTAAATGAGATGGACATTGAATTAGTCTGTATGTATACATTTTGCATTCATATTTTATACAAGACATCAGATAAGTTATGCATTTATGCATATATATCTTCCACTAAAGTCCTACTCCAAAGCACACTGTGGTAGAGAGGCAGTTCAGGGTTCCCAAAGGCAATAGCCATGTAGCAAAAGCTCTGGCAGGGCCTTCCAAGCAGCAAAGTCTTCAAGTACAGTCCCAGAGATAGACTGGGTGTCTATTTCCAAGGACCAGCTCAGATATGTTTGGACAGATTTATTCCCAAGTTGGACACACAAGGAAGAATTTTTCAACTACTATAACTCTCAAAGATCATATCCTAAGCCACAGAGAGTTGTTGTTGTTTTAAATCTGTGCTGGTAGGAGCAGCATTCTCAAGACAAAATCACACAGATGTTTAAAGTATGAAAGAGGAAAGGGGGAAGGAAGGGAGGGGAGAAGGAGGGCAGTTAGAGAAAAGGAGGGAGGGAGAAAAGGGAGAGACAAAGAGAGGAAGAGAAAGAGGGAAAGAGCAAGGTGAAGAGAGAAGGGAGGAAAGAGATACACAAAGAGAGACAAAGACAAAGAGGGGAAGAAAGAGGAGAGAAAAAGACAAAGAGAAAGAGATTAAGAGAGAGAGAGAGAGAGAGAGAGAGAGAGAGAGAGAGAGAGAGAGAGGAAAAAAGAGAGACAGAGAAAGAAAATGACATAGAGGATAGAGAGCTGATCTCAAAGTCAGGAAGACCTTGGGTTCAAGTCCCGTCTCTGATCCACACTGGCTGTGTGGCTCCAGGGCAACCGAGTGCCCCACTCAATTAACACTATAAATTGCAGAGAAGAAACTGGGTTGTGTTGCAGGAAAGGAAGCTCCTTATAATAATAAAATTGCAGGTTTGGTTTTTTGTCTAATGTATGTGTGTATCAGTGTTAGACAGTTGGTCTTAGAGTCAGACCTCAGTTCCAGTGACAGTGTGACTCTGGATGAATCACAGCCTCTCAGTGCTACAAACAACTCTGAGACCCCAAGTTATATTGATAGGGGGAGTTTTCTCGTTGATTTTCTCATACCAGCGAAATCAACAGGTTGAGTTAAAAAATAAAAGACAAGAGCATACGTTTGTATATCTTTATATACGTACATACATATATGTGTGTGCATATGCATCATATGCAGATGTGTGGCAACCCTCTAAACCTACTCTCCCAAGCTACATACATATAATCCAATCAGGCTCCTAGAGCAAATTTTGCTTCATTGCCTCCTCAGGATTCTAGGGGTACCCATGAAACATTAGAGATTCTTTTCTTGCTATAGGATTGAATTCCCTTTCCAGTATTTTCTCCCCCAATGTCAATTTCCAGTTATAGTTAGTAACATTTTATAATGGGCAGCTAGGCAGCGTAGTGGATAGAGAGCCAGGACAGGGAGATCTGAATTCAAATCCAGTCTCAGACCAGCTGTGTGACCCTGGGCAAGTCACTTAACCCTCTCTGCCTCGGTTTCCTCATCTATAAAATGAACTGGAGAAGGAAATGGCAAACCACTCCAGTATTTTTGCCAAGAAAACCCCAAATGGGGTCACACAAAGAGTTGGACATGACTGAAATGACTGAAGAACATCTCCTTTATATCATTGATATCCTCCAGTGATTTCATGATTAATATCATTTAACTAAACATCAATTAGATTTTACAAACAGATATATTTACTGAGAATATATAGTAAGGACAGCAGTACAAACAGCTCATCCTTGCCCAAATCAGGAGCACGTTCTCATTTGTTCTTGGGGAGAGTGGGCCCCAATTTTTTTGAGAGTGGGATCAAATTTAAGACAGTTGCTACAAGTCACTTGCCCATACCAAATACACTTCTGAATGCAGCATTTCTAATGGACAAGTGTAATGGCAAACATAGAAGTAGTTCACACCTTGGTTCAACTATTGAATTAACACGTTGTTTCAGTTCAAGTTTCTTTTTAGACTTGTATCAAGTCTGTTAAGAAATAGTATGTGTGGGGGGCGGCTAGGTGGCGCAGTGAATAGAGCGCCGGCCCTGGAGTCAGAAGGACCTGAGTTCGGAGCCGACCTCCGACACTTAATCCACACAAACAAAAACCTAGCCGTGTGACCTTGGGCAAGTTACTTAACCCCAATTGCCCTAAAGGGGCGTCTAGGTGGCCGCAGTGAGTAAGAGCGCCGGCCTTGGAGCTGGGATGACCCGAGATCAGATCCGGCCTCAGAAAATGAGCACCCACGCATAAATAATGACTAGCCATGTAACCTTGAGCAAGTTACTTAACCCCAATTGCTTAAAAAAAAAATAGAACGTGTGAACCCCACAACTTGTGAACCCTAGAACTCATGAATTCCTGAAATAGGAAGGGGAGGAGCTAATGACCATATATAAGGAGAGACCCAGGCTAGAGACAGCAGAACTGAGAAGAGGACTCTTGTGGTAGAGTCAAGGAGAGAACTTGTGGTATCCTGGCACACTGTTTGTCTGCTCTGTCTGTGTTGATGTTTGTTTGTGATACTTTGTACAGAAGCCCTGGGACCTTACTGGAAGTCCTGAAAGAGGATTTTCTGGTTGTATGTTTACAGAAATCCTGGAGGAGGGTTTTGAAGGTCCTGGGACTTTACTGATGTTTTGTGCTGACCTCTTGGACCTTGTTTGTGGGTCTATGTTGATTACTATGTTGATGATTTTTGTTGAGTTCTAAAACCTTGTTGGTGGGTCTGAGTTGATTTCACAGGCAGATAGTGAATTGATGATGGTGCCAGCAATGTGCATGAATATTATTGTGGCTCTGTCAAGCTTTGTCTTCCCAGAAACAGGAACTGTGAAAGACTTGAGGTGGACTGGACACTGAGCTTCAATGTGGAATGGGAACTGGACAAAGAACTGGACAAGGAGCTAGACAAGGAACTCAAGGAACTGGGAGCTGCCTGCCTTTGAACCCAGGTGACAGTTGGAGCTGGGTCTGTGGAAGAGGAACCATGGAAGCTGAGAGCCAGCCTCAAGTCAAGCTGAAAGAAGACTCTACTGAGATACTGTGTTCTGAGAAGATTATGATTAACTGTGACCTAGGAGTAGAGAACTTTGACTTTTGTACTTTGTGGTTGAATTAAGGATTTTGTGATTGACTAAATGAATTTACTTTGTTGAAAACTATGTGACCACTTTGGTGAAAACTATGTGATCATTTTAGTGATAAGTTGTTGAGTTGTGACAGGGTAAAAGCTGTATTTTGATTTTCTGTGATAAGTTGTAACATTGTGAATGCTGTACCTTGATTTTCTGTGAATGTTTTGCTCTGATTTGTTATTGAATAAATTGAGTTCGCTATACTGTTTAATCAGAACCTTGAAAGCTGTTCACAGCAGCAGTCCTCTGGAAAGCTACTTGGGCGTGGCTTTACAACAAGTTGCTCTCTGCTTTAGCACTTTTAGGAGATTATGGCTACTGGATCAATCTACTAATGGTCTGGATCCCCATTGCTCCTCTGGCCTGGGCAGGCAAACTAGGCCAGCAGACTCTGAAATGGACTCTAGCTCTTTGACCTCCAGTGGCTTTCCCAATCTTTCAGAGCTCAGTACACTCTATTCCATCTCCAATACTTCTCCACTCAAGGGGAATGCATTCCCATGCCACATGTCAGTCTGGATGAAGGGAACAGGTAGCTGGCAGAAGTGTTCTCTCTCTCAGCAATAGCAGGTCATATGCTTGCAGTTTCATGCAAGCCTTAGGTGAGAGAGGGCCAGACCCTACTTCCCCAACCAGATTGCTTGCCACCAGAGAAGGAAAAGGAATGAATTGCCCCCTTGGGAATCTTTTATATGCATTCCTATTTCTGGGTCAGCTGGCAATCAAATATTCATTTCTTTACTACTTTGTTAGCAGAGGAAACAATCATCAGATACCTGCCTGTGTTCCAAAGTCCATATGGTGATTGCATCAGGCCAAATGTGCCATGTATGAACATAAGAGCTGGGTTCTCATAGGTCAATTCACCATTTCATATGTGTATGTAAATGTATATGTATTAAATTGTGTGAGTGCACACAGTTTATTGGTATAAAATCTTGACAGTTTCTGCAGATGGACAGTGAGTTGGGCCTAAATTGCATAGGAAGAAAAGGTCAACTAGGCCTCATTTAGGAAGTTAAATATAGTATTTTCAGTGATTCAGATTTAAAAACAACCCAAACCTAATACCAACATTCTCCTAATAATGTTTTATGATTTTAAAACATGGTACACATGATTTTAGAATCAAAATCACAGGTAACCTAGTGTGCAATCACTTGACTGTCATTTTTAAATTTAATTTTATTTCATTTTCAATTCTATCAATAAGTATTTATTAAGTGCCTACTATGTGCTAGGCACTGAACAAGGCACTAAAGATATGGTAGTTGTTGTTTTAGTCATGTCTGATTCTTTGTGACCCCATTTGGGATTTCCTTGGCAGAATACTGGAGTCACCATTTCCTTCTTCAACTTATTTTACAGATGAGGAAACTGAGGCAAAGAGGGTTAAATGACTCGCCCAGGATCACATGGCTTATAAATGTCTGAGACCAGATTTTAACTCAGGAAGAGGAGTCTTCCTAACTAAGCTTTCCTCTTCAGCCTCCCAGCAGCAACAGCTTCTGCCTCCACAGAGGTTATTCCAAGAAAATCTAACTCTCCCTCTCTGGGGCAGCATTACCTTTCTGTTTCAGCCAACCCCTTCCTGTTACATCAGCAACAGGAGACAGGAGTGCATACCTTCTGTTTCCCCAACAGAGGCTTGATCAATTACTAAGTGCTAAGTACCTGCTACCTTTGCCAATACAAAGGGATCTTCAATTACCACTACAGGCTTCTGAATATCTTTGATACTATAATGGGATCGACTTACTGGTTTGGGGATTCAGTTTTCTGGTGTCTAAATAAATTCTTCAGTTCTACTCTCTATCTGGAGAGTTTGGTATATTTTGTGATCAAATGTCATGCGATACTTAGAGTTATGGTCTTTATCGTGATTGTGGGCACTGTAAATATTGCATTGGCGTTACCCACTGTACCACCTAGCCACCCTTAGAGTTAAAGTACAGAGAAAAACAATTCCTATTCTCAAGGAGCTTGGAGTGGCTAGGTGGTGCAATGATTAGAGCATCAGCCTGGAGTTGGGAGGACCTGAGTTCAAATCTAGCCTCAGACACTTGACACTAGCTGTCTGACCTTGGGCAAGTCACTTAACCCCAATTGCCCTGCCTTCTCCCCATTCCCCCCCCCAAAAAAAGGCAAAAAAAAAAAGAAAGAAAAACATGGATGAACATATTACCAGATGAAGATATGGAGGAGTTGTGATCTACACTGATGGCATATATGTGCCACAGCCATTGAGTTCACAGACCCATCTAGTCAGGCAATAAGCACTTATTAAGCACCTACTATGTGCCAGGCACCAGGCTAAGTAACGTGGATACAAAAAAAAAAGGCAAAAGAGAGTCCCTGCCCTCCAAGAATTCATAAAATAAAGACAAAAATGGTAAAACAAAAAAGGCAGCATGGTTGATTTCACAACAACCCTGAGACATAAGTGCTATTATTATTACCCCATTATATACTTGAAACTGAGAGAGTCAGAAGTTAAGTGACTTGCCCAGGGCCACAGAGCAACTAAGTGACTAAGGCTAGACTTGAACTCAGATCTTCCTGACTCTAGGCCCAACATTTTATCTGTTACACCAACCACTTTTAAGTGAAGATCCAGCATCTCCTATTTTAGCTCCTAATCACAGAGGAAGAGACTGAGAAAAGGTTCTTCTGTTACTCTAGTGAAAAGGAAGATCCAGGGAGAGATATGCTGGTAAATGTTTAAGAAGCAGCTCTTCAAGGGAAAAAAATATAACCAGAACACACTTTTAAGTTCAATCTGCATTATTAGAATTTCCTGCATTCCTGTCTTAAGTCCAGACAATCAACAAAACAATAAATCAAGTCTTGATTTGTAGTGTTTGCCAATTTCTGAGATATAAATGCTCACAACAAACATATAAGCATCCAAGCACATCCCAAATCCAAGGCTAACACTCTATCTTTGTCTAACCCTCCCCCTTTGTCTCCCACCACACACCTCATTGAAATCCTTGGCTTTCAAAGACACTGTGGAATATCAAGGAAAGAGGTGAAAAAGTGAAAAAAGCTACATGCTTATCCTTATCCTAAGCTCTCTGATGAATAAATTGCCAGAACAGATTTCCACTCTTTCCAGTAGCTAAGCAGAGGCAGTGTGGGTAGCGTACTGGACTTGTAACCAATAAGACCTCTATCCTAGACTCTTAGTAGTTGTGTGACTGTGGGTAAGTCAATTAACTCCTCAGATCCTCAGTTTCCTCATCTGTAAAGAACTTCAAAGTCATACTCATAGATTTAGAGAATGAAGAAGTGTGTTTTGTTTTGTTCTGCAGGCAATCTGGGTTAAATGATTTGCCATGGGTCAAGCAGCTAATAAGTGTCTGAGGTCTGATTTGAACTCAGGTCCCATGTTCTATCCACTGCACCACCTGAAGGGGTGTGAAAGGTCCTCTAGCTTAACCTCCTCATTTAAGTGACTTTCCCAGGTAGTATGTAATAGAGCTAGGATTCAAACTCATGTCTTCTAACTCCGAATCCAGTGCTTTTCCCACTGTACCAAGCTGCTACCCTGATAAATGTCAGTTATTATTATCTGGATCTCAGGAGCCTGCCTCTGTTGCCATTTCTGTGCTGTGGTGACCTGCCAAAGAACCTCAGGGGTCAGAGGTGGAGGTAGAATAGACCAATGGAGAGAGAGCGACATTTCAATGGGAGTTTGCCCTCTGGCTAACGTGGTACGCTGGGAAAAGCACTTGTGAGAGAACTCAGAAGACCCACCCTCAAACCCTGACACCATAGCTAATCCACTAAGTGACCTCAAGCAAATTAGTTAACTCTGAGCCTCAGTTTCCTTATCTTTAAAATAAGGAGGTTGAATCTGAAAGGTCCCTTTTCCAGCTTTGACAGTCTATGAACTAGAGCCAGCCTAGTAGCTTTCAGCCTCCCTGCTTAGAGGTGAGCTGCATTTTGTCTCCCTGTGACAAGCAAGTCTCAAATTCTATTTTAGCTTATTGCTTTGCAAACACAGTTTTGTTTTGTTTCATTTTGTTTTGTTTGGGGAGGAAAAGGAAGGTGTTGGAGCAAGATGAAAGATGTCAAATACAAAATGCCAGTTAAAACAAGATGTCTTCTTTTCCATTCTTTCCCAGCAGAGGAAGCTAGGGGAAGCCCAAGCAATAAAGCTTAAGAAAAAGATGGCATCTCTGACAAGCAACATTCTTCAACCCAATTTTCTCCACACCTTTCCCTGGGAAAGCAGCCCCTGAATAAGAGCCAGGCTGGCTCAGAGCTTTGGGAAGGAAGGAAGGCGGGCAAAAAGGATGGTTTATTCTCTAACAGGCGGCATTGCTACCCTTCAGGTCCTGGCCCCTCCAATTAGGAAAGGGGTGGGGTAATTTCCTGGCTGGGGGTAAGGGACTCTAGATTTTAAGCTGGGCAGTACAAACCATGTTGGATAACTGAAAACTCATCAGTAAAATGAAGGAAGAAGGCGGGGGAGCAGAGGGAAGACAGTCTGAGTTGGCAAAGATCCAGATGCCAGGGGGACAGGCACTAGCAGGGGAAAAGGGTGGGGGAGGGGGTGTTTCCTGTTTTTGAAGAAGAGGACAGAGAAAGAAAAATGCCACTTTTTTCCCTTGTCAAAAGGAGGCAGGGCAATTTACTTTCCCATCAAGCTGGGACCAGATGTCTTTTGCTATTTCCCAATAAAAAGGAAAGAAGAGAAGGAATAAGAATGGACATTTGAGAGCTTATTGTACTGCCCTAAACATCACAAGGATGCCCTGCCCCAGGACCCTGTCTTAAGAAGTACATAACATGCAATTTTAACATCCAAGTCAAGAAAGCACCCCTTTCAATTCCCCCTTCTTTGCCTCAGGAGAATATGATAGATGTGAAACACTACATAAAATTGTATCAAATTTTTTTGATGTTTGTTAGGTTTTCCAAATTTTCTGTTGGTGGTGGTGGTGGTGTCCTTATAAGGGAGGGAGTAAGGGGAGAAGAGAGAAGGATGCATTGGGAAATGTAGCTGATAGAAAAACAGATGTCAATTTAAATTTTTTTAGAGAACAGAACACGTAATTTTAATAAGCAAACTTTGGCCCCAAAGACAGATGAGAAGATCCATCTATCCTTCTTTTTAGAGGAAACGTTGTAGGGAAATGTTGCATATTCTCTCACTCAGTTGATGTGCTGGTAAATTTCACTGAACTGCATTTTTTTCCCTTAGTTTTTGTTATGAGGTGACTTTCTGAGTAAGGTTGAGGGAGGGATATATTCTAAAATGAAGGTGATATAAAAACAAAAGATAATAATAAAATTTTTGAAATTTTAAGAAAAATACAGAAAAAGATCATCATATGAGTTGTAGCTTAGAGAAGAAAGCAGAAAAAAAGAAAGAGAATGGAAAGAGAAGAAAAAAACAAAAAATAAGAGAAAAAAAGAATGAAACAGAAAGGAAAAAAGGAAGAAACAGAGAAAGGATGAAAGAGAAAGAAAAGGAATTTGAGAGAAAAGAATAAGAGAAAAAGAAAAGAAGGAAGGAAGGAGACATCCTAGGGGATATTCAGCTGTTCTAGTCACTCCTTAGCTCTAGGAATCTCTTAAAGTCTCCACCCAGAATGGTACAAAGCAGACTTGAACTCAGCTGCTTAGGGGTGGGGAAAACTTATTCCCATGACAGAAGAGGGAATGAAAAAAATCCTAGAGCATCTTCTGGGAAAACAAAGGGACTATCTTTGGGCAGTCTACCAGGCTACCTATTCAGCTACCACCTTCCTCTGCTCTGTTCAACCTCCTGTGAACATGAACTTCCCTTGCTTTTTATGGCAAGCTCCTCTCCCATCCCACCCCCATTTATTTTTGTCTTCTCAAACTCTATCCCAAGCCCAGATGAAGATGGAGATAAAAACAGTCACACATCTTGTGTGCCTCTAGCCTGAGCCTGAGCCTGACCCGTAGAACTTAAGAATTCCCTTTGTGAGCACTGTCTCATGAAATCCTCGTGGAGTTCTCTTGTGAGATACTGGGGAAAGAAAAATAGTCACCCTCCCCATTATATAGATGGAAAAACTGAAGCCCGGAAATGGGACTTGTCTAGGGTATAAGGTCACAGATCCAATTGGTGATAACACTAGGAAAGTACTGTTCTTGATCTGCAGTGCAGAGGTCTTCATGGCTCATCCTAGTGATTACTGTCTCTACTACTGAGTTTACTGGAAGTTCTGAGAACTTGGGGGGGGGTGCAGAATAGGGGGTGGAGTAAGGAGACCCAGAAGAAGAGAATTCTGCTGATGAGCTCTGGACCTGGAACTCTGCAGCATTGTGGTCCCCAGTATTGCTGAAATATCAGTTCCTGGTTTCACCTTCTCCCCTAAACCTGGATTCCCACTGATTCCTCTTGGAGTTAGTCTAATAACAGAGAAGTAGGGGAAGGGTTCTTCCCCTAACCTCAAGGGAAGACTGGGTGGGGGCTCCCCCAGAGCAGGATGGCTTTGTTTATGGGGGCACAGTTATCTGCAAGCCCAGTCTAAGGAAGGATTGGAGGGGGGAGCAGGGAAGCAGGGAGGGAAAGAATGTAAACAGTTCCTGGAATGTTGGTTCTCTTCTGGGAGGTGGGGGGGAGTAGAAGGTTCCCTGGCTTTCTCAGAAAGGTTCTCCCCTTAACCTTTCCTAGACTCCATAAGTATATCCAAGAGGCAGTAGGAGGAGGCCTCCAAGTCCCTAAATGCTGGCATTGTCCCCTGTGCCTTTAGCAACACGGTCTTCCCCCAGGGGTCAGGGTGGTGGGATTTGGGGAACTGAAGAGCTCAGCTAGGGGTAAGATTTTACCCTGGTCCCTCCACCCCCATCAGCCACTGCTCCAGGAAGGAGAGGGAGGGGTGGGTGAACTGGCTGGAATCTGTTTTATGTGGTGCCAGTGATAGGGTCTAGGGAAGAGAAGATGCAGTCATTGTTCTTGGGAACCAATACAGAATTGTTTATACACACAGTGTCCAAAGACACACATTGCAATGGGGCCATGAAGGCAGAGGTACTTCCCACACACTGTCCAATGTATAACAATAAATTCCATACTCCTTAGCCTGGCATACACCTGTTCCTGTTCATGTACTTTCTGCTCCAATCAAACTGTTACCCTTCACCATCCTTTATTTTCCCACCTATTCACCAAACTTAAAAGGGCTCCCTTACCATTCCCTACCTTTTGAGATTCCACCTATCCTTCAAGGCCCAGTTTATCTTCATGTCTGCTGCCAATGGAGCATAATGCTTTGCAAACAACAGGCACTTGATAAATATAGAAGTAATGAGCATGAACATAAATCCAACAGACATACACACACATATATATAGACATAGATATAGATGTAGTATAAATCAGGTATACCTGTATATGTGTATATGTATATATGTACATGTGTGTATGTGTCCAGGTTAAGGATGATCAATAGGCCTCAAACCCCTCAGTAGGTTAGGGGGGTTTCTACCCCAAGATGCGAAGACTTCCCCTAAAGAAATTAGCAGATGAGAACAATTTTTTCCCATGGCTGCTGAAGCAGGCGCTGTAGAGCACTTGGAGCCTGATTAGATATCTAAGTCCTCAAGGTCATTCACTGCATCCCAGGCCATCAGCAGTCGTCCTGACTTCTGTCCTGCCACTGGGCTTCCATGACTCTGATGGAGATAGTGAGGCTGATGACTGTGCAGCTCTGCCTCACTTAAATCCAATCCATGCCCAAGTTAACACATCACTCTGTGATGTCATTGGTTCTCTTCAAAATGAAGGGAAAACACCAACATGTACTATAGTAGTTGTTGTTATTCAGTAGTGTCAGTCACACCTGACTCTTCATGACCCTATATTATATAGTATATGTTGTATATGCAATATACTACATATACACATTATATATAATATATAGTATATGTGTAAAATAGTGTATATATAATCTACATTATATATATACTACAGTATATAATGTAGTGTATTTTCCCTAATATAAATTGTACTATATTATAGCACACATAATAGAATATTATAGCAAATATGTTATATATGCTATAATAAAATATCTGCCCCAATGGACTATAATGCTTTGCATATAATAGGCACTTAATAAATGTAGAATGAACATGTACATACATCCAACAGACATATATAATATGCCCATATGATATATATGTAACATAGCATATATTACTATATACCTACACATATACTATACATTACTATATATTGTATACAGCATGTACAGGGGGTATATATAGTATATGTTATATATACACAATATATACAATTTGGATACTATACAAAGAGCATAATATTGTATATAGACTATATAGATATTATGCCTATTATATATAATATATTGTATATACAGATATTCCTTCGACACCATGACTTTCCCCATCACCATTTTGATATATCATGGATTGGCATAAGAAATTTTGTGAACCACAAAATAGAGTGTACTGTATCAGTATACAGTATATGGTATGTAATATAGTTATGCAATTATATATGCCATATAGTATATAATATTGTGTATATACTATATATACAATGTATCATATATAATATACAGTGTATATACATATATAAAACATGACATTTAGATGCACACAAGTACATGGGAATTTTGAGGGAGTTTTGTGGGAGCTGCAGATAACACACAAAAGCCAGCAGATGACACAGAAAAAGTTTAGAAGCTCACAAATGCATAAATATGAATGTGTATATATATATATATATATAGTATTGTATAATATCAACATATTTTATCTTTCAGTACCATAATAATTCAGACTTTTTCTCTGGTACAAAGGAAGGGCCAAAAATTTTATGCAGATTTTCCAGATCATGCCCCTAACTCCTGTGATGTGGAAAGGATAACTTCATAGTATATAAGTTATATATCATACTATATAAATGCTATAGTATGTAACATGGTATGTATTCTCTAATATATGATACTATATTATATGCTGTGATATAGTATATAGTATACAATGTATAGGGCAGCGAGGTCGTATAGTGGATAGAGCACCAGGCCTGCAGTCAGGAAAACTCATCTTCCTGAGTTCAAACCTGGCCTCAGGCACTTATACCTACTTAGCTCTGTGACCCTGGGAAATTCACTTAACCCTGTTTGCCTCAATTTCTTCATCTGTAAAATGAGTTGGAGAAGGAAATGGCAAAACACTCCAGTATCTCTGCCAAGAAACCCCTCAATGGGGTCATGAAGAGTTGGACAGAACTCAAAACTGAACCACAAAACATAGTGTAAAATAGATATTATATAATGTATGGTATATAATATAGATTTGCAATTATATGGTATATAGTCACAGTTTCACTATATCACGGGTTGGCATAAGAAATTATAGTGTACAGTATACAGTGTACAGTATATAACATAGATATGCAATTATATGTGGTATACAGTATATATAGTTGTAATGGTTATGGGATTTGAAGATCTTCTATGCCCCTTGAACTTGCTGACGTAGCAGGAAGGAGTGGGGCAAGAGGAAGCAGGAGCCAAGCTAGAGTGTGTATAGTGACTGGAAGTGTGGCAGCGGCAGCAGCAGTTGAAGCAGCAGCAGTGGCAGTGGCACAAACTCCTTTTTTTGGGGGCCAGCCAGAATTTCTGCTAAGGACTCCTGCTGAGGACTGCCAGGGTCGGGAACTGCAGGCAGGTGGGGGGAGAGGGGGATGTTGGAGCTCCTGGGAGCAAACTGCATGGATGCTGAGCAGTTGCTGTGAGTGATAAAAGGAGGTCTTTGCCTGAGGTAGCCTGTTCTGTTTTGAAGGCTTGAGAATGTGGGTGTTAACTACATTAACTATGTGTGCCAACTTCATAACTAATGTGATGCCTTTGACTTTGTGGTTTTGGGACTCAGTTTTCTGGTATTTGAATAAATGTTCTAGTTTTGTCTCCCAAGTAGGAAGCCTGGTATATTTTGTGATTAATAATGATATCAGCATATTTATAGTTACTGTAGGCATTGTGAATATTGCATTGTTGATAAAATAGTATATAATATTATATATACTATATATACAATGTATAGGATATAATATACCTATATATAACATATAAAATACAAGACATTTATATGCACACAATTATTTAGGATTGTGTGTTCATGGTACAGTCCAGCCAAACTGGCTTTCTTACTCTTCTTCACAAAAAGCACCTCATTTTCATCTCTATGACCTTGAACTGGGTGTTCAGTATGTCAGAATGTTCAGTTTCCTCTCTACCACTTCTTAAAATCTCTAGCTTCCTTCAAGGTGGCTCAAGCCTCATCTTCTACTTGAGACTCTCTAGGTGCTAATGCCTTGCCCCTCAAAATTCTCGAGTATGGAGGCTGCTGATTAGTGAGGGTCCAGTCCACAAACACATGGTTCTGTTTCTGTGTTTGTTGCATACTCTTTCTTGATCCTAGTATGTATAATAAATATCTGGCTTTCTTATTGTTGTTCATAAAAATCATCCTATTTCTATCTCCATGCCATAAAACTGGCACCTGAGATGGAACTAGCAAGGTTGTGAGGCTCAAAAGGAAAGGACCATTAGTGACTCAGCAACTGGAGTCTAGAATAGTGTGCAGCTATCAGCATAGCAGGTAGTTTGAGTCCATAACAGCAGCTGAACCCAGGGAGACTCCATCCCTGAGGAGCAACCTGCTTGACCTAGCCCAGCAGAGAATCACCTCCAGATCCTCCAGACTCCAGGACCAGTGTTCTATCAACTGTGCCACCTACTCACCCCTCTTATTTGTATTCTTAACACTTAGGACAGTACCTGGTACATAGTAGGTGCTTACTAAGTACTTTTTGAATTTTTTTAGGAGTACATTTTCGTAGTTCCATCTTTGCTATCTTTTCTCAATATCCTTTTGTAAAAGTTAATTGATATCAGTGGAATAATTGATATTGAGAAGATATCAACTAGTTAGATAATATTAGGGAGGTTAACTGGCAATTGATGTTGGGGAGAACACACCAGATGGAGATCAAGAGCAATAACATTAGAAACCCCCAGAAACCCTGGGGCTTACTCCTAGAAGTAGGAGGGAAGAAATAACTAATCTTCCTCTGGGAACCTGACCCACCACTTTGAGAGTAGGTTGGGGGTTGGGGGGAGATGGGACAGCTAGGTGGCACAGTGAATAGAGCACCAGCCCTGGAAGCAGGAGAACCTGAGTTCAAATCCAGCCTCAGACTCTTAACACTTACTAGCCATGTGACCTTGGGCAAGTCACTTAGCACCAATTGCCCTGCTTTCCCCCCTCAAAAAAAAAAAAGAGAGAGAGAGAGAGTGGGTTGGGAGGGTGAGCCCAGAGCTACATAGCCATTTTGTATGTATTTGTATAGGCTTATATGTGTATGTGTTCTCTCTTCTCATCAGAGTATAAGCTCTTCGAGGATGAGAATTTTTTTCACTTTCTGTCTTTATGTCCCAGTGTCTAGAATACGTGTCTAGAACCTAGCACATGGTAGGTCCTTTATGATCGCTCACTGATTGTTTAATATAGAGAAAAGAATGCTGAAGGCAGATTTTTTGGGTCATTTTTCAGTCATTTCTGACTCTTTTTTTTTCTTTTTGGAGGGCAATTGGGGTTAAGTGACTTGCCCAAGTTCACATGGCTAGTTTGTGTATGCATATGTATGTGCGTGTGTGTGTGTGTGTGTCTGTGTGTCTGTGTGTGTCTGTGTGTGTGTTAAGTGTCTGAGGCCGGATCCGAACTCAAATCCTTCTGACTCTGGGCTGGCACTCTACTCACTGCGCCACCTAGCTGCCGCCTCATTTCTTTTTTTTCCTTTTTTTTTTTTGGAGGACTATTGGGGTTAAGTAACTTGCCCAAGGTCACATGGCTAGGTTTTTGTTTATGTGTGTTGTGTCTGAGGCCGGATCCGAACTCAGGTCCTTCTGACTCCAGGGCTGACGCTCTACTCACTGCGCCACCTAGCCGCCCCTGCCCCCTCATTTCTGACTCTTTATGACCCCACTTGGGGTTTTCATGGCAAAGAGACTGGAGTGGTTTGCCATTTCCTTCTTCAGTTCATTTGACAGATGAGGAAAGTAAGGCAAACAGGGTGAAGTGACTTGCCCAGAATCATACAGTGCAAATGCCTAAGGCTGGATTTGAACTCACACCTGACTCTGGGTCTGGCACTCTATCCATTGCACCACCCAATTTTCTCTTACTAACTGTGTGACTTTGGAAATGTTTGCCTCCCTTCCCTAGACCTCAGTTTCCTCATCTGCCAAATGAGAGGGCTGGGTTGGATGATATCTCAGTTTCCCTCTAATAATTCTCAGAATCCTGTGGGTCTAAGTGGTGTTCACGCACATCCAGATGCATACACATACGGATAAATCCAATGGCTTTACCACTACGTAGTGCACATCCTGTTGACTGAACTAAGAATGAAAAGCCAAGCTTCATTGTAACACCAGGTTACAACCCCAGTGAAGAAGTGGAATGAGGGTCACGGGGCCCACACTCTTGGCTGCGTCTGCATCCCCTCATGTCTCAGTACTGGTGCTAGTAGCACTGAACTGCAGATCTTGGGTTTTTCGTGGGAAAGTCCTTTTAAAGCATGAAAGACCGAGCAGCCTAAATTAAGCCTAGCACATCCTCCTCCTTGGTCAGAGGGAACAAACTGCTGGCTAGCCAGTTCTCCACATGTCGTTGTTTTGGTCTCAGAGGGAAACTCCTCAGGCTAGGCCTTGATCTTCCAAGAGGGAAACTGAGAAATAAACAACCCACTTTTTTTTAGCCTTAACTACTCAATCAATAAGTATTTATGAACTGTCTACTTTGTGCTAAAGGCTCTGTACTGGGCACCTGTGACACCATAACTAAGAGAAATGTGCGCTTTCAGATGCATCCACGTGACCAATGGATCCAAGAGGCATTAGATTGATTCTGCATGGCCCCAGCAGGCAGCACTAAGACCAGTGGGTGGGAGGTGCTATATAGAATATCAGAATATAAGAGAAAACTTTGAACAGCTGTTGTTCAGTCCTTTCAGTGTATCTGACTCTTTGTGACCCCATTGAGGTTTTCTTGGCAAAGATCCTGGAGTGATTTATCATTTCCTTCTCTAGTTCATTTTGCAGATGCAGAACTGAGGCAAACGGGGTTAAGTGACTTGCCCAGGATCACACAGCTAGTAAGTGTCTTGCAGCTTGATTTGAACTCAGGTCTTCCTGATTCCAGGATTAGCACTCTATCTACTGCTCACTCCTAACAATTAGAGCTGTCCAAAAGCAGATCAGGGCCAGCTAGGTGGTATAGTGGATATAGCACCAGGCCTGGAGTCAGGAAAACCTGAATTCAACTCTTGTCTTACTAGCTTACTAGCTTATACTTACTCCCTGGGCAAGTTACTTAACTACAATTTGCCTCAGTTCCTCATCTATTAAATGGGGACACTTTAGAGAAGGAAATGTCAAGCCCCTACACTATCTTTGCTAAGAAGTGAGACATCAAGAGTGAGATATGACAGAATAACAAAGGCAAAACAAGCTGCCTTAGGAAGTAATGGGTATCCTAGCCCTAGGGGCCTGTCAGCCCTAGAGGCAAATGACCATCCATCTGGGATATTTGAGGTGTAGGTTTGGGTGTGGTGCTCAGGTGTAGGTTTGAACTAAAAGGGTTCCAGAGTCACTTTAAACTATAAGTCTTTGAAAAGATAGTTCACAAAATAAGGCATGTGCTGGGTATAATTTTAGCATCTTGGTATAGAAGAAGGAGCACTGATTGAAACATAAGGTTTTCAGGGGCGGAGCCAAGATGGCGGAGTAGAAACAGCTCATCCAAGCCACTCTGCCCCCAGATTCCCCCCAAACTATGTAAAAGGGGACTCTGAACAACTTCTGGAGCCCCAGCACCCACAGAATGACACAGAGAAGCTAACCGACCACTGAGGACAGCCCAGCAGCTCTGCAGGAAGGACCAGCGCAGCACTCTGGGAGCCGGCAGCGCGCCACGCGCAGAGCGAAGCAGAGCTTAGCAGAGCCCAGGTCCGCGTGAGCCGAGGTTTTAGCCCCAGGGCGGCAGGGCCAGCAGCCGGCTGGAGGAACCCCAGAACACCAGCAGCTGTGGCGACTCCAGAATTATCAACATAGATATGCCTAGGACAAAGTAAGAGGTTAGTGTCCTATGGACTTTGGGACCTGTATTTGGGGAATGCGTCAGCTCCCTCCCCTGGGGGCTAGAAGCCTCTGAGGAGACACGCCATTTTGTAGTTTTCAGAGGCAGCTCCAGCTCCTGGCCTGCAAATTAATTGTAGGGAGATCCAGCGATCAGTCTTGGGGGGTAATCGCTCTTGCTTTAACCTCCCTGGATCTGGATTGTGATCTAGGGTGGAAGTTGTGGGTGGGTTTATAGCTTGCCAGAAACGGAAGTTGCCCCCCACACGTTCGGGACGAAAATTCCTCTATCTGGCCTTAAAGCCATAGTGTGGCAACAAGCCCAAAAGTCAAGCAATTAAGTGGCAACATGCCAAGGCAAAGGAAACAGAAAAATGCAACCCTAGACTCCTATTTTGGGGCATAGAGCGGGAAAAGGACTGTGAGGTCAGAAGTCCTGCTCCAAAAGCCCCAGGGGAAAATATGAGCGGGTTGCAGGCCATAGAGGACCTTAAGAAGGACTTTAAAAATCAAATAAGAGAAGTGGAGGAAAAATTCGAAAGAGAAATGAGAAGGATGCAGGAAAAGTATGAATGAGGGTCAACAGCCTGACTGAGGAAAACAACTCCTTAAAAAATAGACTAGCTCAAATGGCAAAGGAGGCCCAAAAGGGCAATGAGGAGAAGAATGCCTTAAAAAGTCGAATTTGCCAGATGGAAAAGAATCTCAAAAGTTCACTGAGGAGATTCATTCCTTCAGAGTTAGACTGGAGCAAATGGAAGCTAATGACTTTATGAGAAATCAAGATGCTGTTAAGCAGATCCAGACAAAAGAAAGATTAGAAGGCAATGTGAAATATCTCATGGGAAAAACCACTGACCTGGAAAATAGATCCAGGAGAGACAATTTAAAAATTATTGGACTACCTGAAAGCCATGATCAAGGAAAGAACCTAGAAATCACCCTTCAAGAAATTCTCAAGGAAAATTGCCCTGATGTTTTAGATCGAGAGGGCAAAATAGAGGTTGAAAGAATCCACCAATCACCTCCTGAAAAAGATCCCAAAAAGAAAACTCCCAGGAATATTATAGCCAGGTTCCAGAATCCCCAGATCAAGGAGAAAATACTACAAGCAGCCAGGAAGAAACAATTTCAATATTGTGGAAACACAATCAGAATAGCCCAGGACCTGGCAGCTTCTACACTGAGGGATTGAAGGGCATGGAATACGATATTCCAGAGGGCAAAAGAACTGGGAATGAACCCAAGGGGTCACCTACCCAGCAAAACTGAGTATTTTGTCTCAGGGGAAAATATGGTCATTCAGTGGAATAAAGGAATTTCAAGCACTCTTGAGGAGAAAACCAGAATTGAATAGAAAATTTGACATCCAGACACAAGAAGCAAGAGATGCCTGAGAAGGTAATCAGGGAAAGGAAATCAAAAGGAACTTATCAAAGTTGAACTATTTACATTCCTATATGGAAAAACAATAACTGTGACTGATGATATCTTTCTCACTATGAAAATAATGGAAGAAGGGTGTGTGGTCATATGAATACATATGTGAATGTGTGTGTATATGGATAGAGGGCATAGGTTGAATTTGTTGGGAAGGGAGAATACTCAAGGGATGAAATTATGAGGTGAGAGAGGAAAGTGGCAAGAGGAGATGAGGAAAGACAGGGTAGGGTAAACTATCTCATGTAGAAGAAGCAAGGGGAAGTGGTTGCAAGGGAGGGGGAGAATAGGAAGGGGAAAAAAAGGCAAATCCAAATTCTCATTGAATTTGGTTCAGGGAGAGAATGACATACATACTAAATGGGATATCTCAACCTGCAGCAGAATAGGGGGAAGGGGGATGAGAGGAGGGATGATTGATGGGGGGCATCCTTGGGGGGAGGGGAGGTTGGAAGTACCCACTATAGAAGAGGGACAGGATCATGTGGGGAATGGACCAGGTGGGGGGTGGGATGAGTGGGAGGGAATTGTAAGCAGCCTTGTCCAATATATCTACTATGATAATGTTTTGCATAGCTAGACATGTACAACATATACTGAATTACTTATCTCCCAAGAGGGAATGGGTGACAAAGGAGGAAGGAAATGGATCTGAAATTTGAGGTCTTAACATTAAATGTTTCAAATATATATAAATACTATTGTTAATACTCTTTTGCTTATAATTGGGAGATAAGATGTGCAGGCATTGGGACACAAAGATTCACCTTCCTCTAATGGAAAAGTCGAAGGGGGTGTGGGAGAAGGTATGGGAGAGAGCAGATTGGAGGAAGCGATATCTTGTGGGACTGCTATTCTGGGAGGTTGGGTAGGGGAATAACGGGGGGAAAATGATTGTAACTCAAAATCTGGTGGAAATGATGTAAAACAGAAGTTAATAAAGCATTTGTTTAATAAAAAAATAAAAGAAACATAAGGTTTTCTGCACTGGACTTTGAAGGACAAATAGAGGCTGAATGGCTATGCAGGCCAGAGAGATCTTCCCAGAGTTAGTGAGGCACAGAGCACAGAAGAATCCACAAAGTGTGCTTGCACAGAGGACATGGAGTTGACCAATTTGACTAGAGTGAAGGGTATATGCCAAGGGGAGGAGTTGGTCATCTAGGAATGATAACTTGAGGATCTAATGGTCCATCTGCATGCTGATCATTGGGAGTGAGAGGATTGGAGGGCCATAAAGAAGCACCTTCAGGGGGAAAATGTCCTATCTCACAATCCTGTGGGTTTATTCCTAAAATTCTGTCACTATAGTTCCAGAGGCCTCATGATAAAAAACAAATGCTCTCCACCTCCAAAGAGAGAACTGAGGAATTCTGAGTGGAAATTGAAGCATAATTTTCTCGTTTTCTTTATTTTTCTTGCTTTAAAAAAAACATGACTAATATGGAAATAGGTTTTGCATGATTTTACAGTTGATATCATATTGCTTGCCTTCTCTGTGGATGGGGGAGAGAATTTGAAACCCAAAACCTAAAAAGAAAACTGTTTAAAATAAATAATAAATTGAAATTTTTTTTAACTTCTGTCACCAGAAATGTATTCCTTTGGCTTAAGCTTTTTCTCCCTATTAAGCTGAAAACATTCCTGTGAAGTAGAACACATTAAGTTATAGCAGTCATTTGTACCTTAGTGGGAATGAGATACTTTGGTCATTTTCTGAAAGCAGGTTTTGATATGAATGATGGAGAGAGCTGGGAGTGCCTCATACCTGGGGAAGAAGGCCAGAGGGAAGAGGAACGCTAAAATGAAAAATAGGAAAATAAATTAGACAAGGGGGCAGCTAAGCAGCAAAGTAGATAGAGTGCCAGGCCTGGAGTCAGGAAGACTCATCTTCCTGAGTTCAAACCAACCTCAGACACTAACTGAGTGACCCTGGACAAGTCACTTAACCTTGTTTGCCTCAGTTTCCTCAGAAGAACATAACAAACCACTCTAGTATTTCTGCCAAGAAAACCCCAAATGGGGTCACAAAGAGTCAGGCACGACTGAAAAATAACTGGACAACAACAGCAAATAAGATAAATCATCTTCTCAATTTGACCCAGGGGCAACCCTTATAAAGGCCTTCTTTAAAAAACAAATAGGTTGGGGCGGCTAGGTGGCGCAGTGAGTAGAGTGCCGGCCCTGGAGTCAGAAGGACCTGAGTTCGGATCCGGCCTCAGAAACTTAACACACACAAAACAAAACAAACAAACAAACAAAAACCTAGCCGTGTGACCTTGGGCAAGTTACTTAACCCCAATTGCCCTCAAAAAAAAAAACAAAAAAAAAACAAATGGGTTGGGGAGGGGAGGGAGGGGGAGAAAATTTGAAACTCAAGGGATTGTGAACTGAATCTTGTAAACTAAAAGTAAACAAACGAATTAATAAAGACCAAAAAATAAAAAAAAAACAAAAACAAATAGGTGTCATTCCGTTATCTGTTGCTCATATCTTCGTGGGACATAGTTTATCAGATACACTTTCCAAGATCAAAGGGGTATTGATGGAATGGAAATTTTGATGGAGGATGGAGGAGAGAAATACATGTCTGGAACACCAAGTATTGTCCTGGAGGACAGATTCGGGGGGCGGAGCAGGGGAAGATGAAATAACTAGGTGTCTGGGAGGTCAAAGGGAAGAGGGGCAGTGAAGAAACCCAAAAAGAGAAAAGTCAAAAGAGCAATCAGTCAACAACTTTGGTTGTGGTGGGGTCGGTATCAGTAGTGATTATTGTTGTGGAAATGATAGTGATTATGGTGGTTGTAGTAGAAGATTGAAGAAAATACATTTCACCATTTTTCTTGGGCTTCCCAAGTTCATAATCTTCTTTAGCTACCAAACCTGAATACAGTCCCCAATGTACTGCAAGAACAAATATGACCCTAGTGAAAACAGTAATGGGAAGAAATGCCAGACTAATTAAAGTACACACAAAGGAGATCCATGCTGGAGGTCAGGGAGGGATTGATTCTCAAGATATTTGAAAGAGAAGATACCAAATGTTTGGATAAAACCTTGGAACTTAAATTTTTTTTTTAATATTTTTTGAAATTGTATTATTTATTTATTTTTAGCATTCTTTTGAAATTTTTAGTTCCAAATTCTTTCCCTTCCTCCCACCCTTCCCCCATTCACCAAAAAGGCAAGCAATATGATATCAATTACACATGTGAAATCATGCCAAACATACTTCCATGTTGGCCACATTTTTTAAAAGCAAGAAAAAATAAAGAAAGTGAGAAAATTATGCTTCAATTTGCACTCAGAGTTCATCAGTTCTCTCTCTGGAGGTGGAGAGCATTTTTTCATCATGAATCCTTTGGAATTGTTTTGGATTATTGTATTGATCAGAGTAGCCAAATCTTTCACATTTGATCATTATTACAACAATACTATTACTGTGCAAAATGATTTCCCAGTTCTTCACACTTCACTTTATATCAGTTCACATAGGTCTTGCCATGTCTTTCTGAAACCACTCCCTCATGATTTCCTACAATCATATGCCAACAATTTATTCAGCCATTCCCCAATTGATAAGCATTCCATTGATTTCCAATTCTTTGCCACCACAAAACGAGTTGCAATAAGTGTTTTTGTACATACAGGTCCTTTTCCCTTTTCTTCGATCTCTTTGGGATACAGATCTGGTAGTGGTATTGCTGGATCAAAAGGTATGCACAGTTTTATAGCCCTTTGAGTCCAGTTCCAAATTGTTCTCCAGAATGGTCCAACCAGTTCACCACTGCACCAGCAGTTCACCAGTATACCTATTTTTCCCTCATCCTCTCCAGCATGTCATTTCTCATAGGTATAAAGTGGTACCTTAGAGTTGATTTAATTTACATTTTTCTAATCTGTAGTGATTTAGAAAAATTTTTATATAACTGTGGATAACTTTGAGTTCTTTTGAAAACTGCCTGTTTTATCCTTTGTTTATCAGTTGGGGAATGGCTCTTATTTTTATAAATGTGACTCAGTTCCATACTCAATATATATACGAGAAATGAGTCCTTTATGTGTCTCTTATAAAATATTGTTTGATTCTGGTTTCTAATCCATTCTGCTATCCACTTCTGTTTTATAGGTAAGTTCATCCCATTCATATTCATAGTTATGATTATTAACTGTATATGTCTCTCCATCTCATTTTCTTCTATTTCTTCCTCTCTCTCTCTCCTTTTATACTGTGTCTCCTCAAAAGTCTATTTTGCTTCTAACCACTGACTCCCTTAATCTGCCCTTTCTTTTATCAACTCCCCCTCCCCTGTCTCTTATCCCCTTTTCTCGGATTTCCCAATTCCATAAGTTACATTTCTATACAAAACTGTTTGTATGTATATATACATATACATACATACATACATATATGTTCTTCCCTCTTTGAACCAATTCTGATGGGAGGAGAGTCAAGCATTGCTCCCTCCTCCCCATTTCCCCCTCCACTGTAAAAACTCTTTCTGGCATGCCCCTTTTATGTGAGAAAAATTTCCCCATTCTGCCTCTCCCTTTCCCTTTCCCCTAGTTGGTCCTTCTTTCTCACCCCCATCATTTTGGAGGGGGGAGACCATTCCAACATAATTGACTCATATCCATGCCCTCGGTCTATTTAAATTCCTTTTAAATGTTCTAATAATGATGAAGTTTTTAGTAGTTAGATGTATAGTCTTCCCATATAGAAATATAAACAGTTTAACTTTATTGAGACCCTTTCAATTACTCTTTGTTCATCTTTTTATGCTTCTCTTTAGTCTTTCACATTTGATCATTATTACAACAATACTATTACTGTGCAAAATGATTTCCCAGTTCTTCACACTTCACTTTATATCAGTTCACATAGGTCTTGCCATGTCTTTCTGAAACCACTCCCTCATCATTTCCTATAATCATATGCCAACAATTTATTCAGCCATTCCCCAATTGATAAGCATTCCATTGATTTCCAATTCTTTGCACCACAAAACGAGTTGCAATAAGTGTTTTTGTACATACAGGTCACATGGCTAGTTTTGTGTTAAGAGTCTGAGGATTTGCACTTAGGTCCTCCTGACTCCAGGGCTGGTGCTCTGTTCACTGTACCACCTAGCCTCCCCGTGCTTTTTCTTTTCTTTATTGCCTGTGCAATGGGGACAGTCATTTTTGAGTACCAAGACTATTAATCAAACAGTCATATTTTATAAGCTTTGTAAATATTTTTTATTTATTGAATATATGCATAACTATATTTGGAGATAATTGGAGATCTCACCTGTGTACATGGGTCTGGATTAGGATCATGCTGCAACAACTATTTTGAAACTCATTCCAGTATAGCACCAGGGAAATAAGTGGGGAAAAAATCCTGTGCCTCCCCAGGACTCCAAAGGACTATTCTGTATGGAAGAAATTAATCAGATATTCAAAATGCATCCCTGTGAAATTGCTGAAGATGGTTGTTTTGTTTTGTTTTGTTTTTTAATAGGGGAGAAAGTACAACAGGGACTGGTGAGCAGGAGTAGAGTATTTGGCTGATGAAATCCCCAAATGAAAGGAGTTAGGAGCCTGCTTCCAGAAAGACACAATGATATGTAAAGAAGGCACCGTGATTCCCAATTTGAAGTGTAGTAATTTTTCTGGTCTGCTAACCACATCATAAAGAGGAGCCTATTTGCCTGGCTATAGCGTCAGAATTGGCGTGCATAAAAAAAGGGACAAATCAGCCAAAGCAAATCTCATACTAGCATTCATTTTTCTTCCTGGCAGCATTTAAGGAAAGAAACTTTGTATAAGCCTCTGATAGCCAGAGGCTTCCCCATCTGAGACTAACATGTGATCCATGAATACAGGCCTTCTTTCTCTTTTGGCATTTACTCTTTCCTGTTTAGGTGAGGAAATATTGAATACGGCTTTAACCTTGTGAGCTTCAAAAGGTCAGAATGGTTAGCTTCCAAAAGGCTGGGAGCCTGTGTCTTATGCCAGGTTTTGTGGCAAGCCAGTGCAACGTTCTGACCCTGACATGCAACCTGAGGGATGGAACCTTGTGGTAGGTGAGATGAGGACTCATCTAGCTGTTGTACCACATCTGGAAGTGAACTGGCTAAGACCCATATTAACTTTGAGCCTACTATCCCCAGGGACTGAGGTGTTATAGGAAAGTCTGTGCCCCCAGGTATTAGGAAGGGACAGCGTGGGGAGAAGCTTGTAATATCTGTTTTTGCTGTATCTTCACAGTAAATATCCCTCTGTAAAAGTGAATTGATGTTTATTGGCTAATGAAACTGGAGTGCTAATCACTGGCAGTTAACATTGGGGAGAACACATCTGAATGGGGGCTTAAGTCAAATACTATCAGAGAAAGAAAACCCCAACTTATAGAGGCACCCCTAGAACCCTAAGGTAAAGATGTGGTCAGCCTAGCTCTGAGAAAGTGAGTCTAGTTTCTCACTATACACACATCAAGGGCATCCTTGCAAAAGGTATAAGAAGAAAACAAGCAGGCTTCCAAAAATGATAGTCACATTTTTACAGTTGCACAACTTACTGAAAGGTATAAAGAATATAAGACCCTGGGGCGGCTAGGTGGCGCAGTGAGTAGAGTGCCAGCCCTGGAGTCAGAAGGACCTGAGTTCGGATCCGGCCTCAGACACTTAACACACACACAAACAGAAACCTAGCCATGTGACCTTGGACAAGTTACTTAACCCCAACTGCCCTCCAAAAAGCCAAAAAAAAAAAAAAAGAATATAAGACCCTACTATGCTTTCTGTTTGTTAAACATAAAAAAATTGTTGATTCGGTAGAGCAAAACACCACCCTCCTTAGATGTTCTCCTCCAACAAGGTGTTACCATACATAGCTCAAAATCATACAGAATTCTTTAAAAAATGTAAAGACAGAGATAACTTTGTTCAACCATCCTTTGATTATTAATATCAAGTAAAGCATAATACAAAGAAAGATATTCTTACCAAAAAATGCTTAAGTAGAGAGTAAGTGATTCTGCTAGCTGGTACTAAAAAGAATATTTATGTGTATATATGCATATATACACATATACATACACATATGTGTGTATATACATACATGTACTGCACACATTCATATGTATGTATATTTACACATATACGTGTGTCATGTTTGTGTCTTTACATATCTATATATCTATAAACACACATCTATTTTCACATATTTCTACTTATATGTGTACACATACATATGTATGTGCATGTATAATGTATCTGTATGCTGTATGAATACATTTGTGTACACATGATATACGTGTGTGTTTGTATGTGCTTGTATGTGTACATGTTTTGCAATGTATACACATGCCCATGTTTACACATAGACAATTAGTTGTCACTATCATCATCACCAATCACCATCACCATCATCCTCACCACAACCACTTTGTTCCTTCCACTTACTTTGTCATAGTCATTGGTTATGTTACTTTCCTAGTCCTGCTTACTTCATGTTATCAGTTCATATAAGTCTTCTCATACTTCTTTGTATTCTTCATATCCTTCCTTTCCTGCAGAACAATAATATTCCTTTACATTTATGTAACACTATCTGTTAAGCCATTCTTCAATCAAAGGATATCTATTTTGTTTCCAGTTTTGTGCTACTATAAATAGTTTGGAGTATATTATTTTTAGTGGGATCTCTAATTTTAAAAGGATAGATATTTTAATCACCTTCTTAGTGTAATTCTGAATTATTTTTCAGAAAAGTTGGACCAGTTTCACAAATTCACAAACAGTGAATTAATGTGCCTGTTTTTCTACAGTACCTCCAACATTGAGTACTTCCATCTTTTGTCACCATTACCAATATGCTAGGTGTTGATTGTTGATTGATTGAAAAGGCCAAAGTGACTTCTAAAGATAACTCTTTTGTAGAGTGATTTGGGGTTTACAAAGCACTTTCTTCACTGTGACACTATGAGGTATTATTATATCTATTTGATGAATGAATCTTAGACTTCCAGAGGTGAAATGACCTACCCAAAGAGACATAGCTAATGTCAGAGATGAGATTCAAACCCAAGTTTTCTGAGTTAGAGCCTAGGGGCCTTTCCATTCCATTGTTCTAAGGTTCCAAGAAACTGGGGGGGAGGGGAGATTTTCTCGAAAGGAGAGAAAAACAAGTCTGATGTCACCAAGGAAACAAGATGGTAGACATAGCATGTGCTCTGGGGACTGGCCACTCAAACCAGGGGATAGTTGTTCATCTGGTCCCTTGAGGGTCTAGGACCCTTAGTTGTGGGAGAGCTTTCTACACTTCAAATCATTTCTGTCAACGTTGTCTTCCCTGCTTCCTCTCCAGCCCATCAATGTTCATTCCCTCCAAACAGGCTGAACTCTCCCAGCTAGAGCCTAAAGGCAATATGCCTCTCTTGTGGTTCTCCTGGCTTCTTCTTGGGCCTGATTAACCTCTCTCTGTGCAAACTACAGATCCTGAATGAGCTATTGAGCAAAGAACCAGGATATGCCAGCCAGGGCCTAGGGCCCACTGGCCTCATCAGCCTCAGTGGTTGAGTATGACTCTGGGAAGAGGATGGGAGTGGGGATGTTTATATCATGATGTCATTGCTATTGAAAGAGTCTCTCACTCTTCCTGCCTAGGGCTGGGTAATGGGCTCAGTAGCTGGGGCTGGGAGGAGACACAGCTTCCTGGGGGTATCACCCTGCATACTTAGGGAGCTGACGCCTTCCTCTTGGGCAGCAGCCTCACCCAGACAGGATGCTCGACTGAAAGTCAAGCACTAGGGAGGGCAGGACAGGAACAGCCAGTCAGAAAAATTAATTGATAACTCTTTGAGAGCAGAATCTTCTATTGGGCACACCTCTTCTAGACTCAAAGCCAAATTCCAGTGCCACCTTCCTTATCCACAGATCTGGTCATTCATTCATTCATTTATCAAGCATTTATTCCAGACCTCTTCAGTGCCAGGCACTGTGCTAAAGACTGAGGACATAAAAACAAACAAAAACAAAATAACCTAACAGTCCCTTCCTTAGAAGTGCTTGTATTCTCTTGGCCATTTCACTCTTCTGCTCAAAATCTCTCAATGGCTCCCCATTCAAGCTTCTTAAGCTGTCATTCAAGACCCTCCATGGTTTTTTTTCAGCCCTATGCTATCCTAATTCCATCCAGCTGCCGTATAATCCAGCTAAACTGTACTACTCCCCATCCCTGTACATGTCCGGTATTATCCTGTCTTCAGGTCAAGCATGGGACACTGAATATAGCAGGAACTTAAGAAATATTTATTAAATTAAATTGAATAAGCACTGGAAATACATGAAGATTCGTCATAGCATCATATCCAGGAATGACTGTGATATTAAAAGCAAAAGGAATCAATAAAATTTCTTTTTTTTTAATGTTTGGGAACAAAGAACAAAGAAGGGAGTAGGCCTGCTGGACCAGATGGTATAAAAGACAACAAAGAGAAGGCAGAACTATTCAGTTTATAGTTTGTTCCTGTGAAGCAGTGTTGATATATGTTGGAAAGAACCCTGCCTCGGAAGGCACAGAATCAAACCTACTTTGATGCTTCTTGAGATTTCTCATTTAACTGCCCTGGATCTTAATTTCCTCACCTCTAAAAAAAGATGATTAGATTACATGACTTCTGGGGTCTGTTCCAGAGCTAGGACCCTAGGATCTTCTCCTTCAAAGAGAATAATCTTTGGAATGGAAAAGCTACTTGAATCTCCAGCTGGCCACAGGACGATTCTCTGGAGGTCTGACTAGCCCTACAAACTCAGCTTGTCCAAAACGGAACTTATCTTTCCCCTGACTCATTCCTCCATCTGACATCACTGGTTTTGGTCTGTGGCATGGTCATTCACCCATATCACTGTGTTTAAAAGTTTTATGCTATTGTTAACTTTTGACTATCATTTCTCTTGGTTTCTCATAAAACCAAGTTTTATAAAATCTAACTGAAATACCGTCTGCATCTGTCTTCTCCATGTTCTTGTTGCCACCACCTAGTAGAAGCTTTCATTAACACCAGTGTGGACTACTACATAAATATCTTGCACAATATAAAAATTAATTATTAAATGAATAACTTGTAACCACTTAAAAATAAGAAAAACCACCTAGTTGTTGTTCAGTCGTGTCCAACTCTTCATGACCCTATTTTTGGGGTTTTCTTGGCAAAGTTAATGGAGTAGTTTGCCATTTCTTTCTGCAGCTCATTTTATAGATAAGAAAACTGAGGCAAACAGGGTGAAGTGACTTGCTTAGGGTCACACAACTAGTATCTAAGGCTGGATTTGAACTCATGAAGATGAGTCTTCCTGATTCCAAGCTCAGTGTCCATTGTGTCACCTAGCTGCCCTGTACAACCTAGCAGGTCCTCATTAACTGGACCAGCCTGGACTATTTTATAAATCTATAGCACAATATGAAAGCGAATAAAATGAATAGTTTGCAATCACTTGAAAAGGAGAAAAGCCATCCTAAGGAGTCACCTTGAGCCCACTAAAAGTACATCATACCAAAACAAAATTATTTTCATTTTTGATAGGTTTTCTAGACTGATAAAATTAGGGGAATGCTGTGAAATCTGCATTTAGACAAATCTCTCTTTTGACAAGACAGAGAAATATGTGGTGAATGAAAGTGGTTAGATGGTTTCATAATGGGTTGAACAGCTGTACTCAGAGTGTTTATTTAATGGCTCAATGACAAGTGAGGAATAGGTCTGTAATGCCATGCTCCACAGAATTCTGTTCTTGGGCCTGTTCTAATTCAACATTTTTGATCAAAGAAACAGATGGTCATATTTGTCAAATTTGAATGTGACAGAAAGTCCCCATATACCCCAAAATTTTCATAGCAGCATTTTTTTGTGACAGCAAAGAATTGGAAAAAAAGTTGTTGCCTATCAACAAAGTATGGTACATGAAGGTACTAGAGTATTACTGTGCTATGAGAAATGATGATTATGTTGAATACAGAGAAGAGCAGAAAGACCTAACTGAACTGAAACAAAATGAAGTAAGCACAGCCAAGGAAACACTAGACCCAATGACTAAAACGATGTAAATGGAAAGAACCATGATAAAACAAGTAAAAGTGAATGTTGCTAAGTTATAAAGAACAAGGATAACTTCAAAGAAGAAGTATGAGAAGAAACCCCACCCCATCCATTTGCAGAGATGGGAGGTCCATGGGTAGTGCGACATTGTACATATTTTCAGGCTATTCTGATGTATTGATCACTTTTACTGATTTTTACTTTTTCTTTTTTTTCTTTAAAAAATATTATTTGATATGTGGGATGGCTCTCTGGGAGGGAGAGAAATACTGGAGGAAAATAAGTTATGTTTATACATATATATGTATGTATGTACATATATATATATGCTATAAAACTATGCAAACCTGTCGATCCAACAATATTGCTACTAAATCTGTTCTTCAAAGAAAAAGGAAAAGGATTTGTATGTGCAAAAATATTTATAGCAGTTTTTTTATGGTGGAAGAATTGAAAACTGAGGGGATGCCCATCAATTAAGAATCCCATCTTTCTCCCATTCACCCAGACTTATAGTGCCACCCTGTGGCTTGGACTTCCCTCAGAAGAGCAACACTTGTAACTCAGAAGTTCTTAATGGGGAAAAGTATGGTCATCTAAGAAGTACTTCTGTCCCAAAGCTGAAGTTGGGGAGCTGAAGAAACTTATTCCTATGCAGAGACTTTCCTGATTCCCAGGACCGAGGTCCACCATCAGCTCTGCTGCTTTCTCAGGAACTCTCTAGAAAAGGGGCCCAAAGGGCAGGACTCTACCAAAGACCTCCTTGTTTGTGGTCCAACCTGAAGGAGTGGCTCTAATCTCCAACAAACAAGTCACTCAATGCATCCCCAAAGTCTTGACACCCATAAATTTATCAGTTTGGTTAAGAAATTTCCTCGATCAACTCCCTTATAGATTCTTTTTGTCTCATGTTTCCTGAGTCCTACAATCCAATTTCTGACTTCATTGTTCAACTGAAACAGCTCTCTCCAAAGTTACTAATGGTCTCTTGATGGCCAAATCTAAGGGCCTTTCCTTAGACCTCCTTCTTCTAGATCTCTGTTCATCCTCTTGTTATAGGAATATAAATTTTTAAGATCTTCCCTGCCCCCAGGTTAAGTGCACCTGGAGCCTGTGGTGGGAGGCTTGTTTTTCAGGAACACCCACACCTTGATGCTTTGTGATTGGTCAGTGGGTCAAGAGGGTTGTTATATTCTCTGAGCCAGGAGAAGGCTATATAAACCCTGATGTGAGACTTTGTTCTGGGGCTCACTTTGAGAAGTGTTGTGACTTGAGTAGACGAGACTCTGGGCAACCATTGTTGAGCACCCCAGTTTTGAAAAACCCAGATGTTGATGCTTCCGTCTCTGATAAGTGTGATTTGGTATGGATGTAATGGCTGGACAGTTGGAGGCCTGTCTGCTTGAAATGTTTCTCTGTCTTCTTGTAACTTCTGTCTGTATACTCTGAAGTTCGGGGTGCTGACCTTTTCCCCTGAACTAGGTAAATGATATGTTTGATTGATTAAAGCAAGATTGTTGACCGATTTTGAGTTGCTTTCCTTTAGAAAAGCAGATCTAAGAACCTGTGTCGGCAGCCACCCTGGGGATGCTGGGGTGCTTGCTGCTACACCTCTGACCTTTTCAATCATCCTCTCTTCTCTCTTGATTTTCATGACATCCTTCTCTCTATCTGTCTGATCTCTCCTCAGTCTCTTTGTCTGTATCTTCATCCATGTCATGAACAGTACCCGTGGATGTCCCTCCAAGGCACTGTACTAGGTCTTCTTGTCTTCTCCCCTTCTATTGTTTTGCTTAGTGAGCTCATCAATTCCCACATATTCAATTATTATCTCTATGCAGATGATTCTTCCATCTATTTGTTCAGCCCTAATCTCTCTCTGGGCAGCAAGGTGGCACCATGGATAGAGTGCTCTGCCTAGAGTCAGGAAGATTCATCTTCCTGAGCTCAAATCTGACCTCAGATACTTACTAGCTATGTGACCCTGGGCAAGTCACTTCACCCTGTTTGCCTCTGTTCCCTCATCTGTAAAATGAGCTGGAGAAGGAAATGACAAACTACTGCAGTATCTTTGCCAAGAAAACCCCAAATTGGATCACAGAGAGTTGGGCATGACTGAAACAACCGAACAACAAAGTCTCTCTCCTGTTCCCCAGTCTAGAATCTCTGGTTACCTTTAATTTTTTTTTTCTTTTTGGAGGGCTGGTACTCTATCCGCTGCACCACCTAACCTCCCCCTGATTACCTTTTGGACATTTCAAACTAGACCTTCCAAAAATATCTTAAATTCAGCAAGTCTGAAACTCATTATCTTTCCCACCGAACCCTCCTCTCTTCCAATCCATCCTCCCAGTTGTCCAGGCTTGGGACCTAAGTGCACCCTTGCTTCCTCTCTCACTTCCCATCTCTAATCAGTTACCAATTCTACCTTTATATCCCTCATATATACCCCCTCTGACATTGCTGTAACCCTAAAATCTACATATCATCCTCCATACCTCACCCTTTCTCACTCCTCCGTTCAGTCTCTGTGATCCCCAATAAAGTGTCAAAGTCTGTTGATTTCATCTTCATAACATCTATTTCCCCTTCCCTTCTCTGTCGGTGCCACCATATTGATCCAGGCCCTAATCATCTCATGCCTGGACACCAAAATATCCTTCGGGTTGGTTTTTCTACCTCAAGTCTTACCTCTTCGGACCCTCCTCCAGTCAATCAAAGTGATCTTCCTAAAGAGCAGGTCTGACCTTTCCACTCCCACCCCAGACCTATTCAATAAACTCCAGTGTCTCCCTTTTACCTTGAAGATCAAATATAAAATCCTCCATTCAGCTTTTAAAGCCCTTCATAACCTGACCCTTTCATTCCTTTCCAGTTTTCTTATATATCACTTTCCTCCAATTACTCTGAACTAGTGACACTGGCTTTCATGCTTTTCTTCAAATAGAGTACACTATCTCCCAGTTCCACATATGTTTATTGTCTGTCCCCCATGGTTGGAATTTTCTTCCTTCATATCTCTACCTCCATACTTCCTGGCTTCCTTCAGTTCTCAGCTATATTCCTACCTTCCGCAAGAAGCCTTTCCTGACACCCCAAAATGCTAGTTCTTTCCTTCTAAGATTATCTCCACTTTATCCTTTTCATTATTTGTTTTTAGTTCCAGTCTTTTTGGAGGGAGGAAGGTAGGTCAATTGGGGTTAAGTGACTTGCCCAAGGTCAAACAGCTAGTGTCAAGTGTCTGTGTCTGGATTTGAACTCAGGTCCTCCTGACTCCAGGGCCAGTGCTCTATTCACTACACCACCTAGTTATCCCTCACTTCATCTTTTATATATTTTGTTTGTACAAAATTATGTTCGAATTGTCTCCCCCATTCAACTGCAAGTATATTAAGAGCAAAAATTGGGTTATTTTGGTTTTCATTATTTCATTCATTTTTGCATTTCTTTGTATCCCCAGTGTTTGGCACCAGGCCTGGCACCTAGTAGGTATTGAATAAATTCTTCTTGATTTGACTTGAGGTCTTAGCTCAGTCAAGGGCGTGGGACTTGGCACTAGTTGTCTTGTTAATAGTAGGGGACCTCTGACCTTTTCTTGCCACAGATAACTCATCACACAGCAGGGTGATTCAGTAGTCAGTCAGAAGAGTCTGCCACAATCCATGCCACTGCTGGTGTCCTCCCACTCCTGAGCTTTGCATCAGCTCTATGACTTTACTCTGTCTCTTAACACTGCCCCACCCAAGTCCAAAGTCTTCATTACTCAGAGCAGCAGAAGGGGTAGGAATGTGGATGTAGAATGAGAGGGTCATGAAATCAGAACTATGGCATGTTTAGCACTACAAGGAACCTTACAAGAGTCCTTCCAACTCATCCCATTTCTTCCTTTCTTTCTTTTCTTTTCTTTTCTTTTTTTTTTTGCTTTTTGAAGGGCAATCAGGGTTAAGTGACTTGCCCAAGGTCACATGGCTAGTTTTTGTGTTAAGTGTCTGAGGCCAAATTTGAACTCAAGTCCTTCTGACTCCAGAGCCTGTGCTCTATTCACTGTGCCACCTAGCCTCCCTGTTTTTGTTTTTGTTTTTTATCCCATTTCTTGTAGAGATGAAATGGAGACCCAATAGATTTTTTTTTAATTTGTCTCTGGCATTTTTCTCCCAGATGCAATAAAACAAGCCGCTTTTTTGGATCCCTGCAGGCCCATTTATTTATTTTTTTTTATAACTGTGATGTTTTAGAACTATTGTTAAACACCAATTTCACCCTGGTCTTTGTCTGAACTCTAATGTAATTTTGAATTAAAATTTAAGTCCTAAAAAAAATTGTCTCCTTCCAAAAAATTAAGCGCAGAGTAAAAACTCCAGTCAGTTGATGATTTTAAAAGCAGAAATTCCCAGAATCTTAGAGCTGGAAGGGACTTCAGAGACTAGCTGATCCAACCTCTACATCAACCAGAATCCCCTCTACTAACGTGTAGGAGTGGGTCATCCTCACTATATTAGAGGGAGAACCCACTACCTCCCTCCTTCCACTTTCAAATTGCTCTAATTAGAAAACTTTCCCCTACCTCAGTCAAAATTGGCCCGTCAGGCCCTGCTCTAGGTGCTAAGCTAAGTGAGCTGACCCCAATGCCTGGAATGCATTCCACCTCTCTTCCTGTTCAATGCCACCTTGTCCCCCCCAGCTACTCTTACTTGCCCTGTCTCCCTCTCCCTACCTACCTGGCATTTAATTACTTTGTGTTTATTCTATAGATGCTTATCTAAGTCTTTCTGTCTCCTTGTTAGGACATAAGTTTCTTTTGAGTACCTTTTTCATTCTTCCTGTTGTTATCCTCAAAGCCTAGCATAGTGTCTAGCACATGGTAGGCCCTTAACAATACTTGATTGGGGTTTACATTCTGCTTATATTCTAATTCCCATCCTCAGCTCATAGATCTGCCCTCTTGTATAGAGGAATGATTTGCAGGAAAAGTGCTGCTATAAATATTTAAGAATATATTACATTTACTCTTAAGCTATGACCTGCTCTCCTCCTCTTTCTTCTCCGGTGCCTGGCACATAGTAGGCACTTAATAGAGATTTATTGACTTGACTTTTTTTACTGTGTGAGTGCCCAGAAGACAAACTCAACTAAGTGAAATGCCTTGCATGCACATTGACCAATGACAATGAGACTTCCAAGGGTTCTGGGGGAAGAGTTGGGAATCCAAGGAGAGAGAAAAAAAACAAAGGAAAATCAGGGAAAACTTGGGAATTTCTGCTTTTACCTACTTGAGCATCTTTTCTCCCTCACTATAGCCTCTTCTTTGTGACAGAGTTTGTGGAGGAGAGGACAAGGGACCCGGGCCAAAGAAGTTGGTGAAAGGTCTCTGGGAAATGTATCTCCCCTGGGTTTCTAATATCCTCCCAGGCCCCAGATGACCTGTGCCCCAGCTGATAAGAGAGGCAAAGTGAGGAAATCCTTGTCCTCAGGAACTCTTTTCCTCAGAATTTGGGATAGAAGCTCTCTATCTGGCTTGAGTACTTTCCCCCTTGCTCTCCATGGCAGGCTTCACTTATCTTGTTCTGAACCTCTCTTTTTCCTCTGAAGTCACAGAACTTCTAGATGAATCATAGGGCATAAGGACTAGAAGAGACTTGGATTTTATCCAGGCAGTGGATCCCAACTTTTAGGCCTCAGGAGTTGGGAGAAAACAGAAAGGGGGGGGGTCAGTATTATTGCAGAGAATCTTTAAATCCATATGCTCAGCAAGCATTGTTATTTTCATCTTTATTTCAAACAAAATATCCAGTAGGACTCATTATGATGAATTAGCAAACATGTCTCCTATAGACAGAATAAATATGTCACACTTATATGTATCACTATTTTTCAAATTGCTATGACTGATATAATGCAAATTCATTTAAAAGCATCTCTAAATTCATTGAATTAACTTCAGCACACATTTATTAAGCCCCTGCAAAGTTCCATATATTCTCAGTGAATAGAATGTCAGACCTAGAGTCAGGAAGAACTCACCTTCCTGAGTTCAAATATGGCCTCAGACACTTACTATCTGTGTGACCTTAGGCAAGTCACTTAACCCTGTTTGCCTCAGCTTCCTCATCTGTAAAATAAGCTGGAGAAGGAAATGACAAACCACTACAGTATCTTTGCCAAGAAAACACCAAATGAGGGCAGCTAGGTGGCACAGTGAATAGAGCACCAGCCTTGGAGTCAGAAAGACCTGGGTTCAGATCCTGCCTCAGACGCTTAACACAAAAACTAGTCGTGTGACCTTGGGCAAGTCACTTAACCCCAATTGCCCTACAAAAAGCAAAAAAAACAAACAAACAAAAAAAGAAAATACCAAATGGGGTCATTGAAAGTCAGACACAATTGAAAATGACTGAATAACAGCAAACTGTTCCATCCAGGTACTGTGGATTGATTGATATTAGTCTAGACCTGTGATCTCATGGGTCTAGGAAACTCCCATTTCACTCCCATCTAAAGCAGGAACTCCCTTAACCAATGCAATTTTTTTTATTTTATTTTCTTTCATTCCTTTTTCCCTTTTCCTTTTCTTTTCATTCATTCATTTCTTTCATTCTTCTTTTCTTTCTTTCCTTTTTGTTTTTAGACTAGGTCTCCCTATCTCACCCAGCCTAGAAATCTAGCAGCCACTCATGGGTCTGATCCTGCTACTGATCTACCCAGAAACTTTGAGCCACTTCTGCCCCTCTTTAGGCAGTCTGATGGCCTCCCCGAACCTCTCATTGTGGTGTGCTACATTAGTGCCAGACTTAGTTTGGAGACCCAATTGGCTTTAGCCCACTGCGGCTCAGAACTCCTGAATTAAGAGCTTCAGCCTCTCCAGCAGTAAGGATTTGGGGCATGCCCAACCACCTCTGGTTTTACCAATGCAAATCTACAACTCACCTTTAACTGAGAACTTTATAAAGTTGCATGGAACACTGAGAAGTCATGTGACTTGCCAAGAGGTAGAATTTGAAGCTACTCTTTCCTTGCTCCATAGTTAGCCCTTTATCCACCACACAATTCTACAAAAACAACAAAAAATAAATAAAACAGCCCCTGAACTCAAGGAATTTACATCTTATTGGGGGAGATGAAACATGTACACAAATAAGTAAATACAAATGTAACCCAGGTTTCCAACCAAGTCTGGGGCTTTTTTTTTTTCATGAAACTTTCCTAATCAGTGTAGATAATTCCACAGTGCATGACTGTGTGAGGGATGGAGTTGATTCAAAAATTATGGAGAAGAGAAACATTCTTCATTCCTTTTATGAGAAAGAGTATATGCAGTTCGAGAGCCTCTTCAATACCGACTATGGAGAGGAAGAAAAAAGGGGTTGGAAGTGGTAAATATGTATGGTAATCTGTCACCTCAACAAGTCCCTGATTTCCAGCTTCCCTCCATTGAGACTTGAGAGAATTTCCCCTTGGAAAGATCAGAGCTTCTCTCTTGGTTCAGCTGAGATATTTCACTCCCATCTAAACAGTTCATTTACTTATATATTTTCTGATATATTTTGATCCGCAGAATTTCTCTAATTCCTGTTTACTATCTGCTTGAAGAAGCAGATTACTATTCACTATTCATGATTGTCTTTTGTGTAACTAGCATTTGGTGGGAAGGAATCAAGCCTAAGGATGCATGTTTAGAGTATCCTGTAAAGGATAGTGATAAGAGAAGCTAGCAGCTTTGTTGTTTTTGAATCTAAAAATCATGCCTTTGGAACAGTTATATTTAAAGAAGCAGATAGATATGATTTTGGTTTGGTATTCCTTCTCTCAGAGGAGAACAGAACATCCAGCCTAGTGGCCCATGTCCTGCTCTACTCAAGGCAGGAATCACAGTTTCCCTTAGAGGGAATAGGCAAAGTTTCAGAGATCTATTCACGTCTTCCTGTGAGATATATTTAAACATCTCTTATGGACAAACATGACCAACAGCACACACCTTATGCAAAGAATGTACAAAGTAACAGATGGCAATGCCAAGAAGAAAAGGACACTAACAATTGGGAAAGTGAGAAATGGCTTCGTGTTGCAGGTGGCACCTGAAATATGTATGCCTTGAAGGAAGTTTTGTATTCTATAAGTCAGAGATGATCAAGGTGTCTATTAAAGACATGGGGAGGTGGGAGATGGGATGACATGTATGGTGGATAGCCAATAAAGCAATTGAACTGGAAGAAACTGTCTATTATGAAATAAGGTAGATTGGTCATATTGTGGAGGGCTTTAAATGAAAAGCTAACAACTTCATATTTTATCCTATAGGGTAAAGTTCTGAATACCAAGATATCTAAGGAACTGATTAAAATTTATTTTTTTTAAAAAAACTTGTTTTTTAATTGATAAATGGTCTAAAGATATGAAAAGATTGTTCTCAAGGGAAGAAACCCAGGCTATTTATAGCCATGTGGAAAAAATACTTGAATCATTTCTAAATAGAGAATTGCAATTTAAAGCAATTCTAGGATTCTACCTCACACCCAGTAGAATGCCAAGGATAACAAAAAAAAAAAAAGGAAAATGATAAATGTTGGCGGGGATGTGGGAAAACAGGCACACTGGTGCACTGTTGCTCAATCTGTGAATGGGTACAACCATCTTGGAAAGCAATTTGGAATTATAAACAAAAAGCTACTAAAATACATGAGCTTTGACCCAGCTATACCTCTGCTAGGCCCATACCTAAAAGAGGTCAAAGAAAGAGGAAAATGTCCTATATGTAAAAAATATTTATAGCAATTCTTTTCATGCCAGTTGCTCAGTTGTTTTTAACTTCATGACCCCATTTGGGGTTTTCTTGGCAAAGATACTAGACTGGTTTGCCATTTCCTTCTCCAGCTCATTTTACAGATGAGGAAACTGAGGCAGACTTAAATGACTTGCCCAGGATCATAGAGCTAATAAGTATCTGAGGCCACACTTGAACACAAGAGATAAATCCTCTTGACTCCAGGCCCAGAACTCTGTCAACTTCACCACCTAATCACCTTTTCATAATAGTAAAAAAAAAAAAAACCTAAAAACTAAAAGGATGCCTATCAGTTGAAGAATGCTTTATAAGTCATAGTATGTTAACATGATAGAATACTATCGTACTATACAAAATGAAGGGAAAGGCAATGTGGCTAGAGCACCTGGCCTGGAGTTAAGAAGACCAAAGGTAAAATCTGGCCTCAAACACTGGCTAGCTGTGTGAGTCACTTATAACCTCTGTTTGCCTCAGTTTCTTCATCTGTAAAACTGAGATAATAATAGTAAATACCTCCCAGGGTGGTTGTGAGAACCAGTTAAGGCACTTAGCCAAGTGCCTGACATATAGTAAGTGCTATATAAATGTAAGCTAATATTATTACTATTCCAAAAATATATGGAAAGACTCATACAACCTGATAGAGTTAAGGAAGCAGACTCAGAAGAACAGTTTGTACTATAACATCAATATTAATTTTTTTAATTTGAAGACTTTAATAAAGTTTTATAACTGATGAAAAACAAAATGAATAGAGTCAGGAGGACAGTTTAGTATATAATAGCAACACAACAATTCAGCAGCAACATTGTAAAACAAACAGCTTTGAAAGCTGTAAGGCCCATGATCATTACAAAGTTTCTTCATAATTCCAGAGGATAAATGATGAAACAGACTCTCCATTACAGGGAAGTGATGGATATAGAGTACAGAATTATATCTATCTGTTTATCTATCTGTAGATAATCTATATCTACATATCTATATCCATACATAAAGATGTAGATATAGACATGGAGAGAGAGAGATGAAGAGATATGGGGGGGCGAGGACACAGCTAGGCGGCACAGTGGATACTGTGCTGACCCTGGAGTCAGGAGGACCTGAGTTCAAATTTGACCTCAGACATGTATTAGCTGTGTGACCCTGGGTAAGTCAACTTAACCCTGTTTGAGTCAGTTTCCTCATCTATAAAATTAGTTGGAGAAGGAAATGGCAAACCACTCCAATATCTTTGCCAAGAAAATCCCAAATGGGGATATGAAGAGTCAGATATGACTGAAACAACTAACCAACAACACAGATATAGATATGTATAAAGAAAGATTTAGAGATATATAGAGATAAATGTAGCTATCTATATCTATCTATAGATATCTAGATAGCTATATAGTATATATATATATATACATATATATATGGATATAGATATATAGTGTATATATTTGTGCAGACATGGATATATATATATAGTATGTATATATCTACATTTATATAGATAGCTATCTAAAGATATACATGTATATACACATATGTGCATGTATACATACATATAGATGTATATAATCATTGAGGGAATCTGTTTTACTTGACTTTATTACAAAAAATTTATTTTTATTTTTTTAATGAGATGCAGGGTGGGAGGTAGAATTACTAAATTTCTATTAATTTTTAAGAGAGAAGTGGAATGTGCCACAAATGAAGAATGTTGCATGTACTTTCAGATGAGGTCACTGAATTATTAGTTTTACTTAATCATTTCACTATTACAAGAGACCTTGGGGAGAGCAAGGGGGGGTTAATCTGTAAATGTCTGTAGTATAGAAAAAAACAGCAAAAAATTTAAAATCTTTTTTTTCTGTAGGTAATAGGGAACAAGTGAGAGTAAGAAAAGAGGAGCCAGGACATAGTAGGCAGGAACAAAATGATGTTTCAGCAAAGGAGAGGAGAAGGAGTGGTCAGACAAGTAGGAGG
The DNA here is from genome assembly GCA_011680675.1 of Gymnobelideus leadbeateri. Classification (NCBI taxonomy): domain Eukaryota; kingdom Metazoa; phylum Chordata; class Mammalia; order Diprotodontia; family Petauridae; genus Gymnobelideus; species Gymnobelideus leadbeateri. The sequence goes on along the minus strand of WOXC01003676.1, from coordinate 332,493 downwards.
GAGAACCAAGATGGAGCAATGTTATAAGAAACCAAAGGAGGAGAGCATATACAGGAGAAAGATGCTGGCAACAGAGTCTAAAGCTGCCGAGGAGTCAAGATTGAAGCTCAAGAATGGATTTCACAGTTGTGAGATGATGGATAACCCTGAAGGTAATTTCAATCAAAGGTTAGATCAGATACTAGTTTGCACAACAGTTGAGAAAAGAGTGGGAAGTGGTGAGATGAAAACAATGAGCATAGAAAGCCCCTTCTAGAAGTTTGACTATAGAATGAAGATTTAAGATGAGAGTTTGGTAGGCAACAGTGGCAAGTAGAGTTTTTCAGCATTTTTTGTTGGGATATTTTTAAGTATGGAGAAGACCTTGGCAGATTTGTAGGCATCAGAAAAGGAGCTAGTGGATAAAGAGAGACTGAAGATGAGCAAAAGAGGAAATAAGCTAAGAGAAAAGCTCCTAGGGAAGATAGGAATGGAAAGGATCAAGGGCACAGGTGAAGGGTTTGGCCTTGGCAAGAAGGATCATCAGAGACTAGAGGAAAAGAGGAGTGACTATAGGATGATGGAGTATGGAGTAGGGGAGAAAAGGGAACCATTGACAAATGGCTTCTTTTCTCAATAAATCAACAAGCACTTATTAAGTGCTTTCTATGTGCCAGGCACTCTACTGAGTTCTAAGAATACAAATAGAAGCAGAAAGGAAAACAGTCCTTGCCTTAGAGGAGCTTAGAGTCTAGTGGAGGAAGATAATGTATAAAAAGAAGCTAAAAACTGAGGGGATGGGGTAGGGGTGGAGATGAAGGTACCACCTCAGGGACATGGTATAAAGAAAGCCTGGAGAGTCAGCAATGCAGACTAGAGAGGAATAAAGACATAGTTGGCCTGAATATCCTACCTTAAATGGAGGTTCCAAAAGGAACCAACCAATCAGAGAGGCCTCAGGGGCAAAGGGCACTTCCAATAAATAATCTAGGTGTAGAATGAACTTCCAGGGTAAAGAGGTTTCTATGGCATGGTAGAGAAAATTCTATTGAAGAGTCAAGAGTGCAGCCCAGAGGCAAGAAACAAAATCTTTGGCTGGGGAGATTTGGAGTTAGTATAGATCAATGGATAGCGAAGATTTGGTTTAGCAGTAGGGAATGTGATATAGAAAATCAGAGGTGTAATAGTCATTCTGGCAAGGCATTGCAAGGGGACCTAAGTCACCAAAGACCCTGGGGGTTGTATTTCTTCCCAGTTTTAGAAAAAATAGTTATTGTGGGATCAGAACTAGAGGGACGAATTCTCTGCTACACCAGCAATGTTTAAATCTTTCCATAGAAAGGTTCAAAGAAAGAGCTGAGTGGAGTGATAGGTGGCCACAGCAGAATCAGAGTGAGGATGCTTTCCAGGAGAATGACTAAGCCTTGAAGTGACTTTCTCCTTTTCCTGCTTTGCTGCTCAGTTTATAAATGTGACTGTTAGCTCAAAGGGCCTATCGCACAGGATTCTTTCTTCGTTGGTAGAGATTTATTATACTCAATGCTCTGAGTTTGCATGGGGGCAGGCAGAGCTGGTGAGAGCAGGAAAGAAGAGAGATCTGAGTTTTTTCTGGCTTCCAGTGTCAAGAGAGAAGATGCCTGATTCTGATCTCTCTTTAAGTCTATGAAGGGAAAAAGACTGTGGGAAGAAGGTAGAATGTAGAACTTGGTTGTTGTTGAGTTATATCCAACCCTTCATGACCTCATTTGGAGTTTTCCTGGCAATGATACTGGAGTGGTTTGTCATCACCCTCTCCAGTTTATCTTATAGATGAGGAAACTGAGTCAAACAGGGTTAAGTGATTTGCCCAGGGTCACAAAGCTAGTAAGTATCTGTGTATAGTTTTGAACTCAGGGCCTCTGGACTCCAGGCAAGAGCATTCTCACCACTGTCTCACCTAGAACTTTGATCATGTCCCTACTCCAAGTTTGCTATAGTAGAGACTTCAGGGAAGATCTAGAACTCTCTCTCTCTCTCTCTCTCTCTCTCTCTCTCTCTCTCTCTCTCTCTCTCTCTCTCTCATTTTCTCTCTCTCTCCATTGAACTGAGTTATCTCACTCCCAAAGGAAGAGTTCATTCAACCTTGTATCACCTGGTATATATTCTCCTATGTTAGAGGTAAAGGGAGAGAGTGGCTCCCATAAACTGTAGCATGTGAAATGGCCATGCTCTAGTAAAACCATCTCAGCAGATGAGCTAAACCAGAATGAGGGTAACTGACAGGCCTCAAACCTGTTGGTGAGTTAGAGGGGTGTCTACCCCAAGCATATAAAGACTTTCTCTGACAGAATGGGCAGATGAGAACAATTGTTCCAGTGGAGTGCTTAGAGCTGAAGCACTACCATGGAGTGCTTAAAGCTTTGTCAGACATCAGAAATGCCAAGGTCATCCACTGCATCCCAGGCCATTACCAGCCATCCCGACTTTTGTCTTGCCACTGGATTTCAATGACTCTGGAAGAGAGAAAGAGACTGATAACTTTTTCAACTCTGCCTTACTTAAACCCAGTTCACATTCATGAGTCAAGACATGCCCCTGTGATGTCATTGGTCCTCTTTGAAAACAAAGAACAAACACCACCAACAGTATTCTTCTTTATATGTTTTTTTTCCCTGATTTCTTATTTGTCTGCTATCTGTTTGGATTAATGGATTTATTAGCCATTTGCTACATGTGTCCATTATGGTGGGGCGAAGTTCAATCTTTGGATATAGAATTTAGGGCCCTCCTTCTTCATTAAGAAACAGGGATCAGGAGTTTATCTAGAATGAAAAAATAAGTTCCCTAGTCTAATAATTTTTAAAGAAATAAATAGATATAGGAGCGGTTAGGTGGTGCAGTGAATAGAGTACCAGCCTGGGGACAAGAGGACCTGAGTTCAAACCCAGCATCAGACACTTAACACTTACTAGCCTTGTGACCTTGGGCAAATAACCCCAACTGCCCTGCAGTCCCCTCCCCCCAAAAAGCAAATAAATAAATAGATATAAATCTACAAGGTACCCCACCCCCTCTCTCTAAGGAGAGCAGAATTTCAGGCTTCTGGACCCAACTTCCTACTTCCTTTCCTGGCAGGAATCAAAATCTCCTTCAGAGAAGGTTGGCAGGGAAGAGACACTAGAGATGTCTATTCTTGGCTCCCTGAAAGGCATCTCTAAGATCCATGTGGACATATATAACCAATATAAGTACATACACACTCACACACACACACACGCACACACGCACGCACACACACACACACACACACATTACATTCAAAGAATCTAACAAGGAGTGACTAAATTATGCCTACCTGGAGAAACTACTAGAACAATGATGAATTTATTCCATTCTCTTTTCCTCCCTTCTAATTTATTACCACATGAAATGAGTATGATCCATTCTTAAGTGTTCCTTTGCTATTTTAAATTTTGCTTATGCTAATTTGAATTTTTAAAATGGTTTCCTAGATAAATAAAAAAGAATTTAATTTTTCCTATTTAATTTTATATTTTTGCTGTAGAGAGCAAGATGGGAATGGGAGGTGAAAATCCGTGACTAATTGATTACAACAAATAGAACTTTCTGAGAAATGTCATTTCTGTCCTGGCAATAATAAGTATCATATGGAGGCCCAGAGTCTTATGAATTTTTATCAGTAATCTGTATCTTTAAGCTTTCTAACTTTTCAGAGAATTAAATCTATAAAGAAACCTACATTAAACCCTCATGACCTTATCTTATTATCTCCTAGCAGACAGTTACTCTTCCTGGAGGGCCTTTGAATTTCTACACCACCACTCCCAACCAGGTAGAAGAGAAAAGAGAAAATAGAGACAAAGACCTCAAGAGATCATGCCTTGAGTTAGTTTCGGTGGGTATTACCAGGTGTAATTAGGGAAAATTAATTCCACCCACTCTTCTGTCCCTAGTAGTTAGGACAGTGCTTGGCATATAGAAGGTGCAGAATAAATGCTGATCAAATGGATTGATGGATGGATGAAAAGTACTTCACCTCCAAATTGCCCTTCAGAGTTACTATCTGCTAGGCATCACAAGGAAGAAAAAAGGATTACCATGCAGGACCCAGGTGATATTGGATAGCATAAATTTGCAGTCAACCTAATCTGATTTATTTCACAACTTCCTTCAACAACATTCTGCAGTATATGAATAGATAAAGAAAAAAATAATATAGTTAATCCAAGGTTAGAGTTTGTCATAATATGACTGGCAATAGCATAAGAATGCAAGGGATTCAAGGGTAACTGGTTGAATTGGTCAACACTATTTGACCAGCAATAATAATAGCATTTTTGTCATTTTCTTAACAGATACTAATAGTACAATTGCTATTTTATTATGAGTTCCTTGAAATATTTTTATTTGAATAGGGATCCTCATAGTCAAGGAGTTTGGAAGCCACTGATTTAGTCCAACTTCCTCAAAATACAGAGGAGAAAACTGATAGTCGAAGGAGGGGAAGGAGGGGAAAGATTTGGCTACAGTCACCCAACTGGTTATCAGCAGAACTAGAACTGGAGACCGGGTATCTTAGATCATATCCCATGATCTTTCTATTGTGCCACTGCTGAATTGAAAGGTGGTTGTTTTAAAAAAAATAGAATATCTTATCCTTTCAGCCTCTCTCAAAATGACACACATTCAGTTGCTGCTGGTTGATAGCACCAGGTCAAGAATGAGACAAATGGGACTCATTCCCCTAAAGTCCTACAATCCTCCCTTTCCTATGGTCAGACAGGCCCTAACAATATCCCATCGGGGAATGAGGGTAATTCAGGCTGTAAAGATTCTAGGGACAGAGTAGACGTGGCATTGGAAAAGGGAGGAGCTCAGAGCCAGTGAAGCAAAGGGGAAAAATATTTGCAGCCAAGGTACAGAAGAGCTGGCCAATTTCTTAAGGAAGGAGAAGTCCCATGATTGATCACACTGAAAAATCACTCATTGTTAGTCCAATGAGGTCCTAAGAGGGAGAGAAGGAGGAGGAAAGGGGAAAGGGCAGAGGAAGGGCCTGGGAACTGCTCTAATTAAAACAGTAAAGAAAATAGATTCTTAGAATCTGGTTGTGTGTATGGCACCTAGGGCCTTTCTTTTGTCATACAGACCTGTATCCTCATCTCATAGTTCAAATGCCACCTTCTCCATAAGAACTTTCCTCATCGTCCCAACAATTAGGACCCCCCCAAAAAATATATTACCTTGTGTTTTACAATTTACGACACGCTTTTGTCACAAGTAGGGAACACTAGTAGTACTTTGACTTCGCAGATGAAGAAATCAGAGCTCAGAAAGATGAAGAGGTTTGCCCTAGGTTACATGTCCAAGAGGTGGAAGCACAAGCCCAGAGTTTCTGGCCCTAGGTACAGGATTCTTTTACCTATACAAACCAGGCTTTAGTAACTTAGGGAATAATAATAGTGACATTTATAAACAATACCTTTTGCAAACTTCTTTACACACATTATTTCATTTGATCTGCTCAACAACTTTGGGAGAGATAGATGTCATTTTTTTGGTTGTTGTTTTAGCCCCTCTCAGCAAAGAGGCCTCCACCTTGGTCATTTGCTAAGACCTGCCTTTCCCTCCCTATTCTATATCTCAAACCCCCTCCCAATCATTCCCCTTTCTCCCTGATGAAGATGTGGGTGGCTCTTTTTCCAAAGCTTGCCCCTCTACTTGGGAGCTTGGGAGCTTGATCCCATCTTCTTCATCAGATTTTTCCCCATAATCATCACCTTCCCACCTTAATCTTCAACCTCTCCCTCTCTCCTGGCTCATTTCCTGATGCCTACAATTGTAAGTCTCTCCATTCTCTTACTCACCCCTCCCAACACCCTCATTTAGTCTTGCCATCCTTCCAAGCATTTGTACTATATTTCTCCTCCTTTTTACAAATAAACTCCTAAAAAAAAAAGCTGTCTGCACCTTGTAGCCTATAACTACTCTCACTCAGTCCTCAACCTGTTGCAATACCATCTCTGGCTATATTATTCAACTGAAACTATTCTGCAAATTTGCCATTGGTATTATAATTGCCAAATCCAACCGTCTTTTCTCAGTCCTCATCCTTCTTGACTTCCCAGAAGCCTTTAACACTATTGACCACTCTCTCTTCCTGTGTAATTTCTCCTCTGTGTTTTCATAACAATGCTCTCCCTTGTTTCTCCTTCGTGTCTAATCTCTTCCCATTCTCATCATCTAATAGCATGCCCACTAGCCTTGGGCGTATCCCAAGACTCTGTCCTGGGTCTTCTTCTTTTCTTTCTCAAATATTTTCAGTGACTGCATCTGGGACTCCCAGACCTACATTCTAGCCTTAGTCTCTCTCCTGAGTTCCAGTCCCACATCAACAACTGCTTATTGGAAATTTTGGATTGCATGTCCCATAGACTTCTCAAACTCATCACGCTCAAAACAATTAATTATCTTTCCTTTCTGAACTTTCCTATTTCTGTCGAGCGTTGTCCTTCTAGTCATCCAACTTTGGGGGCATCCTTAACTATTCACCCTCATCCCACCCAGTTAAATAGTCACTAAATTTTGTCTCCATATTCTACATCCACATCTCTTGAATCTGTCACTTTCCTCCATTCACATGGCCACCACTCAAGTTCAAACTCTCATCATCTCTCTGCTCAAGGATGAACTCAACGATTTCTTCATCATTTTTGCCTCCTAGAATTCCTGGCATTCTTCAAAACCTAGCTCAAACAACACCTCCTACCTGAAGGTGTTCCTGAAAGTCCTAACAACTAAGTGCATTTTAAATTATCCTGCAGTAAAAAATTATCCTGCATTTTTTCTACGTTTTAAATAAATTTTGTTTTCTCTTGGTTTTACATTTCCCAAAGAATCCTTCCTTCCTCCACCTCCCAGAGAGCTATGCCTTACAATAAAAACAATTTTTAAAAGGGGGGAAAATCAAGTTGGTTTTTTTTTTATATATATACTTTCATGTGTACATGTTGTTTATTCTGACAGAATGCAACATTTTCAATTTTGTCCTTGAATTCCCAACACCTAGCATAATGTCTGTCATATAGTACTAGTTTAACATGTGTTTATTGATTGGTTAAGTGATTTCGTTGGCATAGGGAATTCCTGGTGAAAATCTCCCTCTTCCAATGAAGATCACAACTGTCCTGAAATTTATAGTCTTGGAAGATTGCCTGAGGACACTGTGATCATATGTATATGAGGTGTGGTGACTTCATCAGCTCCTATAGAGAAGAGAAAGAAAGAAGCAATTATTAATTTGCCTTTATCAAAAGGCTTTCTGCTCTATTGATATACTCATATAATTTTTTTAACTTTTACTATTGATATAATCAATTACAGTAATAATTTTTCCTATGCTAAACCATCCCTGTATAAATCCCACTTGGTCATGATGTATAATCTTTGTAATATATTGTTGTAATCTTTTAACTAGTATTTTATTCAGGATTTTTGCATCCATATTCATTAATGAATTGATCTATAATTTTCCTCCTCTGTTTTTATTCTTCCTGGTTTAGGTATCATTATCATATTGGTTTCATAAAAGAAGTTTGGTTAGGATCCCTTCTTTGCCTATTATTCCAAATAATTTATTTAATATTGGAATTAGCTGGTCTTTAAATATTTGATAAAATTCACTTGTAAATGTCTGGTCCTAGTGCTTTTTTTCTTATGAAGCTCATTTATGGCTTGTTCAATTCCTTTTTTCTAAAATAGATCTACATAGATATATTATTTCCTCCTCTACTAATTTAGGCAATTTATATTTTTGTAAATATTCTTCCATTTCATTTAAGTAGTTAAATTTGTTGGTATATAATTGGGCAAAATAACTTCTTATAATTGCTTTAATTTTGTCTTTGTTAGTAGTATATTGTTTTCATTTTTAATACTAGTGATTTGGTTTTCTTCTCTCTTTTTTTCAAATCAAATTGACCAATAGCTTATCTATTTTATTGTGTGTGGCTTTTTTTTTTCATAAAACCAACTCCTAGTTTTACTTAATTCAATGGGTTTTTAAATATTTTTAATATTCAATTTTAATATTTTAATATTCAGTTTTATTAATCTCACTTTTAATTTTTAGGATTTCCAATTTAGTGTTTAATTGGGGATTTTTAGCTTGTTTGTTTTTTTCTTTCTCATTTTTATAATTGCATACCTAATTCATGAGTCTGCTATTTCTCTATTTTATTGATGTAAGCCTTTAGAGATATAAATTTTCCTCTGATTACTGCTTTTGCTGTAACCCATAGGTTCTGATACGTTGTCTCATTGTTGTCATTCTCTTTAATAAAATTATTGATTGTTTCTATGATTTGTTCTTTTTTTTTATTTTAAAGCAATTGGGGTTAAGTAACTTGCTCAGGGTTACACAGCCAGTCATTATTTATGTGTGGGTGCTCATTTTCTGAGGCCATTTTCTGGGTCCTCCCAACTCAGGGGCTGGTGCTCTTACTCACTGCGCCATGTAGCTGCCCCTATGATTTGTTCTTTAACCCACTCATTCTTTAAGATTAGGGTGTTTTAATTTTCAATTAGTTTTTTAATCTATGCTTCAGTGGTTCCTTATTAAGTATAATTTTTATTACATTGTGATCTTTAAAAAATGCTTTTAATATTTCTGCTTTTCTCCTTTTAACTATAAAATTTTTATGTCCTAATACATGGTCAATCTTTGTAAAGGTACCATAAACTGCTGAGAAAAAGATATATTCCTTTCTATTCCCATTCAATTTTCTCCAGATATCTATCATATCTAAAATTCTTTTTACTTCCTTGACTTCTTTCTTATTTATTTTTTATTAGATTTCTCTAGTTCTGAGAGGGGAAGAAAATTATTGAAGGGGGAAATGACCAGTGTTGGCAAGGATATGGAGAAATTGGGACAATTCACTGTTGGTGGAACTGTGAACTGATCCAACCATTTTGGAGAGCAATCTGGAATTATGCCCAAACAATTATTAAAATACCTATACCCTTTGACCCAACAATAGCACTACTAAGTCTGTTTCCCAAGATGATCAGGGAAAAGGAAAAGAAATATATGCTTAAAATATTTATAGCAACTCTCTTTGTGGTGACGAAGAACTAGAAACTTCAAGGATGCCTGTCGATTGGAGAATGACTAAAGAAGCAGTAGTATATGATTGTGATAGAATACTATCATGTTATAAGAAGTTATATGATCAACAATCTTAGAAAAACATTTTTTGTTAAAAGTTTTAATGTAATTCCCAAATATATTTCATATGACAGTCTTACATAAATCTTCCAAAACACATGGGCATTATCTGGTTTTACCTGTCACTAGTTTTCTAAGGATAGACGCACAAAATAACAAAGAGTGAAATGAGCAAGACCAAGAGAACGTTGTATACAGTTAAGAACAATCTTGTTTTAAGAACAACTTTGAGTGAATAAGTCATACTGACTATTAAAATACTCAAATTTTAAAAAAAAAGTTAAAGAGGGGTGGCTAGGTGGCGCAGTGAGTAAAGCGTCAGCCCTGGAGTCAGAAGGACCTGAGTTCGGAACCAGCCTCAGACAGTTAAAAACAAAAAAAACCCTAGCCGTGTGACCTTGGGCAAGTTACTTAACCCCAATTGCCCTCCAAAAAAAATAAGCAAAAAAAAAATACTCAAATTAACTACAGAAAACATATGAAGGAAGATGCTTCCTTCAGAAAAAGAACTGATGTGTATGTAATGATTTTATATATGTATATATATGTCATATATTTATCTAATATACATATAACTCATATGTGTATATATAATACATATTATATATATAATATAATATATACTAATGGTAGCCATCTCTAGGGCAAGATGGGGAGGGAAGAAAAAGAGGAAAAAAAGAAAGTTATATGGTAACTTTATTATATATTTAAAGGGAATAGCAAGTTGTACATAATAGATTTGCAGTTTCATGTACAAACATCTTTTTTCCTATTCTATGATGTTATGGAAATGCTTGTTTTATTTCTTGAGTTCAAAATAAAATAATTTTTAAAAATTATTAATTTGCCTATTTGCTAGGGACCTTGCTAAGCTCTTTACAAATATCACCTCACTTGGTCCTTACAATAGGGAGGTAGGTGCTATGATCATCTTCATTTTACAGAGGAAGAAACTAGGGCTCAGAGAGGTTGTGACCTCTCCTGAGTCACACGGGTTTGGGAGATTTACAGTGGAATTTAAACCCAGGTCTTTCTTAGTCCAAACCCAACACTCCATTCATAGCACCCAAGCTGCAGGCAGAAAGAACAGGAAGATCCAGGCAGACAGCAGACCACAACCACCCCTACATCCTTTCCCCGCACTCCACACAGACTCTGACTAGTCATTCCTACAGCCTGATCCCCAGGCTAGGAAACAGAAAGGAAGCATTATGAGAGCTACAAGCATGCCAGCTAAGGAGAGGACCGAGACACTGGGAGTAATGGAGAAAACTTCTTAACTAAAGGAACTAAAAAAGCAAAAGAAAATGATCACAACACCTATCATCTGCTATCAGCCTTGTAAACAATTTTTCAGGCTCTGGCAAGGAAGATAAATGCCCAAGGCATGACTGCACATAACCTTAAAAATGAATTAGAACCAGCTCAACCAAGACAATGTGCATTAGTTTTAACAAGCATCCCTAGTTTTATCTGGGCATTACACTTGCTAATGAACCATTCATTTCAGTTACATAAATAACAGTCAAACAAATAAAGTCAGACTGACTAGAAAGGGAGGGCAGACTTTGTCTAGAGAATAACAGGATGAGCCTTTTAAAAAGATAAAAAAAAAGGGGGGTGGGGAGTCAGGCTGCAGGGACTGCCTGTAGGGGGAACCCCTGCTCCATAGACAAGCTCATGGAACTGCTTTGGGAAAATTTGCTTCCAAAGGGAGAAGGAATTAGATTCCCCCAGCACTTCCCACAATCTGGCACCTTCCTAGAAATGAATTCCAACCACTCTGCAGTTCTCATCACCACCCTTCATCGCCTTCCTTCCTTCCTGACTTGCCTAAACTCTTTCTCTTGTATAAACTTGATGGGAAGTAATTAGAAAAGACACCTCCCTGTAGACAGGGTCAAGGGCAGTGCCGGGGTTAGTAAATGTCAGATTTATCTCTTGAAATAGAAGTGGAGTTTCAGGTTCTGAATCATTGGTCTGGCGATTGAAGACTGGAATCTAACACTAAAAGTTCATGTTTCTGTAGAGAAGTAGGGTTTATATCCTTACAACCCTATGTGGGCAGTAGTGCAAGTCTTAGACTACCATTTTAGAGTTAAAATACCGAGGTTCAAAGGGATTTTTTGTTTTTTGCCTTTCTTTGTATCCTCAGATTTTGGCACAATGCCTGGCACATGGAGAACACTTAATATATGTTTGTCAACTGACTGACTGACAGAGCTTTTAAGAACCTGGCCAGGTCTCTTGACTCTGGTTTCAACAGTCCCTCTATTATATCACATAGCCCACTAGTCAGGTCTTGGCTACTGGCACAACATATATCCTTGAACAAGTCACTTAGGTCTTTTCATATTGAGAGATAAGATTGTTTACTGAAAAGAGCATTGAACTTCAAGACAGAAAACCTGGGTTCTAGAAATGCTGGACAAACAATTGTGATTCTCTGAGGCTCAGCTACCTTATCCCAAGGAATGGGAGACATTAACTTTTAAAGTCCAAAGAACATAGCAAATATTGCTAACATTTGACACAATTCCTCACCCACATTCTTATTTTGGACCAGGATTTGGACTGAACACCAGCACCTTATTCCACTCCCATGAAGTGGGAAATATTCCACTCTTAGCCATTCAAGTCCAATGTACTGTCATCTTCTCCATCCACCCCCCCCAAATCATGTAGACTAGAGTCAATCTCTCCAACATAACCTACATCTCTTCCTTTTTCTCCAATCATAGGAACATTATCCTAAATCAGGACCTTATCACCTCAAGCCTGAGTTGTGGCATAACCTTCTAATTTTTCTCCCCACACCCAGTCTCCTCATTTCTGAAATCTTACATTCTTTCTTCTGATAGCACTGTATGTTGGGAAAAGGGTTAAATTGAAGGACTGGAAAAACCAGGGCTTGAATCCTGTCCCTCCCTCTGACTAACTGTGTGATCATGGACTATTTAACCTTTCTGGGTCTTGATTTGCTGATCTGTAAAATAGAGATATTTTTGCCTATAGTACTTTGCTTTCAAAATTGTTGCAAGACTCAAATGAGATGAGGCATGTAAAGTTTTTTGCAAAAATACTCAGTGACCTGTGATTTCTTTATCCTATGGAGCTCCTTCCACCAAATGATAAAACATATTTGTAGAAGGGATTTTGTTTTTCTTACTTCCTCATTTGGGGTGGGAGTAGGAAGAAGAAATTTTTCATCAAAAAATTACTCAAAACCTTTTATTTTTTTATTCATGTTGATCTCTCCTCTCCAGTTCCTCCCACTGATTTCCCTTTTATTTTTTTATTTTTTTATTCATGTTGATCTCTCCTCTCCAGTTCCTCCCACTGATTTCCCCCAATGAGGCAAGAATCCCATACCAATGTGCTTTGGGACTCAGGTTACATTCAACTAATTTTTTTCCTAATTTATTTCTACTTTCTACAATGTCTAAACTGTTGACCCTACTATATGTCCCCACTGTTATTATATCCTAGACATTCAGAGATAGACTGTAGTTCTTGAAAGTGGTGACTCAGTGTGCCCTGAAAGTGCTTCTTTCTGTACCAGCTTCCAGTTGCCCAAGTCTTCACAGAGGCACTACTTGGAAATACTGTTGTCATCTAGTCTCTGCACTTGTCCAGACTGTCAAAGCTGTGTTGAGACAAGCACTGCTCCAAAGTTGAAAAGACTGACTGCTCTCCAGGGTCTTGGTGGTGGTGATCCTTAATTCCCATTAACTGTTAATCTCTCAAAAGCACTGGCTACCATCCATTAGTCAGCCTGGGTTGGTGAGCCAGTCTGGTTACTCTAAAATAATCAGAGCCTCCTGGGCTTAAAGTGGGTAGGACCAAATAAAATCTAATCTGGACTCCTTTTTTCTTCTCAGTTGAAACTAGAAGAAAGTCTTAGAAAACATGTCCTTCCATGACAAAGATGCTATTATCTCTCTTTTGGAGAAGAATCATATTGTGGAAAGCTAGACTTTGGAAATGGAGAACCTGAGTCTAAGGCCTGCCTCTTCCACTTTCTGGCTGTGTGAACTTCAGCAAATCAATTCTTTCTCTGAGGCACTGTTTCCTCATCTTTAAGATGAAGGGCCAGACGACCTCTAAGATATATATAAATCCTGCAATCTTTTAAAGGGCCATTCTAAGGCTAAAGGAGTAGAGGGTGTACCTTTAAGACCACAGAAAGAAAATAAAAGGAACACTTTATTTTTCACCCCAAAACACTCACTGAATACCTCTTTCGGCAGATGCTGTGAAGGTTTTCACCTTTAGTGGTCATCTAGCCTATTGCTTCCATTTTTCAGGCAAGGGACATGAGACCCAGGGTAAAATCACTTGCCCAGCAGCATACAGGAATGGATGGTGTGGTTCTGGCTGATGGAGAACCTGTTTTCTTGTTGTTAATTGTTAGGTAAAAATTGGCAGTAAGCATCCATACTTTGCTGTATCTCAGCCTCAGAGGCTGCATTGAGTGCATAATTATTTGTGAACAAAAGTCATGCACCAATTCCCCACCCCCACTTTAGACTTGGCTTGTAGCCTTTCCAAGTGGGGTAGCTGATCTTGATGTCATTTTTATCTTCTTGAAGGCATCTGGCAACACTGAAGAAAACATAAATGCTAAATGGGAGCAACAACACAACCCTGCTTTACTCCACTGGTGATTGGGACATTATAAGAGTATTGTCCATTATCCAGAACCTGGGCAAGCATGTCTTCATGAAACTGATTTCCACTACTGCTGAACTTTTCTGGGCAACCAAATTTTGCCATAATTTTCCACAAGCCCTTACAACTGACAGTATCAAAGGCTTTGGTCAGGTGGATGAATGTTGTGTACAGACCTCTGTTCTACTCTTGGCATTTCTCTAGGAGTTGTTGAGCAGCAAACATCATATCAACTATTCCTGGCCCCTTCTGAAGCCATACTGGCTCTCAAGTAGATGACCATCTTCCAAGTGAAGGATGAGCTTATCAAGGAGGATTCTGGCAAGAATCTTGCCAACTGTGAGTAGGAGAGAGACCCTCCTGTGATTGTCACAGGACAATCTTTTTCCTTTACCTTTATAGAGATGCACAGCAGAGGTATCCTTGAACTCTTGGAGGATAACCTCCTCTTGCCATATAACCCAGAAAATTTCAATCAGCTTTTATCTGAGAAGTGGACCCCCCTGCCTTATAAATCTCAGCCAGAATAGAATCAGTACAAGGTGCTTTGCCACATGAGAGGAGATGAATGGCATTCAAAACCTCTTCTTCAATTGGAAATTTGACTAGAGAAGGCTTGACTTTAATCTGAGGTATACCAGTCAGCATTGATTGAAAATGGCATGTGAAAACTCTACGGAAGTGTTCAGCCCATCTCTCCAGGATCATGTCCTTATCACTAATCAATGTGGCTCCATCAATATTAAATAGAAAAGAGGCATAATATGTCTTTGGCCCATAAATAGCCTTCAGGATGTCATAAAAGTGCTCTGGATTGTTCCTATCAGCATAAAATTGAATTTCACCTGCCTTTTTACTGAGCCAAGAATCCTGTATCTCTAAGCTTCCCTTTACTTTTTTTTTTTTAAGCAATTGGGGTTAAGTAACTTGCCCAAGGTTATAAGGCCAGTTATTTTTGTGTGGGTGTTAAGTATGAGGCCAGAACCCGGGTCCTCCTGACTCCTGGCCACTCTCTTAGTCACTGCACCACCTAGCCGCCCCATTCCCTTTACTTTTGATGGAACTAAATACTGCCTTCACAGAGATAAGTGAACTATCCTGTTGTATAGAATTCCCTGTGAAGTTTTCATTTTTCATTTAGCAGTTTCTGAATTTCCCCATCATTTTGTCAGACCAGTCTAGATGTTTGCCAATGTTCTGACCCAGATGGGTAAATGCAGTACTGTACACCAAATCTCTGAAATCTGCCCACTCCTTTTTTGTTCCACTGTTGCCAACTATGTATTGGCTTAGCTTTTCCTCCAAGTTTGCAATAAACTCTTCCTACTTAGAAAAGTACTCTAATCTATCTACATTAAGTCCTCTTGCCTTGGGGCCACTGCTTTTGCTGAACCGGAATACTTAGTTTGGAGAGGATAAGTCTATGAGCAGTCCAGCACTCTGCGCCACACACTGCCTTTGTCACTCTCACATTCTATCTGTCTCTTTTCCTTACGATGATACGTCATTGATGATATGTCTATTAAATGCCAACGTTTGCTTCACAGGTGCATCCACAAAGTTTAATGTGTTTAGGTAAATGGAAGACAGTGTTAATGATGGAGGGGACTATGTCATTTTAAGTCTCTGGCACACAGTAAGCACTTAATGAATGTTGACTGATTGATTTATTTTAAATTTTGTATCCCCTGTGCTTAATACAGTGTCTTGTACACAATTAATATCTTAAAATCTTCATTAAATTCTACCCCACCACCCTCAGTAAATAAAAAAAGCATTTTTCAGTTGAACTGTTCCTCAGGGATTCAACCCTACCTATCCTAAGTAGGATTGATGGTGGGTCAGTTTTCTTTCTCCTTCTTTTTGGTTCCTTACCTTCTCATCTTGACACTCTGAGAAGAATACTTAAAGGTTTGGGTTTGACTCAGGTCTAGGATATTCCCAAAGAGGGGAATAGATAGATATTCAATGTATACTGGAACAAATGTATCAGTCAGGAATTGAATAGCTTTTTATTTCTTACACACACATAAAAAGTGCTAAACACAAAAAATTCTCACTAACACCCACTAACAGAGATTCAAAACACGATCTAGTAATTGATATCTACTGTTATGTTCTCCTAGAAGACCAAGAGTTAAAACCATCAAAACATAAAGCATTTGGTGGGACTGACGAGTTTGCATTTTAACATTTCTCCTCAGCTCTACACAATCCAAACGATTTCTTCAAGGTTCATGCCTTCTGATAAGACAAGACAGGGCTTGAGACCTTCTCCTGCCCACCCCCACCCCAGTAGTATCCTCCTCAAGGCAGAACTGTCCCTTAGCACCAGCCAGCTAAATAGTAACTAAGTGTTTCGATCAGGAAGACCTGAGTTCAAATCCTGCCTGAGATACTAGTTGTGTGACCCTAAACAGATCACTTAACTTCTAAGCCTCAGTTTTCTCATCTGTAAAATGGGGAGGGGAGGTAAAAGTAGTAATTAGCATTTATTTAGTATTTTAAAGTTTGCAAAACCCTTTAAAAGGGTCTTACAAATATCTTATTTGATACAGCAACCCGGAAAGGTCGGAGCTATTATTATCCCCACTTTACAGACGAGGAATCTAAAGTTAAGAAGAGCTAGTATTGCTGGTGTGTCCTTTGAGATAGATTAACTAGTCTGTATTCAAAATCACAGAATCTGGAGGTGGAAGAGATCTCAGAAACCATCTCTTCAACTCATACCCAGACAAGCTTCTCCCTGTCTGTACGTTCTCGGTTATTGAAACCCCCAAAAAAGACACCCAATACACAGACCACAAACCTTCCCCTTCACCCACTTTTTTTTTTTTTTAACGGTGCGGGCTGTAAGCAAGCCCAACCAATCAGAGAGCAGAAGGGTGGTGTTACTCGCTCAAAGCCTTCTGGGAGATGTAGTCCGTGGAGATTTCCAGCACCTCGATTAGCAAGGTCTCCTGGCCCAAAGCATTGTGGGAAATGCAGTCCTTAGGGTGCTGCTTTAAACTGCTTGCTGTCGGAGCCCGGTCTGCGCTAGGGAACTTAGGACTAGAGGTTATTAACATGCGCTTTCAAAAGGGGGAAACTGAAGTGGGGAGAAGCGCTGTCTTCCCCCACGAGGGGCCCACTCCAGAGACCAGGGGAGAACCTGAGCCAGTAGCTGCCACGCTGCGGGGTCCCTGCCCCCGGGAGCCTCGCCAGGGTGGCTCTGCGCTGCAGGGGGGCGCGGAGCCCACGTCGGGGAAGCTTCAGGCTGCCAGTCCCCCTCCTTGCCGGCGCGGTCCCCGCCGGCGGGGCTGCAGGGTCCCTAGTGCCGCCACCTCCCTGGACATCCTGGCCATCGAGGGGTTCTGGATGGGGGGGCGGGGGTGAAGACTACAAGTCCCGAGGGGCTGCCGAGCCGCGGCGGCGGAAGGGGCGGTCTGGGGGCGGAACGGGGCGTGGGCGCGAAGCGGCACCGCTGCACCCGGGGTCCGCGGCTGCAGCGAGGCCGAGACCATGTCTGCGGGTGGGAGCTGCGGCCAGACGCCGAGCCGGGCCATCCCGGCCACCCGACGGGTGGTGCTCAGCGACGGTGCGCAGCTGCCGCCTGGGGATTACAGCACCACTCCGGGAGGCACTCTCTTCAGCACCACCCCCGGAGGTATTGTGGGGGGGGCGCCCGGGGGCTGGGGGTCCGAGGAGTGTAGACCCTGGGAAGGGGCGGGGGGACCACGCCAGAGGGCGGCCAGCCGCCCGAGGGGAGCCGAGGCGCGCTAGGACGGGGCTGAGGTGGAGGCTGACCCCGAGAAAGGGACAAGTGGCCCCCAAACTGACGGCACGTGGAGCGCCCGGGATCCTCGAGGAGGCAGCTGGAGCGCGCGCCCTCGGGGGGAGTGAGGGAAGGGGGTCGGCACCGGGTGCCTGCCGTGAAACCTTTGCCTCTGGTTTGCAAACCACACGTCCCGCCTCCTTCCACCGCCACCACCAGCCTCACTTCCCAGCTCCCCACGGACTGTAGAGACAAAGAACTCTTCCCCTAACTCGAATCCCAGCGCCATTCTCGCCCCTCACCCATCACTGGGCATTGCCATGCTGGTGAACGGTGCAGGCGCTGTGCCCGCTGACACTTTGCACAGACATCCCCAGGGAAGACTGAGGCCAGAGCAGGGCACCAACATTTGTTCCTTCTTTCGCCACCCCCGCCATCCCGAAATCGCCCTCCCGAGGAATTTTAGGGGGTGGGTGAAAGGTGCCCCTATTTTCCTGCCGTCTCTCTATGGGAGGGGCTGCACACCGAGCCGCCTCCTGAGGACTTGGTGGTATTTGGTATTTATCCAGCGCCCTCCATGCGGCCAAGCCAGGCTTTAAAAGCTAGAAGGTTCGGTTAGATGGGAGCTTGTGAGGAAAGAGGAAGGTCTGGGGAGATGGCCGAAGGGGAGCGTTTGTTTGACTTGCCAGTAAAAATCCTGAGTGACCTAGAAGGAAGTTGAGCTTGGCACATGGTAGGGAAGGAGGGGTGGGGGCCAGCTCAGGGTTTTCCTCTGGTACACAGCATTCCCATGAAGCCTCGGGGACTTCTGTCTGGAGAAGCTGATGAAACCTGCATTGGAGTTTGCATGATGAAACTTCTCCCCGTGGCTCACCACTTCCCCTCCCCTCCCCCCTAATCTTTTTTCCCCTGCCTTCTTTTGCCCCTTGCCATGCTTTTTGCCTCTCCTCTCTTTCCACTCAATACTCAGGGAAAAACAAAACAAAACCAAAACACCCAAATCCCAGAAGTTCCTCTGCTTAAAGGTGGGGCAAAAGGTCTTTCTTCAGAAAACCTACCGTAGACTAGAGGAAAGTGGGGCTGAGATGGGGCAGGGAATGGGAGTGGGAGTGGGGGGAAGGGCTTGTGAATGCTGGGGCATTATCTGCTGGCCTGCCCTTCTGGGGCCACATGTTTATTTTCTCAGGCAGAGTCTTGCAGCTGCCAGTCCTTTCCACGTTAGCATTTAGCCCAAGTTGGGCACCCAGTAGGTCTGATCCTGAACAGAGAATCCTGAAATACTAGAACAGGGAAGAAGTCTTAAAGATGATGTACTCCAACCTCTTTATTTTTACAAGTGAGAGAACTGAGACCCAGGGTTAAAAGTGAGTTCCTATGGTCAGATGAAAAGTCCCTTTGTTCTCTCCAGATTTCATGGAGAGAATGCCATTATATAGCTTTTTAGCATTTCCAATGTACTTCTCTTACGACCTCATTGTAAGGTTTGTATACTATTATCTCCATTTTATAGATAAAGAACCTGAAGCTCAGGCTGTGTTGGCCTTTAGGTCACTTCCAGCTGTGAAATTCAGTGAAAAGTCATTTACCTGGAGTCACACAGCTAGACTCTGAATGCCTTCCTGCTCCAAGACTAGTGCCCATTGGCCTCTACCATGTGGCAGTGAAGACACACTAGACAAATCTTCCCTTCCTTGCGCCTAGTTTTGAAAAAGCTGTTCCCTTTGCCACATATCTCAGTGACTTGTATTTACTCTACTTTTTGAAGAACTTTTGTTTGCTCATTTTTAAAATGACAATGCTAGATTAGCTGATCTTTCTAGCCCCTCCGCACCTTGAGGCAGGGACCTGCCTTTGTTTTTGCTTGTATTTGTATCTCAGAACTCAACACAGTGCTTGGCATATAGTAAGCACTTAATAAATGCTTGTTTCCTGCCTTCCTAAATCTATGATCCTGTGTGACTGACTATATAGGGACATCCCTGAGACTTTTGAATTCAGACAATTGAATTTGAATTGTGGCCCCTTTGGACACAATTGTAAATTAACTAGCCACCTGTGGATGACCAGCCTGTAGCTTTTGTTTGCTTGGATGAAACCAGCTGCCCTGAGACTTAATGAGAAACATCAGCCTGTTAAGTGGGACTTTGGGCCAGATGGTAAGGTACATACCTGTAATCCCTGCTCTTGGTGGCTTTTTGGAGGTCAGGAATTCTGCTCCAGTGGGTTAAGCTATCTTGTCTTCGTCTCTCCACACCCAGGCTTCACAAAAAAACATCCCCAGTTCTTTCAGTTGGTCCTTATAGGATATGGACTTAAGGTCCTTTACTGTTTTAGTTAGGTTAGCTAAATGGCATGGTGCATAGAGTGCCAGATTTGGAGTCAGGAAGACCTGAGTTCAAATGTGATCTCAGATACTTACTAGCTGTGTGACTTTGGGCAAGTCACTTAATCCTGTTTGCCTCCGTTTTCTCATCTGTAAAATGAGCTGGAGAAGGAAATGACAAACCACTTCAGTATCTTTGCCAAGAAAACCCCAAATGGGTCACAAAAAGTCAGACTTGACCGATGAAGTAAACTACAAAGCCAATCGTATATCCTAACTTGTGTCAGATACCAATATGGTGAGCCCCAGCTTCTTGAGGAGAGGCACAACAGTCCAGGTGAGAAATGCTGATCAAAGTCCTGCAGCAGTGGGATTCACCTTCACTTCTAGCCTAGGGAAGAAGGGGAGATATAGCCCCTGAAAAAATGGCTTCTTCCTATGTTCCTTTGGGCAGTGAAGAAGCATGGGGGCCCCAAGTTAACTTCTTCCTTAAGTTGACCGGAGAAAGGCAGAAACTGTCCTGCCCTCAGGGAACTTAAATTCCAGTGGAGTACACCACATCTAAATGGTATAAGATCTATACCTAGGAATTGGAAAGTGGGGGGCGGGGAGGGGGAGAGAGAAGCGGAAGCCTGGGAGAGTGGGGTTCAATCAGTACGAAGGCATGGGGATGGAGGACCTCGGTGGGAGAACAGCATATTGGCCCCTGCTGGATCACTGAGTTCTAGGAAGAGAGTAAAGACTGGGAATGCAAGAAGGGGCCACATTATGAACAGCTTTAAATGCAAATGCCAAAGGCATTAGGCAGACCTCCAGTCAGGAAGCCCTGAATTCAAATCCTGCCTCAGCACTTACTAACTTTGTAACCCAGGACCAGTTACTTAACTCAGCCCCAGTTTTTTGGTCTGTTAAATGGGGATTTTAAAAAATAAAATAAAATGGGTAGGACGGCAGCTAGGTGATGAAGTGGCTCACTGGGACCTAAAGTCAGGAAGACTCATCTTCCAGAGTTCAAATCTGGCCTCAGGCACTTACTAGCTGTGCGACTATATGAAAGTCACTTAACCCTGGCTGCCTCAATTTCCTCATCTGTCAAATGAGCAGGAGAAGGAAATGGTAAACTACCCTGATATCTTTGCCAAGAAAACCCCAAATGTCACAAAGAGTTGGACACAATGGAGCAACCAAAATGGGAATTATCACAGCTTTTATTTTATGGGGGCTTTTGTGAGGGTCAGATAATTAGCATATGTACAATATGTTGCAAAACCTTAAAGCACATTATAAATTCTAATTACCAGAGGGCTTTATATTTTATCCTGAAAATCTGCAGTTGGAGTAGGGAAGGGGCTGCTTTATTGGATGGTGAGTTCTTCCCCCCCCCCCCCGCCCCCAAAGCAACTGAGGAAGGAAAAGAAAAGGAGGACCTCCAGAAGGCAAGCTTCTCTTGGGTGACCATTTGCTCAGTGCCCTCCCATAGACAGAACCCCCTTCTCCCCAACCCCAGGCAAGTCAGACCAGGTTTTCACTTGCCAAAATCAATAAATGTGATGAGTAGCCAATTTATCCACTAGTCACCTTACTTCCCTTGTCCCCACCTATTTTCCTTGTCCCCAGGGTTCTTTTTTAACTTCAGGGAAGCTTGATGGAATTGAGAGCAGGTTACATCTGGACAGTGTTTCTACCCAGGGAGACTTTCATTTCTTTTGCCTTTTGGGGGAAGCGGGGTGCTGGAAAAGGATTTAAAGCTGGACTGAATATCTAGCCCTACTCCTTCATTTTTTGCGGTTGAAAAAACCAAGGGCCACCCTCCCCTTGGGGTCTCCACTTGTCCTGGCCACAGACTTGGTTAGCCACAGATAATCTGGGAGCTGTGTGTTAGGGGCAGGTAATGGATCTCTCCAGATAAGCAAGCTCTGACCATGATACCTTGTGTTGGGAGCCCCACGGGGTGGGGGAGGATGTCTGCTTTATCAGAGGGCTTAGGTTCCCGAGGGAGGAGAGGCAGTGTGGTACCAAGCAAAGAGAGCAAGCTTTGGAGTCAGGACCCAGGTTCAAGCCGTGACTTTGCCGCCGGACTCTGTGTGACAAGGACTGAACTGCTGAACCTTGAATTTCCTTGCTTAGAAGATGTGGTTGAATGATAACAACAATAACATCTGAACATTTACATAACACTTTAAGGTTTGCAAAGCACTTTACCCCTCCTCACAGTGATGCTCCCTATTTCATAAATGAGGAAACTGAGGCCAGCAGAATTTAAGCACCTTGCCCAGGGTTGCTGGGCTAGGTCTTCCTGACTCCAGGCTTCGCTCCCTAAGCAGTACCTCCAGGGAACCAGATGACTTAAGATCCTCCTTTTCCAGCTGAAGGATTTTATAATCTCTCTCTGGGGAACATCAGAAAACAAAGCAAGGGAAGATGATTCTCAGGGGGTATAGCTAAAAGTTAGGGATTCTCCAGTCTGATATTTCAAGAGGAAATGACTTTAATTTTTTCATTTGAAAATGTATTGTAAAACAAAGATAGCTAGCTCCTCCCATACCCCTAGAACTGGGTGGGGAGGCCTAGATATTTTATCTCGGTAGAGGGCTGAGGCAGCTGTTAGCTGCTATCTTCCTGGTAGTGGCGGGAGTTTGGCTTCCCTGGCAGACTGAAGCCACTGTGATCATTAGCCCCCAACAAACTGAGTCACCTGGCCTCTTTCAGTGACATTCCAAGGGAAGTTTAGAAGTTTGAGCTAGGGTGAATTTTGTATTAAATAACCATTTATTTTTAAAGCCTTGGTTCTGATAAATGTCACAACAGCTATTGGTCACATTGGGTAGAGCACCAGACCCCCATAGCAGGAAGGCGTGTTCAGATCTGGCCTCTAACACCAGTTGTGTGACCTTGGATGAGTCATTTAATGTATATCTGCCTCCGTTTCTTCATCTGTAAAGTGGAAGTAGTCATAACACCCACTTCCCAGGGTTATTGTGAGGATCAAATGAGATCATATCTGTCAGGTGCTCTAAAAATGCTAGTTAATATCATACCAGTTAATATCATACCCTTGTTCAGCTGACAGCCTTTGAATAAGACAGGCAGGAACTGCCCTTTGCCACAGGTCTGATTTCCAGCTTAGTCTCCTAGGCCTTACAGATAGTGTCAGCTTGGAATCTGGAGAATGACTTAATGTCTCCAAGGCTCAGTTTCTGTGTCACTAGATTGTGAGCTCCTGGAGGGCAGGGCCTGTCTTTTGGCTCTTGTATCCCCAACACTTAGCAGTTCTTGGCCTGAAGTAGGTGTTGAGCACCTGCTTATTGTTTACATCTGTAAAACAGACTAGTAATACTTGTGCAGGCTGGCAAAGTGGAGAAGGAGCTAGATTGGAGTCAAGAGGACCCGGAGGTCACGTCCTGCTTTTGACACGCAGGCTCTGTGACCCCTGACCAGTCACTTTTTACTTTGCAGAACAGCTGTTGATCTGCATGGGTCAGGCATTTTCACTAGTGAAATCAAAGGTCCAGTTCAACATACACCCCAGCTCCTAGAGTTCTAGTAGGAAGGACTCTCATAGATGTGTGAGTTTTTTAGGTGGGAATTGTGGGTGGTAAATATTTCTAAGCTCTATACCCAACAATGTTTATCATCATTAATGACTCAGTAACCTCCTTCTTCATCTTCCCTATAAGAAATGCTGGATTCTACAGGTCAGACCAGGACCACTTAACAAGCTGGCAGATTGTATCAGACTAAAGGGATTTGGAGTTCATTCTGTGTAGTGAAAGGTTGGACAGCAGGTAGTCTTTGGTTTGGTTTTGTTTGGTTTTTTTTACCGCAAAAAATCATATAACCATGCACTAAGGCATGTAAAAATTCAGCTTTCTGTTGGTGTGCTCAGTTCAAACCCGGATGAAGTCATAACTCTTTGGGGGCTATTCAAGGATAATCATTGGTGTGGAACTAGCCAGCATTGGCACTGGTAAAATCTCTTGAATTAAACAAACTTAAGTCTGTGCCTGGGAGGCTTGCCTTGGAGAGGTCTCTTCATAAGTGGCTATGGAACAAGATGTTGCTTTGAAGACAATTGGGGGATTGTCCCTACACAGAACACAAGACTGTGTTCCAAGCTGTCCCTCACGGTATTAGAAACTGTGCCCCATTGCTGAGTGCAAGTTAGGAAGAAAAATTCTTGTGAAATATTCTTCCAGTAAACCAGTGCAAAGGGAAGTGAAGGGCCTCTCTTCCCCACAGGGTGGATGGATGTCTGCCTCCCTAGTCATGATAACATTGGCTAGCTATGTAGTACTTTGCAGACGGAAGGGACTTCAGAGCCAACTTTTCAATATATTTCAATATAATTGGTTTCTTTTGTAATTCCATATATTTGATGCATTAAAGAACATGGTTCTGAGAAGGGGCCCATAGGCCCAATTGCCAGAGGGACCCCTTACGCCATAACAGGTATTTAGCCTCTACCCTGGGAACCTTCCATGGATACAGGTTTATTTTAGAAGGGCTGTTTAATCCACTAGGGGCCCTGCTAGCCATTTAAAGTGGGGATAGTATTTATTGAGAACTCCCTATGTGCCTTACAGAGAAACTTTTTAAGCAAAAGAATTCTCTCAGCTAACTGAGCTCAGTATCTAGTGAGGAAGAGGCAGTAGATCAGGTTTTGTTTTTTTTTGTGGGGGGGTAGCAATCAGGGTTAAGTGACTTGCCCAGGGGTCACATAGCTAGTAGAAAATCAAGTGTCTGAGGCCTGATTTGAACTCAGGTCCTCCTGACTCCAAGACTGGTGCTCCATCTACTTTGACACCTAGCTGCACCAGTTTTTTTTTTCTTTTTAAAAGTACCTAATAATAGGTAGGTAGGTAGCCCAGTGGATAGACTGCCAGGCCTGGAGACAGGAAGATTCATTTTCCTGAGTTCAAATCTGACCTCAGACACTTATTAGCTGTGTGACCCTGGGCAAGTCACTTAACTCTGTTTGCCTCAATTTCCTCATCTGTTAAATAAGCTGGAGAAGGAAATGATAAACCACTTCAGTATCTTTGCCAAGAAAACTCCAAATGGGATCGCAAAGTCAGGTGGGATTTACAAAGCAATTAAATATTATTTTAATATCTTAAATATCCTCATAGCAACCGTGAGAGGTAGGTGTTATTATACCCACTTTACAGATGATAAAATAGTACATATACATACTACTACATAATGCATCATATTTTAAGCATTCAAACTATACAGATATTTTTGGGGACAGTGTATAATCTCTCTTTGAGTGTTTTAACAATCCTATGAGATAGATACTACAGACAGAGGTTAAGTGACTTGCTGGGGTGAGTAAGCATATGAGGCAGGATTTGAACTCACATCTGACTAACTCTCAGTCCAGTGCTCCATATACAGTATACTCTTATCTTCTGTAGTAGCTAGGCATTTTTAAAGCAATAGACAAAGATGTGACTATCAAAGAATGACTGATTTTTAAAGCAATATACTAGATACTTTATGAATGAGATTTAGAACTGAAAGGAACCATAGTCTTGTGGTGAGAGGATATCCTGATTGTGTCACTCTTTACCTGAATGACCTTCAGTTTCCTAATCTATACTAGGTAATTCCTAAGATCCCTCCCAATTCTCGATCTATGATAACATTTTACAGATGAGGAAATTGAGGCATATATAGAAATCAAGCAGTTTGCCCAAATTCACACATATAGGGAGTGGCCAGCCCAGGTTCAGACCTAGGTCTTGCCATTCCTAATCCAGTGTTCATCATACTTCATCACAAATATTTAATATGTTCCCCTTCGACACTTGGAAAAGCCCAGACAAGGGAGAGAAGTGATTCTTTCTTATATTAATAACCAATTATTGAATTAAGACTAAGGTTTTCCCCTTTTCTGTTCTCTCACTTAGAAGTCAGCCCTTGTTGGTCATTCAGGCAGCCTTTGAAGTACAGGTCTGATCAAAAGACCAAGAAATTTTAGTTTAGGTGAATTGGTGGATTCCAGCCCATTGTGTTTTAGTGAAACCAGTGTGGGTAGAAGTGATTCCCCCTTTTGTCTACCTTATCCTAGGCTGGGTGATCTGGGTATAGAGAAGTCTCTTTGTCCAACACTGAGTGCTCAGAGTCACGGCCCTCAGACACTCATTAGAATAAACCTACCTCATTATAATGTTCATCCTCTCATTTACTTGGTTAGCAATCAGAGTTGATGTTCACCCTTAGGAACATGAGCTCTTCCAAGGACATAAAAGTGTGGAGTTGGTTCCATGAGGAGTCTTTGGCTTATGAGAGATAACCAAATGGCCATCCTTTTATTACTACTCGCTAGCATAATTAATAAAATGGTTAATTACCCAGGCTATGTCTCTTGAACTTTTTATATGTCACACAAGAAAACTCCTTGTGTAGCTTCTCCCAGAGGCTTGGGGCATGTTCTTTGGAAATCACAGTGGTGGCCAGTCTTTATCTTTTTGATAAGTGGAATTTAATTTTCAAAAGACATTCCAAACCCAATGAATAAATGAGGTGATTAAGAAGTGGCCTAGCAGAGCAACTTGGAACCCAGATGGCTTGGCTTCTGAAACACTGACTCTGGCAGATTGCTTCACCTCTCTGATGGTCTGGGCAGAAGAGTCATTGTCGTGTATTTAAGCTGTTGTGAGACTCAAATGAGATTCTGTGTGAGAAGGGCTTTTTTTATAAGTATTGGTTATTATCACCATTGAACTAGGTAATAGTACATGTTGGGTTTGGTTTTTGTTTATGGCATGGCTTTCAGTTCAGCAAACATTTCTTAATCCTGAACTCCCTTTGAAAGTTAATTCCCAAAGAAGAGTTCCAAGAACATTTTGAACAAGAGTGGTTTCAGGCAAGCACAAGAAGGATTTATGAACCTGCTGCTGTGTGCCAGGCACTGTGCTAAGGACAAAAGCAGACCAGTCCCCGCCCGAAAGGAATTTACATTCTACTGGGAATACCAGCTTACATTTCTCCAGAGGTAGGACCTCCTGGTTTGTTGACTCTGAAAAATACTTATTTAGATGGGGGACTTGTGGTGCTTTTGTTGGAAAGTCTGAGGAGGGCAGTGTGTGACACAGGTACGGGAGGGCTGCACTTGGAATCTCAGACCTCAGTTTGAATTCCAGCTCCCGCCAGTTTCTCCCCATGTGACCTTGAAGAAGAGGCTACTTCAGTTCTCTGGGTCTGTTTCCTAGCCTATGAAGTAAAGGGGCTAAACAGCTGTAGATGACCCCTCAGCTCTCAATCCATGGTCTTAGGTTGGGGGAAATTATACATAATGAGAAGAAGGGGGAGTCAGGGTGGGAAAGAAGGGCCCAGCGGGAGCAAGACAGCTGGTAGGGGAACAGACTAGACTGGAGAAACCTGAAGTGAAGAAGGTGGTGTGCATGGTGTGTCCATGGCAGTATCAGGGAGGGTCTCGCCAGTTAGGGAGCAGGCCTCTGGGTGGGAAGGCTACAGGTATAGAGGTGAGTCGGGCCAATGGGGAGGAGCCAGAGCATTTGTAGTTTTGATTTATTCCTTGTTATCATATTGAATGAATACATAAATAAAATAACATTTAAGTGCTTAGTGTGCCAAGCACTATACTAAGTGCTGGGTATGTAGATATAAAAGGAAGTTCAGGCCTTCGAGGAGCTTATATTCTAATAAGAAGGAATAAAATACAGTGAAACTAATAGATGTGGTCCTGGGCAAATCACTTCACCCTTCATTTTCCCAAGAAACTCTTTGGATTATATATCTCAACAGTTGCTAATCTGCATTGGTAGAGAGAATTTCCTCCCTGGAAGTGACAGGGCAGGTAAGCAGGAAGAAGTTGAGATATCCTTCTAAGGATAGTTGCCTGGTTGATTCATTTGGTCTTGTCTGTAGAGGGTGGCAGGTTTGATGCTGACAAGCTAGCTGGTTGAGTAGGAGGTGTGTGTAATAGAACCTTTTGGTCTTGGGGCATTATTTTTCTTCTCTGAATGCCATTACTAGCACAAGGAAAGAACAGAAATTTTCTCTCTTTATCCCATCTCCCCTTCCCACCACATTTTTACAGGTAAGGGAAAATTTATTTCATTAGTAACTCAGCAAGTCAGTGGCAGTACCCAGGATAGGACTTGGTCTTCTTCATGACCTTCCAGGATAGTGTCTAAGGATGAAACATTCCTGATTTAGGGGGCAGAGATCCCTTGGCATTCCTGTAGCTGAAACTATCTGGATACAGAATTCCTTTTGTTAGAGCCTTTATCTGTGACATTTGCATGCCAATAATAGGTTGTTTTTTGTTTTTGTTTTAATGGCATTAATATAGCCCTTGGAGGTTTACACTTTTCTTAGGACATAATATTTCAAGTTATTTAAGCTGCAGTAATACTTTTGGGACACCCTATATATTCTCTTGAACTTTTTAACAGACACTACAGATCTTTGCTCCATTTTTACTAATGGGGAAGCTGAGACTTAGTGAGACTCGCCTGTGGTCACATAGGTAGTTCATTGTTGGAAACAGGATTTGAATCCAAGTCTTCTGGGCTCCAGGTCCAGCACTTATCCACTTCCCTCTGGGGACAAAGGGCATTTTCTACTCCAAATAAAACTACTGAAAGCCCACGTGGCTCATGGTTCAGACTGGAGGATTTAGCCCAAGGTATCCCGGTTGACCAGTCTTTCGATCCTTATTCTTCCCTTAGCCTGGACTAGCAGTTCTTAACCATTTTTTGTTATGGATCCTATTTCAGAATAAATTTTTTTTAAATGATTTGAGGAAATTGTAAATGCCGATTAGAGGTTAGAGGATAATAAAGATGTCATTTTTTTCCCCATCCAAATTCATGGAATAGATGAAAACCCAGAATTCTGTAACTCTCGGGCAAATAATGCCTCATCTGGATGAAGAGGTAGAACAAAGAGCCTTATTTGGGGATAACGTTGTCAGCTGCATCCCATTCTGATGGCTTAA
Organism: Gymnobelideus leadbeateri; assembly: GCA_011680675.1. Lineage (NCBI taxonomy): Eukaryota > Metazoa > Chordata > Mammalia > Diprotodontia > Petauridae > Gymnobelideus > Gymnobelideus leadbeateri. The sequence goes on along the minus strand of WOXC01003676.1, from coordinate 303,569 downwards.
TAACTTTTAAACAATGTTTATTGTGTGTTAGGCACTATGCTAAGTACTTTGCAATTATTATCTCATTTGATCCTCACAAAAAACCCTGGGAGATAGGTGCTACTGTTAGCCCCATTTTCAGTGGAGAAAACTGAGGCAAATAGATTAAATGACTCGCCCAGGATTACACAACTGGGAAGTGTCTGAAGTAGGATTTGAACAAGAGAGCTTCATTTTGTTATGTGTCCTCCATTTGAATTCCTTCCCTTGGGCAGTGGGAATTTATTTATGGGGTGGGAACCTGTACGCTGAGGGTGTGAAAGTAACTCTGGGATCTCAAAGTCTATACTATTCATTTTTTACCTTTAGCAAGCCTGTGTGTTGTTATCATTTGTGTATGTATGTGTGTGTCTCTCTCTCCATGTATATTATCATTTCAACAAGCACTGTGGAATGCAAACTCTGGTAGGTTATACCAAGCCCACTAGGCCTTGAATACCTTCTCAGTGATGATACTCATTCAGCATCCAGCCTCTATAGTCAAATTTTAGGAGATTTGTTGCCGGAAGGTTGGCCATAAGGAGTTAATATTTTTTTGTACACAGCAACAATATATGGAGGGAATGGGCCCTATCTCCATAGAAAGGGCAGCTATAAATAAAATCAGGGGATCTTTGAAGTTCTAAAAGTAGTGAAGGGCAGGTACCAACAGGAAAGTCAAGGCCATGGTCAGAGTGGGCAGCCTTCAAGTTTCCTCTTATTTTCCATTGCACTATATAGAATATCAAAATTGGGTCATGCCATTCTGTTGTGTGTGTTGAATTTAATTAACCAATGCTTAAAAGACAAGTGTTCTTTTCTGCTTTTCTGAAGAAAATAGAAAACAAAACAAAACAAAACAAAAAAAACAGACCATGAATCCTTTCTTTCCTTCCAGTTGCAACAGAGCCTACTGGAGCCCCTTTTCCTGGGACCTCTTCATTTCCTCATAAATGAACATAGATGCAAATGGAAGACCCAATTCTGGGTCTCAGTTGTGAGATAGGTGGAGGAAGTCATTCCGAGGTTCTCTTTAGAAAAATCCTTGTTTTTGTGGGACCATGAACCTGTCTCAAGGATGTGCTGAATTTTTTTGAGTACTCTCCCAAAGTCTGTCCAGGCTTATGTTTATTGCTTCCATGGCACTATGTATCCATCTCATCCTCTGCCATCTGTTAAGAACATGAAAAAATGAAAAGTCAAAGAAACAGTTCATCAGAACATACTTACACAGTCTTAGGTGTATTCAACATTCCATACCTCCTTTATTCCCACCACTACTCTATAGAAGGAAACTATTTCATCATGATCCAGGAACCAACATTAGTCATCACATGTAATCTGAATCCTAACATATTTTAGTGTGTATCATTCACATTATAGTGATTGTGTATATTCTTTCAGTTCTGCATCAGTTCAGACAAGTCTTCCTATGTTTCTCTGAATTCTTCGTTTGTCATTTCTCTCAGTGCAGTAAAGCCCATTACATTCATGTACCACAGTTTATTGATCATTCCTTGATTTCCTCGTTTCCATTTTCCTGGGGTTTTCCACAATATTTCAGAGATTACTGCCATCACCTCTTCCAGTTCTTTCATCACCGATCTGATTTGAATTCCTCAGGAATAGGTAAGTTGTCTTGGATCATGTCTTTGTGTACCATGGATATCAGCTCCCTACTAGTCATTTTTGTTCTGTCTTTTCCAGTCTGAGGATCATTCTCTTTGTCATTAAAACATGAGAATAAGAGTTGGGCTCTTCTGTTTTCCATCTGCTGTTATCATTGTCTCTTCCTAGCAGCAGACATATCCCTTCTTTGGCCTTCCCCTTTTCCCTAACGTGGCTTTTCAAAAAAACCCATTTTTTGTTATTCTTAGCTTTCCTTACTTTTAAACTTAACTTTAAGTTTTAATCAATAAACATTTATTAAGGGCCTGCTATGTGCCAGGCATTGTGCTGAACTTCTTATGGGAGCCTTACTCTTGTAGAGAACCATGTCATGATGTCATAATCATCTTCTATTACTTGCCTTTTTTTTTTTTAATCTTTTGTGTCTGTGCTTAAAAAAAATCAAATTTGACCAATGAATTCCTATATATCCACATCAGTCTCTTTAGATTGTTCCCCCTTTTCCTCCATAGAGGAATTATTCTCTTTATGTCAATAGAATTTCATGCTTGACTTTCCCATTCCTCCTGTGCTGACAACCCTGTGGGATTTTAATCCATGGGAACCAAGCTGTCCCTTTCTCTGAACCCTCTGAAATGTAGACTTCCTAAATGTAAGGTATGGATTATACTCTGCCTGGCTTTTCTTTACCACAGATTCTAAGATGATTGGTCAGTTCACAAGTACACAAGGTTCCCATCATTTATACACCAGCAAACATGTATTCTTTGATAAGAATAAGATCTAAAAGAGAAGGGTTTTTTTTTATTGTTTCTCTACCTTTAGAAGGGTGAAACTATTGCTAAGAAAATTATTAGATGCTTTGTTTTGTTTGGCAGACAGAGCTCCAGCAGTTGTTTAAATAATTGAAGTTTCCCATCATGACTGTGTCATGCCTTTCCAAGGTAATCAGTAGCATGATCCATTTGCAGTATTGACTGTTTCTGCCTCCATTGTTTTCATCCATGTGTTCTCTGCCATGCTTTCCTCCTGGATCTTCTCACATAAATTATTTCTAAAATAATGTATGTCTATATTCTTCACAGCCTCTCCTCTTTTTTTATTTATCCTTCCCCTTTGGAGTAAAGTAAGAACCTTCCAGAGCCATTATTTTAATCATGAATCTTATCCCACCAAGTCAGTTTTGCCTTCTTCCATTGGAATCTCTGACATATCTTGCTTGCTTTTGTTCATTTGTTTATAGACATTTCTTGTCCTTATTATCAGTGGTTTCTAACTTAATGAATGTACTTAGGTTTCTCCCTTCTCTCATTTCAGTTTAAATTTTTTTTTTTTTACAAGACTCCAGGCAAATATGTTTTTACCAACCCTTCTTAGATATATGCCACTTCTGGGCAGGAACAAGTCATTCCTGTATTTTAAGTCAGAAACCCAAAACTAAAAAAAAAAAACAAAACTCAAACCCCATTCTCAGAACACTATCTTCTTAAGCTGCTCGTTTGCCTTTCTCCTTTCAAGCACTTATTTTTAGTCAACAATAGCAATGAAAACTACCCCCTCACTACCCCCAAAACTTCAGTCGTTAGCAATGCTTCTGAGGTTCCTTATGACAGAATCATTCCTGCCCATATAAAGTACCACAATGGGTACCCTGATTTGTCAGAGGTTTTCTATGACATCCTGAAAATATACCCTGGACAGGGACAGATAGCAGGCCATTCACCATTGAGGATTTCCCCTTCTTGTCTTCAGATGCTTTTTCAGATTCTTTGCTTTCACCCCAAATTTCATCTTCTGCTTAGTTAAGGAATATTTCATGTTCCCTGATAACCTGGACGAGACAGTTTTCTTCAAGGTCTTCCTACCTCCCATTTAGGAAGGAGGCCAAGTTATACTTTATTAATGCCTTTTGTTTTTACATTATACTAATTTCCAAATATATCCCCTCTCCCATCTCAACTATCATGCCTTGTTGCAACAAAGTTGTTTTTTGTTTGATTGTTTTATTAAGAAAAAGTTCCAACCAATGCATCAATTGCATAGTGCTCTTTAAACATAGGTAATAATCATGTAGCCTTTGCAGGAAGAAAACCATTAAGCATTTCCACACTGGCAATTTTAGAATTCATCCTGCTCTCCATACTTTTCAAGAGATTCAATGGTTCTGTGACTGTCTTTCTGCAAAAGAAAAATTAGTTTGGCAAATCCAGTCCATCAAGAAGCATTTATTACGTGCCAGCCAGGTGCTAGAATGTGGGGACTTCTTTTTTTAATCAGACCCATGACTCATTGTAAGGACCTCCTTAGGAGGAACTTTCTCTACCAGCTGATCAGCTACTCCTCTGCAGCCTACTTACAGGGTTACCTGGGACACTAAGAGGCGTGGTGACTTGGCCAGTAACACACCCAAGCCACTATGTGTCAGAGGCAGGACTTGAACCCTAACTCAGAGACCACCTCCTTCTTCACTATTCCATACTTCCTCTTATTCAAAGATAAAAATGAATCAGGGCCTGCCCTCAGAGAGCTTACAGTCTGTAGAGTAAATACAAGTTTGGAGGCCACTGGCAGCAGGGAGAGGCCTCATGTGAGAAGTGATGTTTGAGGTAACCAGAAGGATTAGGATTCCTTAGGACATGGAGACGGGATGACCTATTAAAGAGACTTCCACTAGTCTTTAGTCTAACTCTTTGTGACCCCATTTGGGGTTTTCTTTGCAAAGATACTGGAGTGGTTGGCCATTTCCTTCTCTAACTCATTTGACAGATGAGGAAACTAAGGCAGGGTTAAGTAATTTGCCTAGGGTCATACAGCTAGTAAGGATCTGAGACTGGATTTGAACTCAAGTCTTCCTGAATCCAGGCCTGGCACTGTATTCACTGTGCCACCTAGCTGCCCCAATAATTCAGACTGCTGCTAATGACAGTTACCTGAGATGTGGGAATAGAATGGAGGGGGTGGATGCAAGGTATTGCAGGTGTACAATTAACAGCACTTGGCCTTTGACTGGGTTTGAGATAAGAAACAAAGCAAAGTTTACCAAGGATTTGAACATGGTTAGCACAGTGTCTGGCACATAATTGATATTTAGAGATTGACAGATGTGGGAAACAGGCAAATGGTAATGCCGTTGCCAAATGATGAAGTAGGAGAGAAAACAGTTTTTGGTAGAAAGAGGGAAAGATTGGTTTTTAATGTTTGAAGTGTTGGTGGGACATCTGAGTATAGGCAGTTGGTGGTGTGGGTATAGGGCTCTGTAGAGAGGAGAGTTGGGGCTAAAGATAGACATTTGGAAATCCTTTGAATAGAGGTGGTTGTAGGAATGAGAAATAGACCTAGTAGTGGTATTGCTGGGTCAAAAGGTATAGATAGTTTAATACTTCTGGGCATAGTTCCAGATTGCTCTCCAAAATGGTCAGTTCATTTCACAGTCCTGCCAACAATTAATCAGTGTCATCTATTTGCGTCTAATGGTAACTGGGTTGAGGAAGGGAAGGATCTGCATGATTTTGTTGTATATTTGAAAGGAATAGCAAGTTGTACATAGTAGACTTGCAGTTTCGTGTACAACCCTTTTTTATCGTACTATGTTATAGAAATGCTTGTTTTATTCTATAAATTTAAAACTTTTTTAAGGGAGTAGGAATAAATATGATTGCTAAATCGAAGAGGATAGAGAGAAGAGGGCTTAGACCTGAACATTTTATATAGTATTGTCAGGGTTTGCAAAGCCACACATACATTAGGTATGTCTGCATATTCGTTTGATCCTTGGATAACAGCCTTTTAAGAAAATGCTGTCTGTCCCCATTTTACAGAGGATGAAACTGAAGCTTAAGTAATTTCCCCAAAGTCCAGTGCCAACCCGCTGTTTCTGACTCCAAATCTAGGGTTTGTTTTTTTCTACTACATCAAAATAGTCAGCTTATCTTTAGCTCCTCCCCGCACTGCACAGTAGTAAACACACAGTGAGTGCTCAATAAATAGACTTGATAACACTGGGAAGACATCAGCCTGTGTATCCTTTACCCAGAACTGAGCACTGCGGGGTGGTTTTAGATGTCCAGCCCCTTCAGTTTGGAGATGTTCAGACATGAGAAAGTTGAAACACCCAGATTTCAGTCGTCCCCAAAGGGAAACAGAATCATAGATGTAGAGCTGCAGAAAGGACATTAGGAGATCTCTAATTTAACCCTGCCTCATCGTACAGAGGAAAGAATTGGGACACTTTACTTCTACCACCAAACTGCTTTCTCTTCTAGGTTCCCATCTCAACTCTTCCACCACCCACCCTTTTTTTTTTTATTTCTTTCCTTGAAAGTTAAAAATTTTGGTCTGAGTCCTAGTTCCAGTCTCTTAGCATAGAAAATCAAGGTATTTTTTAAAAAGGCTTCCCAGCTCCATAAGTGGTGTTGCAACATTGCCAGTGAGATCAACATACTGATTCCTTGTTCTCTGCCCTGGCTGGTGTACGTGCATGGAGGACGCCCTCACCACACCTCTTGCTCAGGTTTATACGTGTGTCCCTCGGCTGATAACTGTTGACTGGAACGCGTGCTTCAGCTTTGCTGGGAGTGTCTGGTTCGAGTGAGGGCTGACTGCCTGTGACTTTGAGCCCACAAATGTGAACCTCTGCTGACCTCGTTCTGAAATGTTCTCTCTCTCCCTGGAATGGGAGCTGCAGTTCTAGGAATTCCTCCTTGTACTCCTTCCAAGGCTTCATTTGGCCTTGCTCCAGTGGAATTGTATTTTGGGAGTGGATGATAGCAGAGTGGAACCAAAGGGAAGCAGGGAAGTTCTGCCCTTGTAGAAGCAAGCATTCACCAGCAATATTAACATTCCCACTGCACCAGAGGTGAGCACCATGCTAGGCACTGGCGAGGGATGTAATAGAATTAGAAGGCAAAGCCCCTGCCATTGTTTGCTGAGATCAAAGTCACATGTGCCTCATCTTTGGAGCCAGAAACTGAGGCGGAAAAAGGGGAAGTAAAATTGCTAAGAGTCCCCCAGTGTGGGGGTTGGGAAGAAGGGAGTGTAATTAGACCCTCAAGGAGTACTCCCAAGTAGACTGTGATGAGGCTTTGCGTGTTGTGTCTGCCTGATACTACAGAAGCAAACCAGTTTTTATTCTGAGCTGGCTGCTTTTCTAAGTTCCACCCCAAAGCCAACCACAGAATCAGAGGCTAAGAGACCAAGATGGGGGCACCCAGGCACCATGGAAGCCAAGCAGTTTTACTGTAACAAAGGATTTTCTTGGCTTCCTTCTTCTCATCCATGGATATTCACTGTCGTGAAAGGAGTCTGTATTACAGTACCATGCTGACTTTAGTGTGCAAACTCCCTGAGGTTCCTCGAACCTCTCAGCTTATACTGATCCGTCCAGTGCAACATGAATAGTATATCAGACACAGGCAAATAAAAGTACTAAGTGTAGGTCTGGGGTGGGCAGCAATAGGGAAGAATCAGGAAATGTTCCATGGAGGATGTGACAGCTTAATTGGCTTTTAAAGGATGGATAGGAATTTCAGAATGTGAAGAAGGGGAGAGAGGACTTTCAAGTACAGGAAATACTATGAGCCAAGGCAAGGGGTGGTTGTGGGGGCACAACTCTTTCACTTGTGCCTTTCCTGAAGATAGGACAGTTGGGACACACGAGTCACTGGTGTTGTCAGTGTCCTGTATCAGAGGTGTCAAGCTCCTGGTCTGAAGTTGGGAAGTATTTGACCAAATAAAATAAAGATAATGTTAACTTGTGGTTTTCTAAGTCAATGCAACTGGCAGGGCACTTTTCATTTCAAACCCATATACACACACATTTTAGAAGCAGTCAGAGTTCAGTGACTTTGCCAGGGTCATACAGGTAGTCAGTGTCTGAAGTCAAATTTGAACTCAGGTCCTCCTGACTCCAGTGCCAGTCAGTGCTCTTATCCACTGTGCCACCTATTTATTTAAAAAAAACCTGTGTGCAAAGTACTGCTAGACACCAGGGAAACAGGCTCCCCTCCTGGCTTCACCTGACCACACCTACACCTGTCACCTTCCTGTGTTTGTCTTCCTTTCTTTGGAAGCAAAAAAATTAGTCTGCCCTAAATTAGGCACTGATTCCTAGATCTGTACCAAGTATGTCAAACCTTAGAGATTATTTAATTCCCTTGTTTTTTTTACAGGTGAGGGAAATGAATTAGAAGGAAACCTAAAATGCCTTGTTCTTTCAAAATACTAAGAAAATTCTGCTGTAGATCACAAAGCACATTTTTTAAAAGTTTCTCAGGCCCCTGCTCAAAAATCTTAAGTGGTGAGGCCTCCAACAATGTGGTGCCATCTTGCCTTTCCAACATTACTGTATATCATTCTCCACTGTCCCCTATGATATAACCTATTTCCTGAACACACCCTCAGTCTTCTGTATTTTTTTTTCTTTCTGGTGAAACAATCTTGGTGTCACACAACTAGTGTCTGAGGCCAGATTTGTACTCAGGAACGTGAGTCTTCCTAACTTCAGGCTCAACACTCTATCCACTGCACTACCTAGTTGCCCTTAGAAAAATAGAGAATCATCCATTAACAGGAGGGACCCAGGAGATCTTGGACATGTCCTTTATCACCAGGGTTCAGTTATATCATGTGGAAAATGGAGACTAGGTGTTCTCTAAAGCCTTTTCCAGCTCTGGTATTCTTTATTCATAACCCCATAAATTTTAAGCTGGGAGGGACCCTAGTGACACCCAATCCAGCCCCCTCATTTTAAGGATGAAAGATCTAAGGCGCAGAAGTGAATTTTCTGCTCCAGGTCACACAAGTACCAGGGCTAGATTTAAAACTCCCAGCCTCTGACTCCAGATTCTGTACCTATCTTGCTACATCGCATTTCTATGTGCTGAGGCTCCTTTTAGCTTCAGCAAGATGTACTCCAGATCCCAGAGAATAAAAAGCAGCTCTTGTTTTGTACTCCCCCCATGTGCCCTGTCTTCCCTTTTGCCACCACCTCCTTCCCTCCTCCATCCTGCCTTCCCTTCAATCCATGAAGGGAATGCTTACTCAAAGGTAGCTTTGTGCCCATCTCCCTCCCTTGGCATCCTCTGTCATAGTCAGCTGACTTTCAGGATGCTTAGTAAATCTCTTCCCCTCCCTTGCTGGCATATCCTGAAATTGGATTTCTGTGGTGTCACCTCTTCTGGCATTTTGTGGTATGAATTTTGTCTTGTCAAATGAGGTTCTTTCCAATTTTTAAAGAACAAGCTTTGCTTTAGGGCAAAGGGAGAAGACAGGCTCCTCCCCCTTCCACTTGGTGCCTCACTGACTTTAGGTTCAAATTATTTAGCTTTTTTGCTTCAGTTTCTTCATCTGTAAAATGAGAAAGTTGAAGTAGGGTGGGGATGAGGAACCTGTGGCCTTCTAGGTTCTTGGGTGTGGCCTTTTGACCCAATCCAAATTTTACAGAACAAATCTTTTTATTAAGGAGATTTGTTCTGTGAAGTTTGGACTCAGTCAAAAGGCTGCACCCAAGGATCTAAAAGGCCACAGGTTCCCCACCCCTGAACTAGAGGGTTTAGACCTTGACTCTTCTAGGGATTTTAGATCTAGGGAGCAGAAGAAATCCTGACCAAGGCAGGTGCCAGGCAGCAGATTTCAGATAAGTATAAGCCTTAACAGATTTAGGCCAAAATGGGATAGTGTACCCCAAGATGCCACAGATCCTCCAGTGCCTGGAGGTGTGGACCCAACTACAGCTTTTGGGAGGTGTCAGGAAAGGGACAGGTAGCAGGTACACTGAACTCCCTCCACCTCTGTGAGGTCTCATGGTCTCAGTGAAGGTGGTTGTTAATTGACAACCACCAACCATGAGTTGGGAGAGTAAGAGTATAAGATGTTGGGGAATATTCAGGAAGAAGAGGCCATAGACCAAAGCTAAATGACGTAGATGCCAGCTTGTTAGACTGGTGCCCGGCAACACAGATTTGGGGCTGAAAGGAACCCCAGAGATGCCACTTCACACAAAACCTGGACCTAAGCCCCCATAGTTACTAGGACTCTCTCCATCTTGAAATTCATTGGTATTATTTTTCAATTACTTATGTCCACGTAACTTAGGGAGAACTGTTAGAATGAACAGTGGGGAAAAATACTGGATTTGAGTCAGGATCTGGTCAGAAGCTCTGTCACTAAATACATGTGAATTTGGGAGAGTCCTTTAGCCTCTCAGCCACATTTTCTAGAAAATGAGGGGGTCCATACTAGGTGTTTCTTATGACCCCTTCCAGCTCTAAATTTATGTTGTATCCTGCCAGTAGAATGACTGTAAGCTCTTTGAGGGCAGGCTTTTGTTTTTAATCTTGGTATGAGCATGGTGCCATATACTTAAATAAACACTTAATAACAAGTGTTTGTTGAATTAGATTGAATCTTGTCTAACAAATTCATTTTACAGATGAAGAAATTAAGTGCCTAAGAGAGTTATTTGTCCAAGCTCAGTAATTGGCAGTCAGGATTTGAACATGGACCCCTGAATTCTAAATCTATTGTTCTTTTCTTAGCACCCACTGGAAACTGGGTTTCAGCACAGGGTTCTTCTCCCTGACCTTGTGATTTCTCACTGTCAGACCTACTATTGCCAACCAAACCTTTGGTTGGAATCAGAGCATCCATATAGACATCTGACCTAGCCATACTTGTGCTCTTACAGGTACTAGGATCATCTATGACCGAAAATTTTTGATGGAATGTCGTAACTCTCCTGTGGCCAAAACACCTCCCCGGGATCTGCCCACCATTCCTGGGGTCACCAGCCCTCCCAGTGATGAACCTGCTACTGAAATGAACCCGAACCACCTCTCCAACAGCCATGAGGACAAGCCAGGAAGCCGTAAGTAGAGAGGAATATCAGAGCTATCAAGGACCCTGTAAACGATCATCTGCTCCACACTCTTCATTTGTACATCACAAAGCTGAGGCCCAGGTGGAAAAAATGGCTTGCATACAGTCAGGCAGCATGAACTAGAATTATAAATGTCCAGGTATAGGTCTAACCACCTCTAGGACTTAATCTTCAACTAAGATGCTTTCCAATGTTAGGGATGAAAAAAATGAGCAAATTGGTCTTTTCCCCACTTCCCACAGCCTTCTTGGCCACCAAAATAGCCCCATCCCTGCAAGGATAAGTATCTGAGGGCAGGTCTACCCCTAGAGATGTTACAGAAAATTCACAGGGGCGGCTAGGTGGTGCAGTGAGTAAGAGCGCCAGCCCCGGACCGGAGTCGGCAGGACCCGGGATCAGTTCTGGCCTCAGATACTTAACACCCACACAAAAATAACTAGCCTGTAACCTTGGGCAAGCAACTTAACCCCAGTTGCTTGAAAAAGAAATTCACAGTAGCTTCCTGTTTCTTCCTTTGCATGAAAAGATGGGAAACTGAAGAAGCCTGGGAGTGGAGAGTGGGGTCATTCTTGTAAGTCCGGGGTAACAGGAGGTTCTGCAGGGTAGCCCTTTTAAAACAGAAGTGGATAAAAATGGGCCCCTCTGTGTCACTGTCATGACTCGGTTCAGTGCTGCGTCTTCAGTGGTACCCTTCATGAGTGCTGTTATTTATCTCACACTTGCTCAGCTTCCTTGGGGTTTGTGGCATCCCGAAGCAGAGCTTTACAAAAGATACAGTGTGCCTGCCTTTGAGGAGACAATGTGCTGATAGGCTAAGACATGCATCTGGTAGAGGGAGGGAGGTGTTATTATTATCCCCATATTATAGTTGAGGAAACTGGGTCAGAGAGAGGTTAAGTGACTTGTCCAGGGTCACACAGCTAGTAAATGTCTGAGATGGGGTTTGAACTAGAGTCTTCCTGCCTCAGAGCCCAGTGTCTTTGTTGTTCACTAAAGCCACCCAGCAGCTTTTTAGAGTAGTTTCATGCTTTAAGGAATTAGGCTGGAGGCAGCGGCAACATGGTAGAAATCGCTGGATTTGGGATCAGAAAGACATTGTCTCCAACATTGCTGTGTGACTCCAGACAACTGAGGGCCTGTTTCCTCCTGTGTAGAAAAAGAGGATTGGACTCAGTGACGGCTAAGGTCCCTTCAAGCTCTCTGAATCTATGATACTGTGAGTACATGACCAGAGGAAGCATAGATTTAATGCTAGAAAACAGTTTAGCGGTCATTGTACAGATGTGAAAACTGAGGCCCAGAGCAGGGTCACACAAGTTAGGGGCAGAAGCAGGATTTTAACCTACATCCTCCATCTCTAAATGAGAACTTCAGTCATCTCACTGCTTCCCAACTTCCCTGACTTTGTCTTCTGCGCCTGGGAGGGACGAGGTAGCCTCTAGTCATGCCTGAGTCTATCTACTGTTCTCTCTATATCTCTGTTACATTCCTGTTAGCAGTTTGTTCCTATAGGTTTTATTTTCAGGAGGTCCCCCTGGTTCTGCCTCTGGTCACTGGAGAAGCATCACCACCAAGCTGTTTCTCTTGCTGTCTTTTCATTTTTTACATGCTCTGCCTTTCCCTCCTCCCAGAGAGGATCTCTTTGATAACAAAGGGCAGCAGGAGGTGGGTTTAGGTGGTCTTGCTCTTATTGCACACAAGAAGCCAGCTTGTTGGGAAATCCTTAAGCTCTCTAGTTAGGAAGGCTGCCATTTCCAGGAATGGGGCTAGCCTAGTCTTATCACTCTCAGGTTCCTCTCCCTCCCCTAGCCCTGTCTACTATCAGTGGTCAGTTCTTCTGTCAATGAATCCCAGGACCTAGAAGGGAAGCAGCTTGGGCTTTTGGGGGGGAGGCCAGGGGGAGCTACTGCATGCCGACAGCAGGTAAAAGATTGCCTCCACCCCAGGGGCTTGGATCTGAGACTCAGGAAGCACACAGAAGACTGGGAGTCCCACTGCATGAGCTACAGGGCAGCAAGATACCCAGAGTGCCATGATGCTGGCAAGAGAAATGGGGGAACAGAACCAGCTTCTGGAAGGGTGACAGAGACTGAAGTTGGTGTCTTGGGATCTGGGAACAGTGGGAAGAGATTAATAAGAACAATGGTGATGGTAATTATATAGCACCTTAAGGTTTTTGAAGGGTCATGTTATATCATTGGGTTTTCAAAACTATAAAAGTAGGTGCTGTTATCCCCATTTTACAAATGAGGAAACTGAGACAGAGGTTAAGAAACTTGTCCAGGGCCACACACAAGTTAAGTGTCTGAAGCAGAACTCAGTTATTTCTCACTCCAAGCCTAGCGCTCTTATCTATCTTGCTGCCATCATGTTGGGGGGGGAGGAAGAACAGGACCCCTCTTTGTCCCTTGTCTCAATCACAACTTAAAAAAACACTGATTTCATTTGTTTTTATATCACTTTTCTTTCTGAATCTAACCCTCCACCCCCCTCTAGATAGTCAGTCAGTTGATAAACGTTTATTAGGTGCCTATTACACCCTGGGCACTATGCTAAGTGCTGAGGATTCAAATAAAAGAGAAAGACTGTTCAGTCCCTAAGGAACTCACAGTCTTAACAGAGAGAGGACACAGTTATGTACAAACATAAAATACACACAAAATAAATTGGAAATAATCCACAGAGGGAGAGCACTAGCATTGAAGGGGCCCAGGGAAGACTTCTTAAAGGAGAGACTTTTAGGTGAGCCTTGAAAGAAGCCAGAGAGTCCAGGAGGGAAGGGGAGCATCCCAGGCATGGAATGCCAGTGACTGTGCCAGGAGTCAGGGTATAGGGTACTGGGTGCTAGGAATAGAAAAGAGGCAGGTGTTGATGGATTGAAGAGCAAATGAGTAGATGAGGATAAGGTATGAAAGGACTGGAAAGGTTCTGAAAAGAGAATGGAAAAAAACAGGCTAGCAAAACCAGTCTAATGGTATATGCAGTATTTCATTCCGAGAGGCTCCTAAGCTCAGTACAACATGAACAAGGTGCATCTTTTCATCTCCTTTTAGAACATCTTAGCTGAGGAAATTGTCTATGACCTAGATAAGATTAGGTAATTCCAACCCTTCTCCCAATCTGCTTTATCTCAAAATTCACAGAAAAATGAGAAGAGGGTAGACGTTTACTTAGGGTATAGTTGGGAGTGACCAAACTATCCAAATCTACCCTCAAAATCAGAGAAGCAACCTAATGGGGGGAGGGGTAGTAAAATTAGCAGATATGGAATCAGAAGACCCGAGTTTGAATCCTGCTTCTGATATTTAATAACGCTCTGACCTTAGACAAGTTGCTTAATCTTAGTTTCTGTTCCTTTTTCTGTAAACTGAAAAGCTAGGCTGGGTGATTTTTAATGTCTCTTAACTCTAAATGCTGAGGCCCTTTTGTAATCCAGAGTCCAAGTAGAATGTGACTTTGGAAGCCTAGATTTCTGCATTTCTTTTGAGGTTAAAGGAAGAACAATAGCTAAGCAATCTCTGGAACTGCCTCTTGGCTTGACATGAAAATTTTCCCTTCTTCTTCTACTCCCTAATAAAATAAAATAAAATTAAATTAAATTAAATTTAAAAATATGAGGAGGGGAGAGGGGTGTTGAGATGAGCCCAACAGAAAAAAGGAAAAAAGTGACCTCTATTTAAATATCCTATAACCAACTTTCAAGATAATAATTCCATCTACTGTCTTTTGGATTCATCAGTTTTTATCTTTTCTCTCCCCAGATGAGGAATCACAGTTTGAGATGGACATTTAAAGGGCCGGCCACCAGAATTGAGCAGTGGCCCCCAAGACCCACGGATCCCGTTCAGGGGAGGGAGACACACCGGTCAAGCCTTATAGGAGTTTTTTCCAGAGCTGATGCCAGGGATGGGGCTAGATGTCCCACTTCCTCCTCCCCCAGTGGAACAGCTCCCCCCTCCCCACAGCCAACACCAGCATATACTTCCAGTAATGCCAGGAGCTGCTCTTCCCAGGGGAATTGCTACAGAAATTGACCCTGTGCTGCACAGGGACAAAATCAGGGGCAGGAGGAGCCCTTGTGAACTTGTCTAGTTCTTCAGGTCTCATCCTGAATGGATGTGTCCACCCCTTTCAAGTTTGTGCCCTGTGGCCCACACACAAGGTCACAGGAATGTCCCCTCTAGAGAGGAAATAAAAGCTGGTCGGCCGATTCTAGACCTAGGGCCGAGAGCGGAGGCCTGTCTGAGCATCTCTTCTCCACTGCGACTGCCTTCAACCCATCTGATGGGTCCCACTTTCCTTTTGCTCAATCTCGTAGGACTTAGGCTGGGATGTGGGAGGGGCAAACTGGGCCTTAACATCAAGGGAGTTATCCATATTCTTGAGATGAATTTGGCTTAATCAAACTAGTTAAGTATTTTATTGAATTGTACCAGGCCCTGTGAGAAATATAAGGTACCTGCTAGGAATCAAGGCAAGTACACAACCACTTAAGGTAACCGTGCATAAAATTACAAGAGATGTTGTAAGATGGTACATGTTTACTTGCATGGTAAGAGAGATCTCTAGGCAGGAGGTGGTATTTGAAGTGGGCCTTGAAGGGAAGGTACTTTGGCAAATAGTATGGAAGAGAGGGTATTGTCAACTTGGTTTCAAGGCTAATAAAGGCCAGACTGTCTGAAGAACAGTGAAAAGAACAGACAGGCAAATCAAAGTATTTCATTTCAACATAATGCCTGCTCACAACAGGTTTTACTGTAATGGAGATAGTAGCTTGTATACAAATAAATGGTATATTGGGTAGAATGTAACTGAGACAAAGGAGAGATCTAGGGAAAGTGTTCTAAGAAAACTTCAAAGAGGAAGGAATTAGAGAAATCTGAACTGGGCCTTGAAAAGGAACAGTTGTGTTCCAGAAAAAACAGCAATTTGGGATCAAAACAATGACCAAGTCACAGCTAGGAATACAGTGTCCTTAAGGAGCTCCCATTCTCCTAGAGAGACATGACCACAAAAGTAGGGGCGGCTAGGTGGCGCAGTGAGTAGAGCGCCGGCCCTGGAGTCAGAAGGACCTGAGTTCGGATCCGGCCTCAGACACTTAACGCACACAAACAAAAACCTAGCCGTGTGACCTTGGGCAAGTTATTTAACCCCAACAGCCCCCCAAAAAGCAAAAAAAAAAAAAAATACAAGATTTAGCCAAAAGGAGAGATAAAGTGCCCAAGATCTGTTTGGGGAAGGAGAGATTATTAATGGGGGGGTAGGGTAGGGGGAAAGCTTTTCTACAAGTATGTGAGAGCTGAGTCTTGAAAAAACAGGGATCCCGAGAGTAAGACAATAGGGAAGGATAGTATGGTGTGAAGGGACAGCATCCTGGACTGGGAGGTAGGAAACCCTAGGTCACCATCACACTTCTGACACGATATGTGACTATGGGCTAGTGAATTAATCTCTTACCCCTGGTTCCTAACCTGTAAAGTGAGAATGGTACTGATCTAGTTATCATAAGGCTTATATGAAGTAACAGTGCACTTGAAAACCTTAATGTGTTTTATAAAAATCTTACTGGGAAATGATCCGGGAGATAGTAGGAATGAAAATCAAGGAAGGTGAGATGGGGGTGGCTGTCAGAGGTTGCATGGAAAGAGGACCACCAAGGACATCTGAAGAGAGATCACTAGGAATCTTCAAGAGACTTTCAGTGGAGTGGTAGGGTCAGAAGCCAAATTGCAAAGTGTTGAAGAGTGGACACTGAAGCAGCAGAAACAGCAAATATAGTCTTTTTGTAGAAGTCTGATAATGAAAGGAAAAGGAGATACATGATAGCTACTGGGAGTGAGGCTGGGAACTCAGGATTAAATACTAGCAGGCTATGATGAGTGGAGGGCAGCAAAGCATTTGGGGGGGGGGGGGAGAATGCCTTGTTAGTCTGATCATATTGAGGGTCCACACTGGCTGAGGTGGAGCAATCTACCTAGGTCAGTCAAGCTAAGAATGATAAACCAGAAGGTCCAGGAATCCACATAGGAACCATGGCGGAAGCAGCAGTCGGTGGAGAAATGGGCCAGCTTCTGGCCATGTGGAATGATTGGCCAGTACTAGAGAGGAGTCATTTGCTAGAGGGGTGGCACTCGGGGCTAAGCTTTAGGAAGATAGCTGTAGTTGGGGGGGAGGTGGTCAAGAAGAACAAATCAAGAGGAATAAATTTTACCTGTATTTAGATTTCTGATTGGGGGGACAAAGAGGTAGCCATATGTTTGACACCTGTAATCAACCATATAGAATGAGTACTCTGCTTGTACAATAATGAAATTCTCCAATTCCTGAGGAACTATTATGACGCAAGGCTTTCCCAAGTCCAACTATTATATAAATGAGAGAGAACTGGGGAAGTAATGTTTTCTGAATCAAAAGATAGCTTTGCCATTTCGTTCACATCCAAATACTGACCTTTCCTGTGCTAAGGTTTCCCCCACGCATGGATACACATATTCCACAATGGTAGTTTAATCCCTGGGGTTCTATGAAAGTATAAGAGGAAAAACTCAGAAATGAAGGATGTCTCAAATTCTCATCCACAGCAGGACAGTGGGGAAATGGTTCTCTGACCCTTTCCTGAGCACATCTTCAATTCTACTGAAGCCCAAAATATCCACAACAAATAAAACAGTCTTTTTTTTTTGAGGGGGGAAGGTAAGGCAATTGGGGTTGAATGACTTGCCCAAGGTTACACAGCTAGTAAGTGTCAAGTGTCTTGAGGTCAAATTTGAACTTGGGTTCTCCTGACTCCAGGGTCAGTACTATGTTCATTGTGCCACCTAGCTGCCCCAAGCTTAGTCTTTTTTAATCCACAAAGAATGCACATTATGGGCTCTAGCACAGAAATGATCTACAAAGAGTAGGACCCAGTAGGGCCAGATTCCTTCTTCCCACAGGCAGCCAGATCAGAGGACAAAGTCAATCACTTTTCATGCAGGTCATGGAGGCAGACAACTTTATGGTTCTTTCTCTACCATTACAAGTTCTAAAGAAATATGAGATCTGTTTTCTGCTTAGGCAAATATGGTTTAGTGGAAAAAGATGGGAGTAACCCTACAACCATGAGCAAGCAGACAGGGAAAATTCTGCCTTAAGTTTATACACTTTGATACTCCTCTACTCACCAGTTGTTCAAGTGGAAGAATTAAAATCCTGTGTTTATGATTGTAGATGCCCAGAGTTAGGGACCTCTTCTTGGCGGCAACACAGGGTAGAGAAATGGCTAGGTAAATTCTGGACTGGGCATTGTATCCTGTAGTGAAACAAAGTAAAAGGTTAGAATAACCTTACCCATTTGGAACATTTTGTGTAAGAGCAGTTTCTCTGTGTCAAAGGACTCAGCTTAAGGCAAGACAGGAATATCTCTAAATTTATCCATCTCATTCCATATTCCGAAAGAATACCATTGAACATAGGATTTGAGAATCGATTGGGACATCTGTGGCCATATAATGTACAGAAAAGGAATCCCCACTGTCATGTGAGAGAGAACATCCAGCCTTTGCCAGTGCCTCCATGGAGGGGAGTCCTAGCTGTAAAGGCAGCCCATTCCACTTTTTAGATGGGAATCATTTAGAAGCTTTTACTGACATCAAGTCCAGATATACCTCTATGCAGTGAGTACCTGTTGCCCTTTCTTTTGCTTTCTGGGGCTGAACAAAATAAACCTAGTTTTGCTTCAATATGGCAGCCCTTCAAATATTTGAAGACAGCTTTCCTGCCCCCTTCCTACCCAAGGCTTCGTGCCAGACATCCCCAATTCTTTTAATCAGTCTCTATAGGACATGAAGTTAAGGTTCTTTACTGTTCTAGTTAGGGCAGCTAGATGACACAATGGATAAAGTGCCCAGCCCAGTCAGAAAAACTTATCTTTCTGAATTCAAATTTGGCCTTACTGTGTGACCCTGGGCAAGTCACTTAACCCTGTTTGCCTCAGTTTCCTCATCTGTAAAATGAGCTGGAGAAGGAAATAGCAAACCATTCCATTATCTCTGCCGAGAAAACCCTAAATAGGGTCAGGAAGAGTCAAGTATGATTGAAAAATTACTCAACAAAATACTATTCTATTCCCTCTCTGGATATCTATGTCCTTCTTAAACAAGGATAACCAAAACTCTTAGGTCTGACAGGAAAGAGTACAGTGGAACCATCGCCTCCTTTCTGAAAGCTGCCAACAAGCATTAATAACCCACTAGGTTAAATGCTAGATCGCTGTGCCAAGTGTTAGGGATACAAAGGCAGAAACAAAATGAAAAACGGCCCCTGCTCTTGAGAAGCTCAGTCTAATGGAGGAGACAACAAGAAACAACTGTATACAGAGCACTAAGGATAGATTGGAGAGAGATACTAAGAGAGAAAGGAGTGAGGTTAAAGACAGGCTTTTTGATGAAAGTAGGAATTTGCAGAGACTTCAGGGAGGCCAAGAAGCAGAGATGAGTGGGAGAATTCCAGTGATGGGGGCTAGCCATTTGTAGCAGCAAGCACCCCAACATCCCCAGGGTAGCTGCCAACACAGGTTCTTAGATCTGCTTTTGTAAAGGAAAGCAACTCAAAATGGGTTAACAAGCTTACTTTAATCAAACAAACATATATCAATTGCCTAGTTCAGGGGAAGAAGGTCAGCACCCTGAACTTTAGAGTATACAGACAGTAGTTTCAAAACAGAGAAACAAACAGATCAAGCAGACAGGCTTCCAAACTGTCCAACCATTATCAATACCAAATCACAGTTACCAGAGAGGGAAGCATAAACATCTGGGTTTTCAAAGCCTGGGGGCTCTCGACAACGGCTTCCCAGAGTCTCATCTGGTCAAATCACACAACACTTCTCAAAGTGAGCCCCAAAGCAAAGCCTCAAATCAGGGATTATATAGTCTCCTGGCTCAGAGAATGTAACCACCCTCTTGACCCACTGCCCAATCACACAGCATCAAGGTGTGGTCATTCCTGAAAACCAAGCCTCCTAGCACAGGCTCCATGTGACCACATTCAGCCTATTAGGGGGCAGAGGACATTTTCAAATCAAGGAAGGTTCTCAGAGTCACTTAAGTCAATTAAAGTCTCTTAAGCCAATCAAAGGGCCTAGGGCAGGGAAAATCTTCAAATCTGCATTTCCATTACACCATTGAAAAAGCAGTCAGATGATGGGAGTTTCTGGTAAGAGAAACAGCAAGGAGGGCAGTGTCACCAGATTGGAAGAATAGATGAAGGGCCATTTGATGCTTAAGGTAATAAGGGTGCCACTGGAGCTTACTGAATAGGGGAGTAATGTCCTCAGACTTGTGTTGTAGGAAGATCAATTTGACAGCTAAGTGGAAGATAAAGTGGAGTGGGGAAAGACCAACTTACAAGCTTTCCCAGTAACCTAGGTGTAAAGTGATAGTCTTCACCAGGATACAAGGCATTAGTGAAAGCTGTTCCTCTCAAGGCAGCCTACAATTACTTTCCCTTTTGGGGCTGCCACATCACACTGCTGACTCGTTTGCAGTTCCCAGGGATTTTTCAGACCTACCCACCTTATATTTTGAGAAGCTGATTTTTTTGGTAACAAAGTCTTTACATTTATCTATATTAAATGTCATCTTACTGGATTACGCCTAGTGCTCTAGTCTCACAAGATCTTGGATCTTGCCTGGCTCATCCATAATGTTAGCAATCCTTCCCAGCTTTGTATCATCTGCACATTTGATAAGGATATTAACCACGCCTTTAACCAAGTCATTGATAAAAAATGTTAAGCAATAGAAGGTTAAGCACTGATCTCTGGAGATCTTGTCTCATGTTGACATTGAACCATTAACAACTACTCAAGGCCAGCCAGCCATCTGATGAATCCATTTGATTATATATTATTATACAGTCTACAGTTTCACCATGAGAATAGTATAAGGGTTTTATCAAAATTTTGCTAAAATCTAGGTTACACATTATCCCCCTCATCTACTAGTTTAGTTATCTTATTGAAAAAAAAGGGGAGAGGAGATTAGTCTGTCATGACAGTGTAATTGGAGGATCATCTCAAGGAGCATTTCAACTGACAAGAAAGGTGAAGGGACTAGGAGTGGCCTCTTGCAGAAAGTGGAATTTGAGCAGTACTGAAGGAAGATAAGGGATCTACTTTACCCCCACCCCTTTACTCTACCAAGAACCATTGGGTTACCTCCTTCTAACACCTGCCAAGTGAGATCTTCCCACCCCACAGCCTATAATCTAGGCAATTAGCCTTCCTCAAGCTTTTAGAATTCTGCTTGGCCCACCACCTACTTCTGCATCCAGCTGCTATCAAACCTGTAGATACCTACCACCATAATTTAAGCACATAACAGCTATAAGGCATCCATCACCATAGCTCTAGAATCCAGCCCATCACCCAATTAGCCACATTTATAACTTCACTGTCTAGCAACCCCTACCACAACTCCATACTTCTTACACAATATCAATTGCCTACCTTCACAACTTTGGCCCCTATCAGCCAATAGGTAGTTAGGTTGATTATTCCCATCTATAACTCTAGCTTTTAGCTTTCTAAGCCTGTAGTTCTGAAGCCCTTTTAGCTTCTACTCTGCTCTTGACCATGTCCCTAAATGGAAGAAGTCAAAGAAAAAAATCATAAATACACATTCCTGAACATAATGGAAGGAATACCAAAAGTTCAAAAATTGAACATATTCAACAATTTATTAAAACTAAGACAACGCACCCCTTCTTCCCTCTATTCTGCCATGGGGGCACAGGGTGGGGTAAAGCAGGCTGAAAAATGAAAACCAAAGAAACAATTAGGGAATGTGCAAAGTAATATCAAATAATTTTAAACATCAATGAAGTAGCAAATAATTTTTAAAAATTAAGCAAAGGTGAATAAAAATGAATGGAAAACAACAATTTTTAAAGGCAAATTTTAAAAGTGGGAAGAGAAGCAAGTGAATATGCAAGACAAAGACAGAGCAAGCTCACACCTGTAACTCCAGAAAGAAGAGGGAGAAAAAGAATCTGACATTTTCAAGGATCTAATTGGGGGGGAGGAGCAGGAGAGTTTCTGAAACAGTTACAAACCAGAAATTATTCCAGAAGTGAAAGGAATACCCATGTTCTCCCAACATGGAGAAAAGCTATACCATGATTCTCAAAGGCAAAATAATTGGCAGGTTTCAGAATAGTAGCAGTGACTAACAGGGGCGGGGAACCAATGGTCCTCTAGATCCTCAAGTGTGGCTCTTTGACTGAATCCAAATTTCACAGAACAAATCCCATTAATAAAAGGACTTGCTCTGTAAAACTTGGACTCAGAAGGTCATACTTGAGGACCAAGAGGGCCATATGTGGACTAGAGGCTGCAGGTTCCCCTCCCCTGGACTAGCACTTATATGGTATTTTAAGGTTTGAAAAGCTCTTTATATGTTTTCATATAAAGTGAGAAAATATTTGTAAAGTTCTTAGCACAGTGCTTGGCACATAGTAGGCTCTGTATAAATGCTTATTTCCTTCCTTTCCCCTTCTCACATCTGATCCACACTGCAAGCCTATGAGATAGATGGTATTATTATCTCCAATTTAATTAGTAAATACACTGAGAAATGTTAAATGACTTGCCCAGGGTCAGAGAGCTACTAGATGTCTGAGGCAAGATTTGAACCCAAGTCTTCCTGCCTCCAAGTCTAGTGTTCTATCCACTGAGTCACCTAGTTAAAACATAAAGAAACATTAAAAGGTCCTCAAAAAGTTAAAAGGGAACAAACTAGTCAAGATACAAAGTCTCAGACATGTCTTTGCAGTGTCATGCCCATCAAACATAGTATGATTTTAAGACAAAGGTCTTGATCTTTGAAATATTTAATAACCAATAATAAAACCTACAATTTAAAAAAATCTTAAAAGAGAAGCAACCCCAGACTTTCTTAAATATTCACATATTTTACCACTTTAAAAAAAAGCCTTAGGGGCGGCTAGGTGGCACAGTGAATAGAGCGCCGGCCTCGGAGTTGGGATGACCCGAGATCAGATCTGGCCTCAGAAAATGAGCACCCATGCATAAATGATGACTAGCCGTGTAACCTTGAGCAAGTTACTTAACCCCAATTGCTTAAAAAAAAAAAAAAAAAAGCCTTGGGGCGGCTAGGTGGCGCAGTGAATAGAGCGCGGGCCCTGGAGTCAGAAGGACCTGAGTTTGGAGCCGGCCTCCGACACTTAATCCACACAAACAAAAACCTAGCCGTGTAACCTTGGGCAAGTTACTTAACCCCAATTACCTTAAAGGGGCGGCTAGGTGGCGCAGTGAGTAAGAGCGCCGGCCTCGGAGTTGGGATGACCCGAGATCAAATCCGGCCTCAGAAAATGAGCACCCACGCATAAATAATGACTAGCCGTGTAACCTTGAGCAAGTTACTTAACCCCAATTGCTTTAAAAAAAAAAAGCCTTAATAAGCTTAATTATAAGACATTTTTCTAATTATAATAGTTTGCATTAATGTATTGCAACACATAGAAAGTACTTACATGAGGATAGTTAGCAAACTTAAAGATTATTTAAATTAGATGAGAACAAAAAAGGAAGTGCTCCAAAGAATTCTATTTTTGTTTAACTGAACACAAGTATGTGCAAGAATAATGACCAAGTGTGATGCTGTTGTAGTGATATCAAACTTAAAAATCACAAATTAGCATTATTTAGGTTGTACTATATTTGTGTTTATTTTGTTAAACATTTCCCCAATTATATTTTAATCTGGTTATGACTGCAATCCAGAGTTTTGCAGGCTGCATTTAGCCTGTTGGTTGTGAGTTTGACTGCTCTGTGTAAAGGAGCTAAAAAAAATGCATTTCCCTGCCTTCATCATAGATTCTAGGTATAGAATATTGTATACACACTGGCAGACAGTGGATCTATTAGTTTTACTGAAAATGTTTATCATTAGATCTAGTGTACCAGAGCTCATTGGGGAAGCAAACAGAATGAGTAAGTGAAGATTGGGCTAAGAAGGAAAGCTCAGAAGCTATAGCCCAGGACTTAAGCACTATGGCTACTCTGCCTAGCTCACCTGATATTTGAACCTTAGGAAGATTTACTCCAGTCGATGTGATCCAATGGGGATAAGCTAAAAGCCTTCTCAATAATATTGGGTTCAAGTAAGGATGCCCTTTATCACCACTATTATTCTATGTAGTATTAGAAATGTTAGCTATAGCAATAAGAGAAAAAAAAATCACAGGAATTAGAATAGGCAATGAGGAAACAAAATTATTATTCTTTGCAAATAGATGGCATACTTAAAGAATCCTAGAGAATAAATTTTAAAACTACTTGAAATAATTAACAACTTTAGTAAAATTGCAGGATATAAGGTAAACTCACACAAATCATCACCATTTCTTTATATGACCAACAAAACCTAGCAGCAAGAAATAGAAAGAGAAATTCCATTTAAAATAACTGTAAGCAATATAAAATACTTGGAAGTCTACCTGCCAAGACAAACCTGGGAACTTTTTGAACACAATACAAAACACTTTCCACACAAAAAAAGTCAGATCTAAACAACTGGAAAAATATTAATTGCTCATGGGTAGACTGAGTAAAAATAATAAAAATCATAATTCTGCTTAAACTAATTTACTTATTCAGTCAAACTACCAAAAAACTACCTTATAGAGCTAGAAAAATTTACAGCAAAAGTCATCTAGAAGAATAAAGGTCAAGAATATCAAGGAAATTAATGAAAAAAAAAAACAGAAAGAAAGGTGGCATAGCAACACCAGATCTCAAATTATATCATAAAGCAGTAATCATCAAAACTATCTGAGGGGCGGCTAGGTGGCGCAGTAAGAGCACCGGCCTCGGAGTTGGGATGACCCGAGATCAAATCCGGCCTCAGAAAATGAGCACCCACACATAAATAATGACTAGCCGTGTAACCTTGAGCAAGTTACTTAACCCCAGTTGCTTTAAAAAAAAAAAACTATCTGGTAAAGGCTAAGAAATAAAGTGGTGGATCAGTGGAATAGATTGGATATACAAGACACAGTAGTTAATGACCATTGTAACCTAGAGTTTGATAAATTCAAAGACCCCAGCCTTTGGGATAAGAGCTCACTATTTGACAAAAACTGCTTGGAAAACTGGAAAGCAAGAGGGCACAAATTAAATATAGATCAACATCTCACACCATATGCCAAGATAAGGTCAAAATGGGCATGTGATTTAGATATAAAGGGTGACACCATAAGCAAATTAGAAGAGCAAGGAATAATCTACCTGTAAGAACTATGAAGAAGGGGAAAATTCATGATCAAATAAGAGATAGTATTACAAAACATAAAATAGTTTCTATTATATTAAATTTAAAAGCTTTTGCACAAACAACAAACACAACCAAAATTATAAGGCAAGCCGAAAACTGGGAAACAAGCTTTACAGTATGCATCTCTGATAAAGATCTAATTTCTCAAGTATATAGAGAACTGAGTCAAATTTATAAGAATACAAGCCATTCCTAATTGATAAATAGCTGATTTATTTAAATTTCTTCAGATAAAGAAATCAAAGCTATCTATATTTATATAAAAAAGTGCCCTAAATCACTTTTGACTAAAGAAATGCAAATTAAAACGACTCTGAGGTACCACCTCACACCTATCAGATTGACTAATATGACTAAAAAGGAAAATCATAAATGCTGAAGAGGATATGGGAAAATTGGGACACCAATGCACTGTTGGAGTTATGAACTGATCCAACTATTCTGGAGAACAATTTAAAACTATGCCCAAAGGGCAACCAAACAGTGCATATTCTCTGATCCAGCAATATCACTACTAGGTTTGTATTCCAAAGAGATCATAAAAAAGGGGAAAGGACCTACATGTGCAAAAATATTTATAGCACCCCTTTTTGTATTGGTAAAATATTGGAAATTGAGGGAATGCCCATCAATTAGGGAATGACTGAACAAGTTGTGGTATATGAATGTAATGGAATACTATCGTGCAATAAGAAATGATGAGCAGGCAGATTTCAGAAAAACCAGGAAAGATTTGTATGAACTGATGTAAAGTGAAATGAGTAGAACCAGGAAAACACTGTACACAGTATCAGCAACATTGTGTGATGATCAACTATGAATGACTTAGTTCTTCTCAGCAACACAATGATCTAAAACAAGTACAAAGGACTGGAAAATGACATCCACCTTCAGATAAAGAATTGATGGAGTCTGAATACAGATGGAAGCTTACTTTTTTCGCTTACTTTATTTTTTGTGGGTTTTTTTTTTGTTTTGGGGGGTTTTTTGCTTTTTTGGAGGGGGAAGGGAAGGGCAATTGGAGTTAAGTGACTTGCCCAAGGTCACACAGTTAGTAAGTGTTAAGTGTCTGAGGCCGGATTTGAACTCAGGCCCTCTTGACTCCAGGGCTGGTGCTCTATTCACTGTGCCACCTAGCCGCCCCTTTTTTGTGGGTTTTTTCCTTTTGATCTATTTTTTTTCTTTTATAACTGTCACTAATAAGGAAATATATCTTATTATAATTGCACATAATTGCCTACCATTTTAGGAAGAGGGGAGAAGAGGAAGAGAGAAAAATTTTGAACTCAAAATCTTGTAAAAATGAATGCTAAAAATTGTTGAGGGGCAGCTAGGTAGCACAGTAAATAGAGCACCAGCCCTGGAGTCAGGAGGTCCTGAATTCAAATTTGGTGTCAGACACTTGACAAACTTACTAGCTGTGTGACCTTGGCCGAGTCACTTAAGCCAAGTTGCCTTGCCTTCCCCCCTCTAAAAAAAAAATATAGTCAACATATGTGTGGAAAAAAGTAAGATAATATTTTTCAAAAATTACAATTTAGCTTCCCTCATAAATATAGGTACAAAAATACTAAAAAGATGAGTTAACCACACAGCAATACCTTAAAACAATTATTCATCATGTACAAGTAGGATTTATGCCAGACATCCAAGATTTTGCCAGTATTAGAAACAACAAAGGGAAGTACACACTTATTTTCTCAATAGGTAAAGACAAGTCCTTGGGGGGAAATCCAATATTCATTCATGATAAATACTTTTTAAAAAATGGAATACCACTTCTAGGGTTATATCCCAAAGAGATCAGAGAAGTGGGAGGAGGACCTGTATGTGCAAAAATATTAATAGCAGTTCTTTTTGTGGTGGCAAAGAATTGGAAATCAAGGGGATGGCTGAACAAGTTGTGGTATATGAATGTAATGGAATTCTACTGTGCTATAAGAAATAAGGAGCAGACAGACTTCATAATAAGCTGGAGAGACTTATATAAACTGATGCTGAGCAACAAGAGCAGAACCAGGAGAAATCTGTACACAATCACAGACACAACTTATGTGTGACGACTAACTTCAATAGACTGGGCTCCTCTCAGCAATGTAAGGTTATAAGACAACTCCAAAAGACTCATGATCGAAAGAGATATCTACATCCAGAGGAAGAGATGTGGAGTCTAAAAGCAGATTGAAACAAACTACTTGCTGTGTTTCTTTTTCTTGTTTTGTTTCCTCTTTCCTACTGATCATTCCATCAGTTATAATCCTTCTTTACAACCTGACTAATGATTAATGTGAAAAAAAATGGAAGGGGGATACAGGGGACTTCTTCATTAATACAACAAAGTGTCACTCTGCAACCAGGAACCAATGTATAGTAAGTGCCTACTTTTACCCTTTGTATTTAACAAAAGCTTTTTTTTAAATGCTAGTATTCAATAAATTAGGAAAGAAATTAGTAAAATTAACATCCCAAATGAAGATGCCAAACAATCATTTGTAGGTGACATGATATTATACCTAGAGAACCAACTCTCTCAAGAAAACCCAGAATATACTTGATAAAACTAGTTAGTAAAGACGGGAAAGATTTAGGCCCTCATCTCACACCATATACCATAAAGACTTACAACAAAGATAGTATTTTTCAAAGGTGGTAGGAAAATAAAATTCACTTGGCATGAAGAAAAAAATTTGCCTACTAAACAAATAGACAAAATTGGCTACAAGATAGATATATTTGTTAACATTAAAAATTTATCAAGAAAAATAAAGACTGGGGGGCGGCTAGGTGGTGCAGTGAGTAGAGTGTCGACCCAGGAGTCAGAAGGACCTGAGTTCAGATCCGGCCTCAGACACTTAACGCACACAAACAAAAACCTAGCTGTGTGACCTTGGGCAAGTTACTTAACCCCCAATTGCCCTCCAAAAGGCAAAAAGAAAAGAAAATGAAAGATTGGCGGCGGCTAGGTGGCGCAGTGAGTAAGAACGCCGGCCTCAGAGTTGGGATGACCCGGGATCGAAACCAGCCTCAGAAAATGAGCACCCACACATAAATAATGACCAGCCGTGTAACCTTGAGCAAGTTACTTAACCCCAATTGCTTAAAAAAAAAAAAAAGAAAGAAAGAAAAGAAAAATAAAGATTGGTATAATATATCTGCTGCAAAGGATAGATGAAAGCATGCCATCTAAAGTTTTATGAAATGTTAAAAATGTTCAAAAACAGACCACCCAACAATAAAGAGGTCAGAAACTATGAACATATCATTTATACTAGAGGAAACTCAAATTATAAGTTTTTGAAAAGCATATAACCTCACTTAAAGAGGTTCACATTAAAAATAACTTTGGAGCTGACACTGAAAGGCTAATTGCTTGCTGACTGACTGAACTGAACTGAAAAAACTTTTGAATACAGGCACAGATATGGACTCTATACCTGTTTTCTGAGGATCAACATGGAAATAAAGATCTTGGGGTGGAGTCAAGGTGGCAGAGTAGAAACAGGACTTCCTCGGGGCTCCGACTTCAGGGGAGCTCCGGCTTCCACCTCCTCCAATTCATGTAAAAGGTGACTCTGAACAAACTTTGGAGTTACAAAACCCACAAAATGACACAGAGAAGCTAACCTCCCACTGAGGACACCCCTGCAGGCTGGCAGGAAGAAGCTAGCACAGCACTCTAGGAGCTGAGCCCAAGAGCCAGAGGTCTTAGCCTCAGGGCAGCCACAGCCAGCCACAGGCTGGAGGGACTTCAGATCACCAGCAGCTGTTGTGGTTACCAGCATTATCAACCCATAGATGCTAAGGACAAAGTGAGAGGTCAATGCAGTGTGGATTTTGGGATCCAATAGTTTGGGAGTGCTATCTGGCCTTTATCCCCTAGAGGGAAAAGCCGCCACCATGTGGCAGCTTTAGCTTCTGGCCTGAAGATTGCAGGGAGACCAAGCAACCAGTCTGAGGGGTAATCACTCTTGCTTTAACCTGGATTGCTGTCTAGGATGGAGGTCCTGTGGTGTGTGACCAGCTTGCCAGAGAGTGTGGAGGCTTCAGAGAGGGCATCCAACTAATATCTGTGGCAGCTGAGAAAACCCCAGTGATTTGGGACAAAGCTCCCCTTTCTGGTAGCAGAGTTCTACTGTGGCAAAAAGCCCAAAAGTCAAGTAATTGCGGGTGCGACATGAACAAACAAAGGAAGCAAACCAAGTAGAGCAACCCAAATTTACACTCCTATTTTGGGGACAAAAAGGATCAAAGCATGGAACAGGAGGAAGACAGTGAAATCACAACTCCTGCACCAAAAGCTTCCAAGAAAAATACAAGCTGGTTATAGGCCTTAGAGGACCTTAAAAAGGATTTTGAAAACCAAATAAGAGAAGTGGAGGAAAATTTGGGAAGAGAAATGAGAATGATACAAGAAAATTATGAAATGAGAAGCAACAACCTCACTGAAGAAAATAACACCTTAAAAAATAGATTAACTCAGAACAACTTCTGGAGCCCCAGCACGCACAGAACGGCACAGAGAAGATAACCTCTGGCTGAGGACAGCCCAGCAGCCCTGCAGGAAGGACCAGCGCAGTGCTCTGAGAGCAGGCAGCACAGCACGCTGGGAACCCACAGCGCAGCCCGCAGAGCCGAGCCCAGGTCCAAGGTTTTAGCCCCAGGGCGGCCGGGCCTTCAGCCGGGTGGTGGAACCCCAGAACACCAGCAATTGTGGCGATTCCAGAATTATCAGCACAGATATGCGTAGGACAAAGTGAGAGGTTAGTGCCCTATGGACTTTGGGACCAGTATTTGGGGAACACGTGGCTTCCTCCCCTGGGGGCAAAAAGCTGCTGAAGAAACAGCTGCACAGAAGCCATTTTGCAGCATCAGTAGTGGCTCTAGCTCCTGGTCTGCGAACTGTAGGAAGATCCAGCAATCAGTCTGGGGGTTAATCACTTTTGCTTTAAACTGCCTGGATCTGGATTGTGGTCTGGGGAGGAAGTTTGGGGTGGGTATCCAACTTGCCAGAGTGGGTGGAGGCTTTACAGAGGCCACCCAACTGGCAGAAGTTGTGAAGACCCCACGTTTGGGCGGAAGCTCCCCTGTCTGGTGGCAGAGTCCTACTGTGGCAACAAGCCCAAAAAATCAAGTAATTAAGTGGCAACATGCCTAGGCAAATGAAACAAAATAAACAGAAAAGTTCAACATTGGACTCCTATTTTAGGGGCAAAGAGGCTCAAAGCATGGAGGAGGACTGTGAGGTCAGAACTCCTGCACCAAAAGCCCCAAATGAAAATACAAGCTGGCTACAGGCCATAGAGGACCTTAAGAAGCAGATAAGAGAAGTGGGGGAAAATTTGGGAAGAGAAATGAAAAAGATGCAAGAAAAGTATGAAATGACAGTCAACAGCCTGACTGAGGAAAATAACACCTTAAAAAATAGACTAACTCAAATGGCAAAAGAGGATCAGAAAGGCAATGAGGAGAAGAATGCCTTAAAAAGTCGAATTTGCCAGATGGAAAAAGAATCTCAAAAGCTCACTGAGGAGATTCATTCCTTCAGAGTTAGACTGGAGCAAATGGAAGCTAGTGACTTTATGAGAAATCAAGATACTATTAAACAGATTCAAACAAATGAAAGAATAGAAGGCAATGTGAAATATCTCATGGGAAAAACCACTGACCTGGAAAATAGATCCAGGAGAGATAATTTAAAAATTATTGGACTACCTGAAAGCCATGATCAAAGAAAGAACCTAGAAATCACCCTTCAAGAAATTCTCAAGGAAAACTGCCCTGATGTTTTAGATCCAGAGGGCAAAATAGAGGTTGAAAGAATCCACAGATCATCTCCTGAAAAAGATCCCAAAAAGAAAACTCCCAGGAATATTATAGCCAGGTTCCAGAATCCCCAGATCAAGGAGAAAATACTACAAGCAGCCAGGAAGAAACAATTTCAATATTGTGGAAACACAATCAGAATAGCACAGGACCTGGCAGCTTCTACACTGAGGGATCGAAGAGCATGGAATATGATATTCCAGAGGGCAAAAGAGCTGGGACTGAACCCAAGGGTCACCTACCCAGCAAAACTGAGTATCTTGTTTCAGGGGAAAATATGGTCATTCAGTGGAATAGAGGACTTTCAAGCATTCTTGATGAAAAAACCAGAGTTGAATAGAAAATTTGACATTCAGACACAAGAAGCAAGAGATGCTTGAGAAGGCAACCAAGGAAAAGAAATCAAAAGGAACTTATCAAAGTGGGACTATTTACAATCCTACATGGAAAAACAATAACTGTGTTTGATGAAACCTTTCTCATTATGAAAATAATTGAAGAAGGGTACATGGCATATGTTCACAGGTATACATGGATAGAGGGCACAGTTTGAATTTGATGGGAAGGGATGATTATTATTTTTTTTTTTGGAGGGCAATTGGGGTTGGGTGACTTGCCCAGGTTCACATGGCTGGGTTTTTGTTTGTGTGTTGGGTGTCTGGGGCTGGATCCGAGCTCGGGTCCTTCTGGCTCCGGGGCTGGCTCTCTGCTCGCTGAGCCACCTAGCCGCCCCAAGGAAGGAATGATTCTTAAGGGGTGAAGTCAAGAGGTGAGAGAGGGAAGTGGCAAGAGGAGATGGAGAGAGACAGGGTAGGGCAAACTATCTCATGTAGAAGAGGCAAGGGGAAGTAGTTGCAGGGGAGGGGAAGAACAGGAAGGCAAAAAGGCAAAAGCATATTCTCATTGAAGTTGGCTCAAGGAGAGAATCACATACATACTAAATGGAATATCTTACCCTCACTCACTCTCCTGAGTAGGGGAAAGGGGGATGAGAGGGGGGGATGATGGAGGGGAGGGCATTCTGGGGAGACAGGAGGTTAGAAGTACCCACTATCAAAGAAGGACAGGATCAAAGTAGGGAATGGACCAGGTGGGAGGTGAGACAGGTGGGAGGGAAATATAAGCAGTCTTTTACAATATATCTACTATGGTAATGTTTTGTATAGATATACATGTACAACACATACTGAATTGCTTATCTTCTCAGAGGGAGTGGGTGACAGGGGAGAAAGGGAATGGATCTGAAAATCGAAGTTTTAAAATTAAATGTTTCATAAGATGTCCAGGAAGTGGGGCTCAGATATTCACCTTGCCCTAATGGCAAAGTCGAAGGGGGTATGGGAGAAGATATGGGAAAGAGCAGATTGGATGAGGGGATATCTGGTGAGACTGCTATTCTGGGGTGGTGGGTAGGGAAAAAATGGGGGAAAATGTAACTCATAATCTGGTGGAAATGAATGATGTAAACCAGAAGTTAATAAAGCATTTGTTTAATAAAAAAAAAAATAGATTAACTCAAATGGCAAAAGAGGCTCAAAAAGCCAATGAGGAGAATAATGCCTTAAGAAGCCGAATTTGCCAGATGGAAAAAGAATCTCAAAAGTTCACTGGAGAGAATCATTCCTTTAGAATTAGATTGGAGCAAATGGAAGCTAGTGACTTTATGAGAAACCAAGATACTATTAAACAGATCCAAACAAATGAAAAAAATAGAAAGCAATGTGAAATATCTCACTCGGAAAACCACTGACTGGAAAATAGACCCAGGAAAGATAATTTAAAAATTATTGGACTACCTGAAAGCCATGATCAAAAAAACATAGAAATCTTCCTTCAAGAAATTTTCAAGGGAAATTGCCCTGATGTTTTAGAATCAGAGGGCAAAATAGAGGTTGAAAAAATCCACAGATCACCTCCTGAAGAAGATCCCAAAAAGAAAACTCCTAGGAATATTATAGCGAGGTCCCAGAATTCCCAGATCAAGAAGAAAATATTACAAGCAGCCAGGAAGAAGCAATTTGAATATTGTGGAAACACAATCAGGATAATACAGGATCTGGCAGCTTCTACACTGAGGGATCAAAGAGCTTGGAATATGATATTCCAGAGGCCCAAGGAGCTGGGATTAAAAACAAGAATCACCTACCCAGCAAAACTGAGTATCATGTTTCAAAGGAAAATATGGTCATTCAATAGAATAGAGGACTTTCAAGCATTCTTGATGAAAAAAACAGAGTTGAATAGAAAATTTGACATTCAGATACAAGAAGCATGAGAAGGTAAACAGGGAAAAGAAATAAGGAAGGGGCCTGGGAGATGCCGGTGTCTACAGCGGCAGTGGCTGTGGGGCCCGGGTGGGGGCCCTGGCTGGAGCGTAGTTAAGACCATGGAGGGGCAGAGCAGTTGTTGCAAGATCGTGGTGGTGGGGGACTCGGAGTGCAGCAAGACAGCGCTGCTGCAGAGTTATGTCCCCACTGTGTTTGAGAACTACACAGCCAGCTTTGAGATCGACAAACACCGCGTAGAGCTCAACATGTGGGACACTTCAGGTTCCTCCTGTTATGACAATGTCCGACCACTGGCCTACCCAGACTCTGATGCTGTCCTTATTTGCTTTGATATCAGCAAGCCAGAGACACTTGACAATGTGCTCAAGAAGTGGCAAGGGGAGACCCAGGAGTTCTGTCCCAATGCTAAGGTTGTTCTGGTTGTAAACTGGACATGAGGACAGACCTAGCAACACTGAGGGAACTCTCCAACCAGAGGCTCATCCCTGTCACACATAAGCAGGGCAGCATCTTCGCCTGGCAAGTGGGGGCTGTGTCTTACGTCGAGCGCTCATCCCGGTCATCTGAGTACAGTGTCCGAGATGTCTTCCATGTGGCCACCTTGGCCTCCCTCGGTTGTGGCCACAGGCAGCTTCGTCGAAGTGATTCAAGGAGAGGCCTACAGAGGTCGATACAGAGGTCAGCCCAGCTACCTGGGAGGTCAGATAAGGGGGCTGAGGCAGAGATTCGCAAGGACTGAGCCAAGAGCTGCAGCGTCATGTGAGGGTCTCAGAGAGGCCAACCCAGACACCCAGCTGAGCCTGAGGGGGAGTGCTGGGGAGGGGGTCAAGCTCACCCATGATACCCCTTAGGACTCTCCCTGATAATCTAATTTAACCTAGCATAGGGAAAGGGATGGGTGGGAGGGTGGGACTTTTATGTCCAACATCTTCTACCTTCCCTCCCTCTCTCTTATAGAACTCTGGGGAATCTAGGAGGGTCCCTGATGATTCTATGATCACATACTACACGGAGCCCTAAGGGTGAGCCCAGAGGCATGTGTGCATGGGTGCAGGCATGTCCACAGAACATATACATACATGAACATGAGGGAGATGAGGAGTGGCCAAATCCTTGGGTGAGGGTAACCTTCCTGCACCTCCCCCAATATTCATATCCTGCCCCTGGTGGTCCTAGAGCCACCCTCACCTCCACCTCTATCACCTCATCTGCTTCTGCAGCTGTTTTCTCTGACCCCCTAACTCCAGGCCAACATGCACTAAATTCAGGTCAAAGGATATGTCCCCTGTCCAATTTCCTTCCCTGCTGCCTTCCTCCAAAAACAGGAAGCTAATAAAACCCATGTCCATGAAAAAAAAAAAATCATAAGGAACTTATC
The DNA here is from genome assembly GCA_011680675.1 of Gymnobelideus leadbeateri. NCBI lineage: Eukaryota > Metazoa > Chordata > Mammalia > Diprotodontia > Petauridae > Gymnobelideus > Gymnobelideus leadbeateri. The sequence continues at coordinate 269,222 of WOXC01003676.1, read as the reverse complement.
AAAGTTGAACTCTTTATATCCCTATATGGAAAAAAGCTAATTGTAACTTCTGAAACTTTTCTCAGTATGAGAACAGTTGAAGGGAATAGAAATATGTGTGTTTGTATAAACACACACACACACACACACACATACATACATACATATGTATGTCTATATAGGAGGGTATATAGGTGTATGAATACATGTGAATGTGTGTATATATATATGTGTGTGTACAGGTATACATAGACAGAGGGCACAGGACCAATTCAATAGGAAGGGATGATACTTAAAAGGTGAAATTAAGAGGTAAGAAAAGAATATGAGGGGGTGGAGCCAAGATGGCAGAGTAGAAACAGCTCAACCAAGCTACTCTGCCCCCAGATTCCCCCCAAACTATGTAAAAGGGGGCTCTGAACAACTTCAGGAGCCCAAGCACCCACAGAACGACACAGAGAAGCTAACCTCCCGCTGAGGACAGCCCAGCAGCCCTGCAGGAAGGACCAGCGCAGCGGTCTGGGACCTGGCAGCGCGCAGAGCGCAGGAGTGGAGCCGAGCCCAGGAGCGGAGCGGGGCCCAGGAGCCAAGCCGAGCCCAGGTCAGCTTGAGCCGAGGTTTTAGCCCCAGGGCCGCAGGGCCAGCAGCCGGCTGGAGGAACGCCAGAACACCAGGAGCTGTGGCGACTCCAGAATTATCAACATAGACTTGCCTAGGACAAAGTAAGAGGTTAGTTTCCTATGGACTTTGGGACCCGTATTTAGGGAATGCGTCGACTCCCTCCCCTGGGGGCTAGAAGCCGCTGAGGACAAACACCATTTTGTAGTTTTCAGAGGCAGCGCCAGCTCCTGGCCTGCAAATTTGTAGGGAGATCCAGTGATCAGTCTTGGGGGGTAATCACTCTTGCTTTAACCTCCCTGGATCTGGATTGTGATCTAGGGTGGAAGTCATGGGTGGGTTTACAGCTTGCCAGAAACAGAAGTTGCCCCCCACACGTTTGGGATGAAAATTCCTCTATCTGGCCTTAAAGCCACAGTGTGGCAACAAGCCCAAAAGTCAAGTAATTAAGTGGCAACATGCCAAGGCAAAGGAAACAGAAAAATGCAACCCTAGACTCCTATTTTGGGGGCATAGAGCGGGAAAAGGACTGTGAGGTCAGAAGTCCTGCTCCAAAAGCCCCAGGGGAAAACATGAGTGGGTTGCAGGCCATAGAGGACCTTAAGAAGGACTTTAAAAATCAAATAAGAGAAGTGGAGGAAAAATTGGAAAGAGAAATGAGAAGGATGCAGGAAAAGTATGAAATGAGGGTCAACAGCCTGACTGAGAAAACAACACCTTAAAAAATAGACTAACTCAAATGGCAAAGGAGGCCCAAAAGGGCAATGAGGAGAAGAATGCCTTAAAAAGTCGAATTTGCCAGATGGAAAAAGAATCTCAAAAGTTCACTGAGGAGATTCATTCCTTCAGAGTTAGACTGGAGCAAATGGAAGCTAATGACTTTATGAGAAATCAAGATGCTGTTAAGCAGATCCAAACAAATGAAAGATTAGAAGGCAATGTGAAATATCTCATGGGAAAAACCACTGACCTGGAAAATAGATCCAGGGAGACAATTTAAAAATTATTGGACTACCTGAAAGCCATGATCAAAGAAAGTACCTAGAAATCACCCTTCAAGAAATTCTCAAGGAAAATTGCCCTGATGTTTTAGATCCAGAGGGCAACATAGAGGTTGAAAGAATCCACGATCACCTCCTGAAAAAGATCCCAAAAAGAAAACTCCCAGGAATATTATAGCCAGGTTCCAGAATCCCCAGATCAAGGAGAAAATACTCCAAGCAGCCAGGAAGAAACAATTTCAATATTGTGGAAACACAATCAGAATAGCCCAGGACCTGGCAGCTTCTACACTGAGGGATCGAAGGGCATGGAATATGATATTCCAGAGGGCGAAAGAACTGGGAATGAACCCAAGGGTCACCTACCCAGCAAAACTGAGTATTTTGTTTCAGGGGAAAATATGGTCATTCAGTGGAATAGAGGACTTTCAAGCATTCTTGAGGAAAAAACCAGAATTGAATAGAAAATTTGACATCCAGACACAAGAAGGAAGAGATGCCTGAGAAGGTAATCAGGGAAAAGAAATCAAAAGGAACTTATCAAAGTTGAACTATTTACATTCCTATATGGAAAAGCAATAACTGTGACTGATGATATCTTTCTCACTATGAAAATAATGGAAGAAGGGGGTGTGGTCATATGAATACATATGTGAATGTGTGTGTATATGGTTACAGTTATATATGGATAGAGGGCATAGGTTGAATTTGTTGGGAAGGGAAAATACTCAAGGGATGAAATTATGAGGTGAGAGAGGAAAGTGGCAGGAGGAGATGGGGAGAGACAGGGTAGGGTAAACTATCCCATGTAGAGGAAGCAAGGGGAAGTGGTTGCAAAAGAGGGGGAGAATAAGGAAGGCTAAAAAGGCAAAACCACATTCACATTGAATTTGGTTCAGGGAGAAAATGACATACATACTAAATGGGATATCTCAACCTGCAGGAGGATAGGGGGAAGGGGGATGGGAGGAGGGATTATGGATGGGAGGGCATCCTTGGGGTGAGAGGAGGTTGGAGGTACCCACTATAGAAGAGGGACAGGATCATGTGGGGAATGGACCAGGTGGGGGGTGGGATGAGTGGGAGGGAATTATAAGCAGCCTTGTACAATATATCTACTATGATAATGTTTTGCATAGCTAGACATGTACAACATATACTGAATTACTTATCTCCCAAGAGGGAATGGGTGACAAGGGAGGAAGGAAATGGATCTGAAATTCGAGGTCGTAACATTAAATGTTTCAGATATATATAAATACTATTGTTAATACTCTTTTGCTTGTAATAGGGAGATAAGATGTGCAGGCATTGGGACACAAAGACTCACCTTCCTCTAATGGAAAAGTCAATGGGGGTATGGGAGAAGGTATGGGAGAGAGCAGATTGGAGGAAGCGATATCTTGTGGGACTGCTATTCTGGGAGGCTTGGTAGGGGAATAATGGGGGGGAAATGATTGTAACTCAAAATCTGGCGGAAATGAATGATGTAAAACAGACGTTAATAAAGCATTTGTTTAAAAAAAAAGAATATGAGAGGAGATGGGGAGAGACAGAATGGGGTAAACTATCTCATATAGAAGAAGCAAGGGAAATGGTTACAATGGAGGGGAAGAACAGGAAGGCAAAAGGGAATGGGTCAACCTTATTCTCATTGAATTTGGCTTAGGGAGGGAATGACATACACACTAAATAGGGTATCTCACCCTACAAGAGAATAGGGGGGAAGGGGATGAGAGGGGGGATGATGGAAAGGAGGGCAGGCTGGCGGGGAGGGAAGTTGGAAGCACCTACTTTTGAAAAGGGACAGGATCAAAGTAGAGAATAGAACAAGTGAGAGGTGGGATAGGAGGGAGGGAAATATGGTCAGTCTTTCACAATATATCCACTATGGAAATGTTTTGCATAGCTACATGTGTACAACCTATATTGAATTGCTTATCTACCCAATAAGGGTGGGTGACAAGAGAGGAAGGGAAAGAATCTGGAATTCAAAGTTTTAAAATCAAATTTTTAAATATATATATATGCATATATATATTATTAATATTATTTTACATGTAACTGGGAAATAAGATACTCAGGCACTGGGGCACAGAGATCCACTGTGCCCTACTGGAATATCAGAGGGGGTATGGGAGAATATATGGGAGAGAGCAAACTGGAGGAGGGGATATCCAGTGGGATCGCTATTTTGGGGTGGTAGGTAGGGGGAAAATGGAGAGAAAATTTGTAACTCAAAATCTTGTGTAAATGAATGATGTAAACTAGAAGCTAATAAAGCATTTGATAAAAAAAATTAAAATTAAAAAAAAAAGATTTCACTTAGAAAAAAAAATAACTTGGGAAGTATCAAAGAAATGAATAAAGAACTAAGCACTTACTATGTGCTAAGTAAAGGGGATACAGGGAAAAAAGGAAATCATCAGTTGCCTTCAAGGAGCTCCCATTCTAATTGGGTGGGATTTCGGTTGCAATTCAGATAGAGAAGTCCCATAGTCAGCAGGTTACAGTAACAAAGCACATGATAATGCCTCTTCTTTAATGTCATTTCCACTGATAAAATTATATAATTTCTGATGTTTAACCAAAAAGAAGAGGAGGTATATTCTTATTTTGTTCCTTGCTAGTAGAACTTATTTTAAAATAATCATACCTTTTGAGTCAATTTACTGTCAATATATCCTGAGAACTATTTAAAATCCTGTTCAAAAAAGACTTATATCAGCATCATTTGTAATTACAGAAAACTAGTACCAACATAGATCCTTGATAATAGGAAATAGTTAAATTATAGTATTTTATCCTATTCCATTACCTACCTTCATTAACATATGAGGAATAAATATGGAAGTGATGCAAAACAAACAAAAAATAAAGCAGAACTCGATCATAGTAGAAACTTACTCTGATTACCTAGCAGAAAAGGTGAAAAAAGAGAGCTAACTGAATTTCAGAGTTATAGATACTGTGTATTAAATGCAAATGACTATAAAACTCACTTAATGCATTGGTCACTAAAACCATTTAGAATAAATTTTAAAATGATCCCTTTTCTCCCAGCTTGAATAGTTGCAAACCCAGACTTGGACTACTCTCTAAGTAGAGATCACCACCATATGAGTAATTCCCACAGGATTTTTAGCTTCTGAGCTATATATAACAAGCCCTCATGGCTGGCGTAGGACCTCCCTCCTGCCGACCCATACTAAGTGAGAAGTTTAATGAATCAACAAAGACAAAAGAAATTTACAGTTTAGAGACTAGAATTTTAAAAATAAAAATTTACATAGAAATAACTGCTGAATTGTGTGTCTTACTAGAGAGTCATTATCTGAATGGCTATTTAGCTTGTAAACAGCCACGAGGCTGTCTGATTTGGTGAAAAGAGAACACACTAAAAATAAGGAAACCTGGATTCTAGTCCTGACTCTTGCAGCTGGTAATGTGACCTTGGCCCTCTGCTTCTTACACAGCAAACTCAGGGTGTTGGACTAGATAATCTAAGATTATCCAGATTTAACATGTTATGTTACTCTAGAGGTTCTGAGCTGAGGAGAATAACTGCCAGAGTACTTCTTATCTTTTCCATCAGTGGGAATAAGCCTGCTTAGTCTCCACACCCATCTGGTGTAAAGATATTCAGTTTCATCAGATTGAGGTGATATGTGCTACAATTCAATTCAGCAGATTTTACTGAATTGCTACAATGTACAAGGAACCATGCTTGGCAGACAAAAGACCAAAAACAACAACAATGAAATATTCCTTGCCTTTAAGGAACTTACATTATTACTGAGGAGATGTGGGTGAGTGACAACATAGACCAGGGCTGGGGAACCTGAAGTCACTAAATGTACCCAGGACATAGACTTTAATTATATCCACCCTATTACAGATTTCTGACTCTCAGACCCATTAAGAATCATAGAACAGGACTGTGAGGTCAAAACTCCTGCACCAAAAGCCCCAAATGAAAATACAAGCTGGCTACAGGCCATAGAGGACCTTAAGAAGCAGATAAGAGAAGTGGGGGAAAATTTGGGAAGAGAAATGAAAAAGATGCAAGAAAGTATGAAATGACAGTCAACAGCCTGACTGAGGAAAATAACACCTTAAAAAATAGACTAACTCAAATGGCAAAAGAGGCTCAGAAAGGCAATGAGGAGAAGAATGCCTTAAAAATTCAAATTTGCCAGATGGAAAAAGAATCTCAAAAGCTCACTGAGGAGATTCATTCCTTCAGAGTTAGACTGGAGCAAGTGGAAGCTAATGACTTTATGAGAAATCAAGATGCTGTTAAACAGATCCAAACAAATGAAAGAATAGAAGGAAATGTGAAATATCTCATGGGAAAAACCACTGACCTGGAAAATAGATCCAGGAGAGATAATTTAAAAATTATTGGACTACCTGAAAGCCATGACCAAAGAAAGAACCTAGAAATCATCCTTAAAAAAATTCTCAAGGAAAATTGCCCTGATGTTTTAGACCCAGAGGGCAAAATAGAGCTTGAAAGAATCCACAGATCACCTCCTGAAAAAGATCGCCAAAAGAAAACTCCGGAGCCAAGATGGCAGAGTAGAAACAGCATTTCCAATGTGCTCTGCCCCACACAAATTTCAAACAATGTGAAACGGAGCTCCGAACAACTTCTGGAGCCACAGCACCCACAGAATGGCACAGAGAAGCTAACCTCCTGCTGAGGACAGCCCAGCAGCCCTGCAGGGAGCGGCCAGCCCAGCGCTCTGAGAGCAGGCAGCACAGCACGCTGGGAACCCACAGCGCAGCCCGCAGAGCTCAAGGTTTTAGCCCCAGGGCAGCCGGGCCTTCAGCCAGCTGGTGGAACCCCAGAACACCAGCAATTGTGGCGATTCCAGAATGATCAGCACAGATATGTGTAGGACAAAGTGAGAGATTAGTGCCCTATGGACTTTGGGACCAGTATTTGGGGAACACGTGGCTTCCTCCCCTGGGGGCAAAAAGCTGCTGAAGAAACAGCTGCACAGAAGCCATTTTGCAGCGTCAGTAGTGGCTCTAGCTCCTGGTCTTCGAACTGTAGGAAGATCCAGCAATCAGTCTGGGGGTTAATCGCTTTTGCTTTAAACTGCCTGGATCTAGATTGTGGTCTGGGGGGGAAGTTTGGGGTGGGTATCCAACTTGCCAGAGTGGGTGGAGGCTTTACAGAGGCCACCCAACTGGCGGAAGTTGTGAAGACCCCACGTTTGGGCGGAAGCTCCCCTGTCTGGTGGCAGAGTCCTACTGTGGCAACAAGCCCAAAAATCAAGTAATTAAGTGGCAACATGCCTAGGCAAACAAAACAAAATAAACAGAAAAGTTCAACATTGGACTCCTATTTTAGGGGCAAAGAGGCTCAAAGCATGGAGGAGGACTGTGAGGTCAGAACTCCTGCACCAAAAGCCCCAAATGAAAATACAAGCTGGCTACAGGCCATAGAGGACCTTAAGAAGCAGATAAGAGAAGTGGGGGAAAATGTGGGAAGAGAAATAAAAAAGATGCAAGAAAAGTATGAGATGACAAGTCAACAGCCTGACTGAGGAAAATAACACCTTAAAAAATAGACTAACTCAAATGGCAAAAGAGGATCAGAAAGGCAATGAGGAGAAGAATGCCTTAAAAAGTCGAATTTGCCAGATGGAAAAAGAATCTCAAAAGTTCACTGAGGAGATTCATTCCTTCAGAGTTAGACTGGAGCAAATGGAAGCTAGTGACTTTATGAGAAATCAAGATGCTGTTAAGCAGATCCAAACAAACGAAAGATTAGAAGGCAATGTGAAATATCTCATGGGAAAAACCACTGACCTGAAGAATAGATCCAGGAGAGACAATTTAAAAATTATTGGACTACCTGAAAGCCATGATCAAAGAAAGAACCTAGAAATCACCCTTCAAGAAATTCTCAAGGAAAATTGCCCTGATGTTTTAGATCCAGAGGGCAAAACAGAGGTTGAAAGAATCCACAGATCATCTCCTGAAAAAGATCCCAAAAAGAAAACTCCCAGGAATATTATAGCCAGGTTCCAGAATCCCCAGATCAAGGAGAAAATACTACAAGCAGCCAGGAAGAAACAATTTCTATAATGTGGAAACACAATCAGAATAGCCCAGGACCTGGCAGCTTCTACACTGAGGGATCAAAGGGCATGGAATATGATATTCCAGAGAGCAAAAGAACTGGGAATGAACCCAAGGGTCACCTACCCAGCAAAACTGAGTATTTTGTTTAGGGGAAAATATGGTCATTCAGTGGAATAGAGGACTTTCAAGCATTCTTGAGGAAAAAACCAGAATTGAATAGAAAATTTGACATCCAGACACAAGAAGCAAGAGATGCCTGAGAAGGTAATCAGGGAAAAGAAATCAAAAGGAACTTATCAAAGTTGAACTATTTACATTCCTACATGGAAAAACAATAATTGTGTCTGATGAAACCTTTCTCATTATGAAAATAACTGAAGAAGGGTATATGGGCATATGTTCACAGGTATACATGGATAGAGGGCACAGGTTGAATTTGATGGGAAGGGATGATTATTATTTTTTTTTTGGAGGGCAATTGGGGTTGGGTGACTTGCCCAGGTTCACATGGCTGGGTTTTTGTTTGTGTGTTGGGTGTCTGGGGCCGGATCCAAGCTCGGGTCCTTCTGGCTCCGGAGCTGGCTCTCTGCTTGATGCGCCACCTAGCCGCCCCAAGGAAGGAATGATTCTTAAGGGGTGAAGTCAAGAGGTGAGAGAGGAAAGTGGCAAGAGGAGATGGAGAGAGACAGGGTAGGGCAAACTATCTCACGTAGAAGAGGCAAGGGGAAGTAGTTGCAGGGGAGGGGAAGAACAGGAAGGCAAAAAGGCAAAAGCACATTCTCATTGAAGTTGGCTCAAGGAGAGAATCACATACATACTAAATGGAATGTCTTACCCTCACTCACTCTCCTGAGTAGGGGAAAGGGGGATGAGAGGGGGGATAATGGAGGGGAGGGCATTCTGGGGAGAGGGGAGGTTAGAAGTACCCACTATCAAAGAAGGACAGGATCAAAGTAGGGAATGGACCAGGTGGGAGGTGAGACAGGTGGGAGGGAAATATAAGCAGTCTTTTACAATATATCTACTATGGTAATGTTTTGCATAGATACACATGTACAACACATACTGAATTGCTTATCTTCTCAGAGGGAGTGGGTGACAAGGGAGAAGGGGAATGGATCTGAAAATCGAAGTTTTAAAATTAAATGTTTCATAAGATGTCCAGGCATTGGGGCTCAGAGATTCACCTTGCCCTAATGGCAAAGTTGAAGGGGGTGTGGGAGAAGATATGGGAGAGAGCAGATTGGATGAGGGGATATCTAGTGGGACTGCTATTCTGGGGTGGTGGGTAGGGAAAAAATGGGGGAAAAATGTAACTCATAACCTGGTGGAAATGAATGATGTAAACCAGAAGTTAATAAAGCATTTGTTTAATTAAAAAAAATTAAAAAACAAAAAAAATTTATAAAGAAAAAAAAAGAATCATAGAACAAAGTTCTTTGCCCTGATCAACATAAATTGCTCAGAGAATTGCTTGACCCTGGCCAGTACCTCCTACAACGATATAAATTTAATTCATCAGATATAATATTTAATATGCCTCTTCTCACTGCTAAGTTTAACAAATCTGTCCATCTGCTGAGAAGACATATAATCTTCATTTAATGGATGTTTTTTAGAATCTTCAGCTGCGTGAATCTGAATGCTCCAAGTCTTACAACCATTACTTGAGTTCTTCACAGACAAAAAAGAAAGGCTGCCCTGAAGGGGAACAAATCAGTAACATATAGAAGTGTTTCTTCTCCTGCTCAGTCATACAATAGGTTAGCACGGTCAGTCATGTCACCCAATAACTAGCCATTCTCCCACACCTTCTTTGCCAAGAACACATCCCACAACTGCAACCAGTAATTCAAAATACAAGTAATATCCAGAAACACATACCTGTCCCATTTGGAGAAAAGGAAGATTATTGGGTAGCAACCTAGCAAGAGCTAGGCTGTGCCCTTTCAGGAGTCCTATAACTCCAGTGTGAGGTGGGTGACTGGTATGTCTATTGGCACTTGTACTTGAAGCCTTAGTACACAAATGCCCAAGGAAGAAACAGCATCAAAGGTGACTATCCAGCAAGGACCCATCTGCTGGCAACCTGTAGGAAAAAGAAAATTAAAAAATGGAAAGATTCAGGGCGACTAGGCAGTGCAGTGAATAGAGCAGTGGTCCTGGAGTCAGGAGGACCTGAATTCAAATGGCCTCAGACATTTAACACTTACTAGCTGTGTTACTTTGGGCAAGTTACTTAACCCCAACTGTCCCTCCTAAAAGCAAAAACAAAAACAATTATTAAATTAAATTATTAATTAATTTTAATTATTATTAATAATAATAATTAATTAATTAATACTTAAATAATTAAAAATTATCTCCTCCCAAAGTGAAAAGTCCCTTCTTTGGTTCTTTACTTCTTCGAAATAGGGGAGCCATGATATATTCTTGGGTCTGCTTGATTCTGTGTAGGCCAAGTTTCTTCTTCTCAGGCCCTATCCTAAGCCAACTGACTATATCCTGGATAAGTTGCTGAATATTTACATAATGACCCAGGAAAAAACCATAACCTCATTCTCTATTCTCTTTCTTCCCCCACCTTCCCCTTTATCCCCTTCCTCACTTCTCTGGCATAATTTAGGTTTTACTGGATGAGGATTCACCTGAAAATTCACTTAGGACTAGTGTATGAATTCTAATCCCGGCAGGAAGCATCTCCTATTAAAAAGAAACAGAGATCAGCGATTTCCTGCCTCGTTCCCTGCGTCCCTCTCTCTTTCACTGCCTGCTCATCGCCATCGTGGGTCACATGCACGCTCCCAGGAAGGGCCTGTCCCAGTCGGCTCTGCCGTGCAGCCACAATGTGCCCACATGGCTGAAGCTCACCTCAGACGATGTGAAAGAGCAGATCTACAAGCTGGCCAAGAAGAGCCTGACATCTTTCCAGATCGATGTGATCCTGAGGGATTCTCATGACGTAGCACAAGTCTGCTTTGTAACTGGCAACAAAATTTTGAGAATTCTAAAGTCCAAGGGACTTGCCCTTGATCTGCCTGAAGATCTTTATCACTTGATCAAGAAAGCTGTTACTGTTCGAAAGCATCTTGAGAGAAACAGAAAGGATAAGGACTCTAAATTCCATCTGATTCTGAATGAGAGCCAAATTCACCAGCAAGCTCAGTACTACAAGATCAAGAGAGTGCTCCGACCTAATTGAAAGTATGAATCATCCCCAGCCTCTGCTCCGGTTGCATAAATTTTGGTTTATGTACTCAAGTAATAAAGTCACATCTAACTGAAAACAAAGTGTGCTTGGCGCTAAACAAAACATATATATTCCAACTCTCTCCCCATCTAATCAGCCACCTGGATAACCTGAAAATTTCACCCACCTCACCCAGGATCACACCAAACCTTTTCTCTGTAAATACACTGTGAGATAGTTGTGGTGCAATAGAAAAGATTCTTGAGCCAATATCTAGCTTAGGCCCCAGCTCCAGTCCTGCCACTAACTTTGTGTTACTTTGGATGTCATTCCATCTGTGAGCCTCATTTTCCCAATCCATCAAATGAAGGGGATTTCTAAGATTTGATTTAGGGAAAGTAAATTCCCCAAATGTTCTAATATTTGATTTAGGGGTAATAAGTTCCCCAAACCAGTCACAAGGGAATAGCAAATTCATGGATATCCCCTAACAAATGAACCACTTACTTCTGAGTACAAGATTAAAATTTTTAAGACTGCTTTCCAGTTCGGGTGGGGTTTCAGGCACTCGAAATCCTAAATTCGTAAGAGAGGAACTATATAACATTACTCTATTCTGGGGCAGCAACTGGTGGAACTCATCTGCTTCCAGTACCCCTGACTGCAGGCACCAGAAAACCAAGGCCAAAAGTCACACCCCAGCACCCACACTGCTATCTTCAACTTCAATATTCACAGGAAAAGTTCTACTCTTTTCTCTTCAGCCTATACACATCTGCTCAACTGTGAAAGATGGTGATTTCCTCCCCAACCTATAGGACTATGGTTTCCTTGAAGGACCTGGATTAGAGACAAGGTGTTTCTCTCTTAATCTTCCCTTCCTCCTTGAGAGCAGATGGCAAATAAAACCCACTGTTTTGCTGGATCTTCCTTGGGGGAAAAGTTCAGAGACCTTTGAAGAAGGGGAGTATTTGTTACTTTACTTTTTCTTCCACACAATACAGTTGCACAGAAAATAATTGTTTTGAAATATTAGGGCTGGCCATTTGACAAGGAGGCAATCCCATGCGTTCCATTGAGTAAGTTCACTCATTGCAAAATATCTACCTTCCTTCATCAATTTAAATATTTGAAATTCCACTATTCATTTTAAGGGGGTATCCTGAAGGTTTTTGGTTTGCTAGAAAAAGTATATTAAATGCTATATTAAAAATGTAAAAATCCATGAGAGGGGGGCGGCTAGGTGGCGCAGTGAGTAGAGCGCCGGCCCTGGAGTCAGAAGGACCTGAGTTCTGACCCGGCCTCAGACACTTAACTCACACACACACACAAAAAAACAAAAACCTAGTCATGTGACCTTGGGCAAGTTACTTAACCCCAATTGCCCTCCAAAAGGCAAAAAAAAAAAAAAAATCCATGAGAGGGGCTAATACTAGCTAGGTGAGAACAAAACCCTGTAGAAATGGGTCAAATGGGGCTTGGGGTCACCCTATTGGATCTAATGGTCATCTATTTTACAATCTTTCCTAAGACAGGCTCTTTAGCATAGGAGCACCCCAAAGATGAAGAAGATCCAGGTACAAACTTTGCTATGGGAAATGATGAGATGTAGTGAAATAAACACTAGATAGGGGACTCAAAGAACTAGATACTACATGTATGACCTGAGGCTAAGCTCTCAGCCTCAGTTTTCCCAACTGAAACATGAAGATAATATTTATACCACCCACCTCTGTGATGTGGAACTCAAGCATTTTGCAAATCTAGAAAGTGGTATGTATTTACAGCTGTTTGTATAATTTCTAGGTCTTTTCATTATCCTCTGTGGTCCTTCAGGGTCTGCTAGGTGCTTGTGCCATCAGATACCCAGTCTTCCCATTCTTCTTCAGTCTCTCCTTCTCTACTGAGTCCTTTCTATCTTGTTTGTGTCAGCTCCTTCTTAAAAAAGCTTTCCCTTGATCTTTCTGTGTTATGCTGCTACTATCTCATCTCTCCCTTTTCACTGATAAACTTCCTTCAGCTCCTTATTCCTTTCAAGATAAAATATGAGGTCCTCTTTTTAAGGCATTCTTCTCCTCAATGCCCTTTTGGGCCTCCTTTGCCATTTGAGCTAGTCTATTTTTTAAGGTGTTGTTTTCCTCAGTCAGGCTGTTGACCCTCATTTCATACTTTGCCTGCATCCTTCTCATTTCTCTTTCTAATTTTTCCTCCACTTCTCTTATTTGATTTTTAAAGTCCTCTTTAAGGTCCTCTATGGCCTGCAACCCACTCATGTTTTCCCCTGGGGCTTTTGGAGCAGGACTTCTGACCTCACAGTCCTTTTCCGGCTCTATGCCCCCAAAATAGGAGTCTAGGGTTGCATTTTTCTGTTTCCTTTGCCTTGGCATGTTGCCACTTAATTGCTTGACTTTTGGGCTTGTTGCCACACTATGGCTTTAAGGCCAGATAGAGGAATTTTCATCCCGAACGTGTGGGGGGCAACTCCCGTTTCTGGCAAGCTGTAAACCCACCCACGACTTCCACCCTAGATCACAATCCAGATCCAGGGAGGTTAAAGCAAGAGCGATTACCCCCCAAGACTGATCGCTGGATCTCCCCACGATTTGTAGGCTGGGAGCCGGAAATGCCTCTGAAAGCTACACAGTGGCGTGTCTCCTCAGCAGCTTCTAGCCCCCAGGGGAGGGAGCTGACGCATTCCCCAAATACAGGTCCCAAAGTCCATAGGACACTAACCTCTACTTTGTCCTAGGCAAGTCTATGTTGATAATTCTGGCGTCTCCACAGTTCCTGGTGTTCTGGGGTTCCTCCAGCCGGCTGCTGGCCCTGCCGCCCTGGGGCTAAAACCTCGGCTCACGTGGACCTGGGCTCAGCTCGGCTTCTGCGCTCTGCGCGCGGCCGGCTCCCAGACCACTGCGCTGGTCCTTCCTGCAGGGTGCTGGGCTGTCCTCAGCGGGAGGTTAGCTTCTCTGTGTCGTTCTGTGGGTGCTGGGGCTCCAGAAGATTTTCAGAGTCCTTTTTTACATAGTTTGTGGAGAATCTGGGGGCAGAGAGGCTTGGACGAGCTGTTTCTACTCCGCCATCTTGGCTCCGCCCCCGAGGTCCTCTTTTTGACATTTAAGGCTCTTCACAACCTGACCCCTTCCTACCTTTCCAGTCTTCCCACACTTTACTCTCTTTGTACTCTACAATCTAGCTATAGTGGCCTACTTTCTATTCCATCTCTCATCTCCCATAACTTTGTACTCACTGCACCCTATGCCTGGAATGCCCTCCCTCCTAACTTTTGCCTCTTGAAAATCCTGGCTTCTTTTAAGACTCAACTCTCTGAAAGATCCCTTTCTGGTTCCCCAAGCCACTTGAGTCATCCACTACAAAGTTATCTCCCTTACGCAAGGCCATCTCCAGTGTCCTGATCTATACCTTTTCACTGGACCCAGGTTGGCTCTGGAGGAGAAAGTGAGACTGGTGACCTTGCACAGTCGTCGCTCACTTAAATCCAATTCACTTCGAAGTCATGACATCATCTTCCTGATGTCATGGTCATCTTCAAGAATGAAGAACAAGGGGCAGCTACATGGCACAGTGAATAGAGCACTGGCCCAGGAGTCAGGAGAACCCGAGTTCAAATCTGGCCTCAGACACTTAACACTTACTAGCCATGTGACCTTGGGCAAGTCACTTAACCCCAATTGCCCTGCCTTCCCCTTCCAAAAAGAAAAGAATGAAGAACAAACAACAACCTTCCTTAAATTCTGTACTTATGTGTGTCATATATTCTTATTTATTTACAAATTGTTGCCCCCATCAATATGTAAGCACCTTGAGAGCAGGGATTGTTTTATTGTTTTGCTTTTCTCTGTATCCCCAGAGTTTAGCATAGTTTCTGGAATAATGACTTAATAAATGTTCATTGATTGATTAGCTACTTATTCTCTTCAAAACTCAGGGTCTGTCATCAGTCTTTTCTTTGTATGATCTCTTTCTCTTTATAATCTAATTTTCTCCCATGGCTTCAATAGTCACCTCTGTAAAGAATGATTCATAGATAGATATAGATACGATATGGATATAGATAGAGATACAGATATATAGTTTTGGCTCCCTTATGATCTGCATTTCTAATTGCCGTTTTTTTTCTACCTGAATGTTCTATTGGCACCTCAAACTTCACATGTCCACAACTGTGTTCATCATCTTTCTATCCAAATCTATTCATTTTTTTCACTTTTAATTTTTTTCTCAATATTTTTTCAAAATTTTTTCTCAATTACATCTGTCCTAACTTCAATTTTTCTGTCTGTGCCTCTACCATTTCTTTCAACTTTAGTTATCTTTGATTTCCCTCTCCCTCATCTCTCTTATCCAATCATGTACCAAGTTTGAATTCCACTTTTGTCTTGACCTTCACATCTATCCTCTTCCTAATTACTACCACCCCAGACTATTATAATATTTTCTGAAGGTCCCAGGGCTGCCCCGCTGCCGGAGAAGATGGCGCTGCGTGTGGACAGGAGCATGCGGGTCACGGTGGTCAGGGCTGAGACCTCCAGGTCCCTGGTCTGCCTCTCAGCCGCCCCCACGCGTCTCCAGGCCCGCCCCCGCCCAGGCTCCCCTCCCTTCCTAGCGGCCGCCGCCTCCCGGGGCCTCTGCACCAGCGCCGTGCGTCTGGTTGTTTGAAAGTTCACAGAAAAGCATGAATGGATATCAACTGAAAATGGTATTGGAACAGTGGGAATCAGCAATTTTTCACAGGAGGCATTGGGAGATATAGTTTACTGTAGTCTTCCAGAAGTTGGAACAAAATTGAACAAACAAGATGAATTTGGAGCTTTGGAAAGTGTGAAAGCTGCCAGTGAACTCTATTCCCCACTATCAGGAGAAGTAACTGAAATTAATGTAGCTCTTGCAGAAGACCCAGGACTTGTCAACAAATCTTGTTATGAAGATGGTTGGCTGATCAAGATGACTCTGAGCAACCCTTCAGAACTTGATGAACTGATGAGTGAAGAAGCATATGAGAGATACATAAAATCTATTGAGGATTGAACACTGGATCCCCAAATAAATTAGCATAAGAATGCAGCCCAGTATAGTTTTGTCCGAAATTAGTGGTATATGGAAGGTTAGTAACTTTAACACTTCTGAAACAACACCATGGCATGGAAAAAAATCTTAACTACGCAGAAATGACAGGATAAAAATGCTTTTTACTATTTGCACCTTTTGCACAACTTCTTCCTTGTAATTTCAAGTTAGTGTCTGTCTAGTTCTGAATTTATTGCATCATGTGGTAAAAATGAATTCTAAGACTATGTACTTCAGAACTAGAATTTTATCTGTAAAAAGCCTTAAATCAATAATGTTGTAATGGCCAACTCCATCCATCACCAGTATTGTTCAAAATACTTTTGGTTTTCTGTCCACGGGAATAATTTACTGAGATTGGTTAGCTGGCTGGGATCAGATGCAGTACAAACCAACTTAATTTTTTTAATAAAGTGCTTGATTGGAGCTATTTTATACAGATGAGGCTTCAACCTTGCAGCAGAATAGGTAAATGAAATTTAATAAACTTTTTAAAAACCCTGAAAAAAAAATAATAATATTTTCTGAACAGGTCTTCCTGCCTCCACCCTATCACTCCCTCCAATTCACTCAAAAATTGAATTCCCTCCAATAATTCAAGAAATTTGTTGTCGTTCAGTCATTTTAATCATGTCTTTGTGACCCTATTTGAGGTTTTCTTAGGAAAAACACAGGAATGGTTTACCATTTCCTTCTCCAGCTCATTTTACAGAAGAGGAAACTAAGGCAAATAAGGTTAAATGACTTGCCCAGGATCACACAGTGACTGAGATCATATTTGAACTCAGGAAGATGAGTCTTCCTGACTCTAGGCCCAATACTTGTTATGGGAATGGAAATTTAAGATCTTCCCTGCCCCTAGGCTTAAGTGTACCTGGAGCCTGCTGTGAGAGGCTTGGTTTTCAGGAATGCTTTTTGATTGGGCAGTGGGTCAAGAGAGTTGTTATGTTCTCTGAGCCAGGAGAAAGCTATATAAACCCTGATGTGAGGTTTGTTTTGGGGCTCACTTTGAGAAGTGTAGTGTGATTTGGCCAGAGGAGACTCTGGGCAGCCCTTGCGCACCACCCCCCAGCTTTGAAAACCCAGATGTTGATGCTTCCCTCTCTGGTAACTGTGACTAGGTATGGATGTAATGGTCAGAAAGTTGGAGGCCTGTCTGCTTGAAATGTTTCTCTGTCGGAGGGAGCCCACTGGAAGATGGAGTGTGGCAGAGTCCAGCCCAGGAGGTTGCCCAGTGTGTCCGGACTGGTCAAATGCAAAGCACGTAGGGTCTGCACAGCCCAGACCTAAGAGCAGACAAGCAGACTACACCAGAGAGAGCAAAAGCCCCAGCCTGCAGACTTACCGAAGACGAATCGAAGTCATCTTGTGGATGGGTAGGATCACTGGAGCCAGGTAGGAGAGTTGGGCCCTCAGTGGAAAGAGCGGCTTCTTTGGCTGCATTCGGCTCCCAGCCTGGAAGTTTAGAAACTGCCTGCCTGTATAATACAGGGGCTGGAATGGCAAAGTAAATTCTAGCTGCTCCGATCCTCCCATCCCTCCCATCCCTCCTTCATGAAGCAGAAAACCCAAAGATAAGTCTCCCACCCAGATTGAAATCCCAAGTTAATGGAAATAGCCCCAGGCTTGAGAGTCTCCAAGAAGGGGTGTAACCGAGACAGCCAGGAGTCTGAAGAGAAGAGAGGGTGAGTCCCAACAAGCCCCACCTCACCTCACCAACAAAAGCCTACTTATAGCCCAGGGGTATAGAGGCAGAAATCCAAAGTGGTCAGAGGCACCTACACCTAGGCATCCAGGTACCTCATTGACTTCCCTGACTTAGCTATAAACTAGCCACCCAGAGGTATTCAAAGTCAAGGATCAAGCCCTAAACAAATAGCCTTAGAAACTAAGAAACAGGAAGTCACAATGGGTAAAAAAGAAGCTGAGAAGAAGGGGAAGGCAAGAAAGTCTATTCGAGCATACTATGCAGGGCAAGAACAACAAAATACACAGGACAATATAGACTCTCTACTCATACCTGAGACCACAGAAGGAAACATGATCTGGTCTCAACCCCAAATAGCATTCCTGGAGGAGCTTAAGAAAAATTTTAAAGACCAAATCAGGGAGGCAGTGACCAACTTAGAAAAACGTCTCAGTGAAGTAATTGGAGAAAATACCTCCCTAAAAAAGGAACTTCAAAAAATAACTGAAGACCATAATTCGCAAAAAATTAGAAACAATCAAACTGAAGCTCAGAACTCTATGATGCAGCAAGAATCAATCAAACAAAACAAGACGATTGAAAAATTGCAAGAAAATGTAAAATATCTCACTGGAAAAATAACTGACCTAGAGAACAGATCCAGGAGAGACAACCTAAGAATTATTGGTCTACCAGAAAGCCATGATGAAAAAAGCAGCCTTGACAACATCCTCTAAGAGACTGTCAAAGAAAACTGTCCTGAGGTCCTGGAATCAGAAGATAAAATAGCTATCAACAGAATTCACCGGACTCCTCCTGAGAGAGATCCCAAACTGAAAACTCCAAGAAATATAGTAGCCAAATTCCAGAATTACAAGATTAAAGAAAAAAATTCTACAAGCAGCCAAAAAGAAACAATTCAAATATCGAGGAACTACAGTTAGGATCACACAGGACCTAGCAGTTTCTACATTAAAAGAGCAGAGGGACTGGAATTTGATATTTCGTAGGGCAAGAGAGCTAGGACTACAACCAAGGATTAACTACCCGGCAAAACTGAGCATAATCTTCCAGGCAAGGAGATGGTCGTTTAATGAAATAAGGGACTTCCAGATGTTCCTGATGAAAAAGCCAGAGCTCAATGGAAAATTTGATCTCCAATTACAAGCCTCAAGAAAGACATAAAA
Organism: Gymnobelideus leadbeateri; assembly: GCA_011680675.1. Lineage (NCBI taxonomy): Eukaryota > Metazoa > Chordata > Mammalia > Diprotodontia > Petauridae > Gymnobelideus > Gymnobelideus leadbeateri. The sequence goes on along the minus strand of WOXC01003676.1, from coordinate 250,376 downwards.
AGGTAAACAAGAGAAACACAGACTCACACATGCATAAGTGCACACACCCACACCCACAAACACAGGCTCATTACTTGGGATGCAACAAGAGCAAAATGTTCACATCCCTATATGTGGAGCTAATAACTGTCAATAATCGAAATCTTTATGATTATCATGACCTTCAAAAGGGTCATACTTAGATAGAGGGTGTGGGTATGAATGCACTAACCTGATGTCTAAAAAAAAAAAAACAACTATTAAGGGGATAAAAGAGACTGTAATGGGAAAAAGGAAAGGATTAGATAGGAAAAGGTAAAATATGTCATCTGAAGAGGCATTAAAACATACTATAGAAGAGGGGAAAGAAAGAGGGAGAGGAACATCATTTAAACACTATTCTCACTGGTTCTGGTTCAAAGAGGGATCAACTTAAATCAGTGACGTTTAAGATTTTAATGTGAATAGACACATAAATTCATTAAATAGAGGAAAAGGAGGGAGGGAGAGGAGCAATGTTTGAAATTTACTCTCATTGGTTTGGAATCAAACGGGGAGGAATTTACTCTGATAAGTATAAAAACTTATTGCGTCCTATAGAAAGCGGAAGGGTAAGGGGGGGGTGAAAAAGAGGAGACTAAAGGGAGGGATTAGAAGGGAGGGAAACAGTAGTAAGGGGAGAGGGTAGGTTAAGAAGGGGGACCACTGGGTGGGAACACTGAGGGAGGGGGCGGTCAAAAGGGAAAACTTCAAGGAGGGGAAGGGAGAAGGAAGAAACAAAAACATAAACAGGGGAGGGAATAGGATAGAGGGGAAGAGACAGATAGTCATTATTACTGTGAATGTGAATGGGATGAACTCTCCCATAAAACAGAGGCCGATAGCAGAATGGATTAAAAACCATAATCCCACAATATGCTGTTTACAAGAAACACATTTGAAACAAAGGGATACCCACAGGGTAAAGGTAAAAGGTTGGAGTAAAATTTATTATGCCTCAGCTAAAGTAAAAAAGCAGGGGTAGCAATACTTATCTCAGATAAAGCAAAAGCAAAAATAGATCTAATTAAAAGAGATAAGGAAGGAAACTATATCCTACTAAAAGGCACCATCAAGAATGAAGCAATATCACTACTTAATATATATGCACCAAGTGGTATAGCATCCAAATTCCTGGAGGAGAAGTTAAAGGAATTAGAGGAAGAAATAGATAGCAAAACTATACTAGTGGGGGACCTTAATCTTCCCCTCTCTGAACTCAATAAATCTAACCTCAAAATAAACAAGAAAGAAGTGAAGGAGGTGAATAGAATCTTAGAGAGACTAGATATGACGGATCTCTGGAGAAAACTGAATGGGGACAAAAAGGAATTTACTTTCTTCTCAGCAGTGCATGGTACATACTCAAAAATAGACCATGTACTAGGGCATAAAAACCTCACAATCCAGTGCAGAAAGGCAGAAATATTAAGCGCATCATTCTCATATCATGATGCAATAAAAATTGTATGCAATAAAGGGCCATGGAAAGATAGACTAAAAACTAATTGGAAATTAAACAATTTAATCCTAAAAAATTGGTGGGTCAAACAAGAAATTATAGAAACAATCAATAATTTCATTCAAGAGAATGATAATAATGAGACAACATACCAAATTTGTGGGATGCACTAAAGGCAGTTCTCAGGGGAAGTTTTATATCCCTGAGTGCACACTTAATTAAAGCAGAGAGAAGGGAGGTCAATGAATTGGATGTGCAATTGAAAAAGCTAGAAAAAGAACAAATTGAAAATCCCCAATTTAGTACTAAATTAGAAACATTGAAAACCAAAGGTGAGATTAATAAAATTGAAATTAAGAAAACCATTGAATTAATAAATAAAACTAAGAGCTGGTTTTATGAAAAAATCAACAAAATTGATAGACCCTTAGTCAATATGATAAAAAAAAGAAAGAAGAAAACCAAATTATGAGTATCAAAAATAAAAAGGGTGAATCTACCTCCAATGAAGAGGAAATCAAAAAAATAATGAGGAATTATTTTTCCCAATTGTATGCACATAAATATGACAATCTTAGTGAAATGGATGAATATTTACAAAATCACAAGTTGCCCAGATTAACTGAGGAGGAAGTGAATTACCTAAATAACCCCATCTCAGAAAAAGAAATCAAACAAGCCATCAAAGAACTCCCTAGGAAAAAATCTCCAGGGCCAGATGGGTTTACTAGTGAATTCTATCAAACATTTAAAGAACAATTGATTCCAATACTCTACAAACTATTTGGGAAAATTAGTGAAGAAGGAGTCCTACCAAACTCTTTCTATGACACAAATATGGTACTGATTCCTAAATCAGGAAGAGATAAAACAGAAAAAGAAAATTATAGACCAATTTCCCTCATGAATTTAGATGCAAAAATTCTAAATAAAATATTAGCCAAAAGACTCCAACAACTTATCACAAAAATAATTCACTCTGATCAGGTAGGATTCATTCCAGGAATGCAAGGATGGTTTAATATTAGGAAAACCATCAGTATAATTGATCATATCAACAATAAAACTAGCAGAAACCACATGATCATCTCAATAGATGCAGAAAAGGCTTTTGACAAAGTACAACACCCATTCCTATTAAAAACACTAGAAAGTATAGGAATAAATGGAGCCTTCCTTAAAATAGTTGATAGCACCTATTTAAAACCATCAGCAAGTATTATATGCAATGGGGATAAACTAGAAGCCTTTCCAGTAAGATCAGGAGTGAAACAAGGGTGTCCACTATCACCCCTCTTATTCAATCTGGTACTAGAAACACTAGCAGTAGCAATTAGAGAAGAAAAAGAAATCAAAGGAATCAAATTAGGTAAAGAAGTGACCAAGCTATCACTCTTCGCAGATGATGTGATGATATACTTAGAGAATCCTAGAGAATCAAGTAAAAAACTACTAGAGACAATAAATAAATTTGGCAAAGTTGCAGGATATAAAATAAACCCACATAAATCCTCAGCATTCCTGTACATCTCTAATGAAACTCAACAGCAAGAGATAGAAAGAGAAATCCCATTTAAAGTCACTGTAGACATTATAAAATATTTGGGAATCTACTTGCCAAAACAAACCCAGAATCTATATGATCACAACTACAAAACACTTCTCACACAAATAAAAGCAGATCTAAATAGTTGGAAAAATATTAATTGCTCATGGCTGGGTCGAGCTAATATAATAAAAATTACAATTTTACCCAAACTAAACTATATATTTGGTGCCTTACCAATCAATTTACCAAAAAACTACTTTCTAGAGTTAGACAAAATAATAACAAAATTTATTTGGAATAACAAACGGTCTAGAATATCAAGGGATTTAATGAAAAGAAACGCTAGGGAAGGTGGACTAGCTATGCCAGATCTTAATCTGTATTATACAGCAGCAGTCATCCAAAACTGCTTGGTACTGGCAGAGATGTAGAGTAGTGGATCAATGGAACAGATTAGGTGCAGGAGACCCAGAAGTTAATGAATATAGCAATCTATTGTTCGATAAACTCAAAGACCCCAGTTTTTGGGATAAGAATGCACTATTTGACAAAAACTGCTGGGAAAACTGGAATACAGTATGGCAGAAACTGGGCATAGACCATTTAACACCATATACCAAAATCAAGTACAAATGGGTGCATGATCTAGGTGTAAAGGATGATACTGTAAGCAATTTAGGAAAGCAAGGAATAGTTTACCTGACAGATCTGTGGAGAGGGGAAGACTTTAGGACCAAACAAGAATTAGAGAGCATTATAAAATGCAAAATGGATAATTTTGATTACATTAAATTGAAAAGCTTCTGTACAAACAAAGCCAATGTAACCAAGATCAAGAGGGAGGTGGGAAATTGGGAAAGAATTTTTACAACTTGTGTCTCTGATAAAGGACTCATCTCTAAAATTTATAGAGAATTGAGCCAAATCTATATGAATACAAGTCATTCCCCAATTGATAAGTGGTCAAAGGATATGAAAAGGAAATTTTCAGAGAAAGAAATTAAAGATATCTATAAGCATATGAAGAAATGCTCTAAATCACTATTAATTAGAGAAATGCAAATCAAAACAACTCTGAGATACCACATCTCTCCAGTCAGATTGGCTAAGATGAAAAAACAAGAAAGTGACAAATGCTGGAGAGGATGTGGACAAATTGGAACACTAATACATTGCTGGTGGAGTTGTGAACTTATCCAACCATTCTGGAGAGCAATCTGGAATTATGCCCAAAGGATTATAAATAATTTCATACCCTTTGACCCAGCCATACCACTTCTAGGGTTATATCCCAAAGAGATCACAGAAGTGGGAAAAAGACCCATATGTACAAAAATATTTATAGCAGCCCTTTTTGTAGTTGCAAAGAATTGGAAACTAAAGGAGTGCCCATCAATTGGGGAATGGCTAAACAAGTTGTGGTATATGAATGTAATGGAATATTATTGTGCTATAAGAAATGAGGAGGTGACGGATTTCATCATTACCTGGAGAGACTTATACAAACTGATGCTGAGCGAGAAGAGTAGAATCAGAAGAAATTTGTATACAATCACAGACATACTATATCTGTGATGACCAATTATGACAGACTGGACTCTTTTCAGCAAAGCAGTGATATAAGTGAATCCCGAAAGACTCAAGAAAGAGAGAAATGCGCCATCCAGAGATATAACTAGAAAGAACTGAGCCTGAATCCTGATGGAAGCAAACTAAATGATCTTTTTCTTTTCATTGTTTGGTTTTATTTCTTCTTTACCATCTTTCTTCCCACCTAGTACAATACACCTTTGTAATTGGAATAATGTCTAATATGAATGTATTTGCAGATCCTATACTGGACTATATGCTGTCATGGGGGAAGGGGGGGAAAGTAAAGGAAATCTGAAAATCAAGGAACTATGGAATTTAATCTTGTTAACTGAAAAAAAAAATATAATAGAAAAAAAAAAAAGAATGTAACCTTTAATTTTAAGTATCTAATAGTTGGGTCAATCTGGAAGGCAATTTTTTTCAAAACCAACTAAAGAATATTATGAGTATTAATACAACACTATAGAGGAATATATTATTGGATAATTGATGTCAGGAAATTTGCATTTTCAGCAATAGCCATTGTATGCAAAGTAATCTCCCAGGCAATAAAATAGAAAATTGGCCAAGAAAAAAAAAAAGAAATGTTTCTCTGTCTTCTTGTAACTTCTGCTTGTAACCTGTCTATATACTCTGAAGTTCAGGGTGCTGACTTTTTTATCCCTTGAACTAGGTAAATGATATGTTTGATTGATTAAAGCAAGATTGTTAACCCATTTTGAGTTGCTTTCCTTTAGAAAAGCAGATCTAAGAACCTGTCTTGGCAGCCATCCTTGGTATATCAGGATGCTTGCTGCTACAGTACTCTATCCACTGTACTACCTAACTGTAGGAAATATCTGTGCATAAACTTCCTTATGCATAGGTGTCTGCTAAAAAATGTTCAATGAATCTTTATTCCATACCAAGTAGATAGAGCGCTAGACTTGGGCAGGAAGACCTGAGTTCAAATCCTATCTCAGACATTTATTAGCTACGTGACCCAGGGTAAATCACTTGACTTCTGTCTGCCTCAGTTTATTCATCTGTAAAACTCAGGTAATAATAGTGCCTACTTCACAGGGTTGTAGTGAGGACTAAATGAGATATGTAAAACACTTTATAAACCTTAAAGTGCTATAGAAATACTATTTAATTATTATCATTGATGTTCAAGTTCCTTTGTCCAGAATTTAAGGCCACCCAAAATCTGGAGCCACCCCACCTTTCCAGCTTTACCTCTTATCACTCTCTTACAGGCGATATATCTTTATGTCTCTTCTTCTTTGCTCAGACTATTCCCAGTGCCAGTCAATTAATTAGTCAGTCTGATAGTATTTATTTTCCTGTGTGTCAGGCACTATTTTAAGATACAAAGGCAAAAACAAAGTCAAAACAAAAAAACCTCCTTGTCCTCAAAGAGTTATGTATAAATAAACCATATACTGGGATATATTGGGGATAATCTTGGAGGTGAGGTACTATGACCAAAGAGGCCTTTAACTGAGACTGAAGGAAGCGTGGGAAGCTCAGGGGTGGAAATGAGGAGGGAGAAAGTTCTACAGTCAGGGAAAATGCTTGGGAGTCTGGAAATGGAGGGTCTTGTTAGAGGAATAACAAGGAGGCCAGTGTCCCTGGATTACAGAGTACCTAAGAGGAGAAAGGTGTATAAAGGACTTTTAAAGCCAAACAGAAGATTTCATATCTGATCCTGGAAGTAACAGAGAGCCATAGGAGTTTAGTGAAGAAGAGGATAATATGGTCAGATCTGTGTTTTAGGAAGATCAGTTTTGACAGTTAAGTGGAGAGTTGATTGGAGCTGGGGGAGTATTGAGGCAGGCAGATCCACCAGCAGGCTATTACAATTATCCAGGTGTGAGGTGATAAGGGCTTGCAGCAGGATAGTGGCAGGGTCAGAAGAGGGCAAATAAGAAGAGATGTGAAAGCAGAAATGGTGGTGTTTGACCATTAGTTAGATATGTGGAACGAGAGAGGGTGAAAAGTTGAGTATGACACCTAGTCAACAGCTAGTCTGGGTGATTGGGAAGATGATGGTGACCTTGACAATAACAGGGAAGTTAGGAAGAGGGGAGGTTTTAGGTCAGATAACGAATTCACTTTTAGACAAGTTGGGTTTAAGACGTCTATGGAACATCCAGTTCAAGATGTCTAAAAGGCAACTGGAGATGTGAGATCAGAAAAGAGGTTAGGGTTGGACAAGTTGATCTGAGAGTCATCTACATAGACATAATTAAAATCAAGGGAGCTGATGAGATGAACAAGTGAAATAATAAGTGGGACAAGGAAAGAGGATCCAAGATAGAACCTTGGGGGATACCCATTGTTAGTGGGCTTGAAGTGGATGAAATTGCAACAAAGGAGACAGAAGGACCTATCAGATAAGTAGGAGGGGAATCAGGAGAAAGCAGTGTGCCAAAAACCTAGAGGGAAGAGAATATCAATAGGGTGATTAATAGTGTCATAGGCTGGGGGCGGCTAGGTGGCGCAGTGAATAGAGCGCCGGCCCTGGAATCAGAAGGACCTGAGTTCAGAGCCGGCCTCGGACACTTAATCCGCACAAACGAAAACCTAGCCGTGTAACCTTGAGCAAGTTACTTAACCCAATTGCCCTAAAGGGGTGACTAGGTGGCGCAGTGAGTAAGAGCGCCGGCCGTGTAACCTTGAGCAAGTTACTTAACCCCAATTGCTTAAAAAAAAAAAATAGTGTCATAGGCTGCAGTGAGGTCAAAAAAGGATAATCATAGTAGCTAACATTTACACAATACTTACTATGTACCAGATACCGTGCTAAGTACTTTACAAATATTATCTCCTTTGATCCTCACAACAACCCTGGGAGGTATTTTCCCCATTTTACAGGTGGGGAAACTGAGGCAAACAGAGGTTGACTGACTTGCCCAAGGTTACAGGGCTAGTAAGTATTTTAGGCCACATTTGAACTTAGGTCTTCCTGACTCCAGGCCCAGCATTCTAGAGAAAAGACCATTTGATTTGGCATTTAAGAAATCATTGGTAACTTAAGCCTTGAAAGTCTTTCACTTTCACCCTTTAAACTGTAACCATTCCTTAAAGTCTAATTCAAATACCATCTCTCTGCACAGGTTTCTTGCCAGATGGCCGCCTTTCTCCTTGGATCTCACTCAGTACTTTCTTCTGCATATCTCTAAGCCCATCTATTTAGGTAACACAGGCCTCAGACACTTACTTACACACACACACACACACACACACACACACACACACACACACACACACAAAACTAGCCGTGTGACTTTGGGCAAGTCACTTAACCCCAATTGCCCTCCAAAAAGCAAAAATAAAACCCCCAAATGGGGCCACGAAGCGTCAGACACAACTGAAACGACCTCACAGAGAAGGCTAGTAACAAGAACAGCTAACATTTATCTAAAGCTTTGTGGTTTACAAAATACTTTCGCCCACAGCTTTCTAAGGCTGGTGCTATGATTATCCCAATTTTACAGATGAGGAAACTGAGGCAGGCAGAGGTTAAATGGCTTGCCCAGGGTCACAGAAGAAAAATTTGGACTCAGTTCTCCTGGATTAGTGGATACTGCCCGGCGCTCTATCCTCTTAAATAACGCTGTGACGAGGCTCGGTGGACAAGAGGTAAAAAGAACGGCAGCCATGCCGCTCTGTTCTCGGAGTTAGCAGGGGCCGTTGGGCGGGATCGCGTTATCTTCCCAACCGCCTCTGCAATTTAAAGACAGCGGGCCTGACCCTCAACTCTCGCGAGACTCAGCCAATGATCTCGCGAGAAGTACCACAGCAGGCAGCGATGGCGGCGGCGGGAGCCGGAGCCGGGGCCGGCGCGGGGCCGCCGGCCTCAGCGGCGGGAACCGAAGAGGGAGAGGCGCCACCGGCAGCAGCGACTGTTGCCACCTCAGCTGGAGAGGGCACGTCGGCAGCACCTGCCACAGATCCGAACTCCGGGGAGGCCGAAAGCGGGTGAGACAACCTCAGAATCCCAGCATCTCCCTTTTCCCGCCCCCCCACTCCTCAGGCCCGAGCTTTCAAGCTGCTTTTTTGACTTTTCTCGCCGAAAGTCCCGCCCCCTTCCAGCCCTGGACCCTGCCCCTCCAGCGCTGGGTCCGCCCCTCTCAAGTCCTGGGCCCCGCCCCCTCCAGCCCTTGGCCCGAGTCCCAGGCCTAGCCTCAGCTCTACCCTATCCGGAGCTCATCGCGTGCTTGAGGCCCCTCCCCTTTTCGCCCCTGGGCCTTGTCCCCGCCTTTCCTGACCTGGAGCCCATTGGAGCCTGGGGCTTCTCCCTGTCCCAGCCCTGGGCTCCGCCCCCTCGGAAGCTGGAGCTGAGACCCCGCCTTGTTTCCCCACCTCCTTACCCTGGCCCCGCCCCTCCAACACTTGCACTTAGTGGCGGTCAAGGGTATCCCAAGCCAAGTTGTTCTTGACCCCTGTGTCGCTTCCTTTTGACCTTCTCTTGCTCACCCTTGGCCCTGCCACTCCCCAAACTTTGGGTGTTTCACGACCCTTCCAGACCTTGGACCCTTTAGGAGCCTTGCAGCCTTTTCCCAGTCTCGGACAAGTTGCAAGGGCAGTGTCCCCTACCCTCTCCTTAAAGTCCTGTTCTATGAAGCCTTTAACATTCCAGCAGACTTTCCCATGAAGGAGGTTCTCAAGTCCAATACCCTGCTATGCTAATGCCCAGAGTCCTTTTATATAAGTCTCCTAACCTCACGGAGAGCAGAGCCCCATGTGCCCCAAGAAAAGGCTATTCCACACAAAGCCTATCATGCATACTTGACATACATGAGGCTAATCACGTCCATTTCAGTTTAATTAAAGATGCATTTATGAGCTGTCCCCTGCTTTAAAGCTTGCTTTGCAAAAAGAAATAAAGGTCTCCATAAGACAATATCTGCAATTTCATTTTACACTTTAAATTGAGAACAGTGAGCCACCATCATTATAAATCTTAGTGTCATTACTTTCATCTACACCCCTAAAACTCCTCTTCTCCTATGGGCTTTGTGACCTGATTTTTTACTATCCAAATATGTTGTCCAGGAGCTCTAGTCTAAGGGTATCCTTGGCTAAACAAGAGACTAGAATTTCAAAATTCTCTTCATTGGATAGAGTGTTTCTCCTGAACATATCTTATTTGTATAAATGCATTCTAATAGGGATTCTACCTTGGTTGATGTAACTGCTGGTTTGGAGACCGAATCCTCAAATGGAAAAGATACACTAGTAAGTATTTGTTTTGTTTTGGATTTTTGTATAGACAGTATCTTGGCTGAACCCAACTAGTCTATAGATTTGATCTTCTAATTTTCCTCTAAAATTCCATGAAACTAGGAAGGAGCTGGGGATAGTTCAGAAGTCATGGACACTCAGACTGGTTCTGTGGATGAAGAGAATGGTCGACAGCTGGGAGAAGTAGAGCTGCAGTGTGGGATATGTACGAAGTGGTTCACAGCAGACACCTTTGGCATTGATACCACGTGTGTATTTCCTTCAGCTTTCTCAAAGATATCTCTGTTAAAAATGGACACAGTAGGGGCGGCTAGGTTGCATAGTGAGTGGAGCGCCGGCCCTGGAGTCAGAAGGACCTGAGTGCGGATCCGGCCTCAGACACTTAACGCACACACAGACAAAAACCTAGCCGTGCGACCTTGGGCAAGTTACTTAACCCCAATTGCCCTCCAAAAAGCAAAAAAAAAAAAAAAGGACACAATAAATAGCAATTTTTAGAATCTTTGTAAATATAGATGGATACTAGTATGTAGACATTTCAGAGATACAGTATTTTATTTGTCCCCTATCTTTCAGTTGACAAAAATGTTGTATTAAGAAGTATTATTTAGTGAGCACTTACTCTAGGGTACTTACTGTGCATCCAAGACTTGATGCTCTAGGGAAGTTTTTTTTCAACCCAGACTTTAAGGCAAGCTGATAAAATATCTAAACTCCGCTGTGAACTGCTTTACTCTCTGGGCTTAGCATCTCAGGCAAAGGAACAAAAATTCAGTCGAAGGCTCTAGAGAGATGGAGTCAGTTTAAATTTATAGATTTTTACAACTAAGGAATTTTTGTAGTAAAAGTTTTATGTATTAGTAATTTGATATAGGTACCTATGATATAAGTACATATATTTCGGAGATGCTCAGTAATCTTTAAATGGAGACCTACGATTCTGCTGTATTATAATCCTTCACTACACTTTTTTTTTTTTTTTTTTTGCTTTTTGGAGGGCAATTGGGGTTAAGTAACTTGCCCAAGGTCACACAGCTAGGTTTTTGTTTGTGTGTGTGTTAAGTGTCTGAGGACGGATCCCAACTCAGGTCCTTCTGACTCCAGGGCCGGCGCTCTACTCACTGCGCTACCTAGCCACCCCCTACACTACACTTTTTTACATCTCATCTGTCTCTTGCTGACAGTTCTTCCTTTTCTTATCCTTTAAATGTGGGTGTTCATTCCCAAAGTTTAGCCTTCACACTGTGTCTTCATTCTCTTTTTTGGCAAATTCTTCTACTCTCTATCTAATCTATATCAACAACTCTTGAGCTTCATTCCCATAGTTCAGAGGGTCTGCTGAATGTTTTTACTTGGATAAATGTAATCTACTTAGTCACTAAGTTCTGCTATTATTTTCCAGTTATTTTTTTCCATTCCTCCTATCACAAATACTATCACAAAGGCTTGTCCAGAGAGCATTTCACTTGAAAAAGAACTAGGGGCTTCTTTTGACCTCAGTATTCAGTAGTGTAGTGTGTTTTCCCAAAAAAAGCCAATATGCTTGTGGCACAGTGAAGAGAGCACCAGCACTGGAGTCAGGGGGATCTGAGCTCAAATTTGGCCTCAGACACTTAACACTTACTACCTGTGTGACCTTTGGCAAGTCACTTAACCCCAGTTGCCTTGCCCTTTCTCCCTCCAAAAAGCAAAAAAAAAAAGGGGGGGGTGGGGAAGCCAGTATGCTCTAAGGCTACATTTATTGAATAAGTAGTCCCACCCTACACTGTTCTGGTCAACTCACATTTGCAGTATTATGTTATTGGGTATCACATTTTAAAAGGGTTATTGATCAGTAGGAGTGCATTTAGAGAAAATTATTAGGATGGTGATGATATTTAAAACAAAGAGTTGTGATGGTTGGGGGTAGGAACTGAGTATGTTTAATCTGAAGAAGTGTAAGGGAATGTGATAATAATATTTAAATATTTAAAAGACTGTCTTGTGAAAGAAAGATTAGATTCATTTGGCATAGCACCAGAAGTAATTTGAGCCAGTGGTGGAATTTACAGACTGACAAATTTTAGCTCAGTATAAGAAAGAACTTAATAACATTTAGAATTTTCTGCCAGTGAAATAAACTGCCTCTTAAAGTAATGAATTCTCCATTTTTGGAGATATTCAAGAAAATGCTGATTGACCACTTGTTGGGTATATTATGGAAGGGCCATTCATTAGGTAGAGATCTGGATTAAGTGATCTCTTATATTCCTTACTACTAATAATTACTGTAATCCCTAGTTTGAGCCTCAATTCACTGATTTTTATTCTACTGCGGTAATTGGATAACTATTGCATGCCTCCAGTTACTCCATATTCTGTGCCTCCAGATTTTTTTCCCCTCTACTCTGTCCCACACACTATAATGAAATTAATATTTTAAAAACTTTTTTTCAAATATGTTTCCCCTCTGCTCAATAGCTATCCATTGCCTAGAGGACAAAGTCCAAATTTATTTTCATATTTGAGACTTCCACAGCCTCATCCCAAACTAGGTGCTAGGTAGGACAGTGAACAGAGTGCTGAACTGGAGTCAGAAAGCCTTGAGTTCAAACTTGAACTCAGATACTCATTAGCTGTATGACCCTGGGCAAGGTGTTGAACCACTGCATACTTCAGTTTCCCCAACTGCAAAATTTAAATAATAATAGCATCTACCTCCCAGGGTTGTTGTAAGGATCAAATGAAAGAATATTTGTAAAGCATTTTGCAAACTTTAAAGTGCTGTGGAATTGCTAACTATTACTATTGTTGTTATTATTTTATTTATTACTTTCCTATTCTCATATGTCTTGCCTTTTCCACCCCCTATAACAAATGCTCCCACATCTGAAATACCTTATCCCTTGTAGCTCCATAAATTCTGCCCCTGATGAAGTGAATATTCAGTCCAAGAACTGACTGTAGGGTTGATTTGACAAATCATCCTTTATTGTTCAGCTTTTTACATGTTAATATCTTATCTTCCCAATGATATTGTAAGGGAGAACATAGACCTCTCTTGTACTTCTTTGTACCTTCCACTTAACTGGCACAGTCTCTGCTTAGGAAAGGTGCTCAATGATTGGGATTTATGGCCATGTTTACAATAAACCACCCAGAGCCCGGCAAAAACAGACTTATCTCCATTTGGCTGACACAATTATCAGATAGAACAAACCTCCAGAGGATTTTTTAATCTGAAAAAAAAAATCCTTTTATGGGTGTTTTTTATTGTCAGGATCCACAAGTTTGGATGATTATTTTTTCAAGTTTGAGGACTGTATTGAGACTAAGATTATTCAAGATTTTTGGTGAGAAAAAAATATAATATATGCATACACAAAGAAAAATATTTAAATTTGGTTCTTTGTAGGTCCTGCCTACCTTTTATGACAAACTACAGTTTTCATTGCAATGTTTGTCATCACAGTGGGAATACCTACTTCCTCCGAAAACAAGCAAGTAAGTACAAATCCTATAAAAGTGTAGAAATGGAGAATGTTTTAGTCTGCTACAATGGAAGGTTGAGAAGCAGGAGGAGGAGAGATGGGGCATAGTTAAACCAGGAGACCAGCTACCACCTTGTTAATTGCTCCCTGAGATTCAGAGACTAAGGTTTCTGCAGCCTATCTACTGGCCATTAGTTGTCCTTTCACCATCTTCAGCTCAACTGATGGCCATGTTCTTGCTGGTCTCTTTTTATGGAGAACTTTACATGAGGGTTTTGAATTGAATAACTCTTTGGCTTTGGGGAAATATCTGTTATGACAGATTAAATCTTTTTCTTCTTTTCCTTTCAAAGACTTAAAAGAAATGTGCCTTAGTGCTTTGGCCAACCTGACATGGCAGTCCCGAACACAGGATGAACATCCTAAAACCATGTTCTCCAAAGATAAGGTAGAGTTGTCCCATTTCTTCTAGCATCAGTAATATGGTAGCTCAAAAAAATCAGGTAGAACTTTCTGGACATGAGCTTTAAGAATAGTTATTGAGGGGCGGCTAGGTGGCGCAGTGAGTAGAGCGTCGGCCCTGGAGTCAGAAGGACCTGAGTTCGGATCTGGCCTCAGACACTTAATGCGCACACAAACAAAAACCTAGCCGTGTGACCTTGGGCAAGTTACTTAACCCCAATTGCCCTCCAAAAAAAAAAAGAATAGTTATTGAATTTCAGAATAAAGTCTGACATTGGGTTCAAGTTCCATGTTTTTCACTTGTTCTGTGTAACTTTTTTTTTCTGTGTTACAATATGTTACATGACTTGTAGAGAAGTGCCTTGGCATGGTGGATAGAGAGCCAACTTTTGAGTCAGAAAGCTCTTAGTTCAAATTCTGCCTTTAGACAGACAACTGTGTGACCCTGAGCAAATCACCTAACCTTCAATTTCTGTGTCTATGAAATGAGAAGATTGGACTTGGTGGCTTTTAAGTGGGCTTTCTGGTGGGCTTCCTGTTCAAAATCTGTTTTCCTGTCATTATTAGCAACAGCAGCTTGAAAAACATGCAGTTCTTTACTTCCACTTAAATGCTAAATTAATCAAGAAGTATTTTTTTATTAAACATTATATGTGCCTGGCATACTTAGCTGTGCCCTGTGGCAGATGAGCCAGTATAAGATATGATTCTTGCCCTCAAGCAGTTTATAATATACATGCTAAGCCAAGACTTTTGTATAATCAGTAATTAGATAATTCTATAATTGCATCATTAAGTGCTAAATTGCATGATGCATTTTATTTTATTATTTATTTTTTGCTTTTTTTTTTTTTTTTGGGGAGGGCAATTGAGGTTAAGTGACTTGTGCAAAGTCACATAGCTAGATTTTGTGTTAAGCATTTGAGGCTGGATTTGAACTCAGGTCCTCCTGACTCTGGGGCTGGTGTTCTATTCACTGTGCCACCTACCCACCCTTCATGATGCATTTTATAGGAGCTCAAAAAAAGGAGGTGAAAATTCAGAGAAAATCATGAAGGGCTAGGAGTGGGCTTTTTGAGTTTTATAGAATATAAGTTTTTCAAGGATAAGAACTGTTTCATTTTTGTCTTTGTCCCCTCAGCACCTGAACCAATACCAGGCACTTAGCTGGTGCTTAATGGTTCTTTGTTGTTTGAATGATTAGATAGAGAAAGATTTCAGTAGACAGTGTAGACACACCATTTTAGTGGTTCTAGTCTGAACAGCATGAGCTCTCCATCATAGGCCTGTTCATCTTCTCCCTATACACTGCATAGATCATGTTTATCATTGTTTCTCTTACCTCTTCATGGTATGTGACGAACAGTTGAAAACTGAGAAGGGGTCCATAGGGAAGCCCATGAAACAAAAAAGTTAAGAAGCCTTGGTTATCTTTCTCACTGGATTTCTGGTGTAATAGCACACTAAGACAAAATTAGTGCTGCTAAGGCATTACCTTTAAAGAATTGGGATTAACCTATTTTGGAAGAAGTTTGGGTTTCTCTTTCAGTCAGTCTGAAAAATGTTCATATGCCAGCTTTAAACAACATTCCCGTTATTTACTGTGGACCAGTCTTTTCACTGTGCTACAAATTGCTGATTCATCAAAACCAATCAAAAAAGGGAAAACAGACTCCTGAAGAGCTTAGTACCTGCTATTCTGGGATGTCATCCTCCAAGCACAGAGTGTCCATAAGCTTGGAATTGGCTCTGACGCAGAAGCAGTATTTGAGACCAGCTTTACCCTCTTCTGCATGTCCCTTGTGATAGATTTTTAGAAACCTTGTCAGGAAGCTGGCATCCAAGGAGACTGAAACTTCAATTCTGTTACAGCATTTTTCTTTTGATCTACTAACTAGCTTTCTTTTCTACAGACATTTTTACTTGCCCCCTCTTGCTCTTTCATTTTATATAGCCATAATAACAATGTCCTTGATTTGATAATTCTGCAAGCCAACTTTATTAATGTCTATAGACAGCAAATTACTTTAGATATATTTGATACCAAATTCAATTAGAAGGAACCAGATTATGCTTCTGTAATTGCCACAAAGCCAAAATGATTAAGAGATTTATTATAAAATAACAAAATACACAAAAAAAAGTTGGTGGGGAATAAAATTACTTGAGCAGTATAATGCTTACTTATTTTGTGTGTTATATCTTTACATATGTTTTCTGTTATTGACAGCAGTAACTGAAATACTTTCTTAGCCATGTAGACCACATGACCAGGTCAGAATATATGAAAGATGATTTTGTTAGCTGGTATGAAATACTAGCCAGAAATTATGGATAACAAGTCATAATTTTGCATAGTATTCACACTTAAATCGGTTATATTATCTGTTAGCAAAATTGGCTCATTTCCTTTGTGTTTTAACATTTTTTTTCATCAAATTACAGTGCTATGAGTTGTCTTTTTTAAACAAAGAAGAATTATTTGCAAAAGAGAAGGTGTTTTGTTTATTTTGTTTTTTGCTTTTTTTGGAGGGGGAAAGGTAGGGCAATTGGGGTTAAGTGACTTGAGCAAGGGGTCACACAGCTAGTTTTTGTGTTAAGTGTCTGAGGCCGGATTTGAACTCAGGTCCTCCTGACTCCAGGGCCAGTGCTCTATTCACTGTACCACCTCATCGCCCCGAGGTGTTTTGCTTTTAATCTGTGTAAAAAATGTGGACTTTTGGAACAGCTGTTCTGGTTTCCATTATATCATATGGAAGGGAGTCCTAGACTTTGAGGCTATGTGAGTTAGTTTTCCCAATCTGATTCAGCTTTAATGGGGCATAACAGTTCTGAACCTAAAGAGTTAAGAGGCCGGGGCGGCTAGGTGGTGCAGTGAGTAGAGCGTCAGCCCTGGAGTCAGAAGGACCTGAGTTCGGATCCAGCCTCAGACACTTAACACACACACAAACAAAAACCTAGCCGTGTGACCTTGGGCAAGTTACTTAACCCCAATTGCCCTCCAAAAAAAATCAAAAAAAAAAAAAAAAAGAGTTAAGAGGCCAGACCTTGAAGTATAGATAACTGGAAACCTTGAAGTATAGTCCCAAATAGCCTGCCATCATGCTTTAAAGGTCTTTGGAGGATTTATGTGACAGTTCCCATGGAGGCTTGGTGAATAAAAAATTTAGAAAGCAGCATTTAGGGTTAAAGTCATTTAATAGAATGAACTTGATTAGTTTCCTTGTGGTTTTCCCCAGATAAATTGTCAGCTCCTTAGAGGCAAAGGTGATCTAATACATTTCTTGGGGCCCCTCTGTTCCTAGCACAGTGTCTCGAATATAGTGTGGCCCAGTACATAATAATTAAAATAGTGAACAGTCATGCTTAGCTTCTCCCTTTCATCTAGAAATTACTAGCCATATGACCTTGGGCAAGTCACTTAACTCCAATTGCCCTGCCTTCCCCCCTCCAAAAAGCAAAAATAAAAAATGTAATTGTTTTTCTCTTTCTTCAGTGACTAGTGATGTTTAAAGCAGCTATAAAGATATTAAATCATCTTTGTTTTTTTAAAATAGGATATTATACCATTCATTGATAAGTATTGGGAGTGCATGACCACCAGACAGAGACCTGGGAAAATGACTTGGCCCAATAATATTGTGAAAACAATGGTAAGTAAAAGAAAATTGAGGAAATTAGATATTTAAAAAGCTAGTTTCCTTTAGAAGAGTTTTATTCTTCCTAGTCTTTTTCTGTGTACTAGCATAAAGGAAATGAGAACAGCTTGATAGCCAGTTTTTGAAAATGAACAAAATGGGTTCCACATGTGAATTTAATCAGTTTGTAAGTGGATCTTGTTCAGATGGAGGTGAGACAGGGTTTCTCACACTGTTCATTAAGAAAGATTTGTATTATGTAAGTTACTTCAGCTCTTGGAAGTCTTGTTAAAGCTATTTGTGTTCTACAGTTTTGCTCAAACATTGATAGACCCAAACCAAACTAGGACCCTGAGTTAGTAACTTTTTCTTCAGATGAATAGGCTCCTTTGAGCATTGTTCACCATTTATTCATGCTCTTATCAACTCTTGCTTGGGCTGTTCCTCTTCAGTCTCCCTGCCATCAGTCTCTCCTTACTCTAGTCCTTTTCAACATTACTGATGTGAATTTTCCTCCCATTCAGTAAGGACCATTGGCTCCCTAACATCCCCAGGACCATGCTCCCCTTTCCATAAACTTTTTGTGCATGTTACTCACATGCGCAAGTCTATCACCTGTTGTCTTACCTTTGTGCCCCCACCCCTTCACTGTCTACTTTTCCCAGCTCCTCTTGGAATCCTGGGTTTCCCTCAAGACACAGGTCAAATGCTACCCTATGCCTGGGGCTTTCCCCATCAGTTACCATCCACACATCATATGTACCTAGGTAAGTACATATCATCTCCCCTTGGAGGATGTAAGTTCCCCTCAGGACTCAGCCTATTTAATTTTTTCTTAGCAGCCCCGACATCTGGCATGATCTCTAGTGTGTAGCAAGGGCTTAATAATTATGTATTAGTTGTTTGATTAGGAGACACGTTTTTGTGGTTGTTGATCTATTCAGAAGCTGCCTGCCTTTAATGCTAAAATTCTCCTTCTTTTCAGAGTAGAGAAAGGGATGTATTTTTGGTGAAGGAACATCCAGACCCTGGAAGTAAAGACCCAGAAGAAGATTACCCCAAATTTGGCCTTTTGGATCAGGTGCACTAGTTTATATTGTATCATGTGAAAAGAGCGTTAGACTGGGAGATGGCAAATCTAAGCTCTAATCAAGGCTCTGCCTCAAGTTTCTGTAACTAATCTCCAAGAATGCTTTCAGAGTGGGTATTCTGTGTTTCTTAGTGTGTACTTACTGTGTACTTAGAAAGCATTCTTTGGTTTTTGAGAAAGACCTTGTCATAGCTCTCAGACTAAGGAAAAATATGGTATTCTACAAATCTCAGACCTTTTCAAGAACACTTCTAGTTCCTCTGTGCTATTTTAATTCCTTCTCTATCTTACCTGGAACATCTGCCTCCTTGGACTTGATTTGATGGAGCTATTTTAAAAGATTTGTTTTTAAAATTACATGTTTTCTTCTAGGATCTTGGTAATATTGGCCCAGCTTATGACAACCAGAAGCAAAGCAGCACAGTATCCACTAGTGGAAATTTAAATGGCAAGTGTTGTTATTTGTTGTTAAAATATTTTCAAGATATTAAATAGGAATGCTTATGGAAGTCTTGGGGATAGAAAGCTCAGTTGATAGCTATTCAAAATGATTGCTTTTTTAAATAGTCACTTTATATTTTGTGGCAGGGCATTTGGGTAATTTAGTAGGACTTTTTGTCACATTGTAAACCACATGTGGAACAGTCTTTTTCATTTGCAGTCAATTTAGTTATTTTTATTATTTTGGAGCCATAATTTATCCCATAATAATGACATTTGGTTTGACCGTTAGGTGACAACTTTTCATTTTCCCTTAACAAATTATTTAAACATTCCATGCTGGGTTGGGATCTACCTAGGGCAAAGAAACCCCCATGCCAGGGAAAGTCCAGATCCTCAAAAATGACTCCAACACTTCATTTTAAAGAGCTTCATGGCTTCACTTAAAGCTTCTTTCACTTTAAAGAGCTATATAAGGGCGGCTAGGTGGAGCAGTGAGTAAGAGCGCCAGCCTCGGAGTTGGGATGACCCGAGATCAAATCTGGCCTCAGAAAATGAGCACCCACGCATAAATAATGACTAGCCGTGTAACCTTGAGCAAGTTACTTAACCCCAATTGCTTTCAAAAATAAAATAAAGAGCTATATAGCATTTATCCTCAACCTTTACTTTCATTTATAAGTTATCTTCCTGTTCTATAGGTCCCATTTTCCTCTTTTTCTTATTGTGAGATTTTAAGTTGTTTAGGAGTTTTATCCAGATTCAGCCTTTGTGTTTTGATTACTTGCTGACAGTTATTTTTCCTTTTGGTAACCAATCTCCATACCTGAAATGAATTTATGTTCGGGTGACCTCAAGTGAAGTGGGTGGCTAGAAAGTGGGCAAATTTTCATTATAAAAATAGGATCCATCACTTGCCTCTTAGAATACTCATGTCTTCTTGAATTTCCAAGCTTTTCCCACTACTTTAAAGAATTTCTTAGGAAAAAAATTAGTGAGGATGTTGTTTGTTTCCTTTCAAACATTGATTTTTTTTCTCCTTTAGACTTGTTAATATTTGACAAATACATGGTGCCACTTCTGTTCTTACAGGTGGAGCCTCTTTTGGAGGTGAATATTTACCTCTCAGCCTCTCAACCTTAAGTATTGTGTGGTTTGGAAAGTGCTTTTTTGCTCAGTTGTCCTAGAAGCTAAAACCAATTTTAGAAAATCTAAAGCATTCTTAAAATGGTGACCATAGAACTTAATATGAGACTGTAATTTCAGTTTTAATGTTAGTCATTAGAAGCTTTTACACTGTCATATTCTGCCTGGCCTGGCCAGTCTTCTCCTTACTGCCTTTTGTTCTGTTCAAAATAATTAGATTCAAAACATCGCTAAGAGTTAAAGTGTAAATTATACCCCCCCAAAATGCCAAATGTGTTAGGGTAACCCAAATTAAATGAGAAACAATCGGGTCCTGTTTTAATAATCAAAAATCTTTGTGAGGAACCAAGATGAAATCTTGTTATAATTTAAGAATTTAATTCTTTAATACCCCATGACCTGCTTGTGCAGAATATGATCTTGTTCTTGACCTTGTTCCTTTTTTACTGCAACAGGGGTATGCTGATATTTTACAAGCTTGCTACACTTTTAGATACTGTACTCTATGCAGTTGTTGTTTACACAAAGGTGTTTGCCTACAGTTCCATAAAAAAAATTTAACTTCACTTGAGAAAAATGGGCAGAACTATACTGATTCCTTATTTCAGAACTACCCAAGGTACTAGTCTGGTGTGTATATGTTTTTTTTTTTTTGTCTATAAAATGTGTGTGTATACATACATACATATACATACTCAGACCAATACTTTCATTTAATACCACAACCCAGGTCTAGTCTATTTCTTGAATCTAATATTTTGACAACTCAGTACATTACTATGAGTATACCCAAAAAAATCAGTACATTACTATGAGTATACCCAAAAAGTCTTGATAAATTTTAAAACCACCTGTTTTTAATTGTGTAAAATTGATATTCTTCATGTACCTAAAGTGGTCACAATGGAAATTGATTAGGTAGCACTGGAGAGAAACACCTTTTTAGTGCTTTTGTTTTTGTTTTTCCTTGTTTGGTGTATTTTATTTGGTTGAATATTGAAGTTAAGTGCATAACTGCTTTAGCAGGTACTATGTTTTTATTATGCTTTTGGGGTGTGTACCATGTGCTGTTAAAGCAAGTGGAAATCTGCTTACAGTGAGGATATTCTCTTTGTGTAAATGTTTGTTCTGATTTTGATGGGGAAAAAAAATCTTTACTTAATTGTTTTCCTTCTTTTTAGCTCTGGGTATTTGGAAACTCCATGAAAGAAACTGCATTTGTCAGTGTCCTCAGAAAGTAAACTAATAGTTGTGTTTTATTAAGAAAGAAAAGATTGTTTTTGTATGCATATATTTAGAGTGTTTTAGTTTTTTGAATCATTTTGACCTAAGAAGAACTCTTAAAAGACTCAAGTTATTATACATCTATTAAGCTTTTGCTGTGTACTGAGGAGTGTTGTGTTGTACCTTGAGGGGAGTCAGAGTTTAGTGAAGACAGGGTCGCCACCCTCATGGAATTTACCATCTAGTAGAGTCATTTGTTGTCCTTTTAGAAAGGCTATCTTTGATGTAGTACAAATGTACTTCAGCCTTTTAGTCCCCAGGGAGTTTCTGTCCTCGACTCTTGTCTCCCTTCAATCACAGACAATTGATAGTGAGCTTCCCTTTCTTTCTAAGGGGGAATTGCAGCAGGAAGCAGTGGAAAAGGAAGAGGAGCCAAACGCAAACAGCAGGATGGAGGGACCACAGGAACAACCAAGAAGGCTCGAAGGTAAAGAGAAACACCAGTATACCAGTTGGCCCAGGCACTAGCCTCATTAGCAAAAGAGGCATGTTCTCCAGTGGTTAAATGGGGAAAAAGAATCTCTTCATCATTTAACTTCCTAAACAAGAGTTTCTTAAACAGTGAAGAGGGGAAAAGACTTAGAAACCAGCTATACCATCTACTCTGACTTGTCATTGCAAAGCAGAATTTCCGTAGGGCGATGCCCCTTGCCTTATCTATTTCCTGCTGTTTGTTCTGTATCCCTTTTGGTGTTGGGGTGAGAATCACAAGAAGCGAGAACTATAGGATCTTTACAAAGGGCAGAATGGGGAATAGGGAAGAAGGAGTGAAATCAATATTTGATGTGATGTTCTTGGGCAGTGTATTCTGTACTTTCCCTCATATCCCCTCACTTCTTTCTTATCTTTGGTCCGGATCTGAAAGGTGAGATCAACTGTGCTACTCCTTAACTAGGCTGACAGCAGTATTCATATTTGATAGCAGAAAGTTACTCAGTAACACGTTATTCAGTTACTTGTTAATACAAAATTACTCAGTAATATGAACGTCTCTCCTTTTCCCCTAATTCTCCCATTACCCTTTCACACACACAGCTCCAATACTAAAAGCCTTTGTGATCCATCTTTTTTGAGGATAATCCTTCCACTTGTGCAGATTGCCATCCTTCTACAACTGAGTAAGCAATTGAATGTCCTTGTGTGGCACCAAAATTCACCTGGTAGTCTTTCCTTTGGTGCTAATCTTTTCCAAACTGAACGAGACTAGGCCTGAAAATATATTCCATTTCTGGGACCATACTCAGGGACATACTTTACAGCTTGATAGAATCTGCTTTTCAGTCTAGTTTTCAAGAACCACAGTGAAGCATCAGAGTCAGATGTTAGCATAAGGCCTATACAATAACTCTTAAAAAAAAAATCCTTGGGGTGGCTAGGTAGCGCAGTGAATAGAGAACCAGCCCTGAAGTCAGGAGCACCCAAGTTCAAATCGGGCCTCAGACACTTAACACTTACTTGCTGTGGGACCTTGGGCAAATCACTTAACCCCAATTGCCCTGCCTTCCCCCACTCCAAAAAGAAAGAAAAATCCTTTGTGGTATCTCAGAGACTCCCACAAATACCAGTCATTTGCTTTGTATTTCAGGCTTGCCTACAAACCACCTAGAGGATGACCAGCAATTGTTGGGAGATTGTTTGAAAACCACTGTCCTAAATAGATACCATTCTTTGCTATAGGAAACAGAATGATACATTCAAATAATAAAATAGGTGTAAATTGTGAATGTGTTTTTAGAGGAAATCTGACCATGTAAGAAAATATATATTATTGACATCTGAGCTAAAGAGGACACTAGTTTCTTGTGTTTTTTCCTTTCTACAGTGACCCCTTGTTTTCTGCTCAACGCCTTCCCCCTCATGGCTATCCATTGGAACACCCATTTAACAAAGATGGCTATCGGTACATTCTCGCAGAACCAGATCCTCATGCCCCAGATCCTGAGAAATTGGAACTGGACTGTTGGGCTGGGAAGCCTATTCCAGGAGACCTCTACAGAGCCTGCCTCTATGAACGGGTTTTGTTAGCGCTTCACGACCGAGGTGTGCAGTATGGCTACCATACTAGAAAATAGTACTGTCATTTAGAATGGGTATCATTAACCTTGTTGCTTCGGTATTTAAAAGATCCATAATATCCTCTCTTGGTGAACTCCCTCTCTCTGAAGGTCACAGCCTCTCTCTGACTTTGCCAGGCAGTCTTCATGAGTAGTCAAACCTTTAATGAATCTTTCCAGAGTTAACCAGGTTTGCCCTCAGACAAAATATACATTATCTATCAGCCTTTCTAGCTTGGAAGGGCTGACCAGAGATTGTATTGTGTTTCATAGCCCTTTGAGAACCACAGATCATGTACACATCACAGTGAGGCATCAGAGAAGGACTTGAGTGGAGACTTCTACTTCATTTAGTACTTCAGGTATCTCTGATTTCAGTGGTATGGGTACTCCCTCTGCTAATACAGATTGCAGCTCTTCTCCAAATTAGTAGATAGTCTTTTGAGATTTGCCAAAGAATTCCTTCACTAATTGGATGATAAGCTTCAGAGAAGAAGCTCATACTTATGGTTAAACCCTTAAATTTGAAAACCTTCAAAAAGTGGTAAGGAATTTTCCAGGTTATTGTTTGATTTAAATCCAAGACAGTAAAACTATCACTGATGATATTCTTTTGGAACTAGGTTATCTGTTGGGGAGCATTAGTTTTTCTACCATAATCAGGAATTAGATAAAAGCCAAATCAATGCCTAGAATTTGGTTAGTGAGACAAGGCCCAGTGATGTTAGGACATTTTACTTGCTACCAATATTCTTGTAAAATTGGGAGAGGAAAAGACACAGCTAGTACTTGATTGTGGTTATTTTTTTTTACCAAGGCACAGAATGTTAGTGTAAAGAGACTGGTGGCACTTTCTGTATTTTAGGGATATTTTGGGCATGTTTAAACTTCCCAACTTTCTTGTGTCAGAATGGATTTCATTGGAATCCAAGGACTTTGCTTATGTGGGTAGTTTGTGTTGCTTCCCTGTGCCCTTTCTTAATAAGAAAGTGATTGGAGTCAGAGAGCTTAGATCTGAATGCCAGCTCTGTTGCTTTCTAGGCTTGTGGCCCATCCAGTCAAGTTATTTTACCAGATAATTTTACCAAGTTATTTCCTCCACTAGAGAAAGAGAGTAACATTTGTGCTCCTCACTTCATGGGCTTGTCATGAGAAAAACACTTAGACCTGAAAACTGTGTCAATATGAATCATTATCCTCATTAGTAATAAGAACAGTTAGCTCTTTAAGCAGTCTTTTTTGATCTTTGTCACTATAGCTCCTCAGCTAAAGATCTCAGATGACCGACTGACTGTGATTGGAGAGAAGGGCTACTCAATGGTTCGAGCCTCACATGGAGTTCGGAAAGGTGCCTGGTACTTTGAGATCTCAGTGGATGAGATGCCTCCAGATACAGCTGCCAGACTGGGCTGGTCCCAGCCTCTCGGTGAGCTTATGTTCTAGTAGGTGGCAGCAGGTAGTATCCCAGGGTTGGTCTGGACTAATAGAGCTAAGTGAGAGGGAATTTTGTGCATGGCTACCAGCCAGAATTCTGACGAGCATCTTATAACTTTCCTTTGAGATTCCTGTGAATGCTTTGATACCTGGGCATTTGCTCTGTGTAATTATTTATTGTCTCAGAAACATTGAGAAGGGGCCATTTTAAAAAACTAAAGTAAATCAGACAGAAATTTAAAGAGAATCATTACTGTAGGAAACCAGAGTTGACCTGACCTTCTGACTCCCATGTATTTTATTGGGACAGGTAACCTCCAAGCTCCTCTGGGCTATGACAAATTCAGTTATTCATGGCGGAGCAAGAAGGGGACCAAGTTTCATCAATCCATTGGCAAGCGCTACTCCTCTGGCTATGGTCAAGGAGACATTCTGGGGTTTTATATCAATCTTCCTGAGGAGACAGAAACTGCCAAGTCTTTGCCTGACACCTATAAAGATAAGGTCAGTGTTCACCTTCTCATGGATTCCCAGCTCTTGTTTTTTAGTCATGACAGAGGTAGCAGACCCATTGTCATTTTTCAATTAAGTATTTTTTGTTTTTATTTTTTAATGTTTTGTTGATGCCTTTTGATTTTTATGTCCTAATAAACCCCTCCCCCTTCTAACAAGGAAAAATAACTAAGCAAAACCAACACAGCAATAGTACCCTGCCTTTCTCCCAAGAAGATGTGTTTCATTATAATTGCCTGTGGTTTAAACATCCAAGCTTAGATGCAGATAGCAGTACTTGTAAAACGTTATTGTCCATGGGCCAATTGCTACCTCTCTGAGCCTTAGTTTCTTCATCTGTAAAATGGGGATAACACTTGCTCTGTGAACCTCTAATATGAATAGTTGTTATTGTTACAATCTTCCTTCTCATTATTATTATAATAGTCGAAGTCCAACAATTCCCTACACTGAATGGGGAAACTGAATTAGAATCTAAAGTCTTAGTTGTTATATTCTCTAATTCTGATAAATTGACCCTGAGAACTCACTTTAGACTAATCACAAATTCCTACTATTAATAGTGAGTGCAGGGCGGCCAGGTGACATAGTGAATAGAGCACTGGCCCTGGAGTCAGGAGGACCTGAGTTCAAATCTGGCCTCAGACTTAATACACACACACACACACACACACACACACAAATTAGCCGTGTGATCTTGGGCAAGTTACTTAACCCCAGTTGCCCTCCAAAAAGCAAAAAAATAAAATAAAGTAGTGAGTACAAAAGGAATAGACTATGATGCCTTAGAAAAGAAAGGGGACTCTGAGGTGGTAGTATATGAGAGGCCCTGGGGATTGTGTGGTGGGAGGTTGCCTACTTAATTTTGGTCAATTAAGTCTGAGCCTCTCATCATTTCATCAAGTATCTGAAACACTACTTTGAGGTAGAAAGTAGGGAGCAATAGAACATGGTTCAGAAAATCAAGAGTTAGTGTGATTTACCAGCATGTTTTCTAGCTCTGTTGTAACTGCTGCGGCTTAGGGAATTCAGTTGAAATATTGTGTCCCTAATTGCTTGATTTAGACAGTCTTCATGAATACAAGAAAGAGGTGCTTTAGACAACACTTTTTGTCATTATCCAGAGGTACTGGACCCTGAGAGTTCATAAAATTGCTTTTTAAAAATATTTTGACATACTTCATTTTCTCTGGAATCATAGTTGATCAGAATTCTTAAGTCTTTCAAACTGATACAGTTGATTTCCTTTTTAATAACCCCGTGTATTTTATTTTATGCATTGAAAAACATGATTCTGAGAAGGGGTCTGTCTGAGCTTCACCAGACTGACTAACAGAGGAAAGATCAAGAACTTTTGCTATATCCATAGATGAATTCTACAAGCTGTCACAGAGGAAAGCTCAGATATAACATAAATCCCAGTTTTATTTTTGGTTTTTATGAAATGGAGACACACAAGGTAGAAGACTCAGTAATTCAAGATTGAATAAGCAAGAATCCAAACTAAACTTATAAAAGGTCAGCAAATGTCTTTATGGCAGTTTTTCATACAGAATATGTACTACATTACTTCTTGGGAAGTGAGGAAAACAATTGTGAGATCAACCCGTGGTGAGTGTCTTAATGAGTTGAAGGGCTTTAAATCTCTGTCCCAGACTGCCAAGACTGGACACCAAGTATGTGTTGTTTTGGTATTTCGTGATACTAGAGGTGATGTTTCATGATTCTTACTTTCTCTCTCTTTTGCTTTTCAAGGCTTTGATAAAGTTCAAGAGTTACTTATATTTTGAGGAAAAGGATTTTGTGGATAAAGCTGAGAAGAGCCTCAAGCAGACTCCCCATAGTCAAGTGAGTTAAACTTTTTACTTGAATGATCTAAAGCAAGAGCTGGAAAATTATGGCCCTTGGGTCAAATGTGACCCATTGACCATGTTTGCATAGCCCACAAGTTAAAAATAGCTTTTACATCTTTTAATGAAGTTGTACTTAGAGCTTGTGGGCTGTAGTTTGCCAAAAATTTCCTTTGGGAGCAATCCAGAGAAAACGACTGTAGAGAAGAGAGCATAGAAACCACAATAAAGTGAGCATCCGTGAGATTCAGCATGAAGAGTTATGCTGCTTTTCCGTAGGTGAGAGTGCCCTACACCCAGACAGTGTTACAGTGGAAAGCTCTAAGACTAGAAATCAAGAGACTTTGGACAGGTCACTCAACTTCTAGGTGACTCTTTTCTTTCGTCTGTATGATGAGGATAAAAGTACCTGTTCCCATGTAGCTCACAAGGCCATTCTAAAGAAAAAACTACTCAAAATAATGTGAGACTAAAAAGGAGGTATGTGTAGCCAAGCCAATGTCTAAGGTTCAGATGGGGGTATGAAAAAACTGAGCTGGTGGTATCTGGCCAAATGAATATGCAGAAGTCATCTGGGGATTTAAGAAAAGGAGAGGATAAAGAGAAAGTGGGGGGCAGCTAGGTGGCACAGTGAGTAGAGCGTCAGCCCTGGAGTCAGAAGGACCTGAGTTCAGAGCCGGCCTCCGACACTTAACACACACAAATAAAAACCTAGCTGTGTGACCTTGGGCAAGTTACTTAACCCCAATTGCCCTCCAAAAAGCAAAAAAAAAAAAAAAAGAGAGAGAGAGAGAGAAAGTGGAGTACTTTAGGAAGAAATGTGGTAAAATAAAGAAGATGGATTCCAGAGCATCTTACAAAAAATAAAATAAGGGGAAATGGAGTAAATGGGAATGAGCAGCTGTCCAGCTAGAAAGCAAGGAGAAAGAAGGTAGTTCCTACATTCAGATGAAGGTGAGTGAACCTGCTTCAGAAGAACCTGCCTTTTCTGAGGATGAAGATGCTGAGGGGTGGGTAGAGAACCTAGAGAAGTGAATCAAGGGGTAACTGAGGACAGAGAGGGAGAACAAACCTAGTAAAGAAGACTTAAAAGAACAGTCAAGGATTTATTAAGTACCTACTATGTGCCATTTACTGTTCTGGACACTGGGGATGTAAGTACAAAGAATGAAGAAATTCTACTTGTAAAGAGCTCACATTCTTTACAGGAGGTGGAGATAAGAGCAGAAAGGAAAAAAGGTAATTGAAACAAGACCTCATAAAGTCTTAGAAACATGTTGTAAAGCATGACAGAGAGTAGAAGTATGTAATACAAAGAGGATAAGTGCAGTGTGCTGGAGACTTGGCTATTAGGGCTCTAAGGAAAGAATTCCCTGAGCCAAAAGAAATGAAAATTTACTATGTTTGTGAAAAACACTTTGTACCTTTTGGTGATGGACTGCAGAAAAATTGCAAATGTGTCTAGCATGTATATATACTTTTCCTGATAAAAAGAATGAGTCGATGAGAATAATAGGTGTGAAAATGCTTTGAAACTTAGAAATTGACATATAGACATAAAACATAATTACTGTTATATGAAGGAACTTTATGTAAGCCAGAATATATTCCTTGTACCTTATTGTCTATTCTTTATAGTGCCTTCAACCCAGTTATTAAGTACTTCTAAGAGTTTTCCCAAAGCTATTGTTTTTTTAATTGAATTTTATTTTTATTCAATGAGCAAAAAACCATTATTCTCTTCCCACCCTCAACTGGGGAGGCAAAAACCTTTATAGCATATATAATAGTCAAGCAATGCAAATTCCTGTATTGACCATATCCAAAAAAACATGTCCCATCATTCTGCCCCCAAGAGTCCATCACATCTCTGTCAAGAGGTAGGTACCATACTTCATCATCTGGAAGAGTAACATAACTCTGGGGTCATAGCTGATCATTGGTTTGATTGGAATTCTTAAGTCATTTGTTCATACATTATTTTTGTTATGCTGTTCCCTTTGTTCTGCTCGCTTCATTCTGCACCAACTTGTACAAATCTTTCCAGATTTCACCAAAACCACCCTTTTTCACCCATTTTATGGCACAGTAGTATTCCTGTAAGGTGCTCAGCCATTCCCCAGTCAGTGGACACCTCTCAGTTTTTAGGTCTTTGCTGCCACTTTTGATCCATGGGTTCCTCTCCTTTCTCTGTTCCCTGTGGGAGGACAGGCCTAGGAGTTTGGGCGTGCACAGTTGTTTGATAACTCTGGGGCATCATTCTAAATTAAAGTAATTGGATTTTAATCTTGCAGATAATATTCTACAAAAATGGTGTTAGCCAAGGAGTGGCCTACAAAGAAATTTTTGAAGGGGTCTACTTTCCTGCCATCTCGCTGTATAAAAGCTGCACGGTAGGTCTGAGTGTTGTCTTATGAAACAGATCCTAGAGATTGTGGGGGAGAGAGCAATTGGTAGATTCTGCAACAAATCAAAATCGGTCTGGTGGCAGCATAACAATTTGTTTTTAGTTTAAAAGTTGGTAGTGCTAAATCCTTCAGAACCAGGACTGAATCCTGGGGACTTTACAGAAAGGGAAAGAGGTTTGTGGGCCTGTTGTCGCCATTTCCTCACTTATGTGCCTAGAATGAAAAGGATGACCAGCTACATAGACATCTTTTCAATCCTTTGTGACATATAGTAACAGGCATTATGTTAATTTTTTTATTAATAGCCTTTCTCTTTTCATTATACTTCCAGTCGGTTGCTAAGCCCTATTAATTTTGTCTCCCTGTTCTCTCTTTCATCTTTCCCTCCTTTTCTGTTTCCCCTGCAACCACCCTACTTAAGGTCCTCATTTTTACCCTAACTATTGTCTTAGCCTTCCCTCTTCCTGCTCTCAGTCTCTCCCTCTCTACTTCATGCTGCCTGAATAATCTTTTTTTTTTTTTAGCTTTTAAAAAATTTTTATTTTAACAAATGCTTTATTAACTTCTGGTTTACATCATTCATTTCCATCAAATTTTGAGTTACAATTTTTTCCCTACCCACCACCCCAGAATAGCAGTCCCACAAGATATCCCCTCATCCTATCTGCTCTCTCCCATATCTTCTCCCATACCCCCTTTGACTTTAGCCATTAGGGCAAGGTGAATCTCTGAGCCCCAATGCCTGAACATCTTATCTCCCAATTACATGCAAAATAGTATTAATAATAGTATTTATATACATTTGAGACATTTAATTTTAAGACTTCGAATTTCAGATCCATTCCCTTCCTCCCTTGTCACCCACTCCCTCTGGGAAGGTAAGCAATTCAGTATGTGTTGTACATGTATATCTATGCAACACATTATCATAGTAGATATATTGTAAAAGACTGCTTATATTTCCCTCCCACCCATCCCACCCCCCCCACCTGGTCCATTCCCTACTTTGATCCTGTCCCTCTTCTATAGTGGGTACTTCCAACCTCCCCTCCCCCCAAGGATGCCCTCCCATCCATCATCCCTCCACTCATCCCCCTTCCCCCTATTCTGCTGCAGGTTGAGATATCCCATTTAGTATGTATGTCATTTTCTCCCTGAACCAAATTCAATGAGAATGTGGTTTTGCCTTTTTTGCCTTCCTATTCTCCCCCTCCCTTGCAACCACTTCCCCTTGCTTCTTCTACATGAGATAGTTTACCCTACCCTATCTCTCCCCATCTCCTCTTGCCACTTTCCTCTCTCACCTCATAATTTCATCCCTTGAGTATTCTCCCTTCCCAACAAATTCAACCTATGCCCTCTATCCATATATAACTGTAACCATATACACACACATTCACATATGTATTCACATGACCATACACCCTTCTTCCATTATTTTCATAGTGAGAAAGATTTCATCAGTCACAGTTATTGTTTTTCCATCTAGGAATGTAAATAGTTCAACTTTGATAAGTTCCTTTTGATTTCTTTTCCCTGATTACCTTCTCAAGTATCTCTTGCTTCTTGTGTCTGAATGTCAAATTTTCTATTCAACTCTGTTTTTTTTCTCAAGAATGCTTGAAAGTCCTCTATTCCACTGAATGACCATATTTTCCCCTGAAACAAAATACTCAGTTTTGGTGGGTAGGTGACCCTTGGGTCCATTCCCAGCTCTTTTGCCCTCTGGAATATCATATTCCATGCCCTTCGATCCCTCAGTGTAGAAGCTGCCAGGTCCTGGGCTATTCTGATTGTGTTTCCACAATATTGAAATTGTTTCTTTCTGGCTGCTTGTAGTATTTTCTCCTTGATCTGGGGATTCTGGAACCTAGCTATAATATTCCTGGGAGTTTTCTTTTGGGGATCTTTTTCAGGAGGTGATCTGTGGATTCTTTCAACCTCTATTTTGCTCTCTGGGTCTAAAACATCAGGGCAATTTTCCTTGAGAATTTCTTGACATGGATGATTTCTAGGTTCTTTCTTTGATCATGGCTTTCAGGTGGTCCAGTAATTTTTAAATTATCTCTCCAGGATCTATTTTCCAGGTCAGTGGTTTTTCCCATGAGATATTTCACATTGCCTTCTATTCTTTCATTTGTTTGGATCTGTTTAACAGCATCTTGATTTCTCATAAAGTCATTAGCTTCCATTTGCTCCAGTCTAACTCTGAAGGAATGAATCTCCTCAGTGAGCTTTTGAGATTCTTTTTCCATCTGGCAAATTCGACTTTTTAAGGCATTCTTTTCCTCATTGCCTTTCTGAGCCTCTTTTGCCATTTGAGTTAGTCTATTTTTTAAGGTGTTATTTTCCTCAGTCAGGCTGTTGACTGTCATTTCATATTTTTCTTGCATCTTTTTCATTTCTCTTCCCAAATTTTCCCCCACTTCTCTTATCTGCTTCTTAAGGTCCTCTATGGCCTGTAGCCAGCTTGTATTTTTATTTGGGGCTTTTGGTGCAGGGTTCTGACCTCATAGTCCTCCTGTTCCATGCTTTGATCCTCTTTGCCCCCAAAATAGGAGTCTAATGTTGCATTTTTCTGTTTATTTTGTTTCCTTTGCCTAGGCATGTTGCCACTTAATTACTTGATTTTGGGGCTTGTTGCCACAGTTGGACTCTGCCACCAGACAAGGAGAGCTTCCGTCTCGATCGTTGGGGTCTTCACAACTTCCGGAGGTTGGGTGGCCTTTGTAAAGCCTCCACCCGCTCTAGCAAGTTGGATACCCACCCCAAACTTCCCCCCCAGACCGCAATCCAGATCTAGGGAGGTTAAAGCAAGAGCGATTAACCCCCAGACTGATTGCTGGATCTCCCTGCAGTTCACAGACCAGGAGCTGTAGCTGCCACTGACGCTGCAAAATGGCCTCTGTGCCGTGTTTCCTCAGCCGCTTTTTGCCCCCAGGGGAGGAAGCCAACGAGTTCCCCAAATACTGGTCCCAGAGTCCATAGGGCACTAACCTCTCACTTTGTCCTAGGCATATCTGTGCTGATAATTCTGGAATCGCCACAGCTGCTGATATTCTGGGGTCCCTCCAGCCGCCTGCTGGCCGGGTCGCCCTGGGGCTAAAACTGAGGCTCATGCGGGCCTGGGCCCGGTGGCTCCCAGAGCATTGCACAGTGCTGTGCTGGCTGCTCCCTGCAGGGCTGCTGGGCTGTCCTCAGCAGAGGTTAGCTTCTCTGTGTCGTTCTTTGGGTGCTGGGGCTCCAGAAGTTGTTCAGAGTCCACCTTTTACGTTGTTTGGAAGTGGTTTGGGGCAGAGCATCTTGGAAGTGTTGTTTCTACTCCGCCATCTTGGCTCCCCTGAATAATCTTCCTAACACATCACTCTGATCATGTCATTTTTCTAGTCAAAAGCCTCCAGTGGCTTCCCATTGGCTACTGAATAAAATATAAATTCTTACCTCTAATATTCAAGACCTTCCATCAACAAGTTCTAGCTTACTTTTCCAGCCTGATCTAATAACCTGCTGCCCATCCTACTTCCTGTACATTCCAACTAAACTCTTATGTCTGTGTTTACCTGTATTCTCCCCCCTCCATGTGTTTGTTCATGCCATCTCCGTGCCTATAATATACTCCTGCTTTCCATTCCTGTATAATGAAGTCCCTGAATGGAGAGAACTCCATTCAGACCATCTCATCTATGAAGCCTTCATAGGCTTCCTTCCTTTCTATTTATCCCAAATGAAAGTGGTCTTTCCTTGCTCAGAATTCTCACAGCACTCCATCTACATGTTTCTTTTCGAAAGTACAATGGAAAGTGGGCTGGATTTGGAATCCCAGAACCTAGATTCAAATTCTAGTTCTGCCACTTAGTAACAGTATAACCTGTTTCCTCATCTGCAAAATTAGATGAACTTAGAGGTTCCTTCTAGCTCCAAATCTGTGATCATATAATCCTGTCATATTTTGTCTTATCATTTATTTGTGTACTTTTCTATCCTTCTTCTTAAATTAGAAGTTCCTTGAGAATTCAGTTTATGTAATATCAATCTGTGTATCTTTTTTATCACTTTAATTTAATTTATTTGTTTATTTTTAGTTAACAAGATTCAGTTCCATAGTTCCTTGATTTTCAAATTTCCTTTCCCTCCCTCCCTCCACCCCCCACGACAGCATATAGTCAGGTATAGGATCTGCGAATACTTTCATATTAGATATTAGTCCAGTTACAAAGGCGTATTGTGCTAGGTGGGATGAAAAATGGTAAAGAAGAAATAAAACCAAACAATGAAAAGAAAAAGATCAATTAGTTTGCTTCCATCAGGATTCAAGCTCAGTTCTTTCTAGTTATTTCTCTGGATGTCTCGTCTCTGTCCTTCATGAGTCTTTCGAGATTGACTTATATCACTGCATTGTTTGTGTGTGTGTTAAGTGTTGGAGGCCGGATCCAAACTCAGGTCCTTCCAGTCTGTCATAGTTGGTCATCACACATATGTTGTGTCTGTAACTGTACAAATTTCTCCTGATTCTACTCTTCTCACTCAGCATCAGTTTGTATAAGCCTCTCCAGGTAAATATGAAGTCCATCTGCCCCTCGTTTCTTATAGTACAATAGTATTCCATTACATGCATAAACCACAACTTATTTAGCCATTCCCCAATTGATGGGCATCCCCTTAATTTCCAGTTCTTTGCAACCACGAAAAGAGCTGCTATAAATATTTTTGTACATATGGGTCTTCCTCCCACTTCTATAATCTCTTTGGGATATAACCCTAGAAGTGGTATTGCTGGGTCAAAGGGTATGAAATTATTTATAGCCTTTTGGGCATAATTCCAGTCAATCTGTGTATCTTTCCCAGTGTAGTTTCCCCACTCTGATTTCTACAGAGAAGTACTTAATAAATGTTTATTGAATTGGATTAAATAATAGGTGATTCTTGTCTTGATACTTCTGTTCTCAGTTTAATAATTATAAAAGCTACTAGCTTCACTTAGGACTATTACAGCTTCAGATGTTTGAACCTGGTAGAGCAAAGAATAATACTTAAAACTAAACCTTGGACATGGAGTCAAAATTCAATAAATTTAATTAAAAATATTTAAGTGTCTACCATGTTTACTATAAAGCTCAGGTATAAACTTTGCCACTTTTTTTTTTTTGGTTTTTGGAGGGCAGTTGGGGTTAAGTAACTTGCCCAAGGTCACACGGCTAGGTTAAGTGTTGGAGGCCGGATCTGAACTCAGGTCCTTCTGACTCCAGGGCCGGTGCTCTACTCACTGCATCACCTAGCCACCCCAAAACTTTGCCACTTATAAGCAAGACAATTCATTTGCCACTCCAAGCCCCAGTTTCCTCAACTCTAAAATAAACATCTATAAAATTAATACTTCTACCTTCCTCATATGATTATCAAGGTCAGATTTAAGGGTCAAATGCAATATTGTACTAAGCATAAACTGTAAGTCTGTAAATATAAATTGTTATTACAGTAGTCTATTATTTGTTGAATGATTTGATGGTTACTCTTGTTCTTAGGCTAATAATTGAACTTTCGATATTATTTTGGCATATACTACTAATGTGGCAAATTAAACGCTAATTTAGTGGAAAACCTTAACTGGAAATCAAGAGATACTTGTCCTTGCTCTGTCACTTCACTAGTAATATGATTTGGAGCCAGTCATTTATCACTTTACTGAACTGCATTTTCCTTTTCTGTAAAGCCAGGGGACTAGATTCTATAATCTTCCAAAGTGCTTTCAGTTGTTAACATCCTAAAAGTTCTATAATTAGACAGCCCCCTGAACATCAAGGCTGAATTGAATAAGAAAGAGTCATCTAATGTGTATGTATTATGTGCATGAAATTTCTCTTAGGTTTCTATCAACTTTGGACCTTGCTTCAAGTATCCTCCGAGAGATCTCACTTACCGCCCTGTGAGTATTGATTTCAAACGTCAGCACTGTTTCATCAGTGCCTTGTGCCTCGCTTTAATGATCTTCTCCCGGTTTGTTCTTCCCACCTGCAGATGAGTGACATGGGCTGGGGAGCAGTGGTGGAGCACACACTAGCTGATGTCTTATACCATGTCGAAACAGAAGTGGATGGGAGACGGAGCCCCCCGTGGGAGCCATAGCCAGCTTTCCCTGGTCTTAACGAAACTGGGTGTATTACATACTTTCATTTTTTTTTTTTTTAAAAAAGGTTTCAAATGTCCTCCCCTCGAAAGGGACTGTGCAGAGCAGAGCATCTTCTTTCTCATTTGACAAGATTAGGTTAGCAGTGGAGGGCAGGGACAGGCAATCCCTTGTTTATGAGTGAGTGCTCTTCATCAGTGTACCATGCTCTGAAAACTCCTGACTCTTCAAAATCCAATGAGCTTCCTGTGAAATTGGTGCTGTGCCACATGTCATTAGATCTCAGACTGCTCTTTTAGCCATGTTTCTAACACTGAGGGAATTGTCTCTTCCAAGCTGCTTTTTTGTTTAAAAACATTTCTGTATGGGAATATCGACTCTATCCCATTCTTCAGATTTCTGCAAGGGGCAGCTGTTTCATTTCCAGGAGCAACTGAATTAGTGGTCCCTTCTGAGGAGCCTTGTGCTCCAACAGCTCCAAAAACTATTCGTTTTTTGTGTGTTTTTTTAATTGTAAATAGTTTTCTGATACAAGAATCTCTGAATGCCAAAGTAGCCAGGTGCATGAAACTGTAATGATGAAAGACACTCTTGCTTGTGACTTTTAAGGAAATAATAACCAGTCTGAAATAAAACTTAAAAATGAGTTTGTTTGGTACTTTGTGTCTGTCTCTCAAACTAGATCTGTGTTGCACAATGCCTTTGGCCTCCTTCCAGCAGGTCATAGAGACCCAAGCAGTCTGGGGTAAGAGAGATACCATTTGGAGAGAAAGGAGAGGTTTTGACTTCAATCTTTTGCTATAGCACTACTTTTAGCCAACCTGGCTTCTTGTAATTTCAGAACAAAAAGATTTCCATTTCATTTATTCAGTATTTGTTAAGAGCCTATCTCATATAGTATGTTATGCTTTCAGGTTGAGATAAAGACATGGTCCCTCCTTTCAAGGAATATAAAATGGGTGGGAATGATGAAATACACAAATAATTGAAATACAAATTAGAGAATAGCAAATGCAAAGGAGAAATAGAGTGCTATGCAGTTAAATGAGGAAGAGATCATTGAGAGGTAAGAGAAGGGGGAGGTCCCAGGTAAGCTAAGATAGAGGAGGTGAAATTGAGGAAAACTTTGAAGGACAGATTAAGATTTTAATGGAGAGGGGCAGCTAGGTGGCGCAGTGAGTAAGAGCGCCAGCCTCGGAGTTGGGATGACCCGAGATTGAAACCGGCCTCAGAAAATGAGCACCCACACATAAATAATGACTAGCCGTGTAACCTTGAGCAAGTTACTTAACCCCAATTGCTTTAAAAAAATTTAAAAAAAGATTTTAATGGAGAAAGGAAATAGGATACAGTATGAACAGTGGTGTAGAGGTGGGAAAGTAGATTAGAACTAGATTCTGAAATGCCTTGAAAGTCAGACTCTTGAATCTGAATTATATTCCGTAGGCAGCAAAGAATCATTAAAATTTTTGATTGGTGAGCTAATATGATTAGACCTATGCACTTGGAAAACAAAACTAGTAATGTGGCATAGGCTAGATTAGAGTTGGAAGAGAACAGAGCTATGGAGACTGGAAAGGAAATGATTGTAGTAGTCTCAGGCAAGAGTTAGTGAGAGTTTGACTAGGATAGTAGCTGTAGCAGCTATAAGGAAGGGATTGATGGAATGTTACATACAGTACCCTTTATTTCCTTTGCATATGTGCTTTGTTACATTTAGCTACTGTCCTACACTAAGCTTATCTTCCTTTTTGAGAGTTGATTAAATGGCAGTTCGCCAGTATACTTGAATATTCAAGACTAAACCTGATTTCTCTTCTCTCCCTCCCCTTCCCCCAAGGTTAAATCAACTTTCCAAATGGCCTCCCTGACACTTTTTTGGAGCAAAATGAAACAGTATATCAGAGAGTTCTTGGGCCTTGACTTTGTGACCATGAATTGACTAACTTGGGCAGTATATAGTTCTCATGGGATTGTTCCAAAGGACCTGATGGTAGCCTTCAACCTGGGGCTCCCTAAGGACATAAGGGTAAAGTTTTCCCATTGTATAGCAGTATGCCATACCTATTGGTTCATTGAGTATCCATGCCTATCTATAAGTAATAGATATTGCATTACACAAATTTAAAGTCAACGATTATTGTAACATGAGTTGCTTTTACTTTGACACTCGCA
The DNA here is from genome assembly GCA_011680675.1 of Gymnobelideus leadbeateri. NCBI lineage: Eukaryota > Metazoa > Chordata > Mammalia > Diprotodontia > Petauridae > Gymnobelideus > Gymnobelideus leadbeateri. Next base: position 212,433 of record WOXC01003676.1, on the reverse strand, counting down.
GTATATACTGCTTTGGTTCTAGGCTGATCATAGAGAGGAATAAGCCCATTGAGGGGTAAAGTGATAGTGTTGGGGAATGAGAGGGGAGAAGGAGGGATTTGTGCTAGTCTGGTCCTACATTGCCAGCCTGAACCTGAAGGACTAAGAATTGGGATGATGGGCTAGGTGGCGCAGTGAGTAGAGCGCTGACCCTGGAGTCAGAAGGACCTGAGTTTGGATCCGGCTTCAGACACTCAACACACACAAACAAAAACCTAGCCGTGTGACCTCGGGCAAGTTACTTAATCCCAATTGCCCTCCAAAAAGCAAAAAAAAAAAAAAAAAAAAAAAGAATTGGGATGTTGGTATCTAAAGAAATCCTGAAGTGAATTCTTTTGTAATGTTTTTCAAGTTTGCAAGTTTATATATTGGACTTTCTTACATCCCATGTAGAGAGATCCTGGCTATGTATATACGTATAGAATTCAAAATGTGTTTGTACTTTTGGAAGAAGGTTATTTGAATGAGTACTGAAAACTCCTATAGTTCACATTCTCCTAAGGATGACAGTTAATATGTTAGGATCATCAAACAGGTTGTTTTATTCCAAACCAAAATTAAAAGTCTTAAAACCATCTCAGAAGATTTCAAGCAAAGTTACAGTGCATTTGGGAGACAGCTGAAAGGATCCTTTCTTGAATTCCCATGATCGTTGAAATACCACAGTTTTTAGTTATATTGAAAACCAGCAGTTGTACTGCTTGTCTTTTCTCACTTAAGGTTCCTTTGTAGATTTTTTTTTTTAATGAGCAATCTTTTCTACTCTGAAAGTCAGTGTTGGTTTCATTCCTACCATAATGTACTAGATAAATGTGAGCCATTACATTAACCTCCCCCTGTGATCTTTGGACTCTGGGTAGACAAGTCAAAAGTGACATTTTACCCAAGGCAAGAATGTATATTTGGCTCATGCTCTTTGGAATAATCAGAATAAATAGTAATAAATACCTTGTATTGTAAAATTTAAAACAATAAATAGCAACATTCCCACTAGCGTTTTGAATAAATAAAAGCTTTGTTTACACATCATACAAACCTTCCATTCTATTAACTATTCCATTTTGTGAAGCAGAGGGAAAAGTCTTTGAGAGCAGATTTATTCTCTTTGTTGCTTGTAAATCTTTTAACAACAACAAAAAGCCTACCCTAATGGAGAAGTGCCTGAAACTTGGAAAAAGATCTTGTTACACCCACCTAGAAGTCAAGCATTGATTTATTAATATAGAAATTTTAGCTGAAGTATTGGTAGCTCTATACCTTTTAGGCCTAAACAGCATATTAAATGATAGACATATGTTGACACAGATCTGCTCTCCTAAAGTCTTCTGAAGTCATGACTTAATAAGGCAGAACACATAAAGTTTACTAGCCTTGAATACCCAAAACAAAAACATGGGGAGATTAACTTTAGAAAGGGGCATTTAATCCAATCCCTTCCTATTACAAATGAAGAAATTGAGGTCCAGTTTGCCCAAGATCACAGAATGATAAAGTGATGGAGCCAGGACTTTGAAAGCAGGTCTTCTGGGTGCAAGTCAAGTATTCTTGCCATTACAACAGGAATCATTCCCTTTTTAATTTTAAGCCACTGAGAAACAGCTATATTGATCGTTTTGGTCAATCTTCTTTCCTTAGCATTCTTATTTCTCTTCCTATTTGACATTTTTCCCTTTTAAGTAAATTAGGCAGTTGTGAACTATATTCTTTGGTGTTCATTGTTCATCTTTCATTTGAAACAGATTTTGTACTTGCTTCAGGCCTATAATTTAGTTTAAAAAAAAATTATTGTTTAGTCTACCTACCCTCCCGTCCTGTGGATCTGGCTCGCTGAAGAGGTCATCTAGTCCAAGACACATTTAACAGAGGAAAAAACTTAGGCCCACAGCCATTCATGACTTAGCTAAGGTTACTTATGTAAGTGAGTAGCAGATCTGAGATTCAAACCCATGGCCTCCTAACTCCAAAGGTAGTCTCTTTTCTCACTTTTTCCCCTTACTTCAGTCTCGCCCAAGGGGCCTGAAGTATTTTTAAACGTTTTCAAGCAGTTGAGGACTTAGAAGGCTTTGGACTAGCCTCATCCCTGCCTGACCTATTCCAGCACCATGCTGATAGTGAACTTGGAGCAGAGAAGGCTCTTCATGCTATTTGTGGTCTGGGCAAGTTTTGCCCTTATTTGCTATACTATAAGCAATTCCCTCCCCCCGCCCCTCACCCCCCGCAATCCCCTCTCACCACTCCTATTCACTGGTCTAAAAATAAGATTTTACACAGACCCAGAGGCTAAGTTTTTGCTAATTGGTGGACAGGCAACAAGGCTCTTAAGGGACTGTTAGGAACTATCTGGAGGTCTTCAACAACTGACAGCAGAAGTGGAACTGGAGACTAGGCGCTTTCGAAGGTGGTTGGCAAAGTCCACCTGTGTCTGGGACATAACTTGGTTGATGATGGCTTTTGGTAGCCAGCCCTGGATCATGAGATAAATAGAAAGTGTCCTTTGAGTCAAATGAGCTTAACAAGGAGAGCCCCATGGCCCACTGAGCACAAGCCCCATATAAGTGTGTGGCATGTTAGAATCCCAGATAGCCATCCTTCAACTCCGTATGTGAATACTATCCAGGAAATCAGGGCAGTTTGTAATGTTGCTGCTGCTCTTCTCCCCACTAACCATGAACCCGAAATGGAAAAGTGTGTAAGGAGGTAGCTCAGAGGAAAAGGAACCACCCTGAAACTATAGCCACCTAAGAGGGGGAAGGGCAGAAGTAAGCAAGCATTTATTGAGTGCCTACTGTGTCCCAAACACTTCACAAATATCTGATCTGATCCTCACAACAACCCTGGAAACAGGGCTATCATTCTCCCTATTTTATGGTTGAAGAAACTCAGCTAGACAAAGGTGAAGTGACTCGGGTAGGGTCACACGTTACTGACTTGCTCACCTTGAGGTCAATGCTGAGCAGCCAGGTCAGCTTAGTCTTAGAGGGGTTTCCAGTCACAGGACGGAGGACCATGCAGGTGGGACCATGCTCAGCTCTGAGGGGTGAACATAATCAGAGTCATGAGGTCAGAACTCACAGGTGTAGTCTCTTAAATAGTGCCCAGTATCATTGGGATAACAGGTCACTGGAACCCTAATGACAATAGCTAGTGTGTGTATATATATATGTGTGTGTGTGTGTATATATATATATATATATATATGCATATACAGTATATATGTAATTATATATTCTATATGCATCTATACCATATATACGTATATAGTGCTTACATAGATATTATATATATATATATATATATATATATATATATATATATATATATATATATATATATATATATATATATAGTATTTACTGCATGCCAGGCACTGTGTTAAGCACTTTTCAAATATCTCATTTGATCCTCACAATTCTGGGAAGAGGCTGCTCTAACTATGCCCACTTTGTTGCTATTGTTCAGTCATTTCAGTCACATCCAACTCTTCGTGACCCCATTTAGGGCTTTGTTGGCAAGTATACTGACGTGGTTTGCCATTTCTTTCTCCAACTTATTTTACAGATGAGGAAACTGAGGCAAATAGGGTGAAGTGACTTGCCCAAAGTCCCACAGCTAGTAAGAGAAGGGATTTGAACTCAGGTCTTCCTGATTCCAGCCCAGGATCTCTATCCACTGTGGTTTCCCAGTTGTTTTGACAGTTTATTCAGGTTGCACTCCACCACCTCCCAGTTCTTTGTTTTCCTTAGGGTAGTCCTCACTTAACATAAATAGGCAAATGAGATTGTATACTTCTAAAGAAAGTCAATCAAGTTTTGGCTACTGCATGGGACAACTATAAGAGCACTGGATTTGGGGTCAGAGGACCTGGGTTTCAATTCTGGCTCTGGGACTTACTATACCTGTGTCAACTTGGACAAATCACTTAACACCTCTGGTTCTCAGTTTCATCAGGTGTAAAATGAAGGGCTTGTACTAAATTTCCCTTAAAGGTTTTTCCAGCTCTAAATCTATGAATCTCTAGGCCTTGTCCTCTCTTTCTGCCTTGGTTCCCCTTTTTGGAAAACAGTGGAAAGAATCTTTGTGGGATTTGTTGTTGTTTGTTGTTGTTTTTGGCAAAAGAGATATTGGAAGGGAAGGGAACCAACATGGCATGAGAACTTCTTAGCAATATTTACTAAACAGCTATTGCATGTTTGCAGGCCAGGCTATGTCCAAGAATATTAACAGAAGAAATGACTCTTGGGCAGAGGTCTTAGAAGCTGATGAGTTAGTGAGGTGGGGTCTTTAAGTCTGATGGCAGTTACCTGATGACACCCTTCTGCTCAGGCATATCCCCAAAGTGGGTAGCCATGCCGGCCAGCACACAAGTGGAACCTCGGCGTTTGGCACATCGCACACTCACAAAATCTCGAGGCCCTACAATGTTGCCTGGTGTCTCAGCAGCTATCTCATGGGTGATAATCGTGTCCTTCCCAATCTTCTGCAGAACCTTCTCAGGCACACAAAAAAAAATCACTAGTAAGAAGGAGGGAAGAGAGGAAGGGCTCATGGGCTCAAACTTCAGAGAGGATTGTTGAAGATCTCTGCATTACCTCCCCCAAACTTTGCTTCCTACTGTGTATAGAGCCCAGTGCTAAAAGATAGAGGAAGTATAGAGAAGATAGAGTCCCAGCCCTGAGGAGCTGACTGTCTATTAGGAGATGATACTTAGACAAATAACTTGAGTACTTCAAGGATCCATTAATGTTGTCTCAGCTAATAAAGATTATAAACTTTCTATGCCTCATTATTTGATCTTTAAGAATTGCTGTGAAATTCACCTTGAATATTCACTTGAATATTCACCTGGTGGTGAACCACTCTATACTTAATTAGGTTGGTGCTCAAACCACAGACACACCTTTCTTCCCCTGGCCCATACCCAAAGACCTGCTCTGTAGTACCTACCCCAGGTCCTACTGATACATAGCCTTCAAGTAGTCAAGGTAACTTTTTCTGTTTTTATTTATTTTATTTTTTTTGTCAATGTTACTTTTATGCCAAAATGAGGTATTGGAGGGTTTTAATGAAGGACACAAAATGATAATGCAAAATACCACATAAGTACCTTAGAAAGGTCCAAAAAGGGAACTGTGAGTTAAAGGGGAAGGTTCTTAGGCATGAGAGATTAGGGAAGGAGTTAGCATCTTTATTGGATTTTAAAGGATAGATAGGAAGACCACTCACCTTAATCTCCTTGACATTAGGGTTCCAGTCACCCATGTCTTCCATTCGTTCCACTAATTCCTCATAAACCCGCTCCATGGGCTGGTCCACCACCACCTCCAGCCGAAACACCTTGCCCACATCGGGGACAACCTTACTCAGCACTATGTCCCCATTTGACTATTGAAGAAAGACAGGAGAGATGAAGTAACATTTGGGAAGAAACATCTTCCACTCATGGGGTCATAGCAATCCCAGCCAAGCAGCATGGAGAAAGGGGATAGACAGGAATGAGAAGATCAGAGAATATCAAAGAGTTGGAGGAGGTTTCTGAAGGTCCTCCAGACCAAAAATCCTCATCTAAACAGGAGATAAGTTGTCATTCTTGAAGACCTCCTTTATAAAGCAGTCATTCCAATTTTGGGCAATTTCAATCCTCAGTTTTCCTTACATTGAGCCAAGATAGGAAGATGAAGATGAAGAAAGCAGTGACAGAGTATCCTAAAAGTCTTATTCTATTCTGCCTTGACTGGACCACATTGAGGATAGCGTTTTCAGTTCCACACAGCACATTCCACTTTTAGTTGACATTTCTATTATGCCAGAATGGCTTTGCAATTTTTGATCAAGTTTTTTACTTCATCAATTACTTTTCCAAACTCTCTAGTTAATTAGATAATGATAATTATTGATATTGATAAGTAATATAAGTACCTAATATGGTACAAGGCTTGGAGATCATGCCCCATGATCAGCTGAAGTTCAACCTGTTCAATCAAAGACTTAGGGTAATCCTGTGAGGTGGGGGCTATCGGTGTTATCTCCTAGTTGGCTGCTGAGAAAATGGAGGCTTATTGGTATTAACTGACTAGCTCACGACCCAGTCATTCAGCTAGGAAGCAGTAGATGGGATCCAAACCCACATCTCTCACAACTCCAAGCTCAGCACTTTTGCCACTACCCCATATTGCCCCTATGAGATTTTAGTCTTAGCTCAGGACTTCTGAGCTGTGTGACTGGGCTTAGTCACTGAACCTCAGAGTCTTCATTTGGAAAATGGAAACATCATATGCACATCCAGATTGGTATAACAACAGGACTTTGTAAACCTTCAAGTGCTCTACAGATATGTCATGTCATTATCCTCCTATCTCCAAATAGTGCTTCCACTAGTGATCAAAAAGTTGAGTGGTGTTTAGGGTTATGGGGAGTAGGAATAGTCTTTAGGCCCAGAGAGGGCAATCTTAGCAAATCTTAACCAGATTTACAGGGCCTAGAACTCTGAGTACTATTTCTGGCTCTACTCATCAAGGGAAAAACCAAGTGTTCCCCATTGATAGAATTGGCAAGAGTACATAAGCAGCATGATGTTACAGGAAACACACACACACACACACACACACACACACACACACACACACACACACACAATTTGTGGTTAGAAGACCTGGGTTCTAGTTCTCATTCAGTAATTTATTGTATGATCTCAGGCAAAACTGTTTTTACCTCTCTGGACCTCAGTTTCCTCATCTGTAAACTGAGGATTTATTCATTCAAAAAGCAAACATTTATTGAGCCATGTGCCAGACACTATGTTAGGTACTGGAGATACAACACCCCCTCAACCTCCAACATCCCCACTCTGCCACTAACTAGCTATATAACTTGTCCTCTCTAGGTCTCAGTTTCTTTATCTGTCAAATGACATTAGATCAGAAATTCTTAATATTTTTCATGTCATGTACTCCTCAGAATGCTTTTTGAAAATTCATAATTGAAGAAAATGATAAATATCAGTTAGAGGATAGTGACAATATATAATTTTTTCCCCATTCAAGTTTATGGACCCCCTGAAATCTATCCAAGATCTCCCCTAAGGGGATCTTAAAAAGGGATCCAGAGACCCCAGCTTAAGAAGCTCTGACCTAAATGATCTATGAGGTCCCTTCCAGCTCTAAATCCTGAGGCCCACTATGAAACTTGGGTTCCAAATCTCAGGTCTACCATTGGGACTTTCCAGTCACTTGCCTGAAAGTGACTTAGTCTAACCACCCATTTCATAGATGAAAAAACTGAGGCCTAGGGAAGTCAAGTAATTAATCACATGTTACATAGCTAGTAAGCATCAGAGTTGGGATTCTAACCCAGGTATTCTGAATCTAAATCCAGTGTTCTTTCCCCACCAAGCTGCCTCTGCACATCTAAGGATCACAGAGCCACAAGCTCCTTGAGGTCAGGAATTGACTTTTTGCTTTTTTTTTTTTTTGTATCTCTAGGTTTTATCAGGATATCTGACCCTTAGTAGGTTCTTAACTGACTGACTTATATGGATGATACAGTTAGTCAAGTGCTCTAGGAGCTGAGAGGAGGAGGTTATCTTTAATCAGGGGAGAGGGGGGGTGGGGTTTCAACCAGGCTTTGAAAATTAACAGTAGGGAAAAAGGACCAAAGATTTTCCCTGTGTACTCTCTTACCCATTCAGTCTCACTCTTCCAACCATCCTGATTGCCAAGGATGCCAAGGGCTTTCTGCATGGCCTCCTCCCCCTGACGAAGATAGGCCATGTCCTGGTCATTGTAGAGGCTGTCTTCCAGTCGAGAGCCTGGGGATTATAGGCAAAGTGGCCCCAGTGATCTCCCTCAGGTCCCTGCTTCCAGTTCCCTTTAGCTTAAATTGTTTGGTTCTCTGAAGCTTCAACCTCCTCCAAAGAGTTAGATTCCAACATGCAAGTAGGGCTAGACAGGCAACAACAAAATGTGGAGGATGCTGGGGCAAGGGGAGGGTTGATTAGTTCTAGGGAACCAGCCTATCATCTTCCCTGGTGAGAAGTCCCGTAAACACAGCGAAAGGGTGGAGTGCTACGTCTCTCTCTGGGGTCTTTTCCCTACAGCCGGTGAAATTTCTGAAGCCCCAGCACTTACTGAGCAAGGAACTCCTGCGGCGGACCTGGTTGATCCATGTGCTGGGTGTTGGGCCTCCTAGCGCCCTCTTGCTCAGTTCCTGGCCAATGGCCATGATAGTCTGTTGCCTTAGACCTTCAGAGAAGTTGAGAGATGAACAAGAATGTTCAGTCTGAGACAGAGCTCAGATATTTACACAGGACTTTAAAGGTTTACAAAGTGCTTTGTTTCATTATCCCGTTCCCCACAGAACAACTCTCTTAGGTGTTATCTTATCCCCATTTGACAGATAGGAGACTGAAGTTCAGAGAGTTTAAGTGACTTGTTTAGGATCACACAACTGGATTCATCCTTTGGTCTTTCTGACTCCCACTCCAGTCCTCTCTCTTTTCCTGATTCAATCCTTTATTTTATGAATGGGTAATAGGCCTAAGGAGGTGAGGTGACACATCTTCAGGCTTCCACATGGTCTCCATTGGTATCCCCACTATACCCTACCAACTAAGGAAGAACCAGTACAGACTACAATCTTTTTTTTTTTTAAAGATAATTAGGGTTAAGTGATTTGCCCAGGGTCATATAGCTAGTAAGCATCTGAGGCCAAATTTGAAATAGACTATAAACTTGGGTAGCTCAGCACTTGGCAACAGAAGGCTGAACCAGATGTTTCTTGGAGATTCCCCCTTTAATCCTCAGATCTCTCTGGGTATGAAGCCCAATGGTTGACATCAAGGGTCAAGTGAAAACCAAGACGAATCTAAGCAACAAGGGCATTGAAAGCCAAGAACTTCCCTCCACCTCTTCAGGGACAGAGTTTGGATAATGAAATAAATGGGATAGACTCCTTGGATCTTGAGGTTCCTTCCAGCCAGAACAGCTATATTTCAGTGACTCAAAAACTACACAAACTGCCTGTTGCCAGTTATCCACAAGATCTCCCTCTTGACTGCCTGTCCAAGCACCTCTGTGATTCTTGCTGCCTCACCTCCCATCTTTATCCCTGTCTTCCCATCTCCCTAAGATTACAAGCAGTCAGAGTAGCTTTGGTATCTTTATAAAGTTGTTATTTAACAGTCATCCACAGCACCCTTGGAGATCAGAGACCCAACCACTCCTGGGAGCTAAAACCTGCATTCAGAGAACTGGCCACAATCCTGAGGTACTCAGGGCCAAGCAGGGATAGAGTCTGTAGATTCTATTAAGATGACCAGGCAATCCTTGCTGCTTGTGCCTTTAAAGAGGGTAAGAGAACATGAGGGCAAAGAGAGGGGAAAACTGTCTAAAAGCAAGGGGAAAATGAATCTTTCTTCAGCTTGTCTCTCCTTAGTTTAACACACACACACACACACACACACACACACACACACACACACACACACACACACACCACACATACCCCAAACCCTGACATTGAAAGTTTGCAAAATGCTATGTCACTGCATTTCACAGCAGCCTTGCAGTGGGGGACATGCCTCTCATCATTCCTGTTTAGCAGATGAGGAAACAGAGATGGAAGGATTTGCCTGCAGTTACACAGATAGTAAGTGCCCGGTGTAATGCCTGAACTCAGATCCAGCCTTCTTTCCTGCTTCCCCAAATTATTTTGGTTTCTGGCAATACCTTTCTTCCACCTCTCCCTGACATGTTGCCCCCTGGAAAGGTTGAGCTAGAAGTGGGAAGAGAAAAGTAAAACCCTATTGATGGAACTACCAAAATCTGCTGGTGACCAATTTGGGTATAACTAAGGGCATCCTATGGGTCCGTTCATGGCTCTCATATTACCTCCCATGTGGGTCAGATCTGAGCCAGAGAGAGGCCAGCTGCTTCTGGCACTGGGAAGAGTACATGGAACCAAAGGGGGACAATTAGAGCTCCCATTCCTACTCCCCACTACTGGAATCATTTTTTTCTATCTACTGCTCTCCCTCTCCAACTTCTTCTCCCTCATTCCCTTCCTTTTTTTCTCTTCCTCCTTTGCCTACACTTTAGAATTGACAGTTTGCTTCTTCCTTCTAATCCTCTTTGACCACCTCCAGAAACAGTCACATACATGGGAAACTCCCTTCCTCCCTTTATAAAAAAGGAAAGGGGAGCATGGTAAAACAGTGAATTTGCCAAGCTGGTTGGTGTCACAGTTCCAGGTGACTGACTCTACCAGTCAAAGGCATTTGCCAACATACCCTAGTGTCTAAGTCCCCCAGGTTCCTCCTCAGAAAGATCCCAGCCCCAGCCCAGTGTCCTTACCCTTCATATTTCGCAGATGTCTGTAGGAGCTTCCAGCGCACAGTTTAAAAGTAGCCAGAAGCATGGTTTCCTGGGGCAGCAGGGGCTGCCACAGCTTTCTGGGCCTGTCAAGGTTTAGCCTCCCCGACTGGCAGCTGCTCTTTGGGGCCCCTGGACTCTCCTTCTTAAATGCCCACAGTTGAAGGTTGCAGCACCATCAGGAGGAGATAAAGGGACCATCATTCACAGAGGGAAGGAAGGGGTCAAGGATAGAGAGGCATTGCTTCACTGAGATGCTTAGGCAGGGAGGGTGGAGGGAAAGGGGAGGGGGGACCCCTGCAGCTGCAGCTTCAGCTTGTGGCTGTGGCCAGGGAAGTGGAAACAAAGGGGACAGGAATCAGGAGAAGCAACTAAGATCATGTCTGGGGGTGTAAGCTAGTCACCCCAGCAGGGATCAGGTCTCCCAGTCTAGCAGTTGGCTACCAGACCTGAAGAGGCCTTCACATAGAGAACTTCAGAACACAGAGTAATAAAGCTGGAAGAGACCCAAATAGACTCTACTCCATCTTACAGATGGAAAAACTGAGGCCCAGAGAAAGAAGGTGACTTGTCTAAAGTCAAAGCTACTCAGTGATAGAGTCAGGACCTTCTGCTTTCTTGCTTGTCTTTTTCCTAACTTGTCTCTTTCTATGTACTCTTTCTATGTGCATGACACTCGTGCTTTTTCTATGCCAGATTCTCTGCTGCCTCTGGAGATTTCATTCATTTGCTTAATCAGCCACACACTTATGGAACTGCTGCCATGGTCAAGGCAGTATGGGGCAGTGGAAAGCACATTTACTCTGGAGCCAGAGGGCATGGCTTCAAATGTTCCTTACTACTTGGATGAATCTGGAAAAGACTTATCTTTTTTTGGGGGGGGGGGGCAGGGGGAGGTAATCAGGGTTAAGTTACTTGCCCAGGGTCACACACCTAGTAAGTGTCTGAAGCTGGATTTGAACTTAGGTCCTCCTAACTCCAGGGCTGGTGCTCCATCCACTGTGCCACCTAGCTGCCCCAACATTTATCTTTCCTGAGCCCCAGTTTTCTTAATTGCAAAATGAGGGAAGTTGGACAAGATTGGCCACTAAGTTCCCACCCAGCTCTAGGCCTCTATAGCTCTTATGATCCCAAAGTCCTGCATTAGACCTCAGTTTCCTATTTATTCCTCTTTGGTGGGTACTCATTCTTCCAGAGGCTTAGGAGGTCCAGAATGAAACTCCCAGGGATAAACAGGACCTCATTCCCTCAAACTACTGAAAAGGCAAGGAACAGGGCACGTCAGGGATAGCAGAACTAACTGTTCCTAACCACAACAACAATAACGGTAGGTGTGCTTTAAAGTTTGGGAAGCCCTTTGTACAGATTATCCCATTTGTGAATCCCAGTAATATCATGAGGGTAATAGTTACCATATGCTCAGGATGAGTCAAACTACAGGCATCACCTCTATTTCCTGGAGGCCTGGAGAGAGCCCACAACTCTGAATCTCCAAACCTGGCAATAGCAATTACCTCCAGGTCACCAGCCTTGCTTCCAGCTGGACCCCCTCACCCCATCCCAGGAAACAGCCTCTGTGGAGAGGCAGCCTGGCAACTGCTTCTATAGATATTGATTTGCTTACCCTTCACTGGAAGTGTCTGAGGGGAGCACTTCCTGTGAAGGGGCCCACCTTCCTCACTAATACCAACCCCTGACCAATTACCACTGATAGGCAGCCCTGAAAATGGCGATGTCCTCCAGCAGCTGCTTCCGGACCAACCCTGCCCAACCCCTCCTCTCTCCCCCATCCCTGTCCCAGGAAAGCGACCCCTGTAGAGATGCAGCCTAGCAACTGCTCCTGCATGTGCTGAAGAACCCATCTTTCTGATCCCCTCCCTCTCTCAAGCAACCACAGCTCCGGAAGAACCAGAAACAAAACAGAGTCCTTGGAACTGTCAAATGGTTCAACATCAGAAACAGATCCGATTTTTATCACTGGAAAAAAGAATCATTAAATAAGGTGCATGGCCACCTGCCTTTCTGTAGCACTCTAAGGACCCTGGGACTTTCCCATCAGATTTGCAGTTAAAGCCTTCTGTAAGTGTGGTCTCCATCACTAGAATGTGAACTCCTTGAGGGCAGATAATGTACCTACCTGCTTTCCTATGTATGTGCTTTGCTTAAAGTCAGCCTAACTAATAACTTTCTATTCATTCAGTAATTTATTTATTGTCTCATTAAAGGAGGCTTTTTGGCGGCCGGATCGAAGTGAATAGAGCACCCACCCTGGAGTCAGGAGGCTTTGAGCTCAAATGTGACCTCAGGCACTTACCACTTACTAATGACCTTTAGCAAGTCAGTTAGCTCCAATTGTCCCTGCCTTCCCCCTTCCAAAAAGCAAAAAAAACCCAAAAACAGCTATAGCGTTTATTATTATTATTTATTATTATATATCATATATACCATATTATATATACAATAATATATTATTATATTATCTTTCCCACTCATTTTTTTTTGTCATGTCATTTTTTTTTTCAGTCGTGTCTGACTCTTTCTAACTCCATTTGGGGTTTTCTTGGCAGAGATATGAAGTGGTTGGCCATTTCCTTCTCCAGCTCATTTGACAGATGAGGAAATTGAGGCAAACAGGATTAAGTGACTTGCCCAGGGTCACACAGCTAGAAAGTGTCTAAGGTCAGATTTGAACTCAGGAAGAGTTTTCCAGACTCCAGGCCCAGCACTCTGTGCACTATGGTGCCCCCAGCCACCCTTCCCATTCATTTACCATTTATCATTTGTCACCTTATATTGTTATTTAATTCCTATGCTTGAGTCTTTGGTCTACCCTACTAGAATGTAAGGGTCTTGAAGGCAAGGGCTGGGTCTTAGTCATTTTTGTCTCTCCCCTTGATGCCTAGCATGAAGTCTTGTGCTTAGATGGTACTTAAGATTTGCTAATGGATTGTTGATTGGCAAGAAGCTGAGGAGAAAGAAGAAAAGTTTGTCTTTTTGTTCCATTCCATGCCCTAGAGGGACCTGGCTAGACCTTCTGCCTCCCTAGAATATATTAATGAAGCTGGTAAATAGGTTTTGATCAGTGGAAAGTGGTGGGGTTCTGTATGCACGTGTGCACGTGTAGCTAACACGGTGTCCAGCTGGGTTCAATATCACAGGGAGGTAGTGATGGGTCGTGTGGAGGAGGAGGCTGTCATGAAAAGGGCAATGCAGATAAGCTCAAGGTCTCAGTGTTGCCATCCTCCCATGAATTACGGCAGTCCTGGGTGGGGGCTGGGGAAACTGAGGGACTGAGACATCCTGCTGGCCTCTGCTGACGTCAAAAGGCTACAATTCACTCCAAGGAGGGGGTGGGGAAGAAGGCTGCCAAGTGACACCCCTGCAGGGCCAAGGCCCTCTTCCTCTCATCTAGAAGGGCATGGTGTGTGTGTGTGTGTGTGTGTGTGTGTGTGTGTGTGTGTGTGTGTGTGTGTGTGTGTGTGTGTGACTGAGAAATCAAGAGAGCTCAAGTGGGAATGGGGAGAATGCAGGGATTGCTATCTGCCCTACTGGCAAGAGGAGGGGGAAACAAAAGGTGATGGACGTCAGCATCTATGATGGGATTTCTTGATGAGGCAAAGAGGCCAAGAGAAAACACCATGCTGAGATACAGCTTAGGGAGAAAGCTTGCCTCTGATAAGCTTGGCATTGGGCTGCAGGAGGCCCCGGGAAGTTGGGAAGGGTCCAAGCTGGTGAAGAAAATGAAAATGGCAACTTCCCAGCAGTGGGAAGATTTTCCTTCCAGTTGTCAGAGGGCGATTCTCTATTTCACTTTGGCCTCTGTGGTGCCCAGTACAGTACACATACTCTTCAGTATCCCCAGATGCAATCACTTTTCAAGTCCTGTCCAGTAGGCCTCTTGCAGTGCCGCGCCCCCCTCTTCCACTGACATTGCCCTTGTTGAGACTCATTGCCAGTCCAGTAATGCTTAGGACTGATTATGATATCCACTGTTCAAAGAACATCAGCGACTCACCATCTATCAAATAAAATACAAACTCCTTAGCTTGGCAATGGAGACCAATCTACTCGAAGTAGGCCCCAGCCTACTTTGTATCAGGCACCTTCATGCAATACAGGTAGGCAATCAACAAACATATGTAAAGTCCTTCCTACGGGCCAGGTACCCATGCTAAAAGCTGGGGATTCAAATAAATGCAAGTGAAAAAATACATTGTCTTAGCCCTGCAAGAGTTTATGCAACATGGGAGTTGAAAAGGAGGGGTGGGAAAGGTGGGGAATGAACCAAATAGACTCTTCACCCTCCCCCCACCCCTGGGAAACTCATCAATGGGAGAAGGGAGCTGGCCTGGTGGAGGGGTCTTTCAGAGTGAGAAGCCCCAAGAGCTGAGGGAAGTTCTAGGATAGTGATGGAGAACCTATGGCCTCAAGGCCACATGTGGCCCTCTAGGTCCTCAGGTGTAGCCCTTTGACTAAATCCAAACTTCAAAGAACAAATCCCCTGAATAAAAGGATTTGTTCTATAAAACTTGGACTCAGTCAAAAGGCCCCACCCAAAGCCCAGAAATGACTCCTGAGAGAAATGATTATTTCTCTCATATTAGTAACCAATTGCTATTGGGGAGATCCAGGATTTTTTCCTTTCCTATTTTCTCATTCTCTGCTACATCAATCCCTGAAGAATAAGACTGATAATGAAATAAGACTGATAATGAAATTAGATTTAACATTCTCCTCTATCATCTTATCCAACTAGGGAGGGCCATTAATATTTTTTTTTGCTTTTTTTTTTTTGGAGGGCAATTGGGGTTAAGTAACTTGCCCAAGGTCACACTTTCTAGTTGTGTGACCTTGGGCAAGCCACTTAACCCCAATTGCCTTGCCTTCCCCCCTCCAAAAAAGACCAAAAAAAAAAAAATACAACCATTCTGGAGAATGATTTAGAACTATGCTCAAAAGGCTATAAAACTGTGCATACCCTTTACAATACCACTTCTAGGGTATATGCCAAAGACAGCATAAAAATATGAAAAGGATCCACATATACAAAAATATTTGTAGCAACTCAAGAATTGGAAATTGAGGGGATGCCTATCAACTGGGGAATGGCTGAACAAATTGTGGTATATGAATAGAATGAAATACTATTATTCCATAAGGAAAATATATTTACCAGCTTCATTCTTTCTAAAAGAAAGTCTGAAGGAAAACATCAGAAAAACCTGGGAAGAGTCACATGAACGATACTGAGTGAAGTGGGTAGAACCAGGAGAACATTGTACACAGTAATAGTAACATTCTTTGAAGACCCGTTTTGATAGACTTAGCTCTTTTCAGCAATGCAAGGATCTAGGACAATTCCAAAAGATTCAAGATGGAAAATGCTATCCATATCCAGAGAAAGAACTGTGGAGTCTGAATGCAAAAAGAAACATTAATTTCCCTTTTTTTGTTTCTTCTTTCTCATGGTTTTTCCCTTTGGTTCTAATTCTTCATTACAACATGACTAATATGGAAATGTGTTTAATATGAAAGCCTATATCAGATCGCACACTGTCTTGGGAATCGGGGAGCAGAGGGGGGAGGATATAATT
Organism: Gymnobelideus leadbeateri; assembly: GCA_011680675.1. NCBI lineage: Eukaryota > Metazoa > Chordata > Mammalia > Diprotodontia > Petauridae > Gymnobelideus > Gymnobelideus leadbeateri. The sequence goes on along the minus strand of WOXC01003676.1, from coordinate 196,436 downwards.
TAGAACTAAAAATCTTATGGAAGTGAATGTTGAAAAGGAAAGATAAATACATTTTTTTATTTTATTTTTAGTTTTTAACATTCATTTCCACAAGATTTCGAGTTACAAATTTCTCCCTTTCCTTACCCCCACCCCAAGATAGCAAGCCTACTGAATACCCCTTCCCCCAATCTGTTCTCTCTTATATCCTCCCCAATTTCCCCTTAACTTTCTAGTAGAGCAAGATGGATTTCTATACTCCAGTGCCTGTATATCTTATTTCCCAGTTGCATGAATAAATTATTATTATATTATTATTATTTTGCTTTTTGAAGGGCAATTGGGGTTAAGTGACTTGCCCAAAATCACATGGCTAGTAAGTGTGTCAAGTGTCTGAGGCCGGATTTGAACTCAGGTCCTCCTGACTCCAGGGCCGGTGCTCTATTCCCTGTGCCACCTAGCCACCCCCATAAATTAATTTTAAAAAAGAAACTTTTTTTGGTTTTATAATTTGATTTACAATTTCTTTACCTATGTGTTGTATTCAGTTGTTTTCAGTTGTATCTGACTTTGTGACCCCTTTTGGGGCCTTTCTTGGCTTTCTGGAGTAGTTTGCCATTTTCTTCTCCAGTTCATTTGACAGATGAGGAAATTGAGGCAAACAGGGTGAAGTGACTTGCCCAAGGTCACACAGCTTGTAAATGTCCAAGATCAAATTTGAACTCGGGTCTTTCCAACTCCAAGTTCAGCACTTTAACCATCACTTCACCACCTAGCTGCCATCTATGCACTTTATCCTTATACTAAATATTAGGCTACTTGAACTCAGGCCTGTTTGTGGTAGGTGCTTAATTAATATTTGTTGAACTGAATTTTAGAGATGTTAATGGAACCTGGAGGTAGAAGTCAAACTGAAATGACAGTATCATTCAACAAACATTTATTAAGCACCTGTCGTATATATAATATTCAGATGGATAAAAGGAAATGACACAGTCTCTGCTCTGGAATAGGTTACATTTATGTAACACTTGATGGTTTACCTCAGAACAACAAGGATTACCTCAACATAACCTTGTGAGTTATGTAGTACAAATATTATCATCCCCATATTACAGTGAGGAAATTTGGCCTTAATAGAGGTTCAGTGACTCATCTCAAGTCATAGATGAATAATCATGGAATTTGGAGCTAGAAGCATCAGATTGTCCAGCCTTCATTTCATACATGAGGAAGCCAAAGCTCTGAGAATTTAAGCTACTATTTCACGGTTATACAGGTATTTAAATGGGGATCAAATTCAGCTCTTTGGATGCCAAGTCCAGGGTTCTTTCCTGTGCATTGGCCAGAAATGATCTCTTACTCACCTCTGCCTTTTGGATCCCTCTAAGATTCGGCTCAGATCTTGCCTGGCCTGAATGCAGGAGGCCTTTCCTGGTCCCTCCACAGTTAGTGCATTCCATTTGCAAAATATCTATCTTGTATGTACAGTTATTTGCATGTCTTCTCCAATTAGAATGTAAACTCCTTGAGGGCAGGGACCTTTCTTTTGCCTGTCTTTGTAATTCCAGGATTTAGCGCAGTGGCTGGCACATTTAATACATGTTTGTGGACTGCCTGACTGAGATAATGTGCTAAAATTTGTGGTGTTTAAAATGCATTTTTTCTTTTGAGCAGCATATCAACTACAGAAAGTACTATCACCTTTTTTACAGATGAGGAAACTGAGGCTCAAGTGGATAATTGAATAGTCTGTGTAGGCATAGAGAGGTAGCATGTTCTACTAGAGAGCTAGCCTCACTCCATAGGGACCCCTTCTCCTTAATCATGCCCCACCCTTTTCCAGCTCCCTTTTATGTGTCTTCCCCCATTAGAATGTAAGTTTCTTGAAAGCTGAGACTCTTTTTTGCTTGAGTTCTTAACACTTAATACAGAGCCTATCACATAGGAAGAATTTAATAAATGTCCTTCCTTCCTCCCTCCCTCCCTCCCTCCCTCCCTTCCTTCCTTCCTTCCTTCTTTACTTCCTTTCCTTTCTCTATTTTTTCACTCTTTCCTTCTCTCTCTTTTTCTTTCTTTCTCTCTCTCTTTTTCTCTCTCCCTCCCTTCCTTCCTTCCTTCCCTTTTTTCTCTCTCTTTCTGCCTGTTATCCATTTCTTGGCAGATAGTTGGCACAGTGGATAGAGGACTGGGCCTGGAGTCAGGAAGATTCCTCTTTTTGAGTTCAAAGCTGGCCTCAGACACTAATTGTATGACCTTGGGCAAATCATTTAACCCTGTTTCCCTCAGTTTCCTCATCTGTAAAATGAACTGGAGGATGAAATGGAAAACTACTCCAGCATCTTTACCAAGAAAACCCCAAATGGGGTCATGAAGAGGTGCACATGACTGAAACCACTGAAAAACACATCATCTAACTCTGGAGTCAGGATGACCTGGGGGAGTCACTCCTCTGACACATACTAACTTTGTGACTCCAGGCATATCATTTAATCTCTCATCGCTTCTGCCTTTTTCCTCATTGTCTGTTAATATCACCCAATTTATTAAGAGCTGTGGTTCTGTGCTGTTGTTGTTTTACCCAAAAAGAGAACTTTGTCTTTCAGGGACAGTTCAGGATAATGTTATGAAGCTCCACCCCTCCCTCTACTGTATAAGTGATTACTTTTTTGTTGCCTCTAGGGTTTCCTAAATAAATCCATGATATTTGCCAATAGGGATAATTTTACTGATTGTTTGCCATTGATTATTCCCTTTGTTTCTTTTTCTTTTCTTACTATTTCAAATAATGAAAGTTCTTGGTTTTATACAAATATTTTTATTCATATTTAAAAGGCACTTTCATTTCCTGTGGGTTTTTTTCAACATAAATGAGTACTGAATTTTATCAAAGGCTTCTTCTACATCTACCTATACAAACATTTTGTTGTTGTTGTTTGTATTAGTAATATGATTTATTATGCTAAATGTTAAACTAACTTTGCATTTCATGATGGATACTTTTTGGACATATTATTCTCATCTCTTTCCTATTAATTTATTTACTATTTTATTTATTTAATTTATATTTATTGTTTTGTTTATTTAATTTATATGATTTATATATAATTTGTATTTTGAGGTTATATTTTCAATCATATATATTATACATATAATTTATATATAATTTATAATTAATTTCCTGTTAATTTACTCCATCAATGCTAATTGATATTGGCCTATAGTTCTTTTTTTCTGCTTTTCCAGTACCTAATTTCAAAATCCGGAACATATTTGTCTCATAGAAATAATTTGAGAGTGTGCTTTTTTTTTCTATTTTTGAAAAGATCTTATTCAGCATAGATATCATTTCTTCTTTAAGTACTTGTTGACTAATTCATTGTTTCTTAAGTAGTGGTGAGAGTGCTAGAGTTAAAGTCAGAAAGACCTGAGTTTGACTCTTTCCTCAAACATTTATTGGTCACGTGACCCTGGGCAAACCACTTAACCTCTCAGTTTTCTGCCAGTAGCGGAGATAGTTATAGCATAAAACTTGTAATATTATTGTGAGAATCAAATGAGACAGTGCACAGAAAGGGCTTTGAAAACTTTAAAGTGCTATGTAAATATTATTATTATTATCATGTCCCACAATTTGCTTATTTTTTTGGAGGGGGGAATGTAGGGCAGTTGGAGTTAAGTGACTTGCCCAAGGTCATACAGCTAGTTTTTGTGTTAAGTGTCTGAGGTCTGATTTGAACTCAGGTCCTCCTGACTCCAGGGCCAGCAATCTATTCACTGCGCCACCTAGCCACCCCTATGTCCCACAATTTGTTTATCCATTTTCCAACCAGTGCACATTTACTTTGTTTTCAATTCTTTGTTACTATAAAAAGTGCTGCTATAAATATTTTGGTTCATAGAGAACTGTTTTTGAAAACTTTCTGTTTTTGACATCCTAGTTGTGAGATCTCTCAGTCAAAGTGCATGGACATTTTAGTCACTTTTCTTAGTGTAATTCCAGATTGCTTTCCAGAACAGTCAAATTAATACACAGTACCACCAACAGTTTATTAGTTTGTCCATCTTTCCACAATCCCTCTAATGTTGATTATTCTTTTGTCATCAGTCTCACTGATCCCAGATTTTTTACTGAAACAATATCCCATCTTATATTTTAAATGCTAATATTTTTCTAGCAATGCAACACAGCTATAAATAATGAAGTGTTACCAAGCTCTGAGCCATTCAAATTTCATGTCAGTCAGAAAGCAATAGAGAGATATATGATGGTCATAAACAGGCTCCACCATATCACCAATGACTTGTGTGTGAGAGGTGGAATTAAAGATTTCATGGAAGAGATGGATGAGCAGAAAAATAGATGGCTTGGCCACGTAGTGAGAACAAGGGATAATAGAGGGACACCCTGTGTTCTCAGCTATCTCCCACATAATATAAATATCATAGCATTTAAAAGTTGAAAGTAACCTCAGCAATAATCTAGTCCAACTCATATCCAAAAATGAACCTCCTCCACAATGTGCCTCAGTAGACATCCAACCTCCATTGGAAGACCTCTGGTGAGACACCGAAGTGCCTACTATGTGCCAAGCACAAAGATACCTATCCACAAATGCACAAAACCCCAAATGACAAGCAAAGGTAAACTCTGTATTACCAGGGATTCCATTTTTGGGTTACATCAAGCCTAAATTTGTCTTTTTGCAACTCCCTCTCATTGCTCTTCGCTATGCTCTAAAGGGTCAAATATAACAAAAGCAATCCTATTAAGGATTGCTAATAGCTAATTGATGGCACTTACTGTGTGCTAGGCACTTGGATAAGTGCTTTATAAATATTATCTCATTTAATCCTCACAACAACTCTGGAAGATAGGAGATATTTTTGTGCTCATTTTACAAGTGAGGAAACTAAGGCAGACCAGAAGTTAAGGAACTTGTTCAAAATCTGAGGGGTCTGAGGTTGGATTTGCACTCAGGTCTTCCTGACTCTAGACCCAGCACTCTGTCCAGCACCAGGCTACATCTCCACAAGGGTTGGTTGCTTTCTAGGGTGATGTCTGAGGGCACTGGGCTAGAAGCATTGCTATTCTCTTTCTCTCTCTGCTTGCTTATTAATTAATTAATTTATTTATTTTTGGAGGGCAATTGGGGTTAAGTAACTTGCCCAAGGTCACACAGCTAGGTTTTTGTTTGTGTGTGTTAAGTGGCTGAGGCCAGATCTGAACTCAAGTCCTTCTGACTCCAGGGCCAGCACTCTACTCATTGCGCCACCTAGCCGCCCCTAGCTTATTAGTTTATTAATATATCTAAAGGCCAACAATTCCTTCCTTATACTTTAGACAAAATCCACAACTTCAAAAGCTAGAGGAGAATTTTATTACTCTTCTTGTGATAATGGTGAAGGAACCTTAAAACATCTTGGGTTCAGCATCGGCCTTGGAGTCAGGAGGACCTGAGTTCAAATCCAGCCTCAGACACTTAACACTTACTAGCCTCGTGACCTTGGGCAAGTCACTTAACCCCAATTGCCTTATCTTCCCTCCTTCAAAAAAAAAGCAAAAAAAAAAAAAAAAATATATATATATATATATATATATATTGGGTTTACCTCCTATCAGTTCAGGTGATTTCTTTAAAAGAATTTATGACTTATTCTTTTACTAAGCAAGGTATAAACGGAATGAGAAATGTAAGCAGTAATGGATACCCATGTGAGTGTAGTGTTTAAGTGTTTTTCAGATAGGCTATGAACCCTGAAATGCCTAGCCAATGGGAGGCAGGTGGGAAATTCAAGTTGAAAGCAGAGCATATAATCCTGGCATTTGTCTGAAGCAAATGTAGCAGTCCATTAGGAACTACCTGTTCATTTGGGAGGAATGAATGTAAAAATTAATAAAACCTTTCCTGACTTCACAACAAATATCCTTCTTAGAGAGAGCATGTTTCTCACAATTTGGCGGGGGGGGGGGGGGAGGCGGTGCTCTCAGTTCTTTTCTGAGAATGGGTCTATCATGTGGATCTTCCTGAGGGCATGCAACCAGGGAAGCAGTAGGCAGTGGCAGCTCATCCAGGCTGACCTTGCCTGGGAAGTCCTGTGATCCCCACAACTATGTTTTTCACATTGCTAGTTTTTTTAATGACATCTGGGGACTTGCTATTGCCAAGGAATTAAAAAAATTTTTAGGGGTGGCTAGGTAGCACAGTGAATGGAGCACCGACTCTGGAATCAGGAGGACCTGAGTTCAAATCTAGCCTCAGATACTTAACACACAAAAACTAGCCATGTGACCTTGGGCAAGTCACTTAGCCCCAATGGCCCTCCAAAGAAAAAGCAAAAAAAAAAAAGAAACTTTTAATATAAAGCACACACACACACACACACACACACACACACACACAAACACTAAAACCATGACCATTTATGTCAAAACATCATATGGCATAGACTAAAGGTCATTTGCCATTCTGGTTACTTTTCCTTGGAATTATTCAGCTTATCAGCACCCTTCTTTCTTAAAGGGTGGTACTTAGATCAGAACACAGAACTCCAAAGACCTAGAGAAAGGCCCTAACTTATTGGGTGGTGTAGTGGCAAGCAAAGTAGTACTTTGCTGCTTGTTTCAGCTATTCAAGTGCTTTCGAGCCTCACCTTTGTTTGTATCAAGAGTATACAATTGTGTTGTCCTTAATAGGCCTAAGAGAGTTTGAAGACCTTCCCTGACCTTAATGGGCCTGACTTAATTACCTGGAACCCAGGGTAGGAGGAGCTTGCCAAAAGAGCAGAACAGGAAGGGTGGAACAGGAAGGAGCAGAGCAGACAAAAGCTTGAGAAGAACTGGGAGTGAGCAGAGATAGAGAGAGAATGTGAAGTCTATGTTGATCTTTGTCAGACAGAGGCATTCTGTGGGTTACAGAGTATTCTGTGCTGTTACAGAAATCCTGAAAGAGGATTTTACTGCTGTTATGAAGTCCTAAAAAAGGACTTTACTGTTGTTACAGAAGTCCTGGAACTTTACTATTGATTTGTGTTTGATGTCTCACACAGAAGACTTGTCTGTTAGTTTGTGTTACTTTGTCAGACAGAAAGTGAATTGAGATGATAGTGCTGGCAATGTGTGTAAATATTGTTGTAGCCCTGTTAAGCTTTGTTTTATTAGAAACAGAAGCTGTGAAGAGCTTGGAGTGGAACTGTCCCCATGAGCTGAGATATAGAACCAGAGCAGGGAGAGCTGCCTACATGTTAATCCAGGCAAGAATCAGGTGAATCCAGGCAAGAGTCAGGTGAATCCAGGCAAGAGTTGGGAGCAGTCAGATCATGGAAGAGGAGCAAAGGGGTTTGAAGCCGGCCTCAAGTCAAGATGAAAGAAGACTTTACTTGGGCACTCTGTATTGACTGATGAGATTGTGACTTACTGTGACCTAGGAGTAGATAGTGTCTATAATTTCTGCTACCCCTTAAGGATGATTTACTTAAAGATTATTGGAAGCCAGCCTTGAGTCAAGATGAAAGAGAACTTTATTTGGATCCTGTGGGAGCCCCTTCAAGCTCTCCTTGAGTCCTTGAGGTACAGGCTCTGAGAACCTCCCTAGGACTCTTGATTAAATCATCCCATTTGATGAGGCAAGTCTATTAATAGATTTCCCACCCTTGAACTGGCCTAGCCCACCATTGTTTGTGGTCTCCAGGTGGTTTCCCCGACTCAGTCACTCATTGATCCCATCAGCTTCTCCTGAAGACCCTCCCCAAACTCCTCCTCTAAACCACCCCTAGATTCCTCCCACAACCTTCTGTATAAAAGACCTCATCTCATACCATGTGGTAGGAGAATGCCATGGAAGTGTGAGAGCACCACAGAATGCCATAGAGGAGTGAGAGTGCTGTAGAATTTTCTAGCACAGAATCAATCTGTCTAACACAAGTGAACTTTTAATAAAGTTTACTTTTTTGGGCTGAAAATACTCGAGTGGAATTCATTCAGCAGGACCTGGTATGTTGGTATTTTGGGGTCTCCAGAGCAACCCTAACCCTCTTAGTGGTTACCCTCTTCACTATGTATTAATTAAGGAGATTGTGACTTACTGAATGGTATGTTTTATTTGAGACTATGTGGACACCTTAGTAATAGATTATATTATTGTGAATTGTGCTTTAGTTTCTTGGGTGTATTGCTTTAGTTTATTGTTGAATAAATAGAGTCCACTATACTATGTGATTAGATCTTTAAAGTTATTCACAGTAGCAATCCTCAAGAGAGCTGCTTGTGATTGGCTTTACAGATGGATCCTCTATGGAAAATTTATCCTTAAAATAATGAGGTGTAGGCTCTGGGAACCCCCTTTAGCTCTCCTTAAATCTTTGAGTTACAGGCTCTGCAAACCCCCTTGAACTCTGAATCATCCCATTTGATGAGGCATTTGCATGAGGCCATAAACCTATCATTGTGACTCTACCCAAACTTTTGTTACTAGCTTGGTCCTCCATTGTCCATCTACTTCCCACCCTTGAGCCTATCAAAATATCTATACCCAAATCAACTGTTGTCTGACCTCATTAACTCCTCCTGAAGACCCTTTCCAAACTCATTACTGGAGTCTGACCCCATCTGAATCCTCCTGAAGACCCTCCCCAAACTCCTCCTCTAGACCACCCCTAGATTCCCCCCACAACCTTTCTGTATATAAGACCTTATCTTGTTTCCATGTGTGTGAGAGCATTTTCTAGAATTTTCTAGCACAGACTTACTCTGTGTCCAATGAACTTTTAATAAACTTTGCTTTTCTTTGGCTGAGAAAAGACTTGAGTTGAATTCATTCAGCAGGAGCTGGCATGTTGGTATTTTGGGATCTCAAGCACCCCTAACACTATATCACATCATTTTATGGTGAACCTGTTCAAAAGGACAGGAAGAAGAACTGAATATAACGAGAAGGCATGTATGGGTTGTAAGAAAGTAGAGGAACTATCAACATTGATAAGATTGAAGATCCATCTTCTCTGCTCTGTCCTCCATTCAGAGTATGGACACTGTGCAGGAATACCATTTGTTTAGTCATCCTCCTATCAAAGGTCACCTGTTTTGTTTCCAGTTCTTTATTACCACAAAAAGTGCTGAATTTATGAATTTTGTGGTATATCTGGAGTTTCCTGGTCTTTACCTCCTTGGAGTAGATGCGTAGACATTGGATCTCTGGACCTACCTCTTAATCACTTTCTTCACAATTTCACATTGTTTTCCAGAGTGTTTAGACTAACACATAGCTCCTCCAATTGTCTATTAGTGTTCCTGTCTCCCCATAGCCCTTGCAACACTGATTATTCCCATAATCAGAAATCTATCTTTTGTCAGCCTTGCCAATTTGCTGAGTGTGAGGAGAAAAATCATAATTGTTTTTAAATTTCATTTGTCTTATTATTATTGATTGGGAGGAATCTTTCATATGGTTGTTAGTAGTTTGTAATAATTCTTTTAAGATCTGCTTATTCATATCCTTTGACTGCTTTTTTTTAAACTGGGGAATGCCTCTTGTTCTTCTATGTTTGTGCTAATTCCCCAGATATTTTATACATCAGACCTTTACCAGAAATATTTAACATAATGTTTTCCCACTGAACAGTTTCTCTTCTTACTGAAGCTGCAAAAGTCTTTCAGTTTTATGTAATCAAACTGTCTGTTTTTCCCTTCATATCTCCTAGTTTTTTATTAAGAATTTTGCCCCTAGCCATGATTGTGAAAGTTAGCTCCATCCATTTTCCATCAAAATTTTTTATGTTACTTTTAAAACAAAAATTGTCTATCTACTTGGAATTTATTATGGCATATGGTACAAATGCTGGTCTAAAACTATTTTTAGCCAAGCTGCCTTCCTATTCTTGCAACAGTACTTTTTCTATAGAAAAGTCTTCTCTCTCACCCCCAAGTAATTTGGATCCTCGGATTTATCAAACACTGAGTGATTGAGTTCAATTGTTTTTTTCTTTTTAATTTGTGTCTGTTCCACTAATGGATTTTTCTTTCTTTCTTTTTTTCATTTGTCCCAAATGATGATAATTGCTACTTGATAGACTTTGAAGTTTGAGTGAAGCTTGTCAGTGGAAAGTTGGGGAGAAGCTGGTAGAAATCTTAGGAAACTGTGCCAAGAGTTTTTTCAGAGACTCTTAGGGCTGGAGAGGACCTCAGAGTTTCAAATCCTACTTCAAGTAGAATCTTCTCTATTATATCGCCCCATTCAGCCCCTGCTTGAAGACCTCAGGTAACAGGACACAATTGACCTCACAAAGCCCATTTCTTTTGCACACCGCTCTGTTACTTTTTATGTAAGGGGAATTGATCAGGGGGCTCTCTCTAATCAATTTGACAAGCTCTTTCATCAACCTCAAGGGACTATAGGGAACAGAATTTAGTTTGGAGGTGTCTGGGTATGCCTTCTTGAGAGGACATAGAGAACTCCTGACTGGTTTTTGATGACTAGGGCTGCCCCCAGGATAATTGAATAACTGGGATTCAGGGAGAGGGACTTCTTATGGTCTTTTCTCTGGTCTACAAAAAAAGAATAATAGCCTACTCTGAGCTTCTTTGTTTTTTCAGAAGACTAAACCAGCAGGTAGAAGAGCCCACTACTGGGGGTGGGAAATGTGAGTGAACTTGTGCACAGTCCCTTCCCGCCAAGAATTGGAAATAGCTACTTTGGGGCAGAGGCACATGGTTGGTACATGTGTTTATTGAAAGAAAAGATTCTAAGGATAGACTTTTCTGGTCCAAAATGATGAGAATATCCAGAGCATTGATAAAGTTCCTATAGAAGCACAAATTTGGTACTGGAACTCTGGAAAGAAAACTGGGGTAGAGATAAAGATATGAGTTTCCTGCCTATAAGTGATAATTAAAATCACAGGAGTGGATGAAATCACCAAAGAAAGAAGTTTAGAAAGAGAAGAGAGCCCAGGATCAAACCTTATTGAATCCAGAGTAGAGGTGAGGCTGAGAGGATCACTGAAGTAAGATAACCATGAAAGTGCAGTGTCACAGATGCCAGGAAAGCAGAGAATATCAAGGAGGGGGAGTTGGTCCATAGCATCCAATGCCACTGAATGACAAAAAAAGATAAGGACAGTTTAAAAGATTGTTATTGAATTTTGTAGAATTTCAGTGACCTTGGAGAGAGCTCTTTCAGTAGGATGTTCAGAATGGAAGCCAGATTGCAATAACATGGTGAGTATGTGGTGAGTAAAAAAAAAAATCTTTCTGAAAGACAGTTTCTGGGTATATTATAATCAATTATATCAACCACAGCTAGCAAATGGTTAACAAGAAGAGCTCTTTGTCCTCTCAAAGATCAAAGAGGAATTGTGACCACTTCTTGATGTTTATGTGTCCTTGGGAGAGATGGTGTTCCAGCAGACAGCAATCAACTTTGATTGGTTAACAATTAATGAGAAGAATGGATATTATAAGAGATGGATCTATTCCAATAAGAGCTGAGGGAAGGGGGGGGGGCGAGGGGGATTGTGACTTTGATTAAGTCATTTGCTTCCAATTCACCCCCTGCTCAGGGAAACCTAATCAAAGAATTTATCCCCACCCAGACCTGAGTAGAACCTGAGTAGATGAGCTTCCCCCCTTAGGTGGGGTCTGAGCAAGATTGAGGAGAGAGTTAATCCAATCTCATTAATGGCAATGTTTTCCCAACACTGGCTTGGCTTAGCAGAGAAGGTTTCTGGGAGAGATAAATCCTGTGTCTACTCAATATTAACCATCAGTTATTTAATAATCATTTCTCTCAAATAGATGATCAAGAACTGATCACAGCAAGTTATTCACTTAACCTTTTTGAAAGGGCCTCGGTTTCCTCATCTATCTGATGCAGGGCTTCATGACTTTTCCATGTTCTTTTCCAGCTCTGTATCTATAATTATATTCCTTCCCTGATACTCATTCTAGCTAGGAACTAGCTAGGCGATTCTTTTCTCTATCTCCTGTGCTAGAACACTGACACATTGGTCAAGGTTGAATAGTCCTTCTTAGAAAGAGGGGATGACAGGCAAGTCCTAAGGGTCAGGGAGAAGCCAGCACTAGAATGAAGGAAGTCAAAGGTGAGCATTATAAAATGAAATCTGTTGAGGATGCCCCTGCTGGTACTCAAGGCTTGTTCTGAGGCAAAAGGATTTGGGATTTGGGAATAGGTGCTGGGTTCCTGGATCCTCTCACTACAGGTTCAGCACTGAGGTCTCTCTAGGATTGCTGTAGATCAACAGTGTCAGACTTGTGATTCAGCCTTGCAGACAAACCAGCTTAAAATGTAAATGGGAAAAAATTTTTTAAAATACAGTACAACATAGATAATGTTAATGTGTGGTTTTCTAAATCAATATGTGGCTAGCACCAATCATTTCTGAGTTTGACACCACTGGTTTAGATCACCCTCAAGTTCCTTTTCAGCTTTAAATCTCTAAATTCCTGATTTTATGATCCTCCCCCAAAGCACTGGCTGCTAACCACAGGAAACCTAGCCTCAATTCACAGGGTTTCCAGAGCAACAGTAATCAAAGTCCCCTTATTGTCCCCTGGGGCTGCCAGCCTAGCTGGCAAAAACTACTGCAGAATGAATGAGATCACAAAAGAGAGGGAAAGAAAGAAAGAAGGCAAAGGGAAAGTCAGCAGATAGGAGGAATCAAGAGGAGGGAACATCAGGTGATCAGGTGGACTCTGAGGAGAATGACCTTGGATAAGACACCCGTTTGCATCTGGACTGTTCCACTGTGACCAAGGGGGCTGAACAGGTAGGGAAGCCCTAAGCAAGCTTCTTTCTCTGCCACAGCTTGTGTTTCATTGCACTCATTCTTCAAGCTGCCAAGACTGTGCCAATAGAGCTGGTGGGTTTATTTTTTTTGGTCCCAGAGCTTTAAACAGATGGGGCAAAAGACTAGGCCCAGTCTCTGTTTCTAGCAATTAAACACAACTCTATGTCCTTTGCCCCACTCTCCTCTGGCCATTGGAAGGCAAGATGGTTTGAGAATGGGAAGAGAAGTATCTGGGAATGAGGTTGGGGCTGCAGCCAGGACATGGTTGGAAGGTATGCAGTGATTTGGGAATGGTCATTCAGAGGACAGCGTCCCAGTCCATTTCCCACTGTGTGGCTAGGAAATCTGTCCACTTCTTGTTGTGCTGCTGTATAAGGGATTAATAATAATAATAGCTAACATTTATTAAGCACCTACTATGTATCAGATACTACGCTGTGCTCTACCATTGTATCTCATTTGATCCTCACAATATCCCTGTGAGATAGGTGCTATTATTATCCCCATTTTACAGAGGAGGAAACTGAGGCACACTTGCCCAGGGTCTAGTAAGTATCTGAAACTGGATTTGAATTCAGGTCATCCTGACTCCAGGCTCAGAATTCTCTGAGTTAGTACCTCCTTGCTGCTCTTGCATAAGGAGGTAGCCACTTTGATAACCCTGCCTTCTCCCCCATGGTCCTTTTCCAGTATCCTTGGGAAGGTTAATGTCATCCTGCACTCCCCATTCTACCTTGCTCCCCATTCCTTAGTCTTTGCTTAATATAAGGGAACCATGGCATCCACTCAGGGATGGTAGCTAGGAGAATGGATATATACTTTCCACTACTTCAATGAAAATCTGTCTAGACAGCTAGGAGGTATAGCAGATAGAGTGTTGAATTTTAAGTCAAGAAGACCTGAGTTCAAATCCTTCCTCAGACATGAGCTGTGTGACCCTGAGCAGGTCCCTTGACCTCTCTAAACCTCAGTTTCCTCACCTGTAAAGTGGGGATAATAATAGCACCTGCCTCCTAGGGTTGTTGATCAAATGAGATCTTTTTAAAGCACCATATAAATAAGTGCTAGCTATTATGATTTTTAGTGTTTATTACACAACAAAGAGTGTAGTTGTCAGTGTGGTACAGTTGAAAGAGACTGGATTTGGAGGGGGAGGACTTGGGTTTGAGCCTCTGATTGATGTTTTCCTGACTGACAGCGAGATACTTTAGTGCTGGGTAAACCTTAAGATACTATGAAAATGAATCATTACAATTGCCCTTACACAGCACCACACAAACTGGTATGGGCTGACATTTTGGTCAAGGGTGACATTCTAGTTCTATCTTTTTCAGAAGAGTTCAGGTCACAGTTCTTTTCCTATGCTGTCTCCCAGGCTATGAACAGGCTTGGCTGCCATCAGAATATCTCTCTGCCTGTGCCAAGAAGGCTAGCCCTGGACTAAGGAAATGCTTCCAGCCAGGCATTCTCAGGGTGCACATAAAATGATAGAACCACAAAGCTGAAAGGGAACTGGGAGATTAGCAAGCTGTCTAGCCATTAGCCTGAAGCTTTTCAGAAGATCTAAGGGGATCCAGATCTAACATGCCTATCGGCACCACAGTTTAGCTGACTGGGAATCAGGGGATGTGAGATCTAGCTTTGATTTTGCCACTAAACCTTTAGAAAACTTTGGGAAAATCAACTTCCCTGGGTCTTTGCCAGGAGAGGACACTGGACTAGATAATGGCTGACCTTCATAGAGGACTTTTTGTATTACTGAGCAATTTATATCTATTATCTCATTTTGTTCTCACAACAGTCCCATGAGGTACATAATGTTAGGATCAGCCACATCTTTACAGATAACAAAATGGCAGCCCAGTGAGACTAAGTGACTTGCTCAAATTCACATAGTTATAATAAGGTAGGAGAGCCATAACTAAAATCCAGGGCCTCTTGTTCCAAATCTGCCTATTCCATCCACTGTTCCACAGCTACCTCCTCTGAGCTTTCTTCTAGTTTTAATATTTCAGGAGTACAAAAGTCTAGGTCATTGTTCACTTGCAGAGAAGCAAAGGGATCTTAGAGGGAAGATGGATGGAGTGGGATGGGGATAGAAGGGGTTGTTGGCACCATAACATTTCTTTTTTTTCTTTTTGGAGGGGCAATTGGAGTTAAGTGTGCCCAAGGTCACACAGCTAGTTTTTGTGTTAAGTGTGTGAGGCCAGATTTGAGCTCAGGTCCTCCTGACTTCAGGGTCGATGCTCTATTCACTGTACCACCTAGCTGCCCCAACACCATAACATTTCTTGAAATAGAAAGTCAGTGAAGAAAGTCCATAAGGCAATGAGGGAAAGTTCAGGAGTCCAGGTACTCTAAGCATGACAGGTCAACGGGGGGAGGGGGTAAAGTCCTGTGAAATGTGTCTTTTCCATTAGTATTTTCTCTTCCCAGGCACCAGGTTTCACTGTCCTTGACGCATCTGGAGTCCTAACTCTACCAGGGAGGGCACAGTTATCATGAATGTCACTGGTGAGCCAGAGGCCAGAGGATGGGAGCTTCCTGGAGTGCTTGCAATAACCATCTTTTGCCTAGTATGTCTGCTCTACCTGCTGGCCTTCCTCTATACTCTCTGCTGTCAGCACTTTGGCCCTTCTGGACCTTCCAGTGGCCAGCTCTATGAGGAAAATGAAGAGGCCACCTTCCACCCCTCATCCCCTCTTTGTAACTCCTCGAGCTGTCACCCCGATATTGTTGGTTTAGGAAATGTTTCCAGCTAGGCATTCTAAAGGTGTGCATAGAATGATAGAACCACAAAGTCAGAGATGGTCTAATCCAGCTCACCCCTGCTGCATGAATCCTCTTCTCAACTTCCCTGATAGGATCATATATTAGCCTCCTTAAAGCTCTGCTGTCTACAGCCATAGAATTCCACATGAAGCTCCCAGCTTACCTGATCCTTGGAAAGGATTGATGTGTGTGTGTATGTGTGTGTGTGTGTGTGTGTGTGTGTGTGTGTGTGTGTGTGTTGGGGGGTACCACTGACTATTAGAGAAGGAGATGTTCCAAAATTATAGAGAGGGAAGACTAGGGAGAGAGGGGAGGGATTAACAGCTGTCCTTGAGGCAATTACTTGTAGTTGCTCCTACTAGATTAAGACTCTTTTAAAAGACCAATGGAAAGTGGCCACAAAAATCAGCTGTCCTTGACAGAGTTGGGGGTTGTGAGGGAGGGAGAGAATAAAACCACAGTTTCTGTGCTTATTTTCCCTTGAGAGAAGAATCAAGGACATTGGCTCCAACCAAGAGTTACTAAAAACAAAAAAAACTCTTAAGAGAAAATTCCTCAGCATCATGTGGATTGATAGGAAACTCTGGCTGCCTCTTTTGCCACTTTGATTTGGTCTATAGACAGCTGGGCTGCACCTACCAACCTGGAATAATACCCTTATATCTTCTGGCCCTTAGCTACTAACATAAACATTTTCAAAGTATTAAAAAAACAAACAAACAACAGTTTGAAATTGGGCCCAGCTTGTAATTAGAGAATAAGAGACATTGCCAGGAATGGTTATAGCCAAGGAAAACTGCTGAGGCTATATCTTTAGGAATATGGGTCAAATTCAGGACAAAAGCAGGGCTCAGTCCTACCTTGACTACAGACTTGAATCAGAAGGGCTGTGGCAATAGCCTTGTTGCCTGTTGTTAATAGCTCTGTTCCCCAATCCCCAATTTAGCTGCCATTCATGTGAGTTATACAGTTAAAGGCCTGAAAACATCTCATGGTCATACAGGATGACTAGTCACAGGCCTCAAAACAGCTTGATGATCCAAGGGTTGCAGGTTCTACTTGGGCTCACTTTGAGAATCCAAGTCCTCGACACCCCCTGCCCCTCCTCCTTGGCTTATAAGAATAGACCCATCATCACCCTACTACAAACCAGTGAAAGTATGTTTGGAAGGGGGATGTAAGGACACAGAATTGCTAAATTGCATCTAGACCTTATTACAGTGGAAAATTACTGCTAAAGCAGACGTGCATGTTTTACAAATTTCATCTAAATATAGCATATATCTAGTTCTGCTTTTACATGTAAATGACAAATTAGGGATAAGAATTATGCTTTGCCTCTTTTCAAAGAAGTGGGGTATAACATGACTGTGTTCTTTTGCTGTAACTATATCCAAATGCAGCAAAATATTGGAATGAAATGCAATTACCAAAATTTGTTGTTTGTTGTCGTTTTTCAGTTCTTCCTGACTCTTCATGACCCCATGTCTATGGGGTTTTCTTGGAAAAGCAACTAGAGTGGCTTGCCATTTCCTTCTCTAGTGGATTAAGGCAAACAGAGGTTAAGTAACTCACCCAAGGACACACAGCTAATAAATATCTGAGCCCAGATTTGAACTGGGGTCTTCCTGACTCTAGCCTCTGTGCTCTATTCATTGCAACATCTAGTTGCCTCCTATGTCAAACTATATTGATGCATTAATTGGAACATGGTTAAACAGTGGTACATGAGGAGAGGATTCTGGGAAGATGGTAGAGTAGGTCAGAAAACTTTAGGCTTTCCAAATTTCCTCCACACAAAAAAAACCCCAAAACATTGCTTCAAAATTAACATGGAGAAGCAGAGGTGAATGGAAGTCAGGGGAAAACTGTGATTGCAAGAAAGCTTGGGAGGATTCCAGGAAGTACCTGACCTTCAGAAATGACCTGAGTGAAATGAAAATACTTCTAGGCCAACTCCATGGAATCAACAAACCACAAACCTTGGAGGCAGCCTCAACCTCAGGAACTTTCACCTCACAGACAGTGAAGGGATTGAGAAGATTGAAGAATCTTCCACTGTTCAGAGATGCCAAGCATAGCTGTGCTGACCAGACATAGTCCTGAGCTGGGGGAATGGGGGCTGTGGGGAGTTAGCACAGGCCTGGTGAGTGTGGTAGCAGAGGGGCAGGCACCCTGATGGCTATGGAGACTTGCTGGAGAGCAGAGTCCCTGACTTCAGTTCTAGTGCAGAGAGAATGGTTGAAGTTTATGAAATTATGAAATTGTGAAAAGAAAGTCAACTAACTGAAAACAGAGAATCAAAACTTAAGAAAATAATTCCTTGAAAACTAGAAATGAGCAAAGGGAAGCTAATGATGTTATAAGACATCAAGAAATAATAAAACTAAATCAAAAGATTGAAAAAATAGAAGAAAATGTGAAACATCTCATCAGAAAAACAACTGATCTGGAGAACAGATTGAGGAGAGACAACATAAAAATAGTCAAACTATCTGAAAGTTATGATCAGAAAAAGAATCTTGATACAGTATTAAAGAAATTACTAAGGAAAATTGCCCTGAAATTCTAGAACAAGAGGGTAAAGCAGAAATAGAAAAAAGTGACCAATCACTGGAAAGAAATCCCAGGAGGAGGAAAACTTACAGGAATATCATATAGTCAACTTTAAAAGCTCCCAGGTTAAGAAAAAAATATTTCAAGCAACAAGAAAAAACAATTTAAATATTGTAGAGCTACAACTAGGATCACATAAAACCTTACAGCTACTACCTTGAAGGACCATAGCTCTTGGAAAGCTATATGTCATGGAGCAAAAGAGGTGGGGTTACAACCAAAGTTAAGTATAATCCTGAATGGAAAAAAATGGATATTTAATGAATCAAAAGACTTTCAGGTATTTGTGACAAAAAGAGTAAAACTTAATGGAAAATTCAACATATAAGATCTAGGGGAAATATGAGGTAAGCATTAAATATCAATTATAAGGTACTCAACAAGGTCAAACTGTTTACTTATATGTGAAAACTATCAGTACTCATGACTGTCATCATTATTTGGATAGTTTGAAAGAAAGGCTTGGGCTGAGTTGTGTATGATGGGGTGATACTAAAAAAATAAAACTTTGTAGATTCAGATAAAAAGGAGTAATTATCTCATACAAATGAGGCATGAAAGAAAGAATTGATAAAGGGGAGAGCTAGTAGTGTTGGGACTTTATTTTCATGAGAAATAGGTTAAAGAGAGAACAACATATATATCTAGAAGGGTATAAAAGTCTTCTAAATTTAGAAAGAAATAAGAGGGTGAGAGGACAGGACAAGGGAGGGACTTTTAGAAGGGTGTGCAGAATAAGAATTAGGAGCAGGGAGGGGATAAGGGAGAAATTCTTAGAAGGATAATGTGGATGATGGGGGGAGGGCATAAAGGAGGGCTTCTTAGAGGGGTGGGTAAATTAAGGAGTAGGAGAACAAAGTAAAGAGTAGAAGTAAATAGACAAGTGAGGAGGGGAAAGGTAAAGTGAGAAGGATGGTGAAGAAAAATCGGATGGAGGGAAATACACAACAAGGAATTATAACTTAGAATTATGGGATGAATTTACCCATAAAATGGAAATGGATTGCAGAATGGAACAAAAATCTGAATTCAACAATATGTCCCTTTCAGGAAACACAATAAAAATGAGTTATACACACAGAGATAAGATAAAGAGCTAGAGTAGAGTTTATTATGTAAAAAAAGCAGGGGTAATAATCATGATTTCAGACAAAGTTAAAGCTAAAAAAGATTTCACTAAAAGAAAAAAATAGGGAAACTACACTGTGTTATCAATATTGTTTTAGACCATTTAAAATAACTAGACAGTATAAAACACCTGAGAGCATACTTGCCAAAACAGAAACAGGAACTATATGAACACAAACATAAAACACTTTGTTTTACAAGTAAAGTCACATTTAAATAATTGGAGAAATATTCATTGTCCATGGCAGGTAAAGTCAATGTAATAAAAAATAATGAAATTTTACCTAACTAAATCAATTTATTCAATGACATTCCAATTAAATTTTATTTTTTTCTCATAGAATCTTGTGAAAAGATTTCACTTTATTTTTACATCATTCATTTCCACAAGATTTTGAGTTACAAATTTTCTCCTTGTCTTTCCCCAACCCACCACCCCAAAACAATGAAACCACTGTATACCCCCTCCCCCAATCTGAAATATACTCCCTCCCCCAAAAGAAATCATAAGCAACTTAACTCTCCTATGTCCTCCCCCATTCCCCCTCCGACTTTCCAGTAGGGCAAGATGAATCTCTATACCCCAGTGCCTGTATATCTTATTTCCCAGTTGCATGTTAAATATATATATATATATATATATATATATATATTTAAACATTTGATTTTAAAACTTTGAATTCTAGATTCTTTCCTTTCCTCCCTTGTCACCCACCCTTACTGGGAAGATAGGCGATTCAATACAGGTTGTACATGTGTAGCTATGCAAAACATTTCCATAGTGGATATATTGTGTAAGACTGACTATATTTCCCTCCATCCTATCCTGCCCCCCACTTGTTCTGTTCTCTACTTTGACCCTGTCTCTTTTCAAAAGTGTGTGCTTCTAACTTCCCTCCCCCCCAAACTGCCCTCCCCTCCATTATCCCCCCTCTAATCAGCTTCCCCCTACTCTCTTGTAGGGTGAGATACCCTATTTAGTGTGTAAGTCATTCCCTCCCTAAGCCAAATTCAATGAGAATAAGGTTGATCCATTCCCTTTTGCCTCCCTGTTCTTCTCCTCCATTGTAATAGTTTTCCCTTCCCTCTTCTATATGAGATAATTTACCCCATTCTGCCTCTCCCCATCTTCTCTCATTATATTCCTCTCACCTTTTAATTTCACCTTTTGAGTATCATCCCTTCCTATTCAACTGGACCTGTGCCCTCTGTCTATGTATACCTGTAGATATATATACACACACCCACATATGTATTCATATGCCCATATACCCTCCTATATAGACATGTATATGTATGTATACATACACACACACACACACATATATATATATATATATACACACGCATTTTATTACCTTCAACTCTTTTCATATTGAGAAAAGTTTCATAAGTTACAATGGTCATTTTTCCATGTAGGAATGTAAGTAGTTCAATTTTGATAAGTTCCTTATGATTTCTTTTCCCTGTTTACCTTTTCATGCTTCTTGTATCCAACTGTCAAATTTTCTGTTCAACTCTGGTTTTTTCATCAAGAATGCTTGAAAGTCCTCTATTCCATGAGTGACCATATTTTTCCCTGAAACATGATGCTCAGTTTTGCTGGGTAGGTGATTCTTGTTTTTAATTCCAGCTCCTTGGACCTCCAGAATATCATATTCCAAGCCCTTCAATCCCTCAGTGTAGAAGCTGTCAGGTCCTGTGCTATCCTGATTGTGTTTCTACAATATTCAAATTGTTTCTTCTTGACTGCTTGCAATATTTTCTCCTTGACTTGGGAATTCTGGAACCTGGCTATAATATTCCTAGGAGTTTTCTTTTTGTGATCTTTTTCAAGACGTATCAGTAGATTCTTTCAACCTCTATTTTGACCTCTGGTTCTAAAACATCAGGGCAGTTTTCCTTGAGAATTTCTTGAAGGAAGCTTTCTAGATTCTTTTTTTGATCATGGCTTCCAGATAGTCTAATAATTTTTAAATTATCTCTCCTGGATCTATTTTATAGGTCAATGGTTTTTCCAATGAGACATTTCACATTGCCTTCTATTTTTTCATTTGTTTAGATCTGTTTAATAGTATCTTGATTTCTCATAAAGTCACTAGCTTCCATTTGCTCCAATCTAATTCTGAAAGAATTATTCTCTTCAGTGAGCTTTTGAAATTCTTTTTCCATGAGGCAAATTCAGCTTTTTGAGGCATTCTTCTCCTCCTTGGCTTTTTGAGCCTCTTTTGCCATCTGAGTTAGTCTATTTTTTTTTTTTAAAGCAATTGGGATTAAGTAACTTGCTCAAGGTTACACGGCTAGTCATTTGATTTATGCGTGGGTGCTCATTTTCTGAGGCCGGATCTGATCTCGGGTCATCCCAACTCCGAGGCCGGCGCTCTTACTTACTGCGCCACCTAGCCGCCCCTTTAGGGCAATTGGGGTTAAGTAACTTGCCCAAGGTTACACGGCTAGGTTTTTGTTTGTGCGGATTAAGTGTCGGAGGCCGGCTCCGAACTCAGGTCCTTCTGATTTCAGGGCCGGAGCTCTATTCACTGCGCCACCTAGCCGCCCCGTTAGTCTATTTTTTAAGGTGTTATTTTCTTCAGTCACATTGTTGACTCTCTTTTCATGATTTTCTTGCATCATTCTCATTTCTCTTCCCAATTTTTCCTCCACCTCTCTTATTTGGTTTTCAAAATCCCTCTTAAGCTCCTCTATGGTCTGTAACCAGTTTATATTTTTCTTGGAAGCTTTTGGTGCAGGAATTCTGACTTCATTGTCTTCCTGCCATTCCATGCTTTGATCCTTTTTGTCCCCAAAAAAGGAACCCAAAGTCGGATTGCTGTGCTTGCTTTGCTTCGTTTGCTTGCTCATATTGCCACTCAATTACTTTTTGCCACAGTAGAACTCTGCTTCCAGAGAGGAGAGCTTTGTCCTAAATCACTGGGGTTTTCACAGCTGCTGGAGCTATTAGTTGGCTGCCCTCTCTGAAGCCTCTGCATGCTCTGGCTCACTGGTCACACACCCCAGGACCTCCATCCTAGACAGCAATCCAGATCCATGCAGGTTAAAGCAAGGGCAATTACCCCTCAGACTGGTCACTTGGGCCCCATACAATCTGTAGGCTAGGAGCTCTGAAGCAGCCCCACTGCTTCGGCCACTGTGCCTCAGCCACTTCTCCTTCTGGGGGCAGAGGCCAGACCACACTCCTGGACCCCCTGTTCTGAGAGTCCTCTCATTTAGTCTTTGGCATTTATGGGTTGATAATTCTAGAAACCACATCTGCTGGTGATCTACTCTCCACATGTCCCTCTAGCCACAGCTGGTAGGGGTGCCCTGAGGCTAAAACCTCGGGCTCACATAGGGCTGGGCTCTGCTCCCAGAAGGCTGTGATGAACCCTTTCTGTCAGACTGCCTGGCTGTTTTCAGCAGGAGATTTGTTTCTCTCTGTCACTTTGTGGATTCTGTAGCCCTAAAGTTTGTTTAGAGTAATTTTTTTTTTTTTTTTTTTTTTTTTTTTAAGCAATTGGGGTTAAGTAACTTGCTCAAGGTTACAGGGTTAGTCATTATTTATGCGTGGGTGCTCATTTTCTGAGGCCGGATCTGATCTCGGGTCATCCAAACTCCGAGGCCGGCGCTCTTACTCACTGCGCCACCTAGCCGCCCCTTTAGGGCAATTGGGGTTAAGTAACTTGCCCAAGGTTACACGGCTAGGTTTTTGTTTGTGCGGATTAAGTGTCTGAGGCCGGCTCCGAACTCAGGTCCTTCTGATTCCAGGGCCGGCGCTCTATTCACTGCGCCACCTAGCCGCCCCTAGAGTAATTTTTTATAGGCATTTGAGATGGTTATGGGGGGAGCACAGGGAGTTTTCCTGCTTCTACCCAATTAAATTATTTTTAAAATTGTTTTACTAAGTTAGAAAAAGTAATAACAAAATTCATTTGGAAGAAAAAAGGGTCAAGAATTTCAAAGAAACTAAGGGAAAAAATATAAAGGGAGGAGATCTAGCAGTACCAAATTTTAAACTATATTATAAGGAGAATTGTTGAAGTTTAAAATAGATAATTTTGACTATTTTAAATTTAAATTTTTCTTTTATAAATAAATTAAATGTAGCCAAGATTAGGAGGAAAACAGAAAATTGGCGGAAATGGGTTAGTATACCACTACTCAGGGTAAATTATCTAGCCTACCTCAGTTTCAGTTTCCCCATTTGTAAAATGAGAGAAATTATATTTTCTTCATCTGTAAAATAGGGAAAATTATATCATCTACCTCAGGTTTCTTTTTATGAAACTCAAAATTGATTATAGAAATAAATCACTTTGTAAACCTTAAAGCCATAGATATTATATATAATATATAGATGTTAGAATATATAAAATATATCTACGATGGTCATGAGGTACAGGCTCTGGGAACCCCCTTGAACTCTGATTGAATTTTCCCATTTGATGAGGCATTTGCCTGAGGCCATAAGCCTTGATTTGTGGCTCAGCCCAAATCTCTTGTTACTAGCCTAGCCCTCCTTTGTCCAGCTACCTCCCACCCTTAATCTTTCATCACTGGAGTCTGACCTCATTTGACTTCTCCTGACAACCCTCTCCAAACTCCTTCCCTAGACTCCTCCCACAACTCTATCTTGCCTCCATGAGGTGTGAGAATGCCAGAGAATGATCTAGTATGGACTCTCTGTGTCAGATGATTCTGCCCCATTAGTCTAGTACAAGCATCATAGATACCGAGTCTCTTTAAGAGTCTACCCAATATAGTGAACTTTTAATAAACTTTGCTTTTCTTTGGCTGAGAGAAGACTTGAGTTGAATTCATTTGGTAGGATCTGGCATGTTGGTATTTTGGGGTCTTGAGCACCCCTAACCTCTTCATTTTTATGGTTCCCTGATTGGGAAACACTGCTAATCTCAAGTTCTTCTCTAGCCAGGACTGGAAGGTACAGAAGCCTCTCTCTCCCTATTCACTTCTTGCTCTCCAAGTACTTTGGAGGGTTTTTTAAAAATTTTTTTGGCTTTTTGGGCCTGTCCTCTTAGGTCCCATTATGTCAGACAGCTAGGAGGCTGCCTTGTACTCAGCCTGACATTCTCAGGTTCTCAGTGTACTTTGGTTATGTTGGAGAACATGGACTTGGGCACAGCTTCTGAAGAATGGGGACAAGGACAAATGCCCCATCTGGAAGTGTAAGCCAGATTCTTTCAATTCTCTCAGCACGAGAGAACTGGGAAAACTTCAGGTACCTTTTTGTGTTTTTTTTTCAAGGCTTTCTCCCAAATCTTCATTTATGGAGGAAGGGACTTCTAGGCCCTACGCCTGTATTGGGTCAATCCTTTTTAGCTCCCCAAAGTTTCGTGTTTGGATTGTCTTTTACAACACCAGGAAAAATTTAGTTTCTCTAAAGAACTTGAAAAGAAAAAGTTTTTGCAATACTGTTTGGCCTCAGTATCACCTAGAGGACCACAAATTTTGGCCTGTTTTGGGGACTTTAAAAGATAATTCTTTCTTGCAGTTAGAATTATACTGTCCGGGTAACTAGGTGGCAAAGTGAATAGAGCACTGGCCCTGGAGTCAGGAGGACCTGAGTTCAAATCCAGATTCAGACACTTAACATAAAACTAGCCATGTGACCTTGGGCAAGTCACTTAACCCCAATTGCCCCGCCCCCCCCCAATAGAATTATTCTGTTGCAGAGAAGAAAGATGGATAGAAGTTGCCTACTTAATGGCCTTCATTGAACTTTCCTGGAATAAGGTTACCAGGAAAGATTGTGAGATGCTAGAAGCGAGAGCCCCTCCACAAAGGGGCAATGGGGACCAATTAAATGACCTCTTTCCTACGGCCCCTAGGGCTTTGGCCTCAGCCCCTCCCCCTTCAGGGACTCCTGCTCAGGTCCCAGTCACCACTCTCACCAAGTCAGCTCCCCCAACCCGTCCTGCTGCTCCCCAACCCCTTTTCCTATAGTTTCCCTTCCCTTATCCTCTAGCCCAACACCCCTCATTTCCTGCCCCCTTCACCATCTACATCTCCTTCCCTGTATCTCCCAGCATGGCCCCTCCCCACTCAGGCACCCCTGCTGAGGTCCCAGTTATTGGTTCTGCTGAGGTGCCTCCCTCTGTGGCCCCTCCTCCAGAGGCAAGAGCCACTCAGGCCTTAGGCCCTTCTTCTACAGAAGTTTTAGAGTTATCTCCTCTTCTGATCCCTTCCACTCCTCATGTGCCAGCTGATCTTCCTCCTTGCCAGCCAGATTCCCCCATCTTGCAGTTTGATCCAGTTCAGCCAGCACCCCCAGTCACTCCCTCACTTCCTATCTCCCTTCCCAAGCCTCTGTCCCCACAGTGCCTTCAGGGCTTTTTCCCCTAAGGGAAGTGGTTGTCTCAGGTGGGACAACTAGAGTGCATGTCCCATTCTCCATTTCACATCTCATGCAAGTTAAAGAAAGATTGGGGAGGTCCTCTGAAGACTCAACAAAGTTTACTGAAGGCTTTCAATTCAATTCAAGCTCTTTTGGGGGTGATTTGCATATCCTATTCTCTACCTGTCTTTCCATTGAGGAGAATCTGGGTACAAGCCCAAAAATTTGGGGATAATTTGGCTAGCAACGACCCCACAAAATACCCGAAGGAACAGCTGCTGTTCCCACTAGTGATCCAGGATAGGATTACCAAACATGTGAGGATAGGGGAAAAAGACCATATGGTACTTTGCCTGTTAGAAGGCCTAAGAACTGCATTTCAAAAGCAAGTAAATTATTAGATACTTAGGGAAGTTACTCAGACAGAAAAGGAGAACCCCACCCTTTTCCAAGACAGACTGGTAGAAGCTATTAAAAGATATAGGAATTTAGATCCTGACTCTATAGAAGGGGCAGCAGTACTTAACATGTATTTCATTAATCAGTCTGCCCCAAATATTAGGAGGAACCTGCAGAAATTGGCAATGGGACTCCAAACACCTCAGGCCCAATTATTGGAGACAGCCCCAAATGAGGAAATACCTTCAGCTGATATAGATCAATACCTTCTCTGAAACTTTAAAGTTTGTTAGAAACAAGACTCGAAAACAAGTCTTTCTAGCTCTCTCTCTATTCATTACAACACAGAGCCTCTATGTGATTTACTATTGATTATTGTACATTTATTTTTCTATTACTATGTGCCATATATTATTATAAATTTATTATTTATCATCATATAAATTAAGAACACTATATTCATCATGCTTTGATATTTGAACAGAGCATTTTTTTGTTTGCTGGTGAGTGGTATAAATCTTGACTGTGTGGGTAGATCGGATGAAACATTGCTTTGCAAATTGCCTTATCTACACTAAATTAAGCTAGATAAAGCAGTCAGGATAACTCATCTTTGTGAGTTCAAACCTGGCCTCAGACACTACCTAGTTGTTTAACCCTGAGCAAGTCATTTCATCCTGTTTGCCTTAGTTTCCTCATCTGTCAAATGAGCCACAGAAGGAAATGGCAAACCACTCCACCATTCTTGCCAAGAAAACCCGAAATGGAGTCACAGAGTCAGATCCAATTGAACAATGCAAAGGCAGCCAATGCAGTGATAGGAGAACTTTAAGACAGAACTCCTAGAGTGAAAGTTAAAATCCTTTCCCATCCTTGAAGGATTTACCTGATCCCTACATTAGTCAGTCTTCCTCCATTCCTTCCCTCACACTCACCCAAAATTATTTCATATACTTTGTATTTGTTTATCAGGGCTACTGATAGAATGTGAAGGCCTTGAAAGCAGGGGCTGCTTCATTTGTCTCCTTAGCACAATTTCTGGTACTCCTGAACCAATATTTGTTGTCTTGCTAAATGAATCCATAAAAGGGGGATTGTAATGTTTTTTTAAACCTAAAGGCTAAGGGAGGATAGCACTTTGTAAAGTGCTATAAATATCTATTGGCTATTGTAGTTATTCAGGCCTCAGGTTCAGTCCTGCAAGATTTGAGCTCTTGATAGAAAAATCAACTACATGCATAATTTCTTTCCCCTTTGAACTAACCCTAACCATAGGCATTCATAGCCTTGACCAGTACCAAAAGCCAGAAAACACTCTTCCAAAGAAAATGGAAAACAGTTTGAAAGTAATCCTAAAAGTGAAGCATATTTCTGATGAAGTGCAGGCTCTGGGAACCCCCTTGAGCTCTCCTTGAATCTTCCCACATGAGGCATTTGCCTGAGGCCATTAGCCTTTCATTATAGCTCAGCCCAAATCTCTTACTCTTACTAGCCAGCTCTTCACAGGCCCCCAGCCTTGATCTCCCAAAATATCTAAGCCCAAATCTGTTACCTTTAAACTAGCCTAGCGCCCCCTTTGTCTGTTATCTCCAGGCAGCCTCCAGCTACTTCCCACCCTTAATCTCTCATTACTGGAGCCTGATCTCATTTGAGACCAGATGGTGAAGGGGTAAGAATGCAAAGAAAATCTGATCTCACATGATTAATAGCTGCAGGACCCTGTTTGTAAGTCACTTAACCTCTATTTGCCTCAGTTTCCTCAACTATAAAATGGGGCTAATAACAGCACCTATTTTTGCACAATTGTCATGAGGATCAGATGAGATAATATTTGTAAAGTGTTTAGCACAGAATAGGCACTATATAAATGCTTGTTCCCTTCCCTCCCCCCTCTTCAAAAACAAGTACTATATATAAATCTCTTATTAAAAGTGATGGGGTGCTTGGGATGTATATATGTTTGTAACATCAATCTATGTTTGTTACATCAGTCTATAATATCAATCTGTAACATCAGTTTGTAAATGGGGTGCTTTGGGACCTATGTCTGTAAAATCAATTTGTAAAAGCAGTCTGTAAAATCACACTTTCCCCTCCCCAGTCTCAAAGCATTAACACTGCCCTTCCTCCTGCCAGCACTCTGCCCAGCAACAACTCATGAACTGTTTATCTCTGCTTGAAACAATAAGCTACCTATGAATCCTTCACTAACCTATCTGTAAACATTTTAGCTTAGGCAAATGTTATCTCCCTTAGTTAGAGTGGCCAGCTGCACCATGAATCCTTCAATACCCTATCTATAGGGTAACTCCTTAGCCAATTATACCCATACAGTGTCTCCGATGGCCTTGGTTCCCAACATCCATCTTGTCAAACATGACATTGATGGGTGGCAGACTGGGCACACTCCTCAGTGGCTGTGACCTAGGATTGACTTTAGTGCCTTGTCAGGCCTAAAACCACACCTCCAGGTAGCCCCGCCTTGGGCTATTTCCCAGTGAATCATGGGCAATAAGCCTTCGAAGTTGATAT
The DNA here is from genome assembly GCA_011680675.1 of Gymnobelideus leadbeateri. Taxonomy (NCBI): domain Eukaryota; kingdom Metazoa; phylum Chordata; class Mammalia; order Diprotodontia; family Petauridae; genus Gymnobelideus; species Gymnobelideus leadbeateri. Next base: position 167,857 of record WOXC01003676.1, on the reverse strand, counting down.
TAAAAGTGCATGGTCCTTTAAGCACTGACCACTCCTTAACTCCTCCCTGATCCCACCCTTACTCACCTAGTTAGCATAATTGACACCTGATTTACTGTCTTGACTCCTTAAAACTATGCCTATGTTTTCTTTAAGTTTGCAGGTTCCCTAAGAACCCTTGCCCGCTGTGCTGTGCAGCGTAACAATAAATTTTTACAATCTCAGCTTCAAAGTTTGCTTGAGCCTGGTGAATTCTTTCCAGACTGAATTGCAGGGTTTCTGGTCACTGATAGTGATCAGGGTCCCTGGGAGAACCTATTACCCTTCCCTCATCACTATTACCCTTCCCTCATCGAAAGGACAACATCTTTGTTTCAAGGTCTCCTCCAGGACCTTGCTCTATTGATAATTCCTGGGAGGAAGAGAGGGGGATAGGGCTAAGGCTTCCTCCCCTTCTCTCCCAAACAACCTCCCACCCAACCCAGATAAGAATCTGGGAAGGTCAGAAAGAATCTCAGACAAACCAGACTGCTGTGAAAGTTACATGTTGAGGTTTGAAGTTATTAAGGAAAAGTAGAAAACTCCACACAATACAGTCACAATTTCATCTACAATCATCTGTTCTATAATATCTATGGAAATGCTAACTTTATCTAATGTTTGTTAAATTATGAATCAGCAGCTAGGTGGCTCAGTGGATAGAGTTCTGGGCCTTGAGTCAGGAAGACCTGAGTTCAAATGCATCCTCAGAAACTTACTAGCTTGTGTGAGCCTTCGAAAGTCATTTAATCATTTGCCTCAGTTTCCTCATCTATAAAATGAGCTGGAGAAAAAAAAGGCAAACTGTTCCAGTATCCTTGCCAAGAAAACCCTAAATAAAGTTAAAAAGAATTGGACAGGACTGAAAATGACTAAACAACAACAGCAAATTGTGAATAAAAATCAAACAAAAAATAATCCCCACTCTTAAAGGTCTTCAATTTCTTCCTTTCACTGGCTCCTTCCTGGTGGCTTATAAACATACTCAAGTCTCTTGTCCTCAAACCCCCCCCCCCAAAAAAAAAACCAAAACCCAAACCTAAACCAAAAACAAACAACTTTTAGCCTATAAAAATTCACCTCTAGTCTTGGGTTGGAGGGAGGGGAGAGATGGAGAGAAAATCTGGAACATGAAATCTTATAGAAGTGAATGTTGAAAACTAAAAATAAATAAATAAATAAATAAAATACTTTCCTTTGATCCTATCACCCTCTCAACCTATCCCTGGGTATCTTGTCTCCCCTTTGCTTCTAGAATTGTAAAATGAATTCTCTACATTTACCAAGGACTCTTCTACCCTACATACACCAAGCACAATTCTCTCTGCAATCGAGTTTCTCTCCTCACAACTCTATGGAAGTCCCTCACTCACAAATGGCTTCAATTGCCAAATCCAGTATCCTTTCATGTTTTCATTAACCTGCAACATTGCTAATTAGCCCTTCCTTTTAGAGCTGCTCTCCTGGTCCTCTTCCTACTGGTTTGGCAATTCCTTCTTAATCTCCACCTAGGTTCACCAATTTTCTCCCAAAGCCTATTATGTGCCTGAGTTTTGAAGGCAACAAGGTATTCTAAGAGGGAATACATCCAGGTATGTAATTTGCTAATACAAAGGTATGGAGCCCAGAACTGGGGTGATGTGTGTGAAGGACAGTAACATCAAATGTTGTCATTTGTCAATCTCCCAATTGTTAGCTAGAGCTCTCCATCTCTCTACTTACCTAGCCATCCACTCCACGTCAAGTCCTCTTTTTCCTTTTTTTTTTTTTTTTGAGACAATCAGGGTTAAATGATTTGCCCAGGGTCACCCAACTACTACATGTCTGAGGCCACATTTGAACTCAAGTCTTCTTGATTCCAGGGCTGGCTCTTCATCTACTATGCTACCTAGAAGCCACTTCAAGCCCTCTTCCCTAAAGAATTGTTTCTCAAACCTTTTGGTCTCTGGACCCCTTTACACTGTTAAAAATTATTGAGGAACTTCCAAAAACTTTTATGAGTGATATTTAACATATTAGAGATTAAAATGTCTTAAAATTACTATGAAAAGTTTTGACCTCATAGACCCCCTGAAAGGGTTTTGGGGATCCCCAGGGGTCCTTAGACAATTTGAGAACCACTGGCTTAGACTATTGCAATAGTGTCCTATTTGCTCCTTTCTCCATTCCAGGAGATTCACCATACAGATGTTAAAGTGATTTTCTTCATCTATCACTCCTCTGATCAATAAATTCTAGTGGTTCCTTATTGCCTCTATGATCAAATACTCACAAAAACTGAGAGAAGAGAGTGTCCAGGAGGAGAGGATGTTTATTAGTGTCTAATGCTGCAGAGATCAAGGATGAGTATTGAGAAACGTATTATTAGACTAGGTAATGCAGAAATTATTGGTATTTTTGGAAAGAGAATTTTTAGTTGGGTAATGAGGTTAGAAGCCAGATGGTAGAGGGTATAGTGAGAGGAGAAGTGGTGGCTTTGAAGTTTAGACAGACGGCTTTCACAAGAAACTTAATTGAAAAGGGAAACAAAGATACAGGAAAATAGCTAGCAACAATATTAGGATCTGGTGAGAGATTAATTTTTAATGACAGGGAGACTTGGACATGTTTGTAGGCAGCAGGGAAGGAACCAATAGATGGAGAGAATCTAATAGTGGGGGCAAGGCAGGAAGGGATGGGATCAAGGATACACTTAGCAGGGTGGGCCTTTGTTGATGAGGAGGGACACCTTTGTCACAAAGGCCTGGTGGTATGGGAAGCTTGAAGAGAAACGATCCTGGAGTTCAGCAAAGTGCCTGTTGATTAATAATTCCCTACTAGTAGTTTATTGGTTGGCCAACAGAAAAAGTTTGGCAAATACTTTGGGAAATACAACAGAGAAGAGGTTAGGGAGAAGTACACTGATCTTGCTACTGTGAGGGCCTAGTTAAGATTAGGTAACATAAATTTGTCATGGACCCAGATCACTCAGTTGCAGGAATTTCTCTAGCTATATTCACTTAGGGAATAGGTGCAGAGGTGGTGGGAGTAATTCAGGGCTGAGGTTTGGTAAGGTATGAGTGTCAGTAGGGCAAGGAAATCTGAAAACAGAATGAGTAAAGTTGAAATGGTTTACACTAAGGTTGAAATTGGGAAGGAAGCCTGGGAGAGTAATAAATTGTGAAGGAATTAGAGCTTGTGGTGAAAGACAAAGAATTGGTTTAAAAGAGAAGGCATAGGGAGAGTTGTGAAAGTGAAACACGGGTATGATGATCAAAGGTCTGACCATCCCTATAGTTGAGGTGGAATGGAGAAATGAGAGTTGTGATTGAGAAGTTGGGAAGTTTGGGTATTTGAGGTGACATTAACACACCTGTGACATTATAACTTACTTCATACACTCCATGTTCCAGCAAACTAGACTAGTTATTCCTTGGCCTTGTTCTATATCTGACCTTTATGTTTTTCCACACCTAGAATCTATTTCCTCATCTATTTCCTCCATTTAGGGTTCTTGAAATCTTTTTCCTTGTTGAAAATGCTAGTTCAGGTGTTGGTAGATATGGAAGGGATCTTAAGAGGCCAATTAGTCCAAACTTTTCATTTAATAGATGAGGAAACAGGCTGAAAAGTCGAGGCTTGCCCAAGGTCCCCTAGGTAGTCAGTGGCAGAGTTGTATCTTAAACAAGTTAATGGTAACATTTACCTAAAAGTGAAATAGGATCCTTCAAGTGGTTCTCCCTCCTGGACTGTCTTCACACACAAGCTGGATCACTTGTCAGGTATGTTTATAGTAGGGTTTTCTTTTGACTATGGGAGGGACTATATGTAGACTATCAAATTCTGGGACTCCAAATCAGGTATTCAATCGTATTATGATGTTGCCTGATACACACATAAGTCTTCTCCAACATCACCCTCCCTTCCCCTACCCCCAGTTAAGAGTCACAGGAACATGGAATTTAGAGCTGAAAGGGGCCTTAGAAATCTACTTCAGCAGCATCAAATTCAAATAGAAACTGGGGACCAGTAATCTATACAAAAGTATCCTTTCATATTGCTTTTCAATATAATATTATGTTTTATTGTATTTTTTGTTAAATATTTCCTAAATTAGATCTTAACCTGGTTCAGCAGCACTCAGTGCTGTGGGTTGACACCTCTGTTCCAGTACAAACACCTCATTTGGAGAGGTTAAAAGACTTGGTGAATGTCATTAGAGTGGCTGCCTCCTCAGATTTTCATGTACTTTACCTGGGTCTTAATCCCTATCACACTTGTGTACATGCCTTATCCCCCTGCCGTGCCACCCCACTACCATCCCCCACTGAACGTCCCATATTCTTCAAAATATTCTTAGCAGCACTTTTCATGATAGCAAATTTGAAAGAGTGTTCATCAAAGGGGAATTGCTAAACAAACTGTGGTACATAAAAAATACCATACCCTAAACAGTGACAAATGTGAAGAATTAAGAGAAGCATTAAGAAGTTTTATCAACTAATTCAGTATGAAGCAGAACCAAGAAAAGTTATTAAAATACTGTCAGACTTGGCAGAGGTGTAGCTTAGCTTTACAGAACTGTCTCCACTCCCAACTTTTCCCCACTTTAAACTTTTGGGTAGGAAAAGGTTAGTTTAAGAAAGGTGGTGAAAAATCAAAGATATTAATTTAAAAAAACCCCATTTCTGGCGGAAGTAGGACAGTAGCTAGTTGTATCTAACAGAAGGAAAGGGGGAAACAGCTGGCATAGGGGGAGTCTACTGTTGTCTCCTAATGGAATAAGAAAACTTACAAGAAATAGAACAGCAGGCCCTGGTAGTTAGGCATGTGTGCTTGAATGTGTGACATCTATGTCTATGATAAGTTTCTGGGAAAATTCCCCTCACTCAAGCTTCCCCCCTCCAACTTAAAATATAGCTGTTATGGGTAGTTGTTTGTACTGTTTAGCAAAAATAAAGATGAGAAGAAAGGGAACCCTTAATACATATAGCTCAGAAATATGGCTTAAGTGAGTTACACACAACTTGTAGAAATACTTCTTACTTTCATGATAGGCTGCTCCTTAATCTAATACCTGGACACAGAAGTAAACTTCAAGGTGGGGAATAAGTTGATGGTTTTGAGATTCATATTTTATTTACAAGTGACTAAGTTCCCCTATAAAGCCTAGTGGAAGTAATCTGTTGGCTCCACAAGCATGTGTGAAAAAGTCCATGCCCCTTTACACAATAATTCTGTTAAGAAAAAAATAAGGCCACATGATTGCTTCGTGACACAACTGTGAAACTGAGAATCCAAAAGAAAACAATTTTTCAGAACTCCAGTAAAGAGTAACCATTGTGTCACAAATTCCAGTGACTAATTCTGCTCCTGGGAGAGCAAGATTCAGAACAGAACATCTAATACTCGTCCAGAGTATCTGCTCGGGGAATGGAGAGTCCCCTTTCCTTGAGAGCTTGGACTTTCAGCTTCTCAGCTTCCTGCTTAGTCTGTTGTTCCACTCTTTGTTCTTCCAGGATTTCCTCAATAGACACTTGCTGGAGGGGAGTGTCACTTTCCTTCTCTAGGTCCTGGAAAACAAAGGTGTTTAAACATAATTTGAAAGAGAAAAAGGATGAGAGTAGGTTGAATAAATAACTCAGGCAGAATTCCCCTAAGCAAGGGTGTAAGGGAGTGGGCATGGCAGAAACCGTACTCTCAGAGGACAGAAAAACTATTTAAAGAAAGAGAAAGGAGCCAATTATGATTCCAAAGACAAAAAAATGTCACCTGATAATTACCAATTACCTATACAGTCATTCCTGACAGGATTTCATTGATCTGGTTATGCTCCTCAACAGTGAAGATGACGACCCCTTCCCCTTATCTTCTATAATGTGATGTGTTCATACTTTCCCATAACAATCTATGGAAGGCACTATGAGTTTTCCTCCTATGCTTTTATTATCTCCAAGGTACCATTTGAGCTGATCATTTATTATCTTACATTTTTGCTCATGACTCAACCATTTTTTCTAGCCATTTATTTCCATTAAGTAGAAGTCTACTTATACCCAAGTATGTGCATCTTACTATTGTCCTATTATAGGTCTTTTGTAATTTTAATCATTCTGAGACTCTAGTTTTTGCAGCTACAAAATATCACTGGAAGAGAAACAGTCTTAAAAGACTTGTGCTTTTAGAAAGCACCTTTCTCTTATTCCAAATATAATGTAGCTCCACTTCCTCCCTTCCCTCCCTTGGGCTAGTTCAGGGACCAGGTATTAGGTTGTGGAATATAGACATCTCTTTTTTCTGCTATTGCTATTCATTTTGCCAGGGATAAGAAGTGTTCTTGGGCTACTGGTAAAACATAATCTTGAAACAGAATCATTTATTTGGAAGACCTTTTGGTTTGTACTTTACACAAAACATCTTCCTTGACACCCCAATGCTTTCAGTGAACATAATATATTTATCTTCTTGCTTAATACCTCACTTGATGTTCATTAATACTGAGTGGACAGGGGTGGCTAGGTGGTGTGGTGAGTAAGATCGCTGGCCTTGGAGTTGGGATGACCCGAGATCGAATCCAGCCTCAGAAAATGAGCACCCACACATAAATAATGACTAGTGGTGTAACCTTGAGCAAGTTACTTAACCCCAATTGCTTTAAAAAAAAAAATACTGAGTGGACTGCTGAAGGAAATCCTTTAATAATCCCATCTGTCAGAGACTTATATGATTTTTTTTTAAATAAAAAACTACCAAGACGAGATTTTAGTAAATCTTTTAGTTCAAGTCACTTTATCCATTCTGCCAAATTTCTTATATATTACATATCTTAATACAGGGCATTAATATTAATGGACTTTTAAAAAAAAGTATAAGATTTTGCCTCTTCTTTGTGCATCTGAGATTACCACTTTGGTTTTGGAGGTATTCCCAGTCTATTGTTGAATATCCCAAACTCCCTTAATGGTTTGAGGTTTTCAGAGGATATATTAAGTTAGGCTGGATTTTAAATCATTCCTTCTCAAAACTATATATTACATTTTTCTAAGGAAATTTAAGTTAATATGTGTTAATATTTTTCCTCGTCTGCCCATTTCTATCCGAGATGCCTTCATACATTTCCTCATTAAAGAACAGATAAATTGGGGCGGCTAGGTGGCGTAGTGAGTAAGAGCGCTGGCCTCAGAGTTGGGATGACCCGAGATCGGATCCGGCCTCAGAAAATGAGCATCCACACATAAATAATGACTGGCCCTGTAACCTTGAGCAAGTTACTTAACCCCAATTGCTTAAAAAAAACAAACAAACAGATAAATTACTTATTATGGAGATAGAAGAAAGACTAGGACTGCAAAAAGCACATAATTTTTTTTCTTCTAAATTTGAGGGGCTTTGGGGGGTACAAAGTAAACACATTTACAAAGATCAACATATGCAAATAAATTTGACTGAATCACTTTTTAAAATTAATTAATTAACCAATTAATTAAATAAGCAATTAGGGTTAAGTAACTTGCTCAAGGTTACATGACCAGTCATTATTTATGTGTGGGTGCTCATTTTCTGAGGCTGGGACCTATCCTGGATTCCAGGGCCGACGCTCTTACACACTGCGCCACCTAGCCGCCCCTGAATCACTTTTAAAATGTATTCTTTCCAGTCTGGTGACAGAACTCAATAAGGCTAATAATCCTTTAACAGACCACTCAGATTGAGAATCTTTTTGGAGTCAGTTTAGCCTCTCACTAAATATATCTTTCTGTTTGTAAATAGGTAATATCCAAAAGGGAGGGGCACATGCACTGATACTCTGAAGGTTGAACACAATAACTAGATATTAATAATTCTAGTGTTTCATGTACTTAGGGTGGTGGTATGTGTATCAAAGGTGGTAATCTCATCTAAAATATGGAAAGATATTATGACAGCAGAAGCTAATTGCTTTAAGTTATCTCATCTCAGGGATAAAAGCAAGAAGATCTAAAAAATATCCTCACTTATATCCAAAAATATTTCTGCCATACCAATATACAAGTATGGCTAAGAACGTTGATGTGACTGCTTAGCCCTTCCCCACAGTATAGTTTCTGCTTTGGTTACCATCTATAGCAGCTAGATGGGGATAATCATGTTTCTGGCTCTATACTTGTCGTGTCCAACATCTCTATCTAATTAATACATTCATGTTGCTGTTGTTTTCTTGCAATCAAAAGACTGTCACATTATTTAAGGCCAAGTGCTGTAGTACCCTTGAAGAATTATTTAGTGATTGCTTAAGCTCATGATTATTTATAAAATCTTCATGATTCTGCATGTGTCCTTAACTCTCTTTGGAACTATTACACAAAGTCTTCAAGCAAAAGTTACCCCGTAGTAAAATGACATCATTCTTAATCTTTGTTTCTCTTGTTACAGCATTATTAAAAGCCTTCTGCAGCACACAGATAATAAGTTCAAGCACTTGAGATTTCCCCCATAAAGAAGAGATTATCATTTTGTACATTTGTTCTAGGCTCATTCTACCTCTCCACACACCTAGAGCATTATCAGTGCCTGTTCTAGTAACTTTACTGCATTCATTTCTACCACAGGTATTTCATACATAGGTAAGGTGCAATGCTGTTTAACAAGAAGGCATAGATTTAAAAGAAGCACTTTTGTGGTGCAGTGGATAGAGCACCAGGCCTGGAGTTAGGAAGACCAGAGTTCAAATCCAGCCTCAGAACCTTACTAGCTGTATGACTGTGGGCAAGTCATTTAACCCTGTTTGCCTCAGTTTCCTCATGTGTAATATAAGCTAGAGAAGGAAAATGGCAAACCACTCCAGCATCTTTGCCAAGAAAACTCCAAGTGGGGTCACAAAAAGTTGAACAGGACAGAAGCAAAGTTAAATGCAACCATCTTGTCAATATCAGCAACTACTTTAGAATCACAACATAACAGCCTGGAAGAGACTGTAGACTGCTGAATCCAATGCTGCTATTCTATAGAGTTCCCCTGGATGAAGGTCCAGAGAGGTAATTGACTTGGCCAAGGTCACACAGCCATGACCTGAATCAGGTCCTCTGACTCCAAATCAGTGCTCGTTTCATTGGACCGGGGTGCCTCTTAAACAATTCCCTGGTTCTAAGTGAGTAGCTCAATGAAGTGAGAATGAAAATATTTATACATTACTGGAAAGACAAAGAACCCAACTAGCATGAGCACCTGGCTCAACCAAAGCTCTTTACTTACTATTTCTCCAAGGAGGACTACATTTTCTCCTCGGACAACAAAAATCCCTCGAGGAATATCGCCATATTTTTTGCCCACATGAATGCGTTCCACAGTCTGGTGTAACACTAAATTAGCTGCAAGCATGTCAGGGGGGAGAGAGAGAGATTTAGTTTTAAGTTCCTGAGTACAAGTGAGCAAAGCCCATTTATTACACATATTCTGAGGTAAGCCTCTGTTTAAATTAGAAGAGATTCAAATAAGGATGATATTTCCAGGTTTACCCTGTGGAAGCATATAGCATTAAGGCTTCAGTTGGGTTATAAAAATTAAGAATTAAGCTCCTGGTCTCCAAGGCCTAATAAGTCTCCCTTTAACAGAAGACAATCAATTTCAGGGAAGAGATCCTATGATGCTTAAGATTAAGAGACGTCCTGCCAACTCAAGAGAGGGTATGCCCTTAGTTCTTGGGAAGACAGCCACAGGGCCATAGGAAAATATAAATGTACCTCTCCATTCCTCCTCAATTCCTTGAGGGCGGGGATTATTTTATTTTTGTCTTTGTGTCCCCAATTCCTAGCATAGTAAGTGCTTAATTAAGGTTTACTTAAACTGAAATTCATCAAACTATAGTGTTTAAATAATTTCCTCACATTAGTAATTTATATTACCAATTGTGGGTTCTTATGATTAAGTCCTTATTTCCCATCCAGCTACACTCATTTTGGACCTCTTTGACTTCCTGCCCCTAGGAACCTCTTGGATAAGAAATCTCATCATCCAGCAGGATCAAATCAACCTTGATATTTATACTTCCTCACTACCCTCTGGCACTGACAGGAACTGTGAGCCATGAATTCTCAACCTCCATTTAAGGAAGGCGCACAGCACAGAAGTCTTATTTTCTATCTGGCTGAACTAATTTTGGGTATGTTGACCATTCCACCATTCCCTCCCTGGCTTTTCTACTCCCTCTCCTCTTCTTTTGTAAGTCATCCTTCATTAGACAGTAACCTCCTTGAGGGTAGGGACTTCCTTTCTTTTCATATTTGTTTCCCCCAAGCACTTAGCACAGTGCCCAGCACATAGTAGCTGCTTAATTTTTTATCTATCGATAAGGTTTTTAGAGGTAGTTTCCTGTTAAGTTTATTTTTGTACTCAATGAAGTTAATTCAACCTTATTCCATAACTTATAATTCTGTCAAGGCAAAGGGCCCTATTGTCACCAAGTAGGATCATAGGATCTGTGCCTAACCTTTGATTGTTCACTGCACCTTACTACCATCATCAAACTACTGTCTGCCACATGGCTTACCAACCAAAAAATTTACTTTCATTTCATTGTCAATTATCCAGTTCATTTCATTTCACAACTTTTAATTCATAAGGGTAAAGTTTATTGAAATACTCAGAAAAAATATTAGGTCTTTGACATCAGAAGACTTTGAGATATTATTGTCCTCCATGTACCCTATGCTCCAACTTGGAAAATTCTTCAGCACACCCAAGCTGGGTTCACATGGGATCTCATAATACTGCTACTCTCTGTGCCTGGATTACCACAGAATCAAAGATTTGGGATTGAAGGGGATATTTCAATCAGTTAGTCAACAAGCACTACTATGGATCAGGTACTTTTTGGAACTGTGGGAATACAGGAAAAGCAAAAATAGTTTCTACTCCCCAAGAGCTTACATCCTAGTGGGGAAAACAACAGGTCCATATAAGATATATACAGAGCAGATGGAAGATAATCTGAGAGAGGAAGGCACTAGTAGCTGATGGCACAGTGGATACAGCACTGGGCCTGGAGTCAGGAAAATGAACATATTCCCTTCCCCTTCCCTCCTGAAGGTGGGATCTGAGGAATCTAACAGATCTAAGCTTCTTGAAGGAAGTGAAGGAAAAACTAAGGGGGCCCAGAGCATTCCAGGCATAGGGGACAGATAGTGTTAAAGGCATGGGGACAGGGGATGAAGAAGAATTGCAGGTGGGCCAGTACAGATGGATCATAGAATGTATGGAATACAGTCAAATATCAGAGAGAAAAGTAGGAAGGAATCAGGTTATGAAGAGCTTTAAATGGCAAGCAGAGGAGTTAGTATTTGATCCTAGAGGTAAAAGAGAACCAATGGAGCTTAATGAGGAGTGAGGTAACATGGTTAGATCTACAATTTAGAAGAATTACCTTGGAAGTTGAGTGGAAAATGGATTGGATGAAGGGAGAGAATTGAGGCAGGGAGATCAGTAAGATGGCTATAACAATAGTCTGGTCAAAAAAGTAATAAGGACTTGAGCTAGCATTGTGGTTGTATGAGTAGAGATGGGGACTTCTATGAGATGTATTGTGAAGACAGAAATAACAAGATTTAACAATGGATGGAATGGACATGTGGGGTAAGCAACAGTGAGGAGCTGAACATGACACTGAGGTTGTAGGATGTAATTGAGAGGAGGTCTGAAAGTAATTAGGAAATCTGGATAAGAGGAAATTTTGGGGAAAAAAAGAATGAATTCTATTTTGGATATGTTGAGTCTAGGAAGTCCAAAAGGCAGTTGGTAATACAAAACTGTAACTCAGGAGAGACTAGGCCTTAACAGAACTCTAGCGAATTGATGAGATCACCAAGTGAGATAGTTACAGGGAGAAAAGGGCCCATGGCAGAGACCTGAGGGACACTCAGTGTTAGTAGTGACATAGATGAACCATTAAAGAAAACCTAGGGAGAAGAGAGTACCAAGGAAGAAGTAATTAATAGTGTACAGCCAAAGATTTTAAGAAGGATGAGTATTGAGAAAAGGCCATCAGATTTGCAATTAAGAGATCATTAGTAACTTTGGGGAAAGCAGTTTCATTTGAATGATGAAGTCAGAAACCAGACTGCAAAGACAAGAGAACTAGAGGCACTCACAGTAGACAGCTTTTACAAGGATATTAGCCATGAAGGAAAGGAGATATAATAACTACCACCAGTGAGGATAGTAGGATTGAGTGAGGGCTTTTTAAGGATAGGAGAGACATGGACATTTTGATGGCAGCAGGAAAAGAGCCAACAGATGCAGAAAGATTAAAAGATAATGACAGTGGAGGTGATTTGTTGGAGAAGATGGGAAAGGATGGGATCAAGCTTGATACTGGAGAGGTTAATTTTAGCAAGAAGGGTCATGTCTTCTTTGTGGTGAAGGAGGACACAGTGAGGGAACCAGATTGAATAAAGTTGGATGAGAAGGAGGAGAAAAAGGAGAGCTTTTAGCCAATGCCTCAACTATTCCAATGAAATATGAGGCAAGGTCCTCAGTGGAGATGAAGGGAGGAGGAAATCTTGAGGAGAGAAGGATTGGAACTGAAGCTGTAATGACTGGGACAGTGAAATAATTAAGGAAGAATACAACATTTGCATGGCTGCAGTGAGGGCCCAAGTGAAATCAGATGAACAAATCCATAGTGGATCCAGATCCCTCACTTATGTGAATTCCTTTAGGAAACATCAATTGGTATGCTAAAGTCTCCTAGTATAAGGGAAAGAGAGGACTTCAAGTCAGGCACTGAACTTATTGAAGAAGAAATGTCTTAGATGTTAAAAGCCATCTTTTGGGTGATAAAAATCTAGACAGTATAAACCTCAGAGAAATTGGTTAGTGGAGGTGCTAGAGGGAAAGCCTGAAAGTGGTACTGGTGAACAAGATGAATTGTGACTCCCCCACCAGAAACAGTGAGTGGGTGGGAATATGAGAGAAAGCATAGCCTGTGCTGGAAAGATGTGGAAACAAGCAATGTCATCTGGAGGGAATCTAGGCATCAATTAGTGTAGTCCCTTCATCTTATATAAGGAAACTTTAGACAAGAGAGGTAAAGTTTAAGGTCAGTCACACATGTAGGAGGGTCAATGTTTGAACTGAAGTCTTCTGACTTCAAATTCAGGAGTCTTTCCATGCTTCTCTTCTCTTTCATGTCCATCTTTCCCTTCACCTGCTAAATTCCTAACCTAACCTTTTATAGTCCTACTCAAAGGCCATCTCTTCCAAAATGCTTGCTTTCTTTACTTCCCCTGGTAGATAACGATCTTCTTCTTCAGTCTGTTTTTTTTTTTAACTTTCTGATGCACTTATGTGATTGCGTGTTAGTTACGTATGCATCTTATCCCCTTTCTAGCTGTGAATCCCATGGAGCTCGGAATTTATCTAAATTTTACCTTCCTAGCAAGTATGGTGATCTACACAGAACTTGATAAAAGCTTATTGTCTGAAAAAAAAAAAAGCCTCCTAATTAGGATACTTTGTAGTAACATTCCAGTCATAAAATTCTATGAACTCCATTAAGTGCCTATAGTCACAGATTCAGTAGAAATTTAATAAGTGATGCATACACATATGCAGTATTCCAAGTATAAATGTGGGGACCCTGAACAAAAAGCTTTACAAATAGCCCCCAACACTTTCTGTTGTAAAACAAAGACCTATACCAGTAAGTGACTTCTTTCAGTGCAGGTACTGCTTGGGTGGTTATTATAGCAATAACTATGTGCTAATGAACAGCCTTAACATTGATATAGGGTCTTTCTCTGATACTTAGCTCCACCTAATGGGGAAAGAAAAACCCAGAACTTGTTGAAAATGAATGTTGATAATCAAGCTTGTGTGTCTCCATGTACATAGATAGATACACCCATGTAGGTTTTTTTTTTTAAACCTAGTCACATTTAAAAAAAGAACAATGCACAAACTGCTGACTTAAAACCATGTTTTAGTAGGCGGAAGGGAGAGAAGAGTATAAGGCATTTATAAAACAAAAAGTTACTTATAAAAAGGAAATAGTGGAAAGGGTTGAAAAACACAATCAAGTAAATTTAAGTTCAAGATCCTAATACATACCAAATTGATCAATGCTTCGCAAATAGCCAATAAGGGTCCTACCATCTCGAAGGAGCACCAAGTGTTTCTCTGAAAAAGATGATTATTAAAATCATCATTTTAAATAGTTCCATAGACACTGTAGTGGTACAATAGCATATAAGTTGAGGAAAATTCTTTAGATGACCTAACACACTCTAAAATGGGTTTTTCCCTCAAATTTTCAAGGTAAAATCCAGTCAGGATGTAGGCATGATAAACTGTCAGTAGTATCAAAACAACATAGTTTAGTTGGAAAAGCACTGTATTGGCAATCAGGGGATTTGGGATCTAGTTTTGACTCTGCCACAAACTTACTATGTTCCTATGAAAATCAATTGGTTTTGGGTGGCTAGGTGGTACAGTGAATAGAGCACTGGCCCTGGAGTCAGGAGGATCTGGGTTCAAATCCGACCTCAGACACTTCACACTTACTAGCCATGTGAGCTTGGGCAAGTCACTTAACCCCCAATTGCCCTCCCGCTTCAGTTCTAAAATGCTATTCTATTCCATTTGAAAAAGATTCACTTATAATGCTCATTGTAACAATTCTGAACCTCTTTCTTTTAAACATGTACTTTAAGAACTATAAGAAGGGGGTTAGGTTTCAACTAATCATTGATCATTAAGACCTTTCCTAATGATTTTTTCTTACATTGCCTTCATTTCCCACTATACATCTCTGGTCTTTGTAAACGTGATGGTAGAAGGATGAAAGAGGCAGGCAGGTGGTTCAGTGGATAGAGCACTGGGCCTGAAGTCAGAAAGACCTGAGTTCAAATCCCTCTTCTAAAACTTACCAGCTTTGTGACCCTGGGTAAGTCACTTAACCTCTATCTGCCTTAAAACACTGGAGAAGGAAATGGCAAATCACTCCAGCATCTTTGACAAGAAAATCCAATTGGTGGGCTATGTATGGTTCATGCGGTCACGAAGATTTGGATATGACTGAACAACAACAAAAAAGGATTAAACCGGTATCTTAAAATCATGGCTAAAGTGTTTCTTCATCTGGAAAATGTGGAAGTTTCACTACAGGATTTCATATTATCATTCCAAAATGTGTATTTTTAAAAAAAAAAATGGCCCTTGGGCAACATAAAAGAGTGAACAGTAAGGCTGGCTAATGAGACACCATCTGAATTACATAAACTCTGACAAATACACCTGTTTAGAATGAAGTCGAATTACAGACAGGTAATGAGATCAAGTCTACAATTAACAAGTGAAAGTGAAAGCAAAGCCTGAGGAGAACTGAGCACCTAAACACTTTGGAAAAAGAACTAACAGAACTGTAATTAACCTGACTTAGAAAAACATCAAATTAAACAAAAACAAGGACAAAAAGAGAATAGTTAGTGATGAAAAAGGTGGCTTAATTATGAAGCAGGCATCAGGAGTGATTCAGTCTTTGAAATCTTTAAAAGCAGCCATGCAGGCACGTGGACATCATCTAACAATTTCAGAAAATTATGACATTTATTTAGCACTTTATTGTTACAAATGAATTATGTCCATGCTCTCATTTGATTTTATACTAAGGTTGTTCGGTCAAATGAGCTCAAGTTTTATTAACAGCAATTGATAGATAAGGGAGTTGATTTTCAGTTCTCTCAGGTAATTTGCTCAAGGTCACATACATAACCAGTTAAATGAAGGACTTGGAATTGGAAACCAGGTACTGCTACCAAATCCAGGGTCTTTTCTAGCATACCAAGATAACTTGAAAGAATTTTCTAAGGTTTCCTGAACTTCTTTTTTTTTCCCCAAATGCTTTATTAACTTCTGGTTTACATCATTCATTTCCACCAGATTTTGAGTTACAATTTTTTCCCCATCCCCCGAATAGCAGTCCCACAGGATATCCCTTCCTCCAATCTGCTCTCTCCCATATTTTCTCCCATACCCCCTTCGACTTTTCCTGTAGGGCAAGGTGAATCTCTGTGCCCCAATGCCTGTATATCTTATTTCCCAATTATATGTAAAATAGTATTAATAATAGTATTTATATATTTTTAAAACATTTGATTTTAAAACTTCAATTTCCAGATTCATTCCCTTCCTCGTCACCCACCCTTACTGGGAAGACAAGCAATTCAGTACATGTTGTACATGTGTAGCTATGCAAAACACTACCATAGTAGATAAATCGTAAAAGACTATATTTCCCTCCTTCCTATCCCACCTCCCACTTGGTCTATTCCCTATTTTGATCCTGTCCCTTTTCAAAAGTGGGTGCTTTCAACTTTCCTCCCCTCCTTCCTTCCATTATTCCCCCTCTCATCTCCTTCCCTCCTACTTTCCTGTAGGGTGAGATATCCTATTTGGTATGTATGTCATTCTCTCCCTGAGCCAAATTCAATGAGAACAAGGTTTTGCCTTTTTGCCTTCCTGTTCTCCTCCTCCCTTGTGACCATTTTCCCTTGCCTCTTATATATATGAGATAGTCCACCCCATACTGTCTCTCCCCATCTCCTATTGTTATGTTCCTCTCTCACCTCTTGATTTCACCTTTTAAGCATCAGCCCTTCCTATTAAATTCGACCTGTGCCCTCTAACTATGTACACCTGAACACACATATAATCCTGAACTTCTTGTGAAAAACTCATTAAAGATTAGCTATTATTAATCCCTGCCAGAATTTTTTCACACTACTGGTCTCAAATGAAATGGAAGGTGGCTTCCTTATTCCTACACTAACTATGCTGTAAATGCAATTTTCAAATTTTTCTCTTATTCTCAACCCTAATTTCACCTGGCTCTCTTGTCTGGGCCTGGTGTACTAACTCCAATTGGTGGGGAACTTTTAAGATTTAAATGCCCATTTGCTAAATCCAATGGCTTTTCCTCAGGTTTACTACTTGACCTCTGTCACTGTGGACCACAAGGTCTTCCTGGATACTCTCTCCTCCACTAGTTCTCTTCTGGTCTCTCTACTCCTAGTCTTCTTTGCTGACTTCCCCTTTGTCAACTAAATGTGGGTATCCTTCAAAGCTCTGCCCTTGGCCATATTCTTTCTACCTCAAAACAAACATATCCAAAATAGAATGATGTACACACATATACAGAGTGTGTGTGTGTATACATACATATATACATAAAAGGTACATATACAAAGTAATTTGGGGGCAGTGGGCAGCACCAGAAGCTGTAGGCAATCAGGAAAGGCTTCATGTACGGGAATGGTGCTTGAACAGAGTTTTGAAGGAAGCTATAGGGATTCTGAGGGAGTGCATTCCAGGCATAGGGAACAGCCCAAGCAAAGGCACAGAGGCAGGAAATGGACTGTAACATATTAAAAAAGGCAAGTATGCCAGTTTGGCTAGAACGCAACACCCATGATGGAGGTAACATTTAATAAGTTTGGAGAGAAAAGATGGAGTCAGATTGTTAATGATTTTAAATGGCAGCCAGAAGCAATATAGAGCCACTGAAACTTCTTGAGCAGTGGACAAACAGAGTAAGATCTGTATTTTAGAAATATTAGTTTGGCAGGTATGTGAAGGATGGAGAGATCAAGGACTATATGGCTATAGTCTAGATGAAAGGTGATGTGGGCCTGAATCAGGGTAGTAGTTGTGAGAGATGTTATAGAAGTAGAACTGATGGACTTGAAAATGAGGGAAAGTTAGGAGTTGAAGATGACTCAATGGTTGAAAGTTTAGGTGATGGGAAGGATAGTGGTGTCCTTGACAGAAATGGGAAGGCAAGGTTATGAGTTCAGTTTTGGACACGTTGAATTTAAGGTGCCTAAGAGATATCCAGTTGGAAATGTCTAAGAGACAGCTGGTGATGTGGGATTGGAGGTCAGAAAAAAAACCAGGGATGTGTATATATAGATCTGTGAGACATCTGCAAAGAGATAACTAATCCATTAAAAAGCTGATAATACTAGAACTATATCTAGAGGGTCCAGGATACATTCTTTTAGAGGGTAGGATATGGATGGTGATGTAAAACAGATGAGGGCTGTCATGAAAATCCAGAGGAAACAGAACCCAGGAAGAGGATGGTCTGTCAAAAAGGATGAGAACTGAGAAAAGGTCACTAGATTTGGCAATTAAGAGATCATTGGTAACTTTGTAGAGGACATAAGCTATGGAGTAATGAAGCTAAACTGCAAATGGGTTAAAAAGTGAGGAAAAAAATGAGGCAATGAGTATAGAGTTTTTTCCCCAGGAATCTGGCTGTAAAGAGAGAATATGTATGTATAAAATGGTATGAAAGGATTCTACCTCTCATTTTCCATAGCCAGTACTTAGTATAGACCTAGACTATGGGAATAGCTTAACTGGACCAGTTTGTCCTTTTTCCAATTATCTTCCAACATAGCTAATTGATTTGCCAGAAGCATAGCTCTGAACATGTTGCACCTCATGCCCCAATAAAACATTTGAATGCCGCCCTTTTGGACTTTAGCATAAAATAGAATCCTCAACTTGACATTTCAGGACCCCCACGATGTAGTTTTTAAGCCATTTTCAGTTGCACTATTTTTCTTCATGGACTCTCTATTCCATTCAAACTGGTCCAAGCGGTTCTTCTTACACAGCATACCCACTCCTGCCACTGTGACTTTGCATAAGAGATCACACAGTTCAGGTACCACCTCCTATTCCAGATCTTTCCTGATTTTTCCTCCCCCTTAATTCCTTTTCCCTCTTGAAATCACTTTGCTGCCTCTTGGCCAAATATAGAACTTAACATATGTGCTTTGTATTTAGCTGTGTACACCAGATAAGGTACAGGCACTGGGAACCCCCTTGAGCTCTCCCCTTCAATCTTCCCACTTGAGGCATTTGCCTGAGGCCATAAGCCTTTCATTATAACTCAGCCCAAATCTTGGTTACTACCCCAGCCTTTTCATTATCCAACTAGCCCCCATCCTTTTGTGGGCCTTTTTTTCCTTGCTTTTTGGAGGATAATTGGGGTTAAGTGACTTGCCCCAAGGGCTAGAGTGTTAAGTGTCTTGATGCTGGATTTGAACTCAAGTCCTCCTGACTTCAGGGCCAGTGCTCTATTCACTGCGCCACCTAGCTGCCCCCTTAGCCCCCATCCTTGATCTTCCCCTATCTATGCCCAAATCTTTTACCCTTAAACTAGCCTAGGCCCCCTTTGTCTGTTATCTCCAGGAAGCCTCTAGCTACTTCCCACCCTTAATCTCTCATTACTGGAGTCAGACCTCATTTGACTCCCCCTGAAAACCCTCCCCAAACTCCTCTAGACCACCCCTAAATCCTCCCACAACCCTTTGCCTCCATGAAGTAGCCCGAGGATCTTCTAGCGCAGGCACACTCTATGACAAGGCTGGAGACTCCTCAGGAGTCTATCCATTATGGTGAACCTTTAATAAACTTTGCATTACTTTGGCTGAGAGAAGACTTGAGTGGAATTCATTAGGCAGGACCCGGCCTGTTGGTATTTTGGGGTCCCCCGCACTCCTAAACTTTAAACCTCGACATTCTATGGTTCCCTGACCTCAACACACCTATCTCCTTAGTAGAGTGTTGTTTGTTTTTTTGGTCTTTGTGTCCTCAGAGCCTGGTACAGTGGCACTTAAATTAAATGTTTGCTGAACTGAAGTGGCGGGTCCGACGGGAGGATGAGTCTTCGAAATAACTTTGAGAACAGGGTCAGCCTCATCTGTTCGCTACTGGACCAAATTTCTCGAGCTCAGGGACTACTCATACCCCATGCCTAGCACACACCTCGATATTTCTCCAAAGTTTCTTGTTTTTATCAATGAGGCCAATCACTTGGGCAGATCACGATCCCTTCCTCCCGTAGTTTAAGAGTGGCCATGGCCTAAATGATTCACCACCTGGGCCAAGCTTCTGGTGACAAAAGCCTCGCAAATGGCAGGCACTGAATGAATTTGTTAAAATCAGTGGAAATCATCCGTGCGGAGAGTATTCAGAGGTCGAAAGGCGGTCTCGGAGCCTCTGAATGACCTCCGTTGCCTTCTTCTGATAAAAGGGCGAAAAAGGAACCCCGCATGACTCCGGAATGGCTAACCCCTGCCCAAGTTTCTGTGGTCAGAGGAATGCCTCTGCCGCTAATGGGTCGCATCTCGAGGGCCCGGAGTCGCCTCCCGGCCTCGGCCCAAGCCCTACCCGAGCCCGAGGGAGCAAGGAGACCGACGAGGGAAGGGGGACTGGCCCGGCGGCCACTCACTGTCAATGTCCTCGATGAGGCTGGCGGTACCCGGCATATAGTTCATCTTGAACCGGGAGGGGGAGGCTGGGCTGGGGCGCGGTGGGGAACGGAGGGGCGGACCTGCCGCGTCCTGCTTCCCCAGCCGCTTCTGCCTCCTCAGCGGGGCCGGTACCCGCAGCTCCACAGCCCCTACCAGGTACGAAGTAGCTACCGGAAATCCCTCCCCTATGCCCTCCCACTTCCTGCATCACGTGGCTCCCATGCTCGGGGCGGGTCGTACGGCGCAGGCCCTCGAGAAAGAAGGGGAAGAGATGTAAGCTGGACCGCATTAGATAGTGAGGGACGCGTTTTTTCCTTTTTAGGGCTGAGGATGAACGTGCGCGCTCCCCTTCTCTGCTCCCTCATTTCAATTCACGTAGGTTGGCCCAAACTAGCTTAGACCCACGAGCCCTCTCTTCGGCCTCATTGGTCTGCGTGTAGACCACAAGCTCTACTCCCGCGGGGGAGGAGCCACGTTGGCGATTGGCTGCTCTTGCTCCGCCCCCTTTCCCCAGGCTTGTTCTTCACCTTCTGCGGGCGCCTGCGCAGTGGGCTTGGGGTGGGGGGGAGCGGGAAGTGCGGCGGGTTAGCGGAGCCAATGTCTACCCTGAGGAGATCGGGATATGGCCCCAGCGACGGCCCGGGTTACAGCCGCTACTATGGGGCTGGACCCGGACCCGGACCCAGCATTGGAGACGTGCCACCGCCTGGGCCTCCCGCCTCCTCGCGGCCCGAGCCTCCTCCTCCTCCGCCTCCTGGGCCCTGGAGGATGCGCGGAGGCGGCCCGGCGGAGGCTGTGTGGCCCGGGGAAGGCAGCGGCGCCTGCGGAGCCTGCGGAGGCGGCGGGGGCTACTACCCCGGGGGAGCCGCCTGGCCAGATCCGTGCCGAACCGGAGGCCACCAGGTAATCACCGGTTTGGCCAGCCCCTGGGGTCACCGGGGCCGTCCGGGCGCAGGGAGGGTTGATGTGGAGGGGTCCCCAGGGGTGTTCCCTAGGGAGGTGAGGCCAGGGGGTCGCGTCGCGGAGCCCGAGGATACCGGGGTGAGTCACTGAGAGCTTTTAACGGATCCTAGCTTCATTAGTCTCCTATTTCTGGAGGGTAGGAGGAAGGGCAAGGTTGGTGGCCTGGGTGATGATGTCTCACCGGTCAGGGATTGGTGGAAGAGCAAGCTTAAAAAAAAAAATCACAGATTGTTTATTGCAACCTTTCACTCTGCACAAATTCCCAGGCTAACAGTGAGGTTGCCCAGGGGAGGCATCGGAAGCCAGTGGGAAGGGGGGGGGGGTCTGGAGTGGAACACAGGCTGTGCCTACAGAGCTGGTAGAATTTGCTCCCCATCACTAGGCATAGGCCCTTTCCACCCTCTCCCCCTGCCCCTCCCCCGATGGCGGTGACGACTATGGTTCTAGCTTTCACCCAGCAGCCCCTCCTATATGTTGGGACCTTAGGTGGTGAGATTTGGGTCGTTTAATATGCCAACCTGCCATTCAGGAGGTTAGCAACTATTTTCTTTTTTTACTACCCACCTACTCTTAACCTCAAAGGGTGTATATCTTGGTCTGCCTCTTGCGTTTCTCTCTGAGGGTCATCACTGCAGCATCTCTGTTCATTTCCCATTCATCTGTTATCATTCTGCTTTGCTACCTCCTAGTTTTATTTAAAAGCCTATCTTATCTGCCTCTTAGCTAGATAAAGGTCCTACATATTTGTTGATTGGGTTTAGAAATAGCCTGGGGGGGAATGATTGAATGATTGATTGTTAAAGGGAATCATCTCTTAGAACCCTGATCTCAAACACAGGATGGGGTGTTCCTGTTCATGTTCAGTAGGGTTAGAGGATGGTCCCAGAGAACTTGGTCTTGACTTAAATCTTTCAAGGTAGGATTTAGGAATTGGAAAATTATGTTCAGTTTGACGGCTAGTGCTTTGCATGTAGGAGGTGGCCTGTTAAATTCTTGTTAAATGATTGCTTATCTTGTGGAAAAGTGAGAGACAAGGGGACATTTTCAAATAAGAGTAGGCCTGGAGGAACCATCCTTATTACACAGCATTTTGACTGATTGAGTCACCCATGAATTCTTCAGACTTGATGTGACCAGCAGGTGGAACCTCTTATCTAGGCTTTGGATTTTATGTCTGTACTCCTTAGAGCTGGGCTAAAATCAGTGTCATTTAAAGGAGAATGGAGAATTCTACCATCTTTCACCATCTTTTGTTTCTTCCTTTAATAGATATCTTTTTATTTCAGCATGGCTATAATCTCATTGATTTGGAAATCCCCTCATTGGTACAAATGGCAACACCATCCATGCTTTCTTATCCAGGGAAATTCTTTTCCATTTTCTACCATAGATCCTATTGGAGGATCAACCCAACTCACTGGAAGCCTTCTAGGTTTCCATTACATTTTTTTGTATACTAGCTGAATGGTAAAGCTGCAGTTCTTTGTAAACCCATCTGTAATTCTTTCATCTAGGCACATGGCCAATCTACCTCCTTTTCTCAGTATACATTTCTTTAGGGATAGCCCTTAAGCCACTTCTTGAAAGTTGGAAACATGCATGAATACAACCCAAGAAACTGGCATGTTGAAAGGATTAACAAATGGCTCAGAACTTCTATATGGGTATTTGTTGTTGATAATCAAACAGGTTTAAGGACTAAAAGAAGAGAACCATTGTTCCCACTACTGGGCTTGGGATTGGACATTCTATTATGAATTTCTTTCCACATAGATTGGTTTTGTTTTTAAACTTACTGAAACTGACGGCAATGTAAAAACATTTAAAATGTAATATTATTGACTAAACATCAAATAGAGGTAAAAATCAATAGAGCAATGAAAAAGCATTTATTAAGTTCCATCTATATACCATATAATCACTTGTGAGGTGCTGAGGACAGAAAGAGAAAAATGAAACTGTCCTTGGGTACTAGCAGTGAGGGAACTGCAAAGGAGGATACAAAGGGCTCATGAATTTTTTTTTTTCTTTCTAAGGGGGGAGAAAGTAGTAGAGAGTACATTCCACATTTGGGTGGTTGCTTGTTCGAAGGCCAAGGAGAAAGATGAATGTTAATGTGGTAGGAACCTGCTTTGAGCTTTGCTCTAATCTTCCCATTCGAGCCATTTGCCTGAGGCCATAAGCCTTTCATTGTGGCTCTGCCCAGATCTTCTTTACTAGCTTAGCCCTCCTTTGTCCAGCAAATTTCCACCCTTGATCCTCCCAAAATATCTAAACCCAACCAAATCTGTTAAGGCCTAGCCCACCATTGTCTTCTCCAGGTAGCCTCCAGCAACTTCCCACCCTTAATCACTCATTACTGGAGTGTGACCTTATCTGACTCCTCCTCTAGACCACCCCCTATGTCCCTCCCACAGCCTTTCTTCATGTAAGACCCATCTTTCATTCTGGAGGAAAGCTGGAGAATGATCTAGTACTGACTCTGTCAGATGATTTGGGCCTGCTTGTCCAGTACAAGCATCACAGATACCCAGGCTCCTTAAGAGTCTACCCAATATGGCAAATCTTTAATAAACTTTGCTTTTCGGGAACCATAAGAATGATGAGGTTAGGGGTGCTCGAGACCCCAAAGTAACAATATGCTGGGTCCTGCGAATGAATTCAGGCTCAAGTCTTCTCTCAGCCACTATGAAAGACTTATGGCCTCAGGCAAATGCCTCAGGTGGGAAGATTCAAGGAGAACCCTAGGGGGTTCCCAGAGCCTGTACCTCATCAAATGTTACTTGTGAGGTACAAGGAGAGGCTAGTTTAGCTGGACCCAAGAAGGTTCAAAGGTGAGTAATAGTGTAGTAACTCTGGAAAGGTAGATAGGGGAATCAGCATTTTATTTTAGAGCCAGTTAAGCTTCTTGAGAATTTGGGGGGGGGGAGACTTGGGCTTTAGGAATACCACTCTAATAGCTATTTGAAAGATGGCTTAGAGAAGAGGGGAAATTGGTGGCAAGGAGATCAGTTAGGAAGCTCTTACAACAGTATGGGTGAGAGGTGACTAGGCTTAAACTAGGGTGATGGCTTCTAAGGGAGAAGGGGTAGACAGTAGAAATGAAATTGACTAGACTTAGCAATTGCATATGTCTGATGAGGGTGAATGAAAAGTTAAGGAACCTGGGTGATTAGGATGGAGGTACCCTTGATAGGAATAGTTGTATAAGATAGTTGTGTAAGAAAAGATATTAATAATATACTCTGTGTTTTAGGCACAGATCTACAAGAGTCAGTTTTTATTAATTTAACATTCAAAATCTCATCTAGTGCAGAGAAGTGTCCAAACTGACATAATCCCTTCATGCTGTTGAACTTCTCCCTCAAAGACAATTTGAGGTAACATTTATAGGAATCTCAAACTAGAGTCACAACATTAAAACAGTTTTGGGGCCAGCATTCCAGCATAATAGTCTACTTGAACTACTGGGTTTCTCCCTTGGCCTCTCATCTCTTGGACTGAAAGAGCTTCCTCTGATCAATATCTTGCTTTCATCTTAAAATTTTCCTTTCCCACTCCTTCTATCCTGGCTTTTACTTTAATTTTTTTTCTTTTTTAGTTTACATCATTCATTTCCGCAAGATTTTGAGTTACAAATTTTCTCTCCATTTTTCCCCTACCCCAAAATATCGATCCCACTGAATATCCCCTCCCCTAATCAGCTCTCTCCCATATCTCCCCCCATCCCCCTTCGACTTTCCATTAGGGCACAGTGGATCTCTATACCCCAGTGCCTGTATATCTTATTTCCCAGTTGCATGTAGGGTAATAGTAATAATTATATACATATTTAAACATTTGATTTTAAAACTTTGAATTCCAGATTTTTTCCCTTCCTGTCTTATCACCCACCCTTACTGGGATGATAAGCAATTCAATATAGGTTGTATATGTGTGGCTATGCAAAACATTTCCATAGTGGATATATTGTGAAAGACTGACTATATTTCCCTCCCTCCTATCCCACCTCCCACTTGTTCTATTCTCTACTTTGATCCTGTCCCTTTTCAAAAGTGGGTGCTTCCAACTTCCCTCCCCCTCAGCCTGCCCTCCCTTCCATTATTGTCCCTTCTCATTCCCTTCCCCCCTACTCTCCCGTAGGGAGAGATGCCCTATTTAGTGTATATGTCATTCCCTCCCTAAGCCAAATTCAGTGAGAATAAGGTTGACTCATTCCTTTTTGCCTTCCTGTTCTTTGCCTTCATTTGTAAGTTTTTCCTTGCCTCTTCTATGAAACAATTTACCCCATTCTGTCTCTCCCAATCTTCTCTCATTATATTACTCTCACCTCTTAATTTCACCTTTTAAGTATCATCCATTCCTATTTAACTGGTCCTGTGCCCTCTGTCTATGTATACCTATACACATATATACACACACACTCACATATGTATTCATATGCCCATATACCCTCTTATATAGACATGTATGTGTGTATATATATATATATATTTCTATTCCCTTCAACTATTCTCATACTGAGAAAAGTTTCACAAGTTAAAATTATCATTTTTCCATGTAGGAATAGAAAGAGTTCAACTTTGATAAGTTCCTTATGATTTCTTTTCCCTGTTTACCTTTTCATGCTTCTCTTGCTTCTTGTATCTGAGTATCACATTTTATAGTCAACTCTGGTTTTTTTCATCAAGAATGCTTGAAAGTCCTCTATTCCACTGAATGACCATATTTTCCCATGAAACATGATACTCAGTTTTGCTGGGTAGGTGATTCTTGTTTTTAATCGCAGCTCCTTGGACCTCTGGAATATCATATTCCAAGCCCTTTAATCCCTCTGTGTAGAAGCTGCCAGATCCTGCTCTATCCTGATTGTGTTTTCCACAATATTGAAATTGTTTTTCCCATGAGATATTTCACATTGCCTTCTATTTTTTTCATTTGTTTGGATCTGTTTAATAGTATCTTGATTTCTCATAAAGTTACTAGCTTCCATTTGCTCCTCTTCAGTGAGCTTTTGAGATTCTTTTTCCATCTGGCAAATTTGGCTTTTTAAGGCATTCTTCTCATTCGCTTTTGGAGCCTTTTTTGCCATCTGAGTTAGTCTATATTTTTTTTTCACATTTTAACCATTTATTTAATTCAGCTCATCTTTTAAAATGTTCTTTTACACTCCTAAAAGTTTGACGAAATGACAGATTAAAAGTAAAAACAATTTATCATTCTTTAAAAAGACTGTAATGTATGCCAATCATGGTTTGACAAAATTTCCAGTAAATTTTAAAACTTTCCCTACTGTCCGATAGGTAACAGAACACACATTAATATATTCCCTTATAAGAACACATTCCTTTGGATTGCTACAGTGTCCAGGTAAGTTCTGCTTTCCTGAGCAGGTGCTCTGAAGCACATCCCCAAGGAACATGACATCTTTCTTGTGGTTATCTCTCTGCAGTGTCTCTGATGTCATTTCCTGCTGGACTTTGACATCTAACACCAGTGGGATATTGGGCTCTTCCTAAAAGAAACTGCTCCCACTTGGGGGCCTGTTCTTCTACTGATGCCCAGTAGAGAGTCTGAAGATTAACCATTTCAGGATGTGACCGTAAATGTACCTTTTTTTCAATTTTCTCTTCTAGTGTTATAACCATTTCAGGATGTGACCGTAAATGTACCTTTTTTTTCAATTTTCTCTTCTAGTGTTCTTATATCATTTAAAAGGTCCTGATTCCTTTTGTGGGCCAGCTTAGCTGCTTTTATGAGAGATGCCTTTTTTTTCAGTCTACTGATCACCAAGATCATTCTCCATTTCTTCAAGTAACAGTAATCTGTGGGCTAATCTCAGCGAGCCCTCCTTTGGGCCTCTGCAGGAGGCTGCGGGACTGACGGCCCCTCCGACTGCTCCAGCATCTTCCCTAGCCGGAGCCGGACTGGCCTTCCTCTCAGGGATGCGCGATGCCCCACGTTAGTCTGTTTTTTAAGGTGTTATTTTCTTCAGTCAGGTTGTTGACTCTCTTTTTATGATTTTCTTGCATCATTCTCATTTCTCTTCCCAGTTTTTCCTCCACTTATTTGATCTTCAGAATCCTTCTTAAGCTCCTCTGTGGCCTGTAACTAGCTTGTATTTTTCTTGGAAGCTTTTGGTGCAGGAGTTCTGACTTCACTGTCTTCCACTTTTATCCTTTTTTTCCCCAAAATAGTAGTCTAATGTTGGATTGCTCTGTTTGCTTTGCTTCCTTTGCTTGCTCACGTTGCCACTCAATTACTTGACTTTTGAGCATTTTGATACAGTAGAACTCTGCTACCAGATAGGGGAGCTTTGTCCCAATCGCTGGGGTTTTCTCAGCTGTTGGAGCTATTAGTTGGCTGCCCTCTCTGAGTCTTCAACATGCTCTGGTAAGCTGGTCACACACCCCAGGACCTCCATCCTAGACAACAATCCAGATCTAAGCTGTTTAGAGCTAGAACAATTACCCCTCAGACTGATTGCTTTGTTTCAGTTCAGGCCAGGAGCTCTGAAGCAGCAGGGCCTTGGAGCCTCAGCTTCTTGTCCCAGGGGCAAAGGCCAGACTGCACTCCCGAACTCCCTGTTCCAACAAAGTCTATACTGACCTCTCATTTTGTCTTTGGCATCTATGGGTTGATAATGCTGGTAACCACCACAGCTGCTGGTGATCTGAAGTCTCTCCAGCTGGTGGCTGGTCAGGCTGCCCTGAGGCTAAAACCTCTGACGTTCAAGGGGCTGTGCTGGCCACTTCCTGCCAGCCTTATCTGGCCTTCTGGGCTGTCTTCAGCAGGAGGTTAGCTTCTCTCTGTCATTTTGTGGTTCTCTAGCTCCAAAGTTTGTCTAGAGTTATTATTTTTTTTTAAAGCAATTGGGGTTAAGTAACTTGCTCAAGGTTACATGGCCAGTCATTATTTATGTCTAGGTGCTCATTTTCTGAGGCTGGATGCGACCCCGTGTTGCCCCAACTGCAGGGCTGGTGCTCTTACTCACTGTGCCACCTAGCTGCCCCTGGAGTTATTTTTTACATGAATTGGAAGAGGTGGAAGCCAGAGCCAAGAGGAAGTCCTGTTTCTATTCCACCATCTTGACTCTACCTCCAACCTGGCTTTTTATTGATGACAGTCTTCCTGATCACCCTTTCAAGCAGTGGTTACACTTTACTCATACCCAAAATCACCTGTTGAGGTGAGGGAATCAAAATATTCTTTGCTTCCCATTGCCATTTATTTCCATGCTTTTCCTATGTTACTATCACTTTCCTCCTTTGAGGTTCCTTTCTACAACCCAAGAAAGATTCTGGTAGCTGTCATCTGCCAACCTTCAGGACACTTCCTTTCCTTAATGAATTCTGTGCTTGGCTCACAGTTTTTCTCTGCCCCATCAGTTTACATATTGATAGTCCTTCAAACACCCTAATCTAGTTTCTCAATTTACTCATTTCCTAGAAACTATTACTCAAACCACCCTTTCTCCCAGCTATACATAAAGTGATACCCTTGAATTTACCATCACCTACAAATGTTTCACTGTCTTGTTCCTGACCTCTGAAATTGCCTTATCTGATCACAATCTCTAGTCATTTCACCACTCTTCTGCCTTTCAACTACAAATCCTCTTCTTTGTCCTCCCCCTGATTTCCTCCCCTACATTCTGCCTCTCATTGGCTATAAGCTCATCTCTTCATCTTGACCCTTTGTGAACCAGTTCAACTCCACATTGTCCTTTTCACTCTAGGCCCCTCCTTCCCCTTATTTTATCTCCCCCATCTTGCTCTGTTATCTCTAATATTCTGCAGCTCCTGAGCAAAAGTTGAAAAATCACAAAGTGCTATTTGGGTTCACTGTAAATTTGTTCTGTACTCTCCATTGGGCCCTCAGAGTGTCAAGGTGATCCTTTACACCTTCTTAATTGACTCAACCTCTCCTCACCTTTCATCTAAGAACCTAGCCTATTTCACTGAAAAAAATGAGGTCTTTGGCCAAATGCTGCCTCATCTCCTATCACCCAACCCATCTTATGTGAAGAAGTAGCTCTTCTTGCTTAGGCAACACCCCTCTATCTGTACAAATGATCTCATTCCTTCCTATCTTTTCTAATAGATTCCTGCCTCTGTCATCCCTACTCTCTCACCAATTTTCAGTTGCTCACTTTTATTGACTGTTTCCCTACTTGTCCATGTCCTTCTCCATCCTCAAAAAACCCTCATTTGATCCATCCCCTTTTGTATTCTCCCATATCTCTTTTTGTGACTAAATTCTGAAAGTCCTGTATGCAGTCAGTGCCTATGCTTCCTTTCCTCACTATCTTAACTCTATATAGCTTGCTTCTAATCTCACTTTTTTTTTCTTCTTTTTGGAGGGGGTAAGGCAGGGCAGTTGGGGTTAAGTGACTTGCCAAAGGTCACACAGCTAGTAATTGTTAAGTGTCCAAGGTCAAATTTAAACTCAGGTCCTCCTGAGTCCAGGGCCAGTACTCTATTCACTGTGTCACCTAGCTGCCCCTTCTAATCTCATTCAACCCCAAGGTTACCAATGATCTTTTACTTGCCAAATTTAATGACCTTTTCTTAATCCTTATTGTTCTTGACCTCTCTGCAGCCTTTGACATTTTTGATTACCTCTTCTACTTGGTACTTTCTCTAAGTTTTTATGATAATATTCTTATTGCCTGTTTGACTGACTGTTCTTTTTCTGTTTGGTTTTTTTTTTTTTAATAGATCTTCACCCAGGTCATCCTTACTAAATACAGGCATTCTTTAGGACTCTGTTCTGGGTGGTTTATACTGTTTCACTTGGTGATCTCAACAGCTCCCAAGGATTCAGTTATCATCTCTGTGCTAATAGTTCTCATATCTATTTATCTAGCCCTAATTTCCAACCTTGTGTCTCCAACTTCCTATCTTGACTGGATGTTCTATGAACATTTTAAACTTGGTGTGGACAAAACTGAATTCATTATCCCCTGCAACCTGTCCCCCTCAGACTTCCCTTTCTCTTAAGTTTATTGTTACTTAGATGAACACCATCCCAGGTGTCAACTTCTATTTTTGTTTTATAGATGAATAAACTACAACTCAGTGAGTTTAAATATTCTGGCCATGTGTGAACATGACCAGTAAGTATCAATACCAGTTTTAAAACCCAAGTCTCTCGACTTCAAGTCCAGTGTTCATTCTTTTTATTTCCCCCAAGACTCTTTTACCATATGTTATAGGAATTATAGGCAACCCATTTTTATGATATCGATGAACATTTTCTTTAAATCTATAACTTTGCCCCAAATAACATTTTCAGCATTGTGAACGTATCCCATTAGCAGCAAGTTTCATTTGTCCTGTGTTGCTTAAATACTAAAAGTAGACATCCAGAGATTTGAGTTTTACCTTTGATGTTACTCTGAGCTAGTTATGCAACATTTGCCATCTTGGAGCTTGTTAAATTTTTTTGGGAAATGTAGGAATTAACCTAGAATGGACCAACAATGTCTCAAAGTATGTTATTGTATTAGTTCCCTATAATTTACATTACATTCCTGTCTTTTATACTCATTTCTCAGATAGCCTTGTCTAATGTCACCATTGATTGCTTTGGAAGTTGCATGAACCACAGGTTTTATAAATTGCTAATGAATTAAAGTTCAGCACTTCTGAAAGGGGATTCTTGTATTAGCTTAAAAAACGAACTTTTATTTATATCTTTGCTTGAATTTCCCCTTGTAGCTCATCCCTTCCCAGAGAGTAATCCCATGGATAACAAAGAGCATTAAAATTTTTTTTGGTCTTTATTAATTTGTTTACTTTTAAGTTTACAAGATTCATTTCCATAATTCTTTGAGTTTCAAATATTTTCTGCCGCCCCCCCCCCACCCCCCTCCATGGGGCATATAATCAAGTATAGTATCTGCAAATACTTTCACATTAGACGTTATTCAGGTTATATAAAGAAAGATGGTATCAGATGGAATGAACAGTGGGAAAGAGGAAATAAAACCAAACAAGAAAAAGAAAAAGAGCAGGTAGTTTGCTTCAATCTGGGTTCAAACTCTGTTCTTTCTCTGGACTTAGACATCTCTCTCCATCATGAGGCTTTTGGGATTGACTTATAACCCTGCATTGCTGAGAAGAGTCCAATCAAAGTTGGTCATCACACATATGTTGTGTCTGTGATTGTGTACAAATTTCTCCTGGCTCTACTCTTCTCACTCAGCATCAGTTTGTATAAGCATCTCCAGGTAAATAGGAAGTCCATCTGCTCCTCGTTTCTTATAGCACAATAGTATTCCATGAAATGCATATACCACAACTTGTTCAGTCATTCCCCAATTGATGGGCACCCCCTTAATTTCCAATTCTTTGCCACAAAGAACATTTTTTATAAGAAAAAGAGGAAGAAAATCAGCAAAACCACCTCATACATGGGACAGTCTAAAAATATAGGCAATGTTCCTTCCACACTTGTGGGCCTCTCATTTCTACAAAGGAGTGGGAGGGAGGTATCTTCTCCCTTCTTTGGAGTCATGCTTATTTGCAGTTTTGCAATGTTTATTTTTTTTTTGTATATAAAATATTTCCCTCCATCTATTTTAAAATTTTATTTATATGCAACTTTTCATAGAAAAACAGAATCATAGGAATTAGGAGAGACCCCCAGAAGCCATTATTTCTCACCTATACCAAAAAAAATCCTCACCACAATATACTCAACAAGAGGTCATCTAACCTTTGATCTAAACACTTTTAGTGATGGGGATCCTACTGTCCTTGGAAGAAACCTGTCCTATTTTGCATAGTTCAAATTATTATCTTTTTTTCTCCCTGAGATCAAGCCTAAATATTGTTATTTAGTTGTTCTAGTCATATCTGACTCTTTGTGACCCTTTGGGTTTTCTTGACAAAGATCCTGGAGTGGTTTGCCATTTTCTTCAGCTCATTTTACAGATGAGGAACTGAGGCAAACAGGTTTAAGTGACTTACTCAGGGTCAAGTAGCTAATAGGTAAGTGAAGCTGTTTTTGAATTCATGGAGGTGAGTCTTCTTGATTCCAAGCCCAGTACTTTATCCATTGCATCACGGAACTATATCTACCTTCTCAGTAACATGCAGATGTTTCCAGTACTTGAAGTCTTTCTGGACCAAGTTAAATTCGTCTACTTTTTTTGTTTTATAAGATAGCCCTTAAAATACTTGGACAGCTATTATGTCCCCTCTGAATATTCTCTTTTCCAGACTAAACAACCCCATTACCCATTAAACTTGTCTGATGTGATCTCAAGGCCTCTTACTACTTAAGGAGGCAACATGACCCAGGGAGCTCTGAATTTAGAGTCAGAACACCTGAGTTCAAATCTCAGCTCTACCATTTAGTAATTTTGTGACTCTGGACAAATCATTTAACCTCTCTGGACTTCAATGTCCTCATCTATAAAACTGAGACTTTGGACTAGATGACCTCTAAGACCCAACTCCATTGTTGGATCTGTGATCCTCTGGACATGTCCTAGCTGATCAAAATCCTTACTAAACTGTAGTAGCTATAATGGAACACAGTCTTCCAGATATGGTCTGACCAGAGAAAAGTATAGTGGTACAATCATTCTCTGTATTCATGGATTTTATGCCTCTTGATAAAGCAAAAGATCATTTTAGCTTTTTTGGCTACCATGTCACACTGTTATTGACTTAATTCCCAGATCTTTTTCAGGCCAGAAACTATCCAGTGTTTCTTCATGTATTTCTGAAGGTGATGTTTTGAACCCAAATATAAGTTATCTTTTAAAAATTCTGTATTATTCAGTTCAGCCCAAAGTCTTAGCAATCAAACCATTTTTAGAACCTAACTCTTTATTATGTGTGCAAATTATCCATCCTAACTTTTGTTATTTGCTAATTTGAAAAGCATACCATCTCCACCTTTATCCAAATCATTGATAATTCATGGGAGACCTTTTTAAGCCAGCACCAAAGTCTTAATGACTGTTCTTTGAGTTGGTCAACCAGTAGTAAATCCATTTAATTATACTGTTATCTGATCCTCATCTTAGTAATTTCTTATAGGAATAATATGAGATAATTGATTAATATTTTGTTAAAATCAAGATAAACTATATTAACAGCATCATCTATTGTAAATGGCATCTACATGTATTTTTTACAATCTGGCACCAGACAATATTGTGTTATTTTAATTTTCTTTCCTTTATATTTGAAGGTTTTTCTGTTATTTCTGGAATTTGTTTGTCAGTGGAACCATTACATTTAAGGTATCTTGGAGTTTGTACCTTAGGATTTGTTTGTTTTTTTTCCCCTGGAAGTAATTCTTTTGCTTTGCACTTTGTTTTCTGTGTTCAGAAGTTCTGGGCAGTTTTCTTTCTTTTAATGTTATTTTTGCTTCTTTACTCCCTGAGTATTTTTATTTCCAGTCACTTATCCCCTTTTGGTTCTTTGAGACGTAACACTGTAGATTCAAGTTTTTCTATTCTGCCATTTCTATAAATTCATTTTCAAAATTTTTATTTCTCTTTTAAAACATTCAGGAATTGGGGAGGCTAGGTGGCGCAGTGAGTAAGAGCGCCGGCCTCGGAGTTGGGATGACCCGAGATCAAATCCGGCCTCAGAAAATGAGCACCCACACATAATGACTAGCCGTGTAACCTTGAGCAAGTTACTTAACCCCAATTGCTTAAAAAAACAAAACAAAACAAAAAAAAACATTCAGGAATATCTTCTTGTGGTTCCATGCTCTTTTGGGAATCCAAAGGGTCTTCTGCATCATTTAGGTATTTATTCATTTCCCCTTGTCTCAAAATACTTGTTTACAAATGCTTGAATTTTTACTCTATCTTGAGGCCATAGTTTGGTCTGCTTTTTAATATATTCCCTGTTGGTTTGTCTGTGTGTGCTCAACGTCTTTGAATTTTCTTCCTCTTGAGATATTTGGTAATTTCCAGTCTTTTTTCCCCTTATTTTTCTCTATTTCTCACTTTCTTATTTTTTC
The DNA here is from genome assembly GCA_011680675.1 of Gymnobelideus leadbeateri. Classification (NCBI taxonomy): domain Eukaryota; kingdom Metazoa; phylum Chordata; class Mammalia; order Diprotodontia; family Petauridae; genus Gymnobelideus; species Gymnobelideus leadbeateri. The sequence continues at coordinate 133,604 of WOXC01003676.1, read as the reverse complement.
CTCCTTGATTGTGGTTTCCCTGGGATCTGGATCTCAAGAGTCTAAGCTTCCTTCTAAACTAGGCAATTCTTTTCACCAGATTCAGGTCTCTTCATCAGATGATTTCTGGGGGGATAAAACTGAATCTCAGTGGATGCTGGACACTTCTCATTCGACTTAAGTAGAGTGCTACTTACATGTGGCTCCTCCAACTCCCCCCCCCCAACACCATCTCATCCTCAGTTTTTTGATCTAGAGTGTTGCTATGCTGCTATTGTATCCTGAGCAAATAACTACCATTTGGAATTTAGGTCTCTGTTGCACACTTGGGATGGGCAGGCTTCAGTTGAGTTCTGTTTTTAAGTTAAGAGGGTAGGCTTGTATAGCTCTGCTTCCAGGATCCTGGTGGAGGGAGGGGAATGTTGAGTGAACTTGCTTTAGAGATTAGGGATTATTGTCCTCTGTGGTTAGTTCAAGTTTTTATCTTTAGGTTCTTGATGTTCCAGATGTGGAAACAGCTGAAATTGAGTTATCTTTGATGCATAATTCCTATTGGAGAGATTTGAAAGGTCATGAGGATTAAAGGAAATGTCCTCCAATTTTTATTGGTCCAGACAAGTACATCTTTTACTGGAGATTATTTTTTTTCTTTGTTTTTTTTTCCCCTAAAATAAAAAAAAAATACTGATGTTTTGAATTTTCATATCATCTAAATTTTACCCATGTTCCTTATCCCTCCCCCTCCTCCAGCCATCCCATATAATAATTTTAAATAAAAAAGGAAAAGGAAGAAGAGAAACAACAATTAGCAAAAACAAAATCAGTACATTGAAAAAAATCTGAAAATATTTGCAGTGTCCCCTCCTTTGGATGACCCACCTCTGCAAAAGAGTATGGTGAGTGATATCTTCTTATAATTAATTCTTCTTTGGTTTGGGGCCATATTCTTTGCGGTCTTTTTTTTTTTTAATTAAATTTTATTTCTTAATTGGCAAAAATCCACCTCTCCCCACCTCTCCACCCCACAGTTCAGAATGAAAGAAAAACAAAACCCCTTTTACAAACATGTATAGTCAAGAAAAAAATTTTTTACATTGGTCATGTACAAAAGGAAAAAATGTATACATGCATATGTATGTATGTGCATGCCTATTATATATACATATATACACATATGCATACACATACACATGTATGTTTAATTCTGCACTCTTTTGAGTCTTTCATTTCTCCCTCAGGAGGTGTCATGTTTCATTATTAGCCCTCTGGAATTATGATTGGTCATTACATTGATTAGAATTCCTAAAACATTCTCCTATAAATTTTTCCCTTGGTTCTTTCTACTTGATTTTCATTAGTACTTCATAAGTATTCTGGTATTTCTCTGAAAGCATCCTCTTAATAAATGTCTTACAGTAATATTCTGTCACCCTTACAAACCATAACTTGTTCAACCATTCCCTAATTGATGGGGTACCTCCTCAGATGTCCATAATTTGCCTCCTCAAAAAAAGAGATACAAATATTTTTCAGTGCTTTTATTTAGAGTTTGTCCCCTTCTCTCTTCTTTCTATTTCTCTGTTGAGTGAAAAATATTAATATACCCAACCGTGTGTAGTACCTCCTTTGACTAGTTTAGATGAGATTGAAGTTCATGTGTCAGGGGACCTCCCCCCACCTCCATTTGTATAGACTTCTACTTGAGCGTTGAAATTATCTGAGATAATTTTCCCAAACTTTCCTTTTGCTCCTCCCACCCTCTATATATCTTGCTCCCTCTCTTTGCATTCTTTTAAGATTTATAAATAACAGAACCACTCACAAGCCTTTTGTCTAATTAGATTCCTTCTCTGAACCTTGGATTCAAAGGAGATACATGCATTATCTTTCCATATTTGAATGGAAGCAGTTTATCCTTATCCTTTAACATTTTTCGTTTATGTTTACCTTTTTATGTTTCTCTTAATTCATGTGCTTGAACTTTCTACATAGATGTCTTTTCATTAGGAATGATCGGAAGTTCTCTATTTCATTCCCATTTGACTGCTTCCCTTACTATCTTAGGGGTTTTAATTTTGTTTGTGTAGAAGTTTTTCAGATTCATGTAATCAAAATAATCTATTTTTTTGTAACTGCCTCTATCCCTTTTATGATTAAGAATATATCTCCTATCCATAGCTTTGAGAGGTATATATGACTTGCTTCTCTTATTCTTTAATACAATAATTTTAAATGTTAAGATCTCTCATCCTTTAGAATGTATTGTGGAATATGGTATGAAGTGTTAGTATAAGTCTGATTTCTGTCAGATTGCTTTCTAGTTTTCCCAGCAGTTTTTAACCAAATAAAGAATTTTTTTGCTAGGTAATTAGTTTTCTACTTTGTCATACTGAATTATTGAGTTCCATTGTTTCTGATTCTCCTTTTGACTACTATGTCCCATGGTTATAGCTTTTATTTTTTAACCAGTACCAGATGATTTTAATGTGTGCTACTTAGGTTTGGAAATTCTTTGTTGATATATCTTTGCTATTTATGTTTGAATATGTATGTTCAAATGCTTTACTTCTTAACTGAGATAAGGATTAAGAATCCTTAATTTTGGGGCTGCTAGTTGGTGCAGAGCACCGGCCCTGGAGTCAGGAGGGCCTAAGTTCAAATACAGCCTCAGACATTTAACACAAAAACTAGGTGTGTGACCTTGGGCAAGTCACTCAACCCCAATTGTCCTTCAAAAAGCAAAAAAAGGAAAAGAATCCTTAATTTTGTTTGTACAAAAGCTTTTCAATTTTATGTAATCAAAATTATCTGGTTTATCTCTTCTAATTGTCTCTAGCCCTTTTTTGGTTAAGAATATATCTTGTATACATTAAATTGAAGAGTTTTTGCATGAACAAACCAACACAACCAAGATTAGGAGGGAAGCAGAAAACTGGGAAAGAATTTTTACAACCAAGTGTCTTTGATAAAGGCCTCATTTCTAAAATATGTAGAGAATTGTTAAATTTATAAGAATATAAGTCATTCCCCCAGTTGATAAATGGTCAAAGGATATGAATAGGCATTTTTCAGAGGAAGAAATTAAAGCTATCTATACTCAGGAAAAATACTCTAAATCACTTTTTCTTTTTGGAGGGCAATTGGGGTTAAGTAACTTGCCCAAGGTCACACGGCTAGGTTTTTGTTTGTGTGTGCGTTAAGTGTCTGAGGTTGGATCCGGAACTCAGGTCCTTCTGACTCCAGGGACGATGCTCTACTCACTGCGCCACCTAGCCGCCCCTCAATAACTATTGATGAGAGAAATGCAAGTCCAAAACAATCCTGAGGTGCCATATCATACCTATCAGATTGGCTAACATGACAAAACAGGAAAATGATAGATGTTGGAGAAGATGTGGGAAAATTGGAAACTAATGCATTGTTGTTGGAGTTGTGAACTGATCTAACAATTCTGGGGAGCAGTTTGGAACTATGCCCAAAGGGCTATAAATATGTGCCTACCTTTTGACCCAGTAATACCACTTTTAGGTCTGTATCCCAAAGAGATCATGAAAAAGGGAAAAGGACCCACATATACAAAAACATTTATAGCAGCTCTTTTTGTAGTGGCCAAGAATTAGAAATTTGAGGGGGATGTCCATCAATTGGATAATGGCTGAAAAAGTTCTTGTATGTGAATGTAATGGAATACTTTTGTGCTATAAGAAATGATGAGCAGGTGGATTTCAGGAATACCTGGAAAGACTTACATGTACTGAGGCTAAGTGAAGTGAGCAGAACCAGGAGAACGTTGTACACAGTAACGGTCACATTGTATGATGACCAACTTTGGTAGACTTATCTTTTCTGAGCAATGCAAGTATCTAAGACAGCTCCAAAGACTCACAATGGAAAATGCTATCCACATCCAGAAAAAAGAACTATGGAGTCTGAATGCAGATCAAAGCATATTATTCGTTCTCTTTGTTTTGTTACTTCTTTCTCGTGATTTCTCCTATTAGTTCTAATTCTTCTTTAATATGAAAATAGGTTTAATAGGAATGTATATGTAGAACCTATATCAAATTACATGCCTTTTTGGGGTGGAAGGAGGGGGGAGAGATGGGCAGAAAATTTGGAACTCAAAATCTTATGGAAGTAAATATTGAAAAACTAAAAATAAATTTTATTAAAAAAGAATGCATCTTATACTCTTAAGATTTGAAAAGTACTTGAGCTGGGGTTGGAGCCAAGATGGTGGAATAAAAGCAGGAACTTGCTTAAGCTCCCACTCCAACCACCTCTAATACCTGTAAAAAATTACTCTAAACAAATTTTAGTGCTGCAGAACCAACAAAGTGACAGAGAAACAAATCTCTCAATGAAGGCAGCCTGGCAGGTCAACAGCACCAGGCAGGGAGTGGAGCACAGTTCTTTGTGGGCTGTGCCAACCCAGACCAACCAGAGTGGACCTCAGGGGACTGAATCACTGGCAGCTGTGGCGGTTTCCAGACTTCTCAATCCATAAACACCAAAGAGAAAGTAAAAGTAAAAGGTCAGTGGGGGAACTCTGTTGGAACTGGGTGAGAAGAGCCCCTACCCCTGGGGTGGTGGAGGTGATGGAGCTGAGGAAGCAGCTGTCTCCTGAGCTTCAGGCCCACAGATCATGGGGGACCAAGCCACTGTCCAGAGGGTAATTGCAGGACTCTCTTTGCTGTTACAGAGGCAGGATTGATTCTCTTGCTTTACCCTGCTTGGATCTGGGTTGCAGTTGGTGGTCCTGGGGTGAAGAGCGCTGGTGTTGCAGAGCTTTTTGAGGCTGTGGAGAGGCAGTTCTCACAGTTCTGAGGCAGATACCTTGAAAAAGCTCTGACAACACCTGTGTAAAACCCCAGAAATTTGGGACACAACACTCTACTCTGGAAGCAGAGTTCTACCATGGCAAAGAGCTTAAAAAGTCAAGAAGTTGATTTGCAAGATAAGCAAACAGAGGAAGTGAAATCAAACTATAGAATCATTTTTTGGTGACAAAGATGATCAAAACATATAACCAGAAGAAAACAAAGTCAACTCCTGCATCAAAAGCCTTCAAGATTTGGGTGGCTAGGTGGGGCAATGAATAGAGCTCTGGCCCTGGAGTCAGGACCTGAGTTCAAATCTGGCCTCAGACACTTGACACTTACTAGCCATGTGACCTTGGGCAAGTCACTTAACCTCCATTGCCCTGCCTCCCCCTCTCCAAAAAACAAAATCCCCAAAAAAACCCTCCATGAAAAATATGACCTGTTTGCAGGCCATGGAGGAACTCAAGAAGGATTTTGAAAAATCAGGTTAAGAGAAGTGGAGGAAAAATTGGGAAGAGAAATGAGAGTAATACAAGAAAATCACTTTTTCAAGAGTCAACAGCCTATTAAAGGAGATCCAAAAAATGCTGAAGAAAATAACACCTTAGAAAATAGTCTAAACTCAAATGACAGAAGATGTCCAAGGAGAAGAATGCCTTTAAAAAGCAGATTTGGCCAGATAGAAAAGGAATTTCAGAAGTTCACTGAAGAAAATAATTCCTTCAAATGTTAGATTGGAAGAAATGGAAGCTGAACCAGAAGGTAAAATAGAAATTGAAAGAATTAATTCATCGCCTCTTGAAAAAGATCCCAAAAAGAAAACTCCTGAAAATGTTATAGCCACATTCCAGAGTTCCTAGGTCAAGGAGAAAATATTAGAAGCAGTTAGCAAGAAACAATTTGAGTATTGTGGAAACACAAATTAGGATAGCACCAGGTCTAGCAGCTTCTACATTAAGGGATCGTAGGGCTTGGAATATGATATTCCAGAGGTTAAAGGAGCTAGGATTAAAACCAAGAATCACCTTCCCAGCAAATTTGAGTATAATACTTCAGGGGGAAAAAATAAACATTATATAAAATAGAGTACTTTCAAGCATTCTTGATGAAAAGACCAGAGCTGAATAGAAAATTTGACTTTCCAAATACAAGAATCAAGAGAAGCATAAACAAGATAGAAAAACCATAAGGAAAAAAAAACATGTATTGAACTATTTACATTCTTACATGGAAAGATGATATTTGTAACTCATGAGGCCTTTCTCAGTATGAGGATAGTTGGATGGAAAATATATGTATATTTATGTACACATATGTATGTATGTGTAGGTAAGTGTGTGTGTCCGTTTATGTATGTGTATATATATATGTGTGTGTATATATGTACATGTATACATAGAGGGCACAGGGTGAGTTGAATGTGAAGGGATGATACATACAAGATATAATTAACAGGTGAGAATAATATATTGGGAGAAGGACGGGGGAGAGAGAGAATGGGGTGAATATCTCACATAAAGGAGGCAGGAGAAGGCTGTTACAATGTAAGGGAAGAACAGGAAGGTGAAAGGGAATGAGTCAACCTTACTCTCATTGGATTTGACTTCAGGAGGGAATAACATGAATTGGATATCTTGTCCTACAGAAAAGAAGGGGGGATGATAGAAGGGAGGGCAGATTGGGAGAGAGGGTAGTTAAAGGCAAACACTTTTGAAAAGGGACAGGGTTAAAGGAGAAAATAGAATAAATGGGGGATGGGATAGGATGGAGGGAAATAGTTTTTCACAGTGTAAGTACTATGGAAATGTTTTGCATAACCACACATGTATAACCTATATTGAATTACTTGTCTTCCCAGTGGGGGTGGGTGAGGAGGGGATCTGGAACTCAAAAATTTAAAAACAAGTGTTAGAAAAAACTTGTTTTTACATGCAACCTGTAAATAAAATATACAGGCAGTGGGGTATAGAAATCTGTCTTGCCCTACAAGAAAGTAAGGGGGGGAATAGGGGAGATAGAAAGCAGATTGAGGCAAGGGGTCTTCAGTATACTTGCCATCTTGGGGTGGGGGTTAGAGGAGAGATGGGCAAAAATTTTGTAACTCAAAATTTGTGGAAATGAATGTTAACTAAATTTTAGAAAAAAGTACATGAGCTGCTTTTCTAATTTTTATGTGATATATTTAATATTCAGTTTGTATACCCATTTTGAATTCACTGTGAAATATGGTGTAAGATGTTGGTCTAAGCCTAATTTCTGCCACTTTATTTTTAGTTTCCTGACAGTTTTTATCAAATATCTTAGTTCTTTCCTTAGTAATTTGTGTTTAACAAGTTCCGTTATTTCTGATTCTTGTCTAATCTCTTCTAATGATCTTCTATTTTTTAACCAATAGCAGATAGTCTTGATAGCTATTGCTTTGTAATATAGTTTATGGTTTGGATGTGCTATTCCTTTATTTTTCTTGATAGAGAGGTGCTAGATTTTTCTTTCTCCAAATTTAGTATTATTTTATCAAGTTTTGTAAAATATCTCTTTAATATATATTATCGTACATATTATGCATTATAATATAATAATATCTTATATATAATAGTTTGATTAGGATAATATTAAAACTGTAAATTAACTTTTGTAGTTTTGGCATTTAATTATTCTTTGAGGTGCTTCTCTTATGTGTCCTACTAGGACTTTTATAAAGTTGTACTTAACACTTTTAGAAATATCTTCTGGGTTGTTAGATTCTCTGGTCTTCAGTAAAGGTTAAGCACTTATTTGGAAGGCACAGTTAGGACCTTAGGATTAAAAACTGGAAAACAAAAACAGTTCCTATCTTCAGGGAGTTTACATTCTTATTGTATATATGAAATGCAAAGTACATGTAAAGTAATAACAGTGACAATTTACATAGTATTTATAGTTACTATCTTTTTTGATCATGGAAACTCTGGGATGTGGGTGTTATTTATCTCCATTTTTACAGATGAGGAAACTGAGGCAGATATCGTAAGTGATTTGTCCAGCATCATATACCAAGTGTCTGAGGTTGGATTTGAACTCAGGTCTTCCTCTAGGCCCAGTGTTCTATCTGCTATACTAATAATCGGGAGTAGCATTGAAGAAAGCCCTTTAATACCTCTTTTAGAAACAAGTAATTTGAAAAGTTCATAAATCCTTTTTATTATTGATACTGAAGTCTGATAAGTGGTCTAATTTCTTAATTTTCTTTTAGTTCATCACCAGAACATTATAAAAGAGTAACTCTACCCTCTTAGCTTATGTTTATTTGTCTTTCCCAAACTATGTATTGTATTAAATAACTGAAAAATGTTGAATGTTTTGTGAAGTGCTTAATAATTGTCATGAGACTTTCCTTAATGGATGGATATTGAATATTTAAATCTGAGGTTTCCTTCTGACATTTGTGCTCTTTTGCAAATTGTTTCTATATCTAGGGGGTTAATTCCAGCCTTATGGTAAAGTTACTTTTCAAAGGATGTGTGGGTACTTCTTCCACCATCACATCCATGGAGAAAACAGGAGGATGTGAGTGAAGAATAGCAATGTCACATGGTGTAATGAATGCCTCATCAGAGGATACTTTGTAAGCAGAGTATTATCTGATTGTCATGTATTGCCCTTGTACCAAGATTTTAGATACAGTTTCATTGTGAAGCTGCCATCAAAGAGGCAACAGTGTTGGATGCTGGACAGAGGCTGGCCTTTAGGAAGGAAGTCCTTGGTTTCAATGCCTATATCTGATATACATTATTAGCTGAGTGATTAGGGGCAAGTTAACTTAACCTAGGTGCTTAGGCACTCAGACTGAGTTAGATAAATTATCAGTACAAGGGATTTCTGTACTGTGAGTTTACTGTACCAGTTGAATCACAGATCCATTTGGTCTAAATGCTGGAAACAAATGCTAAAAGTTTTGGTCAAACTAGTAACTATCTTTAAATAGATGCCACATTAGATGTTCAGAGAAACTTTGGGGAAGGGAATGAATGGCACTCTATCAGATAAATCATCTAATCAATTATTTAGTGGTTTGTGTTCATTGTGAATTGTACAACTAATGCCTTTTGGGAGTATTATTGTGGCTGCTGCTACTGTTTACTTGTATGAGTCAGAGCCAGGCCTGCCATTTGTTCCACATCAGTTCCTGACATTATACAGTTGTGAGCAGCCAGCAGCAAACCAGCCACCAAGCACCAGGAATATTAAAAATCTAAAATAAGACAAAAGGAACTTGGTGGTGACTATTATAGAGTGGTTTGTTTTGTGCTTTAAATGGAACTTTAGGACTAATATCAATAGGTCCCAAGAGTATGTGATACTTGTAACTAGCCTTCCTAGATGTTGGAAAAGATACTATGATTTCTACCTTGAATAAATAGTCCTGGTTTTTTGGTGGTCTGGAAGGAGCCTAAGTTATTTCTTTGTATCATTTAGTACTGTGGACTGGTATTGACATAAGTTTGTTTTTGCTCTATTTAGTTGCCTTATTTCAGTAGATATGATAGAATCATATTACAGGATTTTATCTTTTGGTTAATGTTAGGTTTTTATCTCTTTTTAGCCTGGAAGTTAAAATTTTATCTATACCTGCCTCTTTATCAAATGAATCACAGTATTTAAAGGATTTTATTTAAAAGTGAATTCTTCTTCCTCAGGAGCAGTCGCCTTATCCTGGCTATGGATCCAGCTACTGGAATTCAGCTGCCCCAACCAGGGCTCCATACCCAAGCACATATCCTGGAAGACAGGATTTGCAAGGCCAGGTACAGGTACAGTCAAAAATTGGTAGTGAATTCTGATGGAAGATTGGAGGTACAGGCTTTTTTTTTTCTATTTTGAAATAGTTTATTCTCTAAATCTGTGATCCTAGGCTTTATTTGTCCTTTTAGAAGTATAAATTTTATCTCTGGTATCTGGATTGACATATTAAAGGGTTTTTTTTTTTTTTTTGGTTTGTTTGTTTGTTTGTTTGTTCTCCTGGATTCTGAATAGTGAAAGAATTTACTGAGCACATCTGAATATTTTCAGTTCAGAAAGAAGGGATAGATAGTGCCAATAGCAAGTGTAGGTCAACAAATATTTAACTATCTACAAGGAAGGCATTGTGGTGCTGGACAAAATGTATTACGTCTTGATATCTAGAAATAACAAATATAAAATGTTGTAATTATTAACATTTATATAGTGTTTTAAAATTGTGAAGTACCTTGTATTAAGGTAACAGTCAATCACTTAAGTGGAGTTTGTGCGTTGGGATGATTGAATTTCATTGAGTGAACACTTAATTTGTCAAAGTCTTTAGACTGAATTTTTAAAAGAGTAAAATTTATCTGGTTTCAAGAAAATGAGAAGGCAGTTTTTTAAAATTGTCATCAAAGCATTTTAATATAATTATTAGAGATTACTTAGCATTAAGAAACTTATGTTAAAGGTATGTGACTGAAAAATGACATAAATTAGTATTAAATTTCTATTTTATTTCATGCTATCTCCATTACACATGAATGACACCAAGGAAGCAAGGAGTTTCATTACTAAAAGCTAAATGTGCCTTTGGCTTTGTATTGCTCCTTTACTATGGATGGAAAAGGTTTTCCATATTTTTTTCATGCCATGGAGTAAAGGTGTGGTAGTAAAAGTAGTGGATCAGGTTCCTCTAGAGATGTTCAATCTTAGGCTGTTCTTTCATGGGGGTATATTAAGTATACAGGGTATAATCCCTGGAAAACAATCTTAGAAATAATCTATTCCAAACTTCTCATTAGAAATTAAAAGGGAGCTTTCCTATTAAAAACACTAGAAAGCATAGAAATATAGAGTCTTCCTTAAAATAAGTATCATCTATCGAAAACCACCAGCAAGTATTGTATGTAATGGGGATAAGCTAGAAGCATTTCCAGTAAGATTGCAGGTGAAACAAGGATGTCCATTGTCACCCCTTTTATTCAGTTTGGTACTAGAAATGCCAGCTGTAGCAATAAGAGAAGAAAAAGAAATTGAAGGAATCAGTTTAGGCAGAAAAGAGACTAAGCTATCTTTGCAGATGATATGATGATATACTTAGAGAATCCTAGAGAATCAAGTGAAAAACTACTTGAGATAATAAATTTAGCAAAGATGTAGGATACAAAATAAACACAGCATTCCTATGTATTTCTAATGAAACCCAACAGCAAGAAATAGAAAAATTCCACATAAAGTTACTATAGACATTATAAAATATTTGGGAGTCTACCTGCCAAACGAACCCAGGAACTATATGAACACAGTTACAAAACTCTTTTCACACATACAGCTAGATCTAAATAATTGGAAAAACATCAGTTGCTCATAGTTAGGTTGAACTAATATAATAAAAATAACAATTTTACCTAAATTTGTTGACCTATTTAGTGCCATACCAATCGATCTACCAAAAAATTATTTTATAGAGCTAGAAAAAATAGTAACACAATTCATCTGGAAGAACAAAAGGTTGAATATCAAGGGAATTAATGAAAAGAAATGCTAGGGAAGGTGGCCTAACCATACCAGATTTTAAACTGTATTATAAAGCAGTAGTCATCAAAACTTCTTGGTGCTGGCTGAGGAATAGAGTAGTAGATCAGTGGGATAGATTAGGTATACAAAACACAGTAATTAGTGACTGTAGTAATCTACTGTTTGATAAGCCTAAAGAATCCAGCTTTTGGGATAAAAACTCACTATTTGACAAAAACTGCTGGGAAAACTGGAAAATAGTATGGCAGAAAATGTGTGTAGACCAATATCTTACACTCTACACACAAAAAAAAATCTAAATAGGTTCATGATATAAAGGCTTATGCTGTAAGTAGACTAGAAGAACAAGGAATAGTTTACTTGTCAGATTTGTGGAGAAGGGAAGAGTTTAGGATCAAACGAGATAGAGAACATCACCAAAATGCAAAAATGGATAATTTTGATTGAAAAAGCCAATATAACCAAGATTAGGAGGGAAGTAGAAAATTGGGAAAGAATTTTTATAACCAGTGTCTCTGATAAAGGCCTCATTTCTAAAATATACTGAGAATTGAGTCTATAAGAATAAAAGTCATTTCCTAATTGGTAAATGGTCAAAGGATATGGACAGGCAGTTTTCAGAGGAAGAAATTAAAGATATCTGTAAGATATGAAAAAATGCCCTAAATCACTATTGATTAGAGAAATGCAAATCAAAACAACTCTTAGGTACCACATCTCACCGGGCAGATTGGCTAACATGACAAAACAGGAAAACGATAAAATGCTGGAGAAGATGTGGGAAAATTGGAACTAATGCATTGATTTTGTTTTTGTTTTTTCTTTTTGGAGGGGTGTAATGGAAATGCAGATTTGAAGATCTTCCCTGCCCATAGGCCCTTTGATTGGCTTAAGAGACTTTGATTGACTTAAGTGACTCTGAGAACCTTCCTTGATTTGAGAATATACTCTGTCCCCTAATAGGCTGAATGTGGTCACATGGAGCTTGTGGTAGGAGGCTTGGTTTTCGGGAATGACCACACCTTGATGCTGTGTGATTGGGCAGTGGGTCAAGAGGGTGGTTACATTCTCTGAGTCAGAAGACTATAATCCCTGATTTGAGGCTTTGCTTTGGGGCTCACTTTGAGAAGTGTTGTGTGATTTGACCAGATGAGACTCTGGGAAGCCATTGTTGAGAGCCCCCCGGCTTTGAAAACCCAGGTGTTGATGCTTCCCTCTCTGGTAACTGTGATTTGGTATTGATGTAATGGTTGGACAGTTTGGAAGCTTGTCTATTTGATCTGTCTGTCTACTCTGAAGTTTGGGGTGCTGACCTTTTTCCCCTGAACTAGGTAAATGATATATGTTTGTTTGATTAAAGTAAGCTTGTTAACCCATTTTGAGTTGCTTTCCTTTACAAAAGCAGATCTAAGAACCTATCTTGGCAGCTACCCTGGGGATATTGGGGTGCTTGCTGTTACAAAATAGTGATGATGGATGGGATCTGCTGAGTAAAAGGAAAGTATGGGGGTTAGGATAATTGTTTGTTTCCCAGTTGTGGTAGCTGTGATTCTGTGGAGCCATGGAGCAGGAGAGAATGGCCTGCATGCTGACTTCACTGAGCTGAGAGCAGGAATGGTGAACTGCCTGCATGGAGACCTGTGGAGAAGCCAGAAGCTGCTGCCTTCTGCTGGAGGAGAAGGAACCCAGGAGTTTGGAATTCAGCCACAGGACAAGATAAGGACTGTGAGGCAAAGCAGGGGCACTGAATGTGTTTCCTTGCTGCATCCCACAGTTTGGGACCCAGGGGGAGGATGGACTTGTGCTATGGTGGGTGGGGTGAAGTGCCGTCAACCCCCAAGAACCCCACTTTGGTTTTGTTGCCCAGCTCTCTCTCTGGACTTGAAAGCAGGGGCTGGAGCAGTGTTATGGGAAGGACACCCCCCTCCTCCCAAGAGAACTTTATTTGGACTCTTGTTTTGAATTGATGTGATAATGTACTTTGTGTTTAAGGCCCAGTGACCACTTTGGTGACTTTAGATGTACCTTGAAAATATGACTTAAGAGATGGTTAGTGCTAATTGAAATGTAAATTGTCTATGCTATGGACATACTTAGTAAGACTTTACTGAATAAGTGACTTGTTGTACTTTGATTGTTACTGATAAGAGACTAGTTGAGTTAATCAAGACTTTGCCCTGTGAGTGGAAGACTTTGTCTTTGTACTTTGAAACTACCGATAAGTGACTAATTGGGTTAGTCAAGATTTTGCCCCATGAGTGGAAGACTTTGACCATGTATTTTGAAAACTGATGTGACTGATTGAGTTAACTTAAAAGTGACTATTTTTTGATTTTACCGATAAGTGACTGATTTAACATTTGCCCCATGAGTGGAAGACTTGGACTATTGTACTTATATACCTGGAAAATGTGACCTAAGAGATGTTTTAGTGTTAACTCAAATGTAAATTGTGTATGCTATGGGCATGAAAGATCTTGGGGCCGAATGTAATGGAAATGCAGATTTGAAGATCTTCCCTGCCCATAGGCCCTTTGATTGGCTTAAGAGACTTTGATTGACTTAAGTGACTCTGAGACCTTCCTTGATTTGAAAATCCAGCTATCAGTCTTGGGGGGGTAATCGCTCTTGCTTTAACCTCCCTGGATCTGGATTGTGATCTGGGGTGGAGGTCGTGGGTGGGTTTCCAGCTTGCCAGAAACGGAAGTTGGCCCCCTATCTGTCGGCAGAGCCATAGTGTGGCAACAAGCCCAAAAGTCAAGTAATTAAGTGGCAACATGCCAAGGCAAAGGAAACAAACAGAAAAATGCAACCTCAGACTCCTACTTTGGGGGCAAAGAAGATCGAAGCTTAGAGCAGGAAGAGGACTGTGAGATCAGAAGTCCTGCTCCAAAAGCCCCAGGGGAAAACATGAGCGGGTTGCAGGCCATAGAGGACCTTAAGAAGGACTTTAAAAATCAAATAAGAGAAGTGGAGGAAAAATAGGGAAGAGAAATGAGAAGGATGCAGGAAAAGTATGAAATGAGGGTCAACAGCCTGACTGAGGAAAACAACACCTTAAAAAATAGACTAAGGGGCGGCTAGGTGGCACAGTGAGTAGAGCGCCGGCCCTGTAGTCAGAAGGACCTGAGTTCGGAGCTGGCCTCCGACACTTAATCCACACAAACAAAAACCTAGCCGTGTAACCTTGGGCACGTTACTTAACCCCAATTGCCCTAAAGGGGCGGCTAGGTGGCACAGTGAGTAAGAGCTCCGGCCTCGGAGTTTGGATGACCCGAGATCAGATCCGGCCTCAGAAAATGAGCACCCACGCATAAATAATGACTAGCCGTGTAACCTTGAGCAAGTTACTTAACCCCAATTGCTTTAAAAAAAAAAATAGACTAACTCAAATGGCAAAGGAGGCCCAATAGGGCAATGAGGAGAAGAATGCCTTAAAAAGTCGAATTTTCCAGATGGAAAAAGAATCTCAAAAGTTCACTGAGGAGATTCATTCCTTCAGAGTTAGACTGGAGCAAATGGAAGCTAAAGACTTTATGAGAAATCAAGATGCTGTTAAGCAGATCCAAACAAATGAAAGATTAGAAGGCAATGTGAAATATCTCATGGAAAAACCACTGACCTGGAGAATAGATCCAGGAGAGATAATTTAAAAATTATTGGACTACCTGAAAGCCATGATCAAATAAAGAACCTAGAAATCATCCTTAAAGAAATTCTCAAGGAAAATTGCCCTGATGTTTTAGATCCAGAGGGCAAAATAGAGGTTGAAAGAATCCACAGATCACCTCCTTAAAAAGATCCCAAAAGAAAACTCCCAGGAATATTATAGCCAGATTCCAGAATCCCCAGATCAAGGAGAAAATACTACAAGCATCCAGGAAGAAACAATTTCAATATTGTGGAAACACAATCAGAATAGCACAGGACCTGGCAGCTTCTACACTGAGGGACTGAAGGGCATGGAATATGATATTCCAGAGGGCAGAAGAGCTGGGAATGAACCCAAGGGTCACCTACCCAGCAAAACTGAGTATTTTGTTTCAGGGGAAAATATGGTCATTCAGTAGAATAGAGGACTTTCAAGCATTCTTGAGGAAAAAACCAGAATTGAATAGAAAATTTGACATCCAAACACAAGAAGCAAGAGATGCCTGAGAAGGTAATCAGGGAAAAGAAATAAAAAGGAACTTATCAAAATTGAACTATTTACATTCCTATATGGAAAAACAATAACTGTGACTGATGAAATCTTTCTCAGTATGAAAATAATGGAAGAAGGGTGTGTGGTCATATGAGTACATATGTGAATGTGTGTATATATGTTTACAGTTATATATGGATAGAGGGCATAGGTTGAATTTGTTGGGAAGGGAGGATACTCAAGGGGTGAAATTATGAAGTGAGAGAGGAAAGTGGCAAGAGGAGATAGGGAAAGACAGGGTAGGAGATAGGGAAAGACTATTTCATGTAGAAGAAGCAAGGGGAAGTGGTTGCAAGGGAGGGGAAGAATAGGAAGGCAAAAAGGCAAAACCATATTCTCATTGAATTTGGTTCAGGGAAAGAATGACATACATACTAAATGGGATATCTCAACCTGCAGCAGAATAGGGGGAAGGGGGATGAGAGGAGGGATGGGCATTCTGGGGGGAGGGGAAGTTGGAAGTACCCACTATAGAAGAGGGACAGGATCAAGTAGGGAATGGACCAGGTGGGGGGTGGGATGAGTGGGAGGGAATTATAAGCAGCCTTGTACAATATATCTACCATGGTAATGTTTTGCATAGCTAGACATGTACAACATATACTGAATTACTTATCTTCCCAGAGGGAATGGGTGACAAGGGAGGAAGGGAATGGATCTGAAATTCGAGGTCTTAAGATTAAATATTTTAAATACATATAAATACTATTAATACTCTTTTGCTTGTAATTGGGAGATAAGATGTGCAGGCATTGGAACACAAAGATTCACCTTGCTCTAATGGAAAAGTCGAAGGGGGTATGTGAGAAGATATAGGAGAGAGCAGATTGAAGGAAGCAATATCTTGTGGGACCACTATTCTGGGAGGGTGGGCAGGGGAAAAACAGGGGGAAAAAATAATTGTAACTCAAAATCTGGCGGAAACGAATGATGTAAAACAGAAGCTAATAAAAAAAAAGAAATTAAAAGGGAAAGTGACTTGCTCTTCACCCCAAGTGACAGAAGTTCCTCAGATTTAAGCCTGACAGCAGATGTGATTCGTGATAGGTGCCTTGAAATGTGGTGGTGAGCACACTGGACTTGGCAAAGAGTTATTATGCTAGTTCTACCTGCTGATTTGTTATAATTATACTAAGGTTGCCCCTAGAGAAGAGATGAGAAAATTGATCTCCCCTCCTTTCCCTTAAAGAAATAGGGGCGTATATATGCGGAATGTTGTATGTGTCGTCAGAATGAGTCCAGTTTTTGGTTGGTTAGGGGTAAATTCCCAAATGAACAAGTTACCACTTAAAGCACTGAGGATACAAAGAAAGCAAAAAACAAAAACAAAAACAAAAAACCAAAAACCCAGCCCCTGCTATTCAGGAACTCACAGTTGAATGGGAGAGACTACATAAAAACGGCTATATACAAACAGGGTTTCTACAGGATAAACTAGAGGTCACTAAGGGAGGGAAGGTATTAGCATTAAGGAGGAACTATAAAGGCTTTTTGTATAAGGTGAGATTTTAGCTGAGATTTGAAGGAAGCCAGTGATGTCAGGAGCTGAGGAGAACATTTCAGGCAGCTGATGAAAATGCATGGAGTTAGGGGATGGAACATTATATACAAGGAACAGCACAGAGGCCCAGATTCACTGCCTTGCAGAGTATATGGAGGGGGAGTAAGCTATAAGGATATTATAAAGGCATGAAGGGGCTAAGTTATAAAGGGCTTTAAAGGATTTTATATTTGATCTTAGAGGTAATAAGGAGTTTATTGAATGGGTTTTTGGGGTAAAGGAGACACAGACCTGGGGTCTAGGAAGATAAGTCTGACAGCTCCATTCACAAATGAAGGTGGTTTAAAAAAAAAGTCACTAATAAAATATATGAGTAACTGTCAGAAAATAAATGATAATTCCCAGTCTACAGTAGTTAAAGGGATATGAACTGAAAATTTCCAAGAGCTGAAACATGAGTTGTTCATAATTACTTGGAAAAAAAAATATAAACTCTCAAGTTATCAGAAATTCAAACATTTTTAAAGTACTATCCATACACTTATCAAATTGGCAAAAATAATTGAAAGCCACGAAACTCAATGCTGATGGAGTTGTGGAGTAACAGGTACATTTTATTTATTACTAGTGTAATTGCAAACTTGTAGCATGTTTTTGGAGATCAGTATGTCAATACATAGTAAAAGTTATCCCTCAAAAAAATCCTACTCCCTAACCGAATTATTTCATTGTTGGGAATATGTGTTGAAAGTATCATCAAAAATAACAAAAAGCACTCTGAGGATTTTTATAGCATGATATACAATTGTAAATTAGAGCCACTGGCAGTTGGAATGAAGTTTCTGTTTTGAGTTTAAAGAGCTTTAAAATGAGACTTGATTAGTTTTTCTTACCCATTTAAATTCCTACATTTAGCAGCTAAGGCCTCTTCAAATGAATCATCATGTAATAATTCAGCATCTGCTCTGAAGAAGTGAAAATGAGAGTCTGTGACAAGATGTTTCCAGGAGTTTATTACAGGATATTCTTTATGGAAAATTGGAATTGAGAAAAGGGGTGCTGCAGTCCAGATCTGCATCCAAATTGGAGTGGTGGTGTGTCAGCTTTCTCAAAGGTGGCTTCCCTGCATTCTTTTTTGTATAGGAAATGCCTCATCTCTGATATGTAATAGGGATGCTCTCTCCTTTTAGGGACACTCTAGATTGGCATTTGATGTATGGAACAAGATGTATCTGTTATCTTCACTTTGAGATTTATGCTATGGGATCTTTGAACACAGTAATATGATGAGGGCAATGAGAATGTGATTGGTATATGTCCCACTCTATCTAAGCTTATCTAAAAAAGGTGATAATGGAAAATTTTGTTATTATTGGGTATATGTACTAAAAGTATCATCAAAAACAACAAAAAGCACTCTTGAGGAATTTTATAGCATTATATACAGTTGTAAATTAGAGCCACTGGCAATTTGAATAAAGTTTCTGTTGTAAAACTTTCTCTTGAACTTCATTCCTTCATCACCAGCTACTTAGATACTTCAGACTGGATCCCCTAAGGGATCTGAAACTCACCGAATCTAAAACAGAACTCATTATCTTTCCCTTCAAATCCTCCACCTCTTTACCAAACCCTTCTAATTCTGTTAAAGGCACCATTGTTCTTCTAGTTTACTAGATTTGAAGCTGCATTAACATGCCTCCCTTCCTCTTAACCCCCCTATATCTCATTATTTGCCATATTATGTCCTTTTTTCTTCTGTAGTCTCTCCCACCCAACCCCTTTTCTCTGCATATGCAGCTACTGCCTTAGCTCAGGATTTCAGTAAGTTTTTTTGTCCCCTTACCTTATCTACTCTACTCTATTACATCTTTTTTCTACACTGTTGCTTAAGGGATTTTTATTAAGTACAGGTCATTCCCCTACTTAATTCCATTGACTCTTTAAGCCTCTAGGATAAACTCTAAATTACTCTAATTTTTTTTTTTTTTGCTTTTTGGAGGGCAGTTGGGGTTAAGTAACTTGCCCAAGGTCACAAAGCTAGGTTTTTTTGTGTGTGCTAAGTGTCTGAGACTGGATCCTAACTCAGGTCCTCATGACTCCAGGGTCAATGCTTTATTCACTGCGCCATCTAGCCGCCCCTTTGAAGGATTTTTTTTCAATATATTTGTTCCTAGTTTGGATTTCTTCTTTTGGAAACAACTTGGGCATATTTGACCATTTATCACTTGAGGAATGGTTCTTATATATTTGAATCACTTCATTATATATTTTGGAAACAAAAGCTTTATCAGAGAACTCAACCTGGCTTTCCAGCTTTGTTAAATTTCCACACTCTGTTGTTGAGCCAAACTGGCTTTCTTTGTTTGGCTTTCTCACCCATGACACACTATAACTTGTGTCTATGCCTTTGTATTGGCTTCTCTCATGTCTAGCATATGCTCCTTCCTTATTTCTGCCTCACAGAAACCCTCTCTTCCTTCAAGATGCAACTCAAGTACTACTTTTACAGGAATCCTTTTCTGATCCCTCCAACTGTTGGTGCCCTGTATCCCTAACTACTTTGTTGTTATTTTGTATTATATATATTTGTGTGTGTGTGTGTGTGTGTGTGTGTGTGTGTGCTGATAGAATGTGAGCTGTTTGAGAGTAGGGTTTTACTTAGTCTTTGTTTTTGTTGTAGCACAGTGCCTGGAATAGAGTAAGCACTTAATAATGCTTAGTTGTTTTTTTAAAATAGATTTTCATTGACATTTTTGTTTTTACATTGCCTAGATTTCCCCTTGTGCCATACACAGAAAACTCCTACCAGACACTGTGAAATGAATAGTGGCAGGCCAGTTTAATAGATCCTTATGCAAAATTACAAAAAACTGGAAATAAAATTTTAAACAGTGGGGGAAATGTGAAATAAATGGGGCCAACATAATGAAATATAAATATGTTATTAATACCAGCAGATATGAAAAATACAAATCTAGAAAAACTTTTTAAAATTACGCAGTTAAAAAACCCAAGAGAATAGAGTATACACTATGACCATATGAGGAAAAAAGAAATGAGAAACTAGGTAGTGACTGAACAATTATGTTATTCATTTAAATTAACTAAGACAATTGGATTGTATTGAGATTCAGGGATAAACTTTTAATAAAATGCTTAAAGATTATTAAACTTAATCATAGTTTAAATAGTCCTTGAGAGTTTGTGCTTCAACATGGGTTTTTAAAGTAATAATAAATTTGACTGCATCATAATATGAAGTTGTTTAATCAACTGTAATTTTATTGTCCAAGAAAGAAATTTTGTGTCTTCTGACCACTTATCAATATATTTAATCATCTTTGCATATTTCAAAGTGTTTGTATAAAGGCATGAGGGTACTGATTACTTAGATAAAAGGTATGTGTGTGTGCGTGTGTACATATGTGTGTATTAAGACTGAAGATGCTTATGCTTGGAAATGAGTATTATAGATTATAGCTTCAAAATAGGAGGGACCAATTAAGAAACTTTTGGTGTCTGGTGCTTGCAAGTTATAAAAATATTTAGAAAGTGACTCTCTTTTCATATTGTCTGAATTTTTGAGTTAGTTCCATTAAATAGCATTAAGAGTTTCCAAATTTGTTAGTCGAGTAAATCATTACATTATAGTTGCGAAATGCAAAGCTATTGGAATTTAACATCCTTTCGCCAAGACCTTTCTCTGATAGCACATTCACATTATGACAGGAACACTACAATTTCTTGTTATGGCAATGCTAACCATGGTTCTAAAAAAAAAAAAACTGTACCTAATTCAGAATAGATAATAAGGTATCTGCTAGAGAAAGTCAGATGCACCGAAGGTTGTCCAACTATTTGACTGAAATTATCTTTAGTTCCTTCTGTTTTCTAAAATTTTTTTTTCAAATCGGGTGAAATCATCCTGTTCCAACTCAAATTGGTGGTCTTTCTCTCTTACATTGTTTTTCAGGGAATGGATTCATACACAAATGGGGCTTATGGTCCACCATACCCCACAGGCCCTGGAGCAACTGCATCCTCATATTCTGGGACTTATTATTCTTCTGGACATCCACCAGCTCCTTATCCTACAGATGTTGCAAGCACTTACCATTCCCCTGGCAATAGTCCAACCCCTGTTTCTCGATGGACTTATCCACAGCAAGACTGCCAGACTGAAGGACCTCCTTTGAGGGGGCATGTTCCAGGATATCCTATGTCACAGGTGAGTAGTTTTTACTAGTGAGAGATCAATTTCAGTGCCTTTGAGTTCTTCAGAGTGAGTGACTTTCTTTGATTATGGTGCTGACTCTGGAACACACTACAGAAATCCTTGCTATATTAGAAATGTGCCTAACAGTGGCTATGTATTGATGCCTTTTTAATATGTAGCTGTTTTCTCCCTATGTTTGGATTCTGACTTAGTCTGCCCATGAAATAATGAAATCAAAATTCTTTATGACTATCACTGAAGTCCAACCCTTGATCCTGAATGATTTTTGCTCTTTCTTAGTTTTTCCCCATGTTAAAGGAGTATTGAATTTGGACTCAGTCTTGGTTTGAACTCAGCAGTATCATTTAGTAGCCTAGACAAGTCCCTGACCCTCTCAGTGCTTCAGTTTTCTTATCTGTAAGATAAAGGATTGAATTAGATCTGAGTTTCTTTCATCCTGTGATTCATCTGTGATTTTGACTTTTAATTGCTGTGTGATTGGTAGAATGTTACTTGCTTTTTCAGAGGAGAGCACTATAGTATGTGGGCACATTATTCATGATAACCTGGCATTGATGTATCCTGTCTTGAAGCCATAGAACTGCTGTTTCTACTCATTTGTCTATACTGCCAGCCCTCCTAAATCCTTGGTATAGTTTATAAAATTGAGGGGAAGCCATTCAGAGTTTTGTTTGTAGGGAGGTGATTCAGTATCTTCACTGAGCTTTGGCAGTGACCGGTAATGGGTCTTGTCTTCTTACCCTAGAGCCCTGGAATGGCCCACCCCCATTACTCATATGGGGATGGAAATCCTAATGTCCCACCCCCAGCACCACCACCCCTCAGAGCCCAAGAGCAAGTATGGAGCTCTTCGGGGGTTTATGGAATGACAACACGCTACTCTTGGCCTTCTTCAGCGGCCCCCTCAGCACAGTCTGGGAATTACTTTATGTCAGGATCTACTTCGTCATGGTCCAGCAATGCATCCTCTCAGCCACCTCCTTCACCCCCACCACCTCCGCCTCCTCCTCCCCCTCCCACCCAGGATTCCAAGGTAAGGAAATGTAGAAACATTGCTCTTTATATGCATGCTTTTTTAAGAGGGGGTGAATAATGAATGACTTAACTGCAGCTGTCTTTGTCAATAAGAAATATTATTAACGTTTCTCTTCATTTGACTAAGACACATGATGAGTAGTTGCTAATTTCCACCCTCTCATAAGCTTTGACTAAGTTGACTTAAGTTTGACTAAGTTTCCCACTTCTCTCAAAGACACATGATAATTGGTTAGATTTCTGTTTACTTTTTTAGTACTTTCAGACAATTAACTCATAGATAACATTCATTCCAAATATGTGGGACTACATTTGGCAGTCATTATCCATATACACAAAGTGGGAATGGATTCTAATAATCTAATGTGTATTTTAATTAAATCTAATAAAATGTGTATTTTAAATCTAGGATTGAATTTCACCTAAGTTCACTTTGCCATACATTGCTTTTTAAGGGTTTGTCTTACAGTTATAACCTACTGGGAAAGAACTATTTAATTTTTGTTTGTTAGGTCATAGGATAGATTGTGAGGTAATGATGATGTTCATTTGCCTCAAGAGAGCAGATTCCAGCCTTTGACCCTTTCCTGTCCTTGGATTTGGACAGGTCACTCCCTTGTACCATCTTAGGGATGTGTTTCTGCCAAATGATTGAAGAAGGTTCAGCTTTATTATTAGAAGAACGCTTCATTTGCTTTCCTGGTTGTGTGGTTAATATGGGGGCTAAGAGACTTGGCATTGATGGATCCCTATTAAAACTAATTTTCCCCCATTTTTCTCTGCCTCTAAGGATTCCTCATACCCTCATAGCCAGCCAGAGCAAGGTGTGAACCGGAACAACTTTACCAGTGATGTCCATCAGTATGAGTCTTCCTCGGAAACTATGAACAACAGTAATCCGGACCTTTTCAGTTCTAAAGTTCAGTATAGTGCCCAGCCTCAGATGTACGGTAACTCAGCCAGGAGAATTCCCAACAGTCAAGATCTGGGTTACAAAATCCCTGATGATCATTCATCTTCAGACGAAGGTCAACCACCAGGTATTAAAAAAATCACGCAAGTGCTAGAGAAAGTCCAATACCTTGAACAAGAAGTAGACAAGTTTGTAGGGAAAAAGACAGACAAGACATACTGGCTTCTGGAAGAAATGCTGACCAAGGAGCTGTTGGAACTGGATTCAGTTGAAACTGGTGGCCAGGACACTATTCGACAGGCAAGAAAAGAGGCTGTTTATAAGATCCAGGCCATACTGGAAAAACTGGAAGAAGAAGCATTATGAGATGGATGTGCAACTAGTAGAAGCCTGTTACTAACTTGACCAAAGATCTCTTGATTTTGGTTAATTCTTATCCCTTTGAAACTGCTGTTGATGATAAGAAGCAATAAATGCTGACTTTTCCTTCATTTAAAACTATTAAAAAAAACAAAACGTGGCAAAAGACTTGGAAGGACGTTTTGGTTCCATATTGTTTTCAGTTTGATGTTTCAGACCAGTGAATGTAATAGGAAACTATGGAACCATCAGCATTACCCAAGTCAACCCACTAGTTCTGAAGGCATCTGGGGATGTCTACAGGCTTCTTTTCAGCAGAAGGGAAATTCACTTTATGTAACAGGCTTATCAGAACCAGGTCAGATGAGGCTGGATATAATCTGAAGCAAACAGGCACTGTTTTTAAAGAGCTGGAGTACTTGTCTAATTTTGTATGTTGTGAAGGCTTTATAACACGCACTCCATGTGTAAATTATAGTTTGGACTTGAGCCTCCTGGGGCCTGTCTTGTGTTGCTATTTATAGCTCCATAAATCTGGTCATGCAGATTGAAATGTATCATTCTCTATTTGGTGCACTCTGTAGTCATATGTTTAAAGTGACCATATAAGAGACCACATTGATAGCCTGTCAGTGTGGCATCTTTGAATATTAGTTAATACTTTTCCAGCTCTTGGAAATACTGCAATGTTTAGTGATATTCTTGATTGTGAATTGTTGTTACCCCTCTTCCTCTTATGTGCAAATCATCATTAGGTTGGAATTTTTGCCCATGAAATGTAGTAGTGGAAGCGGAATTTGGATATGGCAGTAGTAACTTAAGAGTGAATGTGTTCACACATTTTTAAAAGATTTTTTACATCTGAATGGATTTGGGTGAGGATCCACTTTAAAATTATCTTTTTTACATTGTAATTCTGTTTTCCACTACATCATATACACTTGCTGCTTCTGTACAGAGCACTATGATGACCACAGGTAAGACATGAAATGTAACAGTGACTAGAAATAGTGACTGCAGGAAATAATAAACTTGATTAAAACATGGATTATTTGGTTAGTAGCGCTCTCCATCTCAAACTATTAATTTTGCCCTCAGTATTCCTATGAACAGAGCAGAGTTCTGTTCAGTTTACAGCTATGAAAAATGAGTGTGAAAGCCAGTTATGAAAGTTTAGGGAGAGAATCAGCCATATAGCTAGAATGGGAGTTGATTTTTTTTCATATTCTAAAAGTGTACCTCGTTATCCAGTCTTGCTAAAAGCAAATTAATTTTGTGGATAGAATTCTTTTTTAACAAAAAGTCTCCTTTAGCCACTGTTAGCTCAGTTATATATCTCAGTACCGAACTTCAGCAAGGAATATTGAAAAAAAGATATTATCTGTGATGGTCTGGGTAGTCTGCAGGGCAGTTTTTAAGAAAGAGCCTTGTGAAATATACTGAATTTAATCATCTCTGGTGAGTTTCAGTATATTGAAAAACTTAGCTATTCCCTAATAGTTTATCAATGCAGCACTAGCATTTTGTAGACTAAGAAACCTCACAAGTGTTAAAAGGGAAATACAGTTTTCTTACTGTATGATGAGAAGGGTATTAGCTTATACTATTACTTGTAGTTTTGACGAGTGATTTTACAGTTGGATGTACTGATAATTTATTTCAGGGCTATATATTTAGCCTCAGTTCAAAAATCTGAACATAGATAACACTACAGAAAAGGAAAGAGTCCTAGCTTTATGTTAAAATTTAGACATCATTTCAAGAACATAGTAGATTACCACGGGCTAGAAGAATAAAATGATTGATTTCTTCCTTGCTGTAGCATGTAGTATATTTCCCCAAAGACTGGGTTTAGTGTAAGATGATTAGTATAATTCAGGCAAACTCACAACTTGACTGAATTAAAAGATGAACACCAAATTGTGAGCAGTGAATACAAGTGCAGATAAAAAACTTAAGGTAAAAAAATTAAGCTAGTAGTTCCTTTAGCAGCCAAGAAGAAGTTGAGTTGATAACTGTGTCCCTGATTTATTGAGCTGGTTCAGCTTTTGGGAAGGCCAGTACTGATGTTTATTTTAGAAAATTAAGAATTTCCTTGAATGTTTGCATTAAAATTTGGGCTTGTTTTATACAAAAAAATTTTTTTAAAGTTAGTTTTTGATGTCTGTGCCATATTCTGTTGGGTATCACTTTCACTTGAATCTTAAATAAAGTTACTCAGACATGGCTTATTAAATAAAACTGAGTTTTCTTTATAATGAAGTCACTTCCTGTTATAAATACAGAAACATATAGGTAAATGCTTGTGGGGAAGAACTTCGCTGGGGTAGAGTTATACTTGCCTGTACATTGTCATTGCTAAATTCTTTCAATTCAGTTACTGTAATCAACTAACTTAATTTGAATTTAGGCTAGGTAGTTGGAAATCTTGAAGGAAAATGACTGGCTTTATTTTTTTTGTTTTTCCCTTTTGGGGATGAGAGAGAAAGTAGGACTTTTCCCTAATGCTTTTATGCTTTTTATTTTGGTTTGTTTTTGTTTTTGAATCTAAATTCATTTATTTACTTTTAGTTTTCCACATTAATTTCCACAAGATTTTGAGTTACAAATTTTCTCCACATCTTTTCCCTGACCCCCACCCCAATATATCAAGGCTACTGAATACGCCTTCCCCCAGTCTGCTCTCTCTTATATCTTCCCCCATCCCCCCGTAACTTTCTAGTAGGGCAAGATGGATTTCTATACCCCAGTGCCTGTATATCTTATTTCCCAGTTGCATGTAAAAAACAATTTTTTTAACATTTGTTTTTAAAACTTTGATTTCCAGATTCTTTCCCTTCTTCCCTCCTCACTCACCCTCACTGGGAAGACAAGCAATTCAATATAGGTTGCACATGTGTAGTTACACTAGTTTTCATAGTAGTTATATTGTGAAAGACTAACTATATTTCCTGCTTTCTAATGCTTTGAAATGTTTAATAAGTCAACTTTTTTTTTTTTTTGGCTTTTTGGAGGGCAATTGGGCTTAAGTGACTTGCCCAAAGTCACATGGCTTATAAGTGTGTCAGGTGTCTGAAGCTGGATTTGAACTTAGATCCTCCTGATTCCAGGGCCGGTGCTCTATTCACTGCACCACCTAGCCACCCCAGTAAGTCAACTTTTGATTGTCATTGTTAATCAAGGGAATAATCTAAAAACATCTTCAACTTGAGTTTTTGGAATATAAGGCAAGCTTACATGTTAAATCCAGCAAAGTAGATTATTTGTTAAATATGAGTCATTAGCTCTTGCTTATAAAAGGACAATGTAAGAACATGTTGGTATAAATTTACTGCAGTATATTACTAATGATAGGAAGCGTGAGAAGTGATATAAAAGATTATGAAGGACACTGACTTCAGAATCAATTAAGACAACAGATGGGGACTCTCTAAGTGCTACTTGGGTACCTTCAGTATAGTGGGAGATGTCTTCCAGCATATTTGGTTGATCATCTATAGGATTTAGGACTTATTGATGAAAATTAGGAACACAGTATGGAGTTAGGAGACCTAGATTATAGTACTGGATTTTGGCATGAACTAGTTTTTAATAGTGTGAATATTGGACAAATCACTTCCCCAAAGTCTTAGTTTCTTCTTCTATAAAGTGAAGCTGAAATGAAATGATTTTTTAGTTCTTTTCTAGATCTAAAATTCTGATTGTATAGGTTTAATTATGAACCCTTACAGCTGTAACTCTTATGAAAGTATCCTTTGGCTAAATCTGCTTAATGGAATTAAAGGAATTCAAGAATTATGTAAAAGGTATAACATATCAGAGGTGTAGTAGAGGTAAGTCTTTCCTGGTGAGGGAATATCCAGGCCGATGAAATCATAGACCAATCTTAGCCTTCATACAGTTTTGGAAAGAACAGAGTTGGGTAGGTAGGGAAAATGACATGATTGGTTACATCAAAGAAAGAGGGTGTGCACTCATGTGGGGCTAGTAACCACCCCTCTCTGTCCATTAAGGAATGCTTGTTTGATTTGTGGAACCTGTTTGCATCTTGTAGTCTTTGCTAGGGAATCACAACTACCATACTTGCTGTCTCTTTGGAAGAGAGAAAAATTCCCCTAATTACACACAGGCAAGGATGAATCTTTTGGGGCTGGAAACAAAAGTTAACTTATTGGGTTAAACAAACAGATATATAGAAAGTATCCCAGGGCTACCTGGAGTTAAACTATTTTAAACTAACTTTTAACTTGGAGGGAAAACTGAATCCTTGAACTCGGCTCAAGGCCATAGAAAAGTGACATTAGGCAGATGCCAACTCAATTATAAAAAACAATATGAAATAAAATCATTAAGTAGAAACTAGAGGTAATATTAATTTTTAGCTTTCAATGCCAAGGAAGGTCTTGTATTCTGCAGCTGTACTTTGGTGTCTTTTAGAGAAATGCTAGAGTGGACAGACTATAGGCCTGATCCAATATGACATTTCATAAACATTTATCTTTTTAATGTAGAAGAGATATGAAAAGCAAATAGAAAGTATTGTTTACTTTAGCACAGTGATTTTTATGACCTTCAGGTAAATCTCCGGAATGGAAGCAGGGGAGAAATGAACCATATTGGTAAATTGGGGAGAAGCTATACAAATAGGATAATAACAAAAATTGTCAACATTAATATGGAACTTTAAAATTTGCAAAAATCTCTACACATACAATCTCATTTGAGCCTTACAATAACCCTGTGAGGTCCTTGACCCTTACACACACACCATTGAGACTTAGGTTTTGACTTGCCCAGGGTTACATAAATAATTAGATATGAGGGAGATTTGAACCCAGGTCTTCCTGACTCCACGTCCATCAGTCTAGCCACTATAGAGTACCTAGCTCTCCTTCACAATGGTTTAACAGGTCGATTTCCCATTATTCAGTGGATGTTGATTTGATCACATACCCATGTCCATATCTTAAACCCAGTGTAATTTATCCTCTACTAATATAGATACTGAAGTTGACTTCCATTTTGCTTTAGGTTAATATTAAAATTACTTTGGATTCCCTTGGTTGTGGTTTGGAGCATTATACCAAGTATTATATGAATCAGTCCTTGCATTTATTAGCTCTTATGTGCCAGAAACAGCATTTCTGCCCTCAAGAAACATATATTTTAATGGGGGAAGACAAAACATAAAAAAAAAAAAACCCATAAAAGGAGGTGGTGGGGGTGAAGGTACCTATGTGTGCATTGGGGGGAGAGAGATGATGGAGAATTTTAGAGAGTCAGAAGCAGAGCCTTGAGTTGAATGAAGAAGTGACTGTGGCTAGCCTTTTTGTTTCCATAAAAGCAGACTCCAGGAGGAGGTGAGCGATCAGAGCAAGAGACTACAGGAGCATCAGGATCATCCAGGGTGAAAAGGTAGCAAGGGTGGGGTGCAGCTCAAGCATCTTCAAAAGATAATGGGAACCAAGTGGCTTAATAGTAAAAAGAGGTTGGAAATAATCTGCAGATAGTTGTCAGTTGAATGTGAAATCTGAGTAATTAGAATTGTAACTGTCATGGTTCATGAAATCAATAATGACTGGAGACTAATAAGAGAACTAATAGCAAACCGCTGGATTGTTGTGTTTCTTCTGGGATGTATGATTAGTTTTGTAACACTAAATTATTAACAGCTAAGGTTGACCAGGGATCATATATATATATATCATATACAGGGATTAGACTCCAAGATTGGAAAAAATAACCTTAAGAATTTTGTTTTGTCCACTCTAAAGTATTTTTGGATGTTTTTTGTTTTTTATGTCACCATAGTTTTCTCCAGTTCTTTTTCCAGAGAGCCACCCCATATAACAAATAGTATATTTATTTATTTTTAGTTTTCTACATTCACTTTTATAAGATTTTGAGTTCCAAATTTCCCCCCCTCCTCACCCTTCCCAAGATGGCATTCAGTAGGCTATACGTGTACAATCATATTAAACAGACATTCACAATAGTGATATTGTGAAAGAACCAAAACAAAAAGGGAAAAAGAACAAAGAAAAAAAAGAGAAAATAATATGCTTCAATCAGCATTCAGACTTCCTGACTCTTTCCTTAGATGGAATAGCATTTAAAAAAAAATCTTTTATTTTTAGTTTTCAACATTCATCTTCATAAGATTTTTGAGTTACAAAATTTCTCCATATCTTTCCCCTACCTCCCATCCCAAGATATTGAGCCTATTGAATACACCTTCCCCCAGTCTGCTCTCTTATATTCTCCCCCATCCCCCTCTAACTTTCTAGTAGGGCAAGATGGATTTCTATACCCAGTGCTTGTATATCTTATTTCCCAGTTGCATGTAAAAAACAATTTTTTAAAATTTATTTTTAAAACTTTCTTTCCCTTCCCTCCTCACCCACCCCCACTGGAAAAATAAGCAATTCAATATAGGTTGTACATGTGTAGTTATGCAAAACATTTCCGTAGTGATTATATTATGAAAGACTTAACTATATTTTTTTCCATCCTATTCTCCTCCCACTTAACTCTTATTTTCTACTTTGACCCTGTCCCTTTTCAAAAGTGTGTGCTTCCAAGTAAATCTCTCCCCCAATTTGCCTTCCCTTCTGTCATCTCCCTTCTTATCCCCTTCCCCCTACTTTCCTGTAGGGTAAGATACCCAATTTAGTGTGTATGTTATTCCCTCCTTAAGCCAAATTCAGTAAGAGTAAGGTTGACCTATTCTCTTTCACTTTCCTGCTCTTCCCCTCCATTGTAACAGTATTCTCTTGGCTTTTTTTAATGAGATAATTTATCCTATTCTATATTTTCCTTTCTCCTCTCATTATATTCCCCTCTCACCAATTTTATTTTTTAGATATCCTTTCCTATTCTACTGATCCTGTGCCCTCTGTGAATACATGTAAACACATATACACACATTCATATATGTATTTATACACATATACATCCTCATATATATATATATATATATATATATATATATATATATATATATATATATATATTCCCTTCAACTATCCTCATACTGAGAAAAGTCTCATGAGTTGTTTTTCCATGTAGGAATGTAAATAGTTCAACTTTAATAAATTCCTTATGAATTGTTTTTCCTGTTTACCTTTCCATGTTTCTCTTGTTTCTTGTATTTGAAACTCAGATTTTCTGTTCAGCTCTGCTTTTTTCATCAAGAATACTTGAAAGTCCTCTATTTCATTAAATGACCATATCTTCCCCTGAAGTATTATATTCAGTTTTGCTGGGTAGGTGTTTCTTGGTTTTAATCCTAGCTCCTTTGACCTCTGGAATATCATATTCCAAGCCCTTTGATCCCTTAATGTAGAATCTGCTAGATCTTGTTTTATCCTGATTGTGTTTCCACAGTACGCAAATTGTTTCTTCCTGACAGCTTGTAATATTTTCTCCTTGACTTGGGAACTCTGGAATTGGGCTATACTATTCCTAGGAGTTTCCTTTTTGGGATCATGATCTGAGAATGATGTATTTTATATTTCTGCCTTTCTCCACTGAATTGTGAGGTGTTTGTGTTGTAGTACATGGTCGATTTTTGTGTATGTGTCATACCGCTGAGAAGAAGGTATATTCCTTTTTATCCCCATTCAACTTTCTCCAGAGATGTCTAGCCTCTCTAAAATTCTATTCACCTCCTTAACTTTTTTCTTGTTTATTTTGAGGTTAGATTTATCAGGTTCAGAGAGGGGGAGATTGAGGTCCTCCACTAGTATAGTTTTGCTATTTCTTCCTGTAACATCCTTAACTTCTCCTTTAGGAATCTGGATGATGTAACTCTTGGTGCATATATGTTAAGTAATGATATTGCTTCATTTATGATGGTGTCTTTTAGCAGGGTAGTTTCCTTCCTTATCTCTTCTAATTAGATCAAGGATTGCTACCCCTGCCTTTTTTTATTTTAGCTGAAGCATAATATATTCTACTCCAGCCTTTTACCTTTATCCTGTGTGCATCCCCTTGTTTCAAATGTGTCTCTTGTAGATAGCATATTGTAGGATTGTGGTTTTTAATCTATTCTGCTATCCATCTCTGTTTTATGGTAGAGTTTGTCCCATTCGCATTCAGTTATGGTTACTGTGTCTTTTCCTCCATCCTATTTCCTCCTGTTTGTTTTTGTTTCTTCCTTCTTCCTTCCCTTCCTTAAGTTTCCCTTTTGACCACTCCCCCCCTCAGTATTCCCTCCCTGTGCCCCCACTCTTTACCTACCCTTTCCTCTTATTATTCTTTCCCTCCCTTCTAACCACTTCCCCCTTTTTACCTCCCCCTTACCCTTCTTACTGCTTATATGGCACAATGGATTTTTATACTTGACAGGATGTTATTCCCTCCTTGAACCCAAACTGATGAGAGTAAATTTCATACCGTGCTCCTCTCACTCCCTCCTTTCCCTCTATTATAATGAGTTTTTGTGTCTTTTCACATTAGAATCTTAAACTTGATTATGTTTGAACCAGAACCAATGAGAATCAAGTTAATATGATGTTCATCTCCCTCTCTCCTTCCCCTCTACTATAGTATGTTTTTATGCCTCTTTGTGTGGCATGATTTACCTTTTTCTGCCTCATCCTTTCCTTTTCTCCCATTTCATTCCCTTTGCACCCCTTAGTAAGGTATTTTATTATCAGATGAGTTCATTTATACCCATGTCCTCTATGTATATCCCTTTTAAATGTGATAATTATATAAATGTCAATATTGACAGGTATCTGCTTCTCATATAGGGATGTAAACAGTTTGCTCTTTTTGAATCCCAAGTTAATTGTGTGTGTGTTTACCTTTTTATGTCTTTTTTTTTTTAAAGCAATTGGGGTTAAGTAACTTGCTCAAGGTTACACGGCTAGTCATTATTTATGCGTGGGTGCTCATTTTCTGAGGCCAGATCTGATCTCAGGTCATCCCAACTCCGAGGCTGGCGCTCTTACTCACTGCGCCACCTAGCCGCCCCTTTAGGGCAACTGGGGTTAAGTAACTTGCCCAAGGTTACACGGCTAGGTTTTCCACCCCTTTTGGGCAATTGGGGTTAAGTAACTTGCCCAAGGTTACATGGCTAGGTTTTTGTTTGTATGGATTAAGTGTCGGAGGCCGGCTCTGAACTCAGGTCCTTCTGACTCCAAGGCCGGCGTTCTATTCACTGCGCCACCTAGCCGCCCCTTTTTATGTCTTTCTTGAGTCTTGTAATTGGAAATAGAATTTTCCATTGAGTTCTAGCTTTTTCATCAGGAAAGTCTGGAAGTCCCTTATTTCATTAAATGACCATCTCCTTGCCTGAAAGATTATGCTCAGTTTTTTTTTTTTGTTTGCTTTGTTTTTGGTTTTTTTTCCCCAAATGCTTTATTAAATTCTGGTTTACATCATTCATTTATGCCAGATTTTGAGTTACAATTTTTCCCCATTTTTCCCCCACCCACCACCCCAGAATAGCAGTCCCACAGGATATCCCCTCATCCAATCTGCTTTCTCCCATACCCCCTTCGACTTTTCCAGTAGGGCAGTGCACCCCAATGCCTGTATATCTTATTTCCCAATTATATGTAAAATAGTATTAATAATAGTATTTATATATATTTAAAACATTTGATTTTAAAACTTCAATTTCCGGATTCATTCCCTTCCTCCCTTGTCACCCACCCCTACTGGGAAGACAAGCAATTCAGTGTATGCTGTACATGTGTAGTTATGCTAAATGCCACCATAGTAGATAAATTGTAAAAGACTGACTATATTTCCCTCCCTCCTTTCCCACCTCCCACTTGGTCTATTCTGTAGTTTGATCCTGTCCCTTTTCAAAAGTGGGTGCTTCCAACTTCCCTCCCCCCCTTCCTACCATCCTTCCTTCCATCATCCCCCTTCTTATCCCCTTCCCCCCTACTTTCCTGTAGGGTGAGATATCCTATTTAGTATGTATGTCATTCTCTCCCTGAGCCAAATTCAATGAGAACAAGGTTTTGCCTTTTTGCCTTCCTGTTATTCCCCTCCCTTGTAACCATTTTCCCTTGCCTCTTCTATATGAGATAGGCCACCCCATACTGTCTCTCCCCATCTCCTCTTGTTATACCCCTCTCTCACCTCTTGATTTCATCTTTTAAATACCCCTTCCTATTAAATTCAACCTGTGCCCTCTATGTACACCTATAAACATATTTATACACACATTCACATATGTATTCATATGCCCATATACCTTTCCTGGTTTTGTCTTGCAGGTAGACTCCCCAAAATTTTATATTATCTACAATTATTTTTTGTTTTTTAAGCAATTGGGGTTAAGTAACTTGCTCAAGGTTACACGGCTAGTCATTATTTATGTGTGGGTGCTCATTTTCTGAGGCCAGATTTGATCTCAGGTCATCCCAACTCCGAGGCCGGAGCTCTTACTCACTCTGCCACCTAGCCGCCCCTTTTAGGGCAATTGGGGTTAAGTAACTTGCCCAAGGTCACACGGCTAGGTTTTTGTTTGTGTGGGTTAAGTGTCTGAGGCCGGCTCCGAACTCAGGTCCTTCTGACTCCAGGGCTGACACTCTACTCATGCGCCACCTAGCCGCCCCAGATCTACAATTATTTTAAATGGAATTTCTATCTGTTGCTGCTGTGCTTTGTTGGCAGTTTATAGAACTGCTGATGATTTGTCTGGGTTTATTTTATATCCTGCAACTTGCTAAAGTTAATTATTTCAAGTAATTTTTAAGTTGATTCTCTAGGGTTCTCTATACCATCATATCTGCAAGAAGTGATAGTTTTGTTTCCTTGTTGCCTAGTCTAATTCCTTCAATTTCTTTTTCTTCTCTTATTGCTAAAGGTAACATTTCTAGTACAAAATTGAATAATGGTGATAATGGGCCTCCTTGTTTTCATTTCTGATTGTATTGGAAATGCTTCTAGCTCATTCTATTACATGTAATGTTTGCTGCTGGTTTTAGATAAAACTCATCATTTTAAGGAAAACTTCATTTATTCTTATGCTCTCTAGTGTTTTTAATAGGAATGGTTACTGTATTTTCTCAAAAGCTTTTTCTGCATCTATTGAGATAATCATATGATTTCTATTGGTTTTGTTATTGCTACATTATAGTTTTCCTAAATTGAACCAGCCCTGCATTCCTGGTATAAATCTCACCTGGTTATAGTGTATTATCCTCATAATAAACTGTTATAATTTTTGTGCTAATATTTTATTTAAATTTTTGCACCAATATTTACCAGGAAGTTAGTTGATTTTTTACTCTATTTTGGCTCTTCCTAGTTTAGGTATCAGCACCATACTTGTGCCATAAAAGGAATTTGATAGGACTCCATCTTTGCCAATTTTTCCAAATAGTTTATATAGTGTTGGAATTGATTGTTCTTCAAATATTTGATAGAATTCACTTGTAAATCCATCTGACCCTGAAGATTTTGTTTCCCAAATGCTTTATTAACTTCTGGTTTACATCATTCATTTATGCCAGATTTTGAGTTACAATTTTTTCCCCATTTTTCCCCTATCCACCACCCCAGAATAGCAGTCCCACAGGATATCCCCTCATCCAATCTGCTCTCTCCCATACCTTCTCCCATACCCCCTTTGGCTTTTCCTTTAGGGCAAAGTGAATCTCTGTGCCCCAATGCCTGCACATCTTATCTCCCAATTATATGCAAAATAGTATTGATAATAGTATATATATATTTGAATATATATTAATTTTAAAACTTCCAAATTCTAGACCCATTCCCTTCCTTCTTTGTCACCCGATCCAGCTGGGAAGATAAGCAATTCAGTATATGTTGTACATGTATAGCTATGCAAAACATTACCATAGTAGATATATTGTAAAAGACTGACTATATTTGCTTCCTGCCTGGTCCATTCCCTACTTTGATCCTGTCTCCTCTTCAAAAGTGGGTGTCTCCAACCTCCCCTCCCCCCAGCATGCCCTCCCCTGCATCATACCGCCTCTCATCCCCCTCCACCCTACTCTCCAGCAGGGTGAGATATCCCATGTCATTCTCTCCCTGAGCCAAATTCAATGAGAATATGGTTTTGCCTTTCTGCTTTCCTGTAAGTATGAGTAAGGTTCACTCATTCCCTCTCACCTCCCTCTATTTCCTGTCCATTGTGAAACCTTTTTCTTGTCTCTTTTATGTAAGATAATTTACCTCATTCTATCTCTCCCTTTCTCTTCCTAATACATTGCTCTCTCACCCCTTAATTTTATTTTTTAGATATCATCCCTTCATATTCAACTCACCCTGTGCCATCTATCTATCTATCTATCTATCTATCTATCTATCTATCTATCTATCTATCTATCTATCTAATCTCTCTATTTCCTCCAACTATCCTAATACTGAGAAAGGTTTCATGAATTACAAATGTCATCTTTCCATGTAGGAATGTAAATAATTCAACTTTAATAAGTCCATTATGATTTCTCTTTCCTGTTTACCTTTTCATGATTCTTATATTTGAAAGTTAAAATTTCTATTCAGCTCTGGTCTTTTCATCCAGAATGCTTGAAAGTACTCTATTTCATTGAATGACCATTTTCCCCCCTAAAGCATTATATTCAATTTTACTGGGTAGATGATTCTTGGTTTTACTCTTAGCTCTTCTGACCTCTGGAATATCTTATCTCAAGCCCTCTCATCTCTTATTGTGGAAGGTGCTAGATCTTGTGTTATCCTGAATGTATTTCTACAATATTTTCTTTCTTGCTCTTGCAAAATTTTCTCCTTGACCTGAGAACTCTGGAATTTTGCTACAATATTCCTAGGAGTTTTACAAATCTCAAGAGAATTGGTGGATTCCTTCAATTTCAATTTTATCCTCTGGTTCTAAAATATCAGGAGTTTTCCTTGAGAATTTCTTGAAAGATGATGTCTAGGCTCTTATTTTGATCATGGCTTTCAGATAGTCTAATAATTTTAAAATTATCTCTCCTGGATCTATTTTCCAGGTCAGTAGTTTTTCCAGTGAGATATTTCACATTGTCTTCTATTTTTTCATTCTTTTGGATTTGTTTTTTAATTTCTTGATTTCTTATAAAGTTATTAGCTCCATTCTAATTTTGAAGGAATTTTCTTCAGTGAAAAGGACCTTTTCCATTTGGACAATTCTGCTTTTTAAGGCACTCTTCTCCTCATTGGCTTTTTGGAACTCTTTTGCCATTTGGGTTAGTTTATTTTTTAAGCTGTTATTTTCTTTAGTATGTTTTTGGGTCTCCTTTAGCAAGTTGTTGGCTCATTTTTCATGATTTTCTTGCATAACTCATTTCTCTTCCCAATTCCCTCTGCTTCTCTTGATTTTCAAAATCCTTTTTGATCTCTTCCAAGGCCTACAACAAATTCATATTTTTCTTGGAGGCTTTTGATTTAGGAACTTGTACTTTGTTGTCTTATTCTGGTTGTATGTTTTGATCTTCTTTGTCACCAAAATAAGATTCTATAGTCTGAGGTTTTTTTTTATGCTGTTTGCTCATCTTTCCATCCATTACTCTTTGTCAAGATAGGACTCTGGGGGCAGCTAGGTGGCGCAGTGAGTAGAGCGTCGGCCCTGGAGTCAGAAGGACTTGAGTTCGGATCGAACCTCAGACACTTAACACACACACAAATAAAAACCTAGCTGTGTGACCTTGGGCAAGTTACTTAACCCCAATTGCCCTCCAAAAAAAAAAAAGATAGGACTCTGTTTCCATTGAGTGTGGGGGTAGGTATATTATCCCAGCCTATTGTGCCACCGTTCTTGGGCTGGGAGTTTGCCTTCTGTGCTGGGGCTGGAGGCCTCACAGCTAACCTTCTGTGCCACTAGGCTTCTGATCCAGGGTTGAGGGGCCTTGGCTGCTGATCTGTGCTGTGGTTAAGAGCCTCTTGCTTACTTGCCTGGACATCATCTGTACTGGACTGTGCTCCCTTTTTACCCAAGTGGGGTTATGTATCAGTCACTGGATCCCCCACCATGTGTGGGTCCAGAGCTCTGGAAGCAGCCACTGCTGCTGCTGTCACCACCTCTACGGCCCCGGGCATGCTCCTCTTTCACGCAGGTGCCACAGAGTTCCTCCACTGACCTTCCATGATGTTCTCCACATTTGTGGGTTAAGAGTATGAAAATTGCAATCACTGCCAGTGATTCAGTCCCCTGAAGCCTGCTCCCACCCTTTCTCTGCCTGCTCCCACCCTTTCTCTGCCTGGCACATCAAACTGCACTCTGCTTGGTGCAATATACCCTTCTTGGCTGCCTTCCAGGCTGTCATGGTCTGGAGAGGTGTTTCACTCTGTCAGTTTGTGGGTTCTGCAGTTCTAGAATTTGTTTAGAGCCATTTTTTATAGGTATTTGGAGGGGCTGGAGGTGAGCTCTGTCATCTTGGCTCTGCCCCTGATCCACTCATTCTTTTTTTTTTTTTTAAAGCAATTGGGGTTAAGTAACTTGCTCAAGGTTACACGGCTAGTCATTTGATTTATGCGTGGGTGCTCATTTTCTGAGGCCGGATCTGTTCTCGGGTCATCCAAACTCCGAAGCCGGCGCTCTTACTCACTGCGCCACCTAGCCGCCCCTTTAGGGCAATTGGGGTTAAGCAACTTGCCCAAGGTCACACGGCTAGGTTTTTTTTTTTTTTGTTTGTGCAGATTAAGTGTCGGAGGCCGGCTCCGAACTCAGGTCCTTCTGATTCCAGGGCCGGCGCTCTATTCACTGCGCCACCTAGCTGCCCCCCCCCTTTTTTTAAACAAATGCTTTATTAACTTCTGTTTTACATCATTCATTTCCGCCAGATTTTGAGTTACAATCATTTCCCCCCCATTATTCCCCTACCTAACCTCCCAGAATAGTAGTCCCACAAGATATCGCTTCCTCCAATCTGCTCTCTCCCATACCTTCTCCCATACCCCATCGACTTTTCCATTAGAGGAAGGTGAATCTTTGTGTCCCAATGCCTGCACATCTTATCTCCCAATTACAAGCAAAAGAGGATTAATAATAGTATTTATATATATTTGAAACATTTAATGTTAAGACCTTGAATTTCAGATCCATTTCCTTCCTCCCTTGTCACCCATTCCTTCTTGGGTGATAAGTAATTCAGTATATGTTGTACATGTCTAGCTATGCAAAACATTATCATAGATATATTGTACAAGGCTGCTTATAATTCCCTCCCACTCATCCCACCCCCCACCTGGTCTATTCCCTACATGATCCTGTCCCTCTTCTATAGTGGGTACTTCCAACCTCCCCTCACCCCAAGGATGCCCTCCCATCCATCATCCCTCCTCTCATCCCCCTTCCCCCTATCCTGCTGCAGGTTGAGATATCCCATTTAGTATGTATGTCATTTTCTCCCTGAACCAAATTCAATGTGAATGTGGTTTTGCCTTTTTAGCCTTCCTTATTCTCCCCCTCCTTTGCAACCACTTCCCCTTGCTTCTTCTACATGAGATAGTTTACCCTACCCTGTCTCTCCCCATCTCCTCTTGCCACTTTCCTCTCTCACCTCATAATTTCATCCCTTGAGTATTCTCCCTTCCCAACAAATTCAACCTATGCCCTCTATCCATATATAACTGTAACCATATACACACACATTCACATATGTATTCATATGACCACACCCCTTCTTCCATTATTTTCATAGTGAGAAAGATATCATCAGTCACAGTTATTGCTTTTCCATATAGGAATGTAAATAGTTCAACTTTGATAAGTTCCTTTTGATTTCTTTTCCCTGATTACCTTCTCAGGCATCTCTTCCTTCTTGTGTCTGGATGTCAAATTTTCTATTCAATTCTGGTTTTTTCCTCAAGAATGCTTGAAAGTCCTCTATTCCACTGAATGACCATATTTTCCCCTGAAACAAAATACTCAGTTTTGCTGGGTAGGTGACCCTTGGGTTCATTCCCAGTTCTTTGCCCTCTGGAATATCATATTCCATGCCCTTCGATCCCTCAGTGTAGAAGCTGCCAGGTCCTGGGCTATTCTGATTGTGTTTCCACAATATTGAAATTGTTTCTTCCTGGCTGCTTGTAGTATTTTCTCCTTGATCTGGGGATTCTGGAACCTGGCTATAATATTTCTGGGAGTTTTCTTTTTGGGATCTTTTTCAGGAGGTGATCGGTGGATTCTTTCAACCTCTATTTTGCCCTCTGGATCTAAAACATCAGGGCAGTTTTCCTTGAGAATTTCTTGAAGGGTGATTTCTAGGTTCTTTCCTTGATCATGGCTTTCAGGTAGTCCAATAATTTTTAAATTGTCTCTCCTGGATCTATTTTCCAGGTCAGTGGTTTTTCCCATGAGATATTTCACATTGCCTTCTAATCTTTCATTTGTTTGGATCTGCTTAACAGCATCTTGATTTCTCATAAAGTCATTAGCTTCCATTTGCTCCAGTCTAACTCTGAAGGAATGAATCTCCTCAGTGAACTTTTGAGATTCTTTTTCCATCTGGCAAATTCGACTTTTTAAGGCATTCTTCTCCTCATTGCCCTTTTGGGCCTCCTTTGCCATTTGAGTTAGTCTATTTTTTAAGGTGTTGTTTTCCTCAGTCAGGCTGTTGACCCTCATTTCATACTTTTCCTGCATCCTTCTCATTTCTCTTTCCAATTTTTCCTCCACTTCTCTTATTTGATTTTTAAAGTCCTTCTTAAGGTCCTCTATGGCCTGCAACCCGCTCATGTTTTCCCCTGGGGCTTTTGGAGCAGGACTTCTGACCTCACAGTCCTTTTCCCGCTCTATGCCCCCAAAATAGGAGTCTAGGGTTGCATTTTTCTGTTTCCTTTGCCTTGGCATGTTGCCACTTAATTGCTTGACTTTTGGGCTTGTTGCCACTCTATGGCTTTAAGGCCAGATAGAGGAATTTTCGTCCCGAACGTGTGGGGGGCAACTTCCGTTTCTGGCAAGCTGTAAACCCACCCACAACTTCCACCCTAGATCACAATCCAGATCCAGGGAGGTTAAAGCAAGAGCGATTACCCCCCAAGACTGATCGCTGGATCTCCCTACAAATTTGCAGGCTGGGAGTGGGAGCTGCCTCTGAAAACTACAAAATGGCGTTTGTCCTCAGCGGCTTCTAGCCCCCAGGGGAGGGAGCCGACGCATTCCCTAATACTAGTCCCAAAGTCCATAGGACACTAACCTCTTACTTTGTCCTAGGCAAGTCTATGTTGATAATTCTGGAGTCGCCACAGCTCCTGGTGTTCTGGGGTTCCTCCAGCTGGCTGCTGGCCCTGCCACCCTGGGGCTAAAACCTCAGCTCATGCGGACCTGGGCTCGGCTCGGCTCCTGCGCTCTGCGTGCTGCACGCTGCCAGGTCCCAGACCACTGCGCTAGTCCTTCCTGCAGGGCTGCTGGGCTGTCCTCAGCGGGAGTTTAGCTTCTCTGTGTCGTTCTGTGGGTGCTGGGGCTCCAGAAGTTGTTCAGAGTCCCCTTTTACATCATCTGGGGGGAATCTGGGGGCAGAGTGGCTTGGATGAGCTGTTTCTACTCCGCCATCTTGGCTCCGCCCCCTTTTTTTTTCTTTTTAAAATTTTTATTTATTTTGGTTTTCAACATTCATTTCCACAAGATTTTGAGTTCCAAATTTCCTCCCCATCTCTCCCCCAAGATGGCAAACATACTGATTACCCCTTCCATCAGTCTTCCCACTCTTCTATTTTCCCCCAAACCCCCCTTACCTCATTTCTCCTTACTTTCTTGTAGGGCAAGATGGATTTTTTTTTTTTTTTTTGCTTTTTGGAGGGGGAGGAAGGAAAGTTGGGGTTAAGTGACTTGACCAAGGCCACACAGCTAGTAAGTGTGTCAAGTGTCTGAGGCTGGATTTGACCTTAGGTCCTCCTGACTCCAGGGCCTGTGCTCTATTCACTGCGCCACCTAACGGCCCTGTAAGATGGATATCTATACCCCATCAGGCACCAAGTCTTGTTGCTTCTCCCTCTACAACATCTCTCATATCCATCCCCTTATCTCTACTCATACAACCAAACACCTTTTTCTCCTTACCTAGACTACAACAGCATCACTATTGGTTTCCCTACCACAAGTCTTTTCCTTTATCTTGCCCACAATCACCAAAATGATTTTCCTAAATCACAGGTCATGTCATACAGCCTACTCAGTAAACTCCAGGAACTCCCTATTACCTCTAAGGTCAAATAAAGATTCTCTTTTGGGTGTTTAAAGTCCTGGCTCCATCTTTCCAGCCTTATTATACATTATTCCCCTTCTCACACTTTATGGTCTAGCCAAAGTTGGCTTTCTCACATGTAACACTCTGTTTTCTGACTCCCTGTCTTCATACAGGCTGTTCTCTGTTTCTAGGAGGTACTTTCAACACAATTTAGAATTCTTAGTTTCCTTAAAAGCTCATCTCCATTGCTACCTACTCTACCTAAAGTCTTTCCTAATGCCCCTCAACTGCTAGTACCCTACCTTCATCTGGCTTTCTGTGCCAGGGCCTCAGGTGCTTGTGCCTTTCCCATTGCACTAGGGTGGCTTGCTAGCTGTGCCTATTGTGCCACCGTTCTTGGGCTGGGAGTTTGCCTTCTGTGCTGGGGCTGGAGGCCTCACAGCTAGCCTTCTGTGCCACTAGGCTTCTGACCCAGGATTGAAGGGCCTTGGTTGCTGATCTGTGCTGTGGTTAAGAGCCTCTTGCTTACTTGCCTGGAGACCATCTGTACTGGACTGTGCTCCCTTTATACCCAAGTGAGGCACCTTTCCTGAAGTCCTTCTAAGTTATCTTAAGCTGGAAAATTGTTTCACTCCACATTTGGTGTGTTATAATCCATTTAGATGCTTGATTTAACTGTGTTTCCAAGGGAAACTGGGGAAAGCTCAGGCAACTTCCTCTCTTCTCTCCACCATCATGGCTCTGCCTACAACAGTGGTATTGTGAGAGAGACTGCTAGATGGCTGGCTTCATGAGTGTATTGCAGCTGGAGTCAAGAAGGCGGGAGTTCAACTCTCTCTTTGCTTACTAATTGTTTGACTCTGGGCAAGTCACTTAACCTTTCTGCTTCAGTTTTCCCATCTTTCAGATGTGTGATGGGTGAAATCTGAAATAACTGAGGAAATAAAAGTTTAAGCTTCCAAGCATATCAGTTTATTAAGCAATGCATGCCAACTGCATAACAAATAGGGACCAGGCCTCCTTAGCATGCCACTGGACCCCAAATACAAAAGGAAACAGATTTTTATGCATTTAAAAACAACCCAGTAACCAGGATACAGGACTAGGTAAACTGATTTCTAATTGAAGTAAAAGCTAGGGGCTCAGGGCGGCTAGGTGGCTCAGTGAGTAGAGCGCTGGCCCTGGAGTCAGAAGGACCTGAGTTCGGATCCGGCCTCAGACACTTAACCCACACAAATAAAAACTTAGCCGTGTGACCTTGGGCAAGTTACTTAACCCCAATTGCCCTCCAAAAGACAAAAAAAAAAAACCAAACCATTAAAAGCTAGGGGCTTTCTGAATTGAGAGGGGAGAATGAACAAGTAAAATTCCCTGAAATCAGAAAAAAAAGGTGTTTCACATCCCCCGAAGTGTCTGTATTAAACCAAAGGAAGGATATGGTAACTTATTGACCGTTGTGAGGACAGTTTTCAGATAAGACATATGGGTTGCTTGAGATATATAATTGTGAGAAAATTCTTATCAATCTTTGGTTGTAACTGGGTTTCTCATCCTCATAACCCAGGTCTAAAGTTAAAAGTCTATAAGCCACAGATAGAGGTAGTCCAGATTCCCA
This sequence comes from Gymnobelideus leadbeateri, assembly GCA_011680675.1. NCBI lineage: Eukaryota > Metazoa > Chordata > Mammalia > Diprotodontia > Petauridae > Gymnobelideus > Gymnobelideus leadbeateri. Next base: position 90,287 of record WOXC01003676.1, on the reverse strand, counting down.
GTCATGCAGGGCTAGGTTCAAACAATGCAATAAAGTTTTCTCACAATTCCCATAATTGAATCAAGTTTTTTATTTTCTTTTTTTTCTTTTTGGAGGGCAATTGGGGTTAAGTGACTTGCCCAAGGTCACACGGCTAGTTTTTGTGTTAAGTGTTTGAGTCTGGATTTGAACTCAGGTCTTCCTGACTCTGGGGCTGGTACGCTATTCACTGTGCCACCTAGCCACCAGAATCAAGGTTTTTCATAAGACAGAAACTGGACTCAATCCATAATTGAATAGAAAGAGAACCGAGTTAGATCCAGAATTGAATCACAAGATGGAGTCAGTGTGGTTAATTCAATTCTCACAATTCCATCAGATGGGGATAATAATAGCTATCTCTCTCAGGTTTACTGTGAGCATAAAATGAAATATTTGTAAAGCTTTTTGCAAACCTTAAAGTGTTATATATTATTAATTACTCAGTTTGCTATCTGTCTTTTTACTGGTCTTTTCATTTATATCGTCATTTTGCATAGCGTTCTTTTGGTTTTGCACATTTAGCCCTGTAACAGTTTCTACACATTTTCCCAATTTTTCTCTGAATTTCTCATAATCTTTTCTTACTGTGCTGTATTCAGTTATGTCATTTTTTCAGCCATTCCCCAGCAGATGGGTACCCACTTTTTTCCTGTTCTTTCTTACAATGAAGGGTGGTACCATGAAATTTCACATATATTAGTCCAACATCTTTGACATCCTTGTGATTTGATTTTAGGCCAGTAATGAGACCTGGGTCAAAGGTGACCACAATCTAGTCATTTCTCTAACAATTTCAAATTGCTATCTGGGATGACTGGATTATTTCTCAACCCCCCCACCAACAATATTTAGTGTTCCTTGTCTTGCCATAGCTCCTCTACATTGGAGTATATTTCTTTGTCATCTTTGCCAATTAGTTCATTTCTTATTAAAATGTGGGGATAGAGGTGTATGGGCCTAAGGTGAGGACTAAGATGCTCTCCAGCCCTAAAATGTTACCATCTGCATCAAAGCAAATACCCAAAGTGAACCTCAGTTCAATAATTACGAATCTGATCTGGTAGAACTCTGCAAATGGGAGCTATTTAAATTCAGTATTTTAAAATCAGATTAATGTTGCATACAGTGGCTTCCATGTTTTCTCCTCCACTAGACTTTGAGCCTCTTAACAGGGCCGGCCTTTTGCCTTTCTTTAAATCCCACTGGGACAAGTGCTTGGCCCACAGTTGGGACGTCAGTAAGCTTGGCGATGGAACCATTATTTCATTGGCATAGATAACTCCCACTGAGGAAACCCCGGACCCATGCAGTCACAGCTGCTCTAAGAGGCCCACGCAGGATTCACACCAGGTCTTCCGGACTCCAGGCCTGCGGCCGCTCACACACTCGGTTCACAGATGTCCAAGCCCTGCTGGAGGGCCGGCATCTCTACATCTGGAGAAGGGGCAGCCTGGGAAGGCCCCGGCTCCAGGTGCTGAGGCCTACCTACCATCACCCCCCACCACAGAGTACGGCTTTTCCTCATACTCACGGAGGGTTGGGGCCTGTAGGGCCATTTTAACCTGTGCCTCAGTTTCCTCGTCTGTACAGTACGGGCCCCACCCCTTTCGCCTGGCTCGATGAAGGCAGCTCTTTGCAGACGGGAAGCGGAGTCCAAACCCGGCATCTGTGCGCTCGAGGCTGGTCACACCGCAGTTGGTGGCCGATCTTGACCAGAACCCAGAGCTCCCAGTTCTCAGGGTGAATGTAGGTCTGGGGCTACACTGCACACCCACCTCCCCCGAGGGATGGTTTGGGGGGGGGGGTGCTGCTGCTCTACTTTTGCTCTTGCCCTCCTCCTTTTGTTTCTCCTTCCTCTCCTCTCCACCTCTCTCTCCACTGCCCAGACCCCCTCCCCTCCACACCACTTCTCCCGAGAGCTCCACCCTCAAGTCTCGCGACACGTGCCGTGCGCCTCTCTATCCTCCCTCCAGCCCTCTGCTGCTTGGGGCGGGGGCGGGATTGGAGGGAGGAGAGTGGAGTCCGAGCTGCGCCTGGGAGCGGGGGCGGGGGCGAGGGTGGGTCCGGGATCCCTGCGAGCGCGCGGTCCTCCCTCCTCCCCTCGGGTCCCGCCCTGCTTGGGGGGAGGGGCCGCGCTGCTGACAGGCCGGGCCCGGCCGAGGCTCCGGACTGAGGCCGAGAGGTGAGAGTCCCGGGGGTCGGGGTGGGCTGCAGCCGAGATGGGTCGGAGTGAGGGCGGCTGCATGGGGACGCAATTCCAAGGCGATGACAAGCGGTCTCCTCCCGGATCGGCCTGCGGGGCCTGGGGGCGATCCTGGCGTGGCTCCTGGCCTCCCCCTTCCCCCGCTCTTGCCCGTAGCTGTCACCGACGCTGTTGCGGTCCCTGAAAGGGAGAGGAGGGGACGGTGGGCGTCCTCGGGGCAGAGCCACGAGCGAGGCCCAGGGGGCGGGGGGGTGGGAACGAAGGCGACGGCTCACCCCCAACGCGGGCTGCCACCCCTGAGGTCATGCTGGGCCGAGGTCAGCCCGAGCAGGGGGCTTGTGAGGAGGGCAGGGATCCTCTTGGGGGTTGTCGGGGGGCTCCGTCTCCTCTGCCCCCAGTCTCCTCCTCCCACTTCCCCCATCTTCTCCTTGAGGGTCGAGATGCTGCCTTAGTGGAAGGAGCGCAGAATGGGGAGTCCCAGGACCCGGATTCCACGTCCGGGCACCCATTACTTACTAGCCACGAAGCCCTTGGCCAAAGTTCCCAGCTGAACCTCAGTTTTTCTCAGATGCAGAATGGAGATGATGGTACTTAGCCCTGGCCTGCCCAGCTCGGATAGGGTGATGATAAAATGCGGTCCTCTGCGTGCCAAGTGCACTCTGCAATGTATAAATAAAGCAGTTTATAAACGTGAACGATTGTTAGGAAGGATTCCCTTGAGATGGTGGCCTTGGTTTCTAAAATGGTTGCCTTTTCCTAGTGCTTCTACTGTGGAAGCTGGGGAGAGGGGGAAAAGAAGGTACTGCACCGTTAGGAGATAGAGAGACATTCTCCGGTGGCCACAGGCAAGTTTACTCACTAGATAAATTTGGCCAGTCCAAAACGGGTATCTTGAAAACCAAGAAAATTCCAACTAAGATGCCTGTGGATTAAATGAAAGCATACTTGGGGCAGGCTTAAAACTTGGGTTTAGGGCATGACTTTTGAGGGCCCTTCCAACTCAGATTGATTTGCTTGGAAGAAACTGCTTTTGGCACTGGCCTTAAGTTTCTTGATCAGACTTAATGAAATTCTGGTGTTAAATATTTTGTTGCTGTCCAGTCTTGACCTTACCTTGCTTAGGTTCCTGACCCCACCTGATTTATTTACTAGTCTAACACATTTTTGTACTTCTACATGGTTTATGCAACTTTTTTTTCAGACTTCAACTTCATGCTCCTCCTCCTCCATACCTCTTCCTCCTATTCCCCAATTTGACCTTCCCTTTTTACCTCTCTTCTGTGTGTTTTCTTCCTCTCTTAGAATATAAGCTCTTTAAGGGGCGGCTAGGTGGCGCAGTGAATAGAGCGCCGGCCCTGGAGTCAGAAGGCCCTGAGTTCAGAGCCGGCCTCTGACACTTAATCCATACGAACAAACAAAAACCTAGCCGTGTAACCTTGGACAAGTTACTTAACCCCAATTGCCCTAAAGGGGCGGCTAGGTGGCACAGTGAGTAAGAGCGCCGGCCTCAGAGTTGGGATGACCCGAGATCAAATCCGGCCTCAGAAAATGAGCACCCACGCATAAATAATGACTAGCTGTGTAACCTTGAGCAAGTTACTTAACCCCAATTGCTTTAAAAAAAAAAAAAAGAATATAAGCCCTTTGAGGGCAGAAACTGTTCTTTTTGCTTGAATTTGCATCTCCAGCACTTAGCACATAATGCTAGTAAGTGCTTAATAAATAAAAATAAATTAATAAATATATATAGTAAGAGCTTAATAAATGTTGTTTCACCTTGCCTTTGAGGAAGAGTGGGGCATCTAGCTCTAGGCAATTAATTGGCATACTACAAGTATTTTGTTTAAAGTTGGGAAGAAGCAAGTAAGGAAGTAAGTTGGTTTTTAGTTCTTGGGGCCTTGTTAGCTTTTGTACCTATACTTTGTTCTTTTGCAGAGATAACTCCTCCCTACCATAAAATGGCCATATCTTTCCTGTCACCAATTCTAATAGCAAATGTGAAATTATTTCCTTGGGTTTGTTTTCTTTTACTTGTCTTTTAGAGAACACAATGTCAGCCGTGGGACAGCAACAAGAACAGTTGTCCCAGTCAGATCTTTCCCCATCATCAAATTCATCTAGTTCCTTTGAGATAATAGACATGGATGCTGCCAGTTTGTATGAACCAGTATCTCCTCACTGGTTTTACTGCAAGATAATAGATTCTAAAGAAACCTGGATTCCTTTCAACGCTGAAGATTCACAGCAGCTGGAAGAAGCCTATGGTTCTGGTAGGCAGAACATAATGGCTTTTGGTAGATAATAATAATTCATGTTTGTTTGGGACTTTTCAGTTTAAAATCTTATGATCACAGAATCTCAGAGTTGGAAGAGACTTCAGAGATCATTTTAGTCTCAGCTTGTACCTGAACTAGAAATTGCCCTTACAACATCTCTGAGGAGTTGTCTTCCAGCCTGTTCTTAAAGGCCTCCTTTGATAAGGATTCTGAACATCTTAAAGCAGTCTATCCTAATCTTGGACAGTTCTAATGTTTTTCTTAATATTCAGCCTAAATTTGCCTCACTGCAACTTCTTATACCTGTTTTTGCTAGTTTGCGTTAGGCCCAAATGAAATAAATTTCATCCTTTTCCTACACAGTAGTCCTTCAAGTACTTTAAAACAATGGTCACTGCTGACTCATCTCCACTTTCTTCCACTGATCCCCAAGAAGTGTGGTTTTTACTTTCATTATGTTGGTTATCCTCCTCTCCACATATTCCAGTTCATCCAAGGCTTTCCTAAAGTGTGGTACCCCTAATAGAGCACAGGACTCCAGATGTAATCTGACCAGGTTAGATTTAAACCAGGACTATTACTTCTCTTGTTCTGAGCAATTATTACGTTATTGCAGCATAAAATTATTAGTTTTTTTGGAGGCCATGATGTCATATTGACTTACATTGAGTTTATATAATAAATAATATTGAAATTCATAGATCTTTTGTATCAGCATTATCTAGCCATGGATCTTTAATTTTCTGTTTTTACAGTTGATTTTTTGAATCTAATTGTGGGACTCTATCTACCTCTATCAATTTTTGTTGTATTAGATCCAGTCCATCATTTCATCCTCAAAAGAACTTTTAAAGTTCTCAGTGATGTAATTATTTGTTAGCTGTCTTTCCCAGTTTTATGCCATCTGCAGTTGATATAAATACTCCTTCTATAGCTTTACCTAAATCACTAATAAAATATTGGTCAGTATCAACAGTGATTTACAAAGCCTTTTCCTCATATCCCATATTAATATCCCAGTCTTATAGGTGAGGAAACAAGCCCAGTGAAGTTAAGTGACTTGCCCACAGTCACCTCTAGTTTATAAGGAACTGAGTTGTGTCATGAACTCAGGTCTTCTGATTTCCCAAGTTTAAAGTTCTTTTCATCTACTTAAACCATAAATAAAATAGAACTCATAATAAGTAATGTTTTTCAAAATAATTTGAGAATGTTACAACATTTTCATGTTAGGCAACTAGATAGTTCAGTAGATTGAGAATTTGTACTTGAGACCTGAGATTACATATTGCCTCAGGCATTTACTAACTTGTGTGACCCCAGGAAAATCACTTAACGTCTCTACTAGTCCTCTTCTGTAAAATAGGGATAATAATTACACCAAACTCACTGGGTTGTGAGAATCTGATGAGATCCTCAGATATGTAAAGTGCTTTGAAAACTTTAAGACATTATATAAATGCTATCTATTATCATATTTCTGGTAAACCTAGCTAACAATAAATTACGGCTATCGAGATTTCTTAGGGAACAAATTATTGTCAGTGGAGGAATTTAGAAATGAACACTTCTAGGTACTTAAATGGTTTTTATTATTTTAATTTGTTTTTAATAGGAATCTTTCAAAAATGTTTTTGTGTACTTTTGTGCCTTCCTGAATTGAGTGTGCTAGATTTGTTTTAGCTTTTTATGATGACTAAAGGTCATCATAGAATCCTAGAATTGAAAGAGACTTAGAAGTCGTTATTAGCATTACTTACTGTCCTGAAATGCAGTATAATCACCCACTCAGGGGCTATTGAGCAATGATGCTTTAATCATTTTAAAAATGTAATTCTTATTTTTTGTAGATTATTGTTTTTGTAGATTTTGTTTCCTCCTTTCTTTTCAGCCATAGCTTTTTACTGATGATTTTACTATACCTATATCTTTTAACAGCCATTTTCCCTCCTTCTAATAGGTTGCTTCTCATTTGTTTTTGACTTGGAAATAATATAACCAAGCTTAGAACTGAATATAAATGAGGATAAATAGACTGTGAGTAAAGACTTGAGGGGCTATGTTAGTAAAGTGTCTGAGGTTTAGGTCATAGGTTTCGTGACATTTATTATTGTTGCTAAGAAAGTTTATTTCCTTCCTGTTTTTTTGGTGTTGCTATGGAAAAGAGGCATGATTCTCTTGTTTAAAACTTTTGTTTGCATTGTTTGAAAATAATGCCTTTTAAAATTTTAGCCAGTTTATTTAAAAAGGTATCTTCCCAATTTGTTTTGGTTTATCTTATCTTTAAATGCAAGACCTATTTATAAATAGGGGTTTCTTTAGTTATTAGAAAACTGGATTTTCTAGCTTCTGTGCCATTTGAAACAAATAAATTTTGGATTCAATAGAATAGGGTAAAAATGACCTACAGTATAATGTCCTATTAAATAGGGTAAGGATCATGTACTCACAGAAATCACAGATTTAATTTATATATTCAAGCAAAAAATCAGAAGGGAACCCCTTATGCTTAGTTATTTTAAAATAGATTTCTTGTGTACACTTATTCTATGAACAGAAAAGGCCATTCCCTGTTTTCTTATGTAGTGTTTGGGTAATAGTTTATCTGTACTTCATATAACTCAAGTATGGTTACAGGGAAATTTATAAAGTTCTAGGGACTTTAGTATCATCCATACAAGCTGACAGTACCATGGGTTTGCAATATCACCCAGAATTTAATGTAGAATTATATTGTCTTTGTTTTCTGTTGTTAAATGTGTTTCTCTTCTCCGCATTTTCTTATTAGATAAAGATTGTAATGGGAGGGTTGTTCCCACTGATGGGGGACGATATGATGTACATTTGGGAGAGAGGATGCGGTATGCTGTATACTGGGATGAGCTAGCATCAGAAGTGAGACGTTGTACCTGGTTTTACAAAGGAGACAAAGACAATAAATATGTTCCCTATTCAGAGAGCTTCAGTCAGCAATTAGAGGTAACTAAACTGCTTCACACATAGCAACTATTCTTTAGCTGTTCTTTTGCTTTTGTCTTCCTTTGCTCCTTTTTTAATATCTGCGTCCTGAGTTGTCTGATTTTGTATCAACTCCAAAGATCATGGTGTGGTACCAGAATCAGAGATCCTTAGCATTCCTTTCTTTTTAAGTTAAATTTGAAAGAAATTTTTATTTTTAAAAGATTTTAGAAAATGTTCTGCATTTTTCTTGTTATATGGTCATTCTTAATGCTTATTGTCATTAACACTATGGAATCAATTCTTTGCATCTATTTTCCTCCCTTGTTCCATAGAACTCTGGAATTATGTTATCTTGAAATTAAAGGTGCTTAATAAATTGTATGTTACTCTAGCAAGACTCTTGTGCCTAAGTTGTTTTTACTTGAAAAGCTGTTGGAAGACTCTAATGAAATGTCTTTTCTTCTGAGGAAACCTACATGCTTGCTGTAACTCTGGATGAATGGAAAAAGAAACTTGAGTCCCCAAACAGAGAAATCATTATATTACACAATCCAAAGGTAATCAAAGACTTCCTCTAATATGATGAAAATTTGAATTGACTTAGTAAAGAGAATGCAGTTTCTTCCTTTTTTTCTCTCTCTCAGGATTCAGATTAGTTCATTCTTCAATAATTTTTTTTTATCAAGAATATACATTTTCTTAAGAATTTGATTAAGATTATTTATCTCACATGTCTTCTGATAAAAGAAGTACTTTACAGAGAGATGTGCTGGAGTGAATTAGGAAGCCACTATGTACTATAAAACCGTATGGGTATATACGCTTTTTTCACATGTTGCAAGTCAATGAGGGTAACATCTTTTAGATAAATGCAGGAGTGTGACAGCTGTATCTAACTATTTTAACTGTATGCCTGTCACTCATTTAGCCAAAATAAGGGAATGAGTTTCTACTTGTTTGACTCATTTCATTAATATGGAGACACATTACTTACTACTGATAGTGAATTAAGTAGAGCATGTATCTATTATGGTATCCACCAAGGCCCAGGTAAGTATCCTTCTTAATTTTTCTAGTACTTTCCCCTGCTTCTGCCTTCAGATCTATATATCATTTGCTTAGGGCCAGATTCTCCCTGCCTTTCCTAGATGACAATTAACTAACTTGATAAACTATTGCTACTAAGGTGAGGGCAGAAAATTATGGAGATTCTCAGAGCCCTCTCCACTAGTTCCTAGACTATTATGGACATCTTAATGGGGTTTTTCTGGAGATAATTGCTTATTCTTTGGTCTATACTATTAACTCATATAAATTAAAATAATAAAATCATGTAATACTGATGAAGTTGATATAAAATTACTAGTGTCAACTGGGAGAATATGAAGTTTAATCTAACTTTAAAAAAAAGCAACATTTCAAGAATATTATAGAAAATAATTTCTCAAATGAAAACATCCTGACAAGTTTGCTCAGTGCAAAATCTCAGGGTTCTTTTCTCAAGGTACAATAGCTACCTATCAATTCTTGTTTCTGATTTGGAAGTATACATTTATGACATGTTAAAATTATGGTTTCTTCCTTGTTTAGAGGTCCTTAGAGGGATGACTTCAATTTAGACTGCTCATTGCTTTGATATTTTTGTTTAAGCTGATGGTCCATTACCACCCAGTAGCAGGATCTGATGAATGGGGATCTATACCTACTGAACAAGGACGCCCCAGAACTGTGAAGAGAGGAGTTGAGAACATCTCTGTTGATATTCCTTGTGGTAACTTTTGCTAAATATGCCTTTTTCATATCTCCCAAAACAGTATATCTATACATCCATTTTCTTAATTGTGACCTTTTTATGTAAGCTAAGATTTCCTTGGTGTTCAAGTTAAAGTTTTAAAAAATAGCCTTCAGGCATATGGATTTATTCTGATAAAAGATCGACATTTGCTTTTATTTATTTTCTGAACTTAAATACCAAGTAAGATCAGTGTTTCCATATAGTAAGTACAGGAAGAGAGTGTGTATGTAGCTGTGAATCTTTACCACTTATGTGTGGCTTCTTTCTCCTTCAATGTATACAAAAAATTCATATTTATTTATTTTTTTGGAGGGGAAAAGGCAAGGCACTTGGGGTTAAGTGACTTGCTCAAGGTCACACAGCTAGTAAGTATCAAGTGTCTGAGGCCAGATTTGAATTCAAATATTCCTAATTAAGCAAAAAAAAATCCACATATTACCAAGTCTGAAGATACATATTTAATTTTTTACCTTGAGTTCATCACCTCACTAAGGAGATAGGATAGAATGTTTCATCACTGACCCTCTGGAATTATGGTTGGTTATTACATTGATTGAGTTCTTAAGACTTTTTTTTAGTTTCTTTTCTTTACTACGTTGTTTTCCTTGAATAAATTGTTCTCTGGGTTTCTTTCACTTCACTCTATATCGGTTAATACAAGTCTTTTGGTGGTGCCTGCAATAGTAATAGGAAAGTTAGAAAGGTAGGGTACTTGGCAAAGATAATGAGTTCAGTCTTGGACATACTGAATTTTAGGTGTCCTCAGGACATCCAGTTTGAGATACCTGCTAGGAAGTTCTAGAAGCAAGAGTAGAAGTTAGGAGAGAAGTTAAGGGTCGGATAAAGATCTGAGAATCATCAGCATGGATATGATGATGTTATCAATCGAATTGTATTTAGAGGAACAAGAGAAGCAGACCCAGGTCAGCCTTCAGGAATACCCATGATCATTGTTCATGACTTGATTTACATCTAGCAAAGAGGACTAAGGCAGACTAAGGTGGATTTGTCACAGAGGAAGGAGAGCCAAGAAAAGAGCAGTGCTGCAGAAACCCAGAAGGAAGAGAATACCAGGGAGAGGGGGGTGCTCCACGGTGTCAAGGCTGCAGAGGAGGAGAACTTTAAAAATCCATTAGATTTATCAATCGAGAGATTATTGGTATCTTTGGAGAGAGCAGTTTGAGTTGAAGGATGGGACCAGAAGCCATGTTGCAGTTGAGAAAGAGGAAAAGAAGTGGCAACAGCTGGCAGGTTTGAATGGTCGAAGTGAGAACAGGGGAGATGTGGTCATGTTTGTAGGCAATAGAGAAGTAGCCAGTAGACCGAGATTAAAGATGAGTGAGAAAGAGATGATAGCTGGGGCAGTCTGCTGGGGAATCACTCATGCACGTGGAGGGATGTGTCTTGTCAAGGAAAAGGGCCGCCTCTTCTTGTGATGCTATGTTGAAGGAAGAGATAATCGCCGAAGGCATAGAAGAGATGTGAGATGAGGAGGAAAGAAAGAGGAAGCTCTTCGTGAATGACTTCATTTTTTTAGTGGGGAAAAAAACCCAACAAACTTTAGTGACTTTTTGACCATAGTTCCAAATTGGTTTCCAGATTGACCAGAACAATTTACAGCTCTACCAGTCTTGTATTGTCATGCTTATTTTCCCGCATTTCCTCTAACACTTATAATTTTCACCAGTCTAATGGGTATGAGGTAGAAGCTCAAAGTCATTTCTCTAATTACTAGTGATCTGGAGCATTTTCTCATATGTGTATCTTGGGTATCTTCCTCTGAAAACTTCCTTGTTACATCTTTTGACCATTTATCTGTTTGGGAATGGCTCTTGTTTGTATATATTTGAATCAGTTCTGTATATAACTTGAATATAAAACCTTTAGTAGAGAAACTTACTGTAAAGATTTTTTTCCAGTTAACTATTTCCCTTCTAATTGTATGTGCAAAAAACTTTTCAATATTATGTAATAAAAATTTTCAGTTGTTAGAGGACTTATGGGAAAATGGGCACATTGATGCACAGTTGGAAGAGATGTGAATTGGGCCAAACTAGTTTGGAACTGTGCCAAAAGTTATTAAGTCAACACTACATTAAATTGTTCATATCCTTTGATCTGACAGTTCTGTGGTGCAGTGAAGGGAGTACTGAGTCTGGAGTCAAGAAGACTCCTCTTCCTGAGATCAGATCTGGCCTCGGATACTTACTAGCAGTGTGACCCTGAACAAGTCACTTAATCCTGTTTGCCTTAGTTTCTCATCTGTCAAATGAGCTGGAGAAGATAATGGTAAACTCATCCAGTATCTTTGCCAGGAAAAACCCCAAATGGGGTCACAAAGAGTTGGACACAACTGAAAAATGACTAAACAACAAAATCCTTTGATTCAGAAACACCAATATTAGGCCACTGTACCCCAAAGAGATCAGAGACAGAAGAAAAGGATCATATGTATAAAAATATTTATGGAAGCTAAGGGAGTGTATACTTCTTGTGGAAAGACTAGACAAATTATGGTATATGAATCTAATGGAATATATTGTGCCATAATGTGTGAAAAAGGGACAATTTCAGAGAAACCTGGGAAGACTTGTATAAATTGATGCAGAGTGAAGTGAGTTGAACCAGGAGAATAATTTATACAATGACAAGAAAACAATTTAAACAATAGCAACAATACTGTAAAAGCAAACAACTTTGAAAGGCTTAAGAATACTGATCGATACAATGACCCAGCCATAATTCCAGAAGACTAATGATGAAGCATGTTCCCACCTCTTCGCAGAGAGCTGAGGGACTCAGGCTGCAGAAGAAGTGCGTTTTTGGATGTAACCAAATATGGACATTTGTTTGGTTAACTCTTCATATATGTTTTAAAGGTTTTGGTTTTCTTCTTACTTTGGGGAAGAGTAATGGGGGAGGGGTGGGGGGAAGTAAGGATTGGTTTACCAAAAAGCAAAAAGAAAAGAAGGAAGGTGGGGGCGGGCACAGAACAGAAGGCAGGCCAGAAGGAATCACAGACAAACTTGACAGCTTTAAATGTAAGTCATGGAAATTTTTGTATACTTAAAAAGAAAATCAAATTGTACATAAGAGAGATGCACAGTTTTATGTGAAAAATGTGCATATATCTTCTGAGTTTATCTCTATTGTTTGGCCACAGACTCTTCCTCTATTCATACTTGCAGTAGTTACTTCTTTGTCTTGTTTCTAGTTTGTGTATGATGTGACTTCTAATATCTAAATCATTTATCTACTTGGAATATATCTTTACACACCAAACAGATGCACATATATGTATATATAGATACTATTCTAAACCCAGTTTTTGCTAGACTGCTTTTCTCATTTTCCTAGCTTTTTTTGGTCAGATAATGAGTCCTTGCTGCCCTAGTTGGAATCTTTGGGTTTATTGAACACTATGCTTCTCTCATCTGCTTTTATTTACTAAGAATGTTTCTTCTTTACTATATTTTTCTTTAAGAGCTAATTAGTCATATATAATAGATCTTACATTTATATGGTGCTTTTTAAGGTTTACAAAATTCTCTTTTCCTAGTTGTCCTCATTTTATTTGAGAGACACAGAGAAGGTAAGTGATTTACCCAGTGTCATACTTCTTGTAAGCATCACAGCCAGGATTTGACACTGGGTTACTTGATTTCCAAGTTCACCTCTCTTTCTGTAACTACAGAATTAACATTGAAACCAGCTAACATCCTTATTTCCAGGAAGTGATTTTCATACTACATGTTTTGTGTGTTCCTGATGATACTTAAAATGGATGGTTATTAACTATGTAAAAGCAGTTTTTAGAATGACCTTGATGGATGTCCATGGCTTGTTTCTTATTTCACAACATATTTAAACTGGGTATTAAGTCTTTTTCTTCTTGCTTTAGAATTGGCATAACTTATATTAGAAAGTTATTGCCTTTTGGATAAGGTCCTGATACTGGATTTGTACTGAAATTGCTGAGAATTTGGATGCTGATTTGGTGGATAAATTAATCATAAAAGATTTTCATAGACTTCTTCCAAGAACAGTTAATTAGAAACAAAATCAAATAATTCTTTTGTTCTGAGTTCTAAGACAGAGCTTTGTTTTAGCTTAATTCCATATAATATTTATTATTTGTTATCTTGCCCACTTAAATGAGAATATTACCAGTTTTCATGTTTGGTTAGTCATGTAGGCTGGTCTTTTGATTTAATTTTTAGGAGAACCCTTACAAATAGATCATCTGGTTTTTGTGGTCCATGGAATTGGACCAGCTTGTGACCTTCGATTCAGAAGCATTGTACAGTGTGGTAAGTTTGCAAAATATGTATATAATTGGATTTTCTAAGCAGTGTTCAGAAGGTATGCCTGCAGGCTATGGCAATAACCTTGGTGGTATAATCAGATTTGGAAGAGTTAAAGAAGACTACTGAACAGCCAAGCTTCTTAACTTAAAAATAAAATGCTATTGAATCTCTAAGGATAACACATGGATAATAGATAATCTCTTAATTAGTATACATGATGTGTGTGTGTGTGGTCAAGTCCTAAATACTTACAGAGATATGTTTTCTCTGTTCAAAACACCATAAATGTCAAGAGGATGGTAAGGGCTGCTAATGGTCAAGGTGAAAAAAGAAAAGCCATAATGAAACTCTTTGTAGGGTTAGATTTACCTAACAAACTTTGTTTTTTAAAAGTAGTTTTTTCTTTTTGAAAGAAAGTAAAAATATCCAATTAGGCAATCAGCATTCAAACCTACCTTCTTAAGCAGTGTGACCATCAGCTGGAATTGTTTTATGGAAGACAGATTTTATGTGACAAGTATTCTCCAACAATTATGTATTATTTTTCACTTAAAATGTTTTTAAAGAAAATTTTTGATAGCTTAAATTTTTACATTACCTACATTTCCTATTGTATCCCTCTTAAAGAATTATCCCTTTGTAATAAAGGATTAAAAAAAAGGGAGAAAGAAAGGAAAAAAAAGAGTTCTGTAAAACTAACCAACATATCCAAAAAGTCTGACATGAATATGTAGTATTCCACAACCATACTCCCCAACATCTGGCAGGAAACCAGGGTTGAGGGGTGGGGAGTAGTATTTTTTCATACTTGGCTTTTTTTTTTTTTTTTTTTTTGGTGAGGCAAGCTTGATCATTATAACTTTGAAATATTTAATGTGATGGTTTTATTGTTGCTGTTTTTTCCCTTTAAGTTGTAGCATCATACATATTTGTTTTCCTGATTCTGCTTACTCAGTGCTAAGTGTGATTGTAAAGTAAGTAGAATTTGATGGTATGGCCTACTGGCAACTAGCCATGAGCTTTTTGTGACAGAACAGAAATAAGTTTGAAACCAGCATTTTTAATGAAAAGATTTGTAGGTTATGATGATTATTTAAATTGATAAATTCTTCTTCATCCCTAACTTTTTCTTCCCCCCTCCCCACTACCCTTCCCTGCTAAGGGAAGTTAGTTGACTGTTTTAAAGATAAGATGTCATAAAGTCAAAGAAGTATGAAAAGAAGATGTAGTTAGATAAATTATTGATTCACAATGAAATTTTTTCCTCCCAGTTAATGATTTTCGTGGCGTTTCCTTGAACCTGCTACAGACACACTTCAAGAAAGCTCAAGAACAGCAACAGATTGGCCGAGTAGAGTTTCTTCCTGTCAACTGGCATAGCCCTTTGCATTCTACTGGTGTGGATGTGTGAGTAAAATCTTAACTTTTGAGATAGTTAACTGTGATTATATACTTATTGAAGCTTTGTAATAGGACTTCCTTCTGTTCATTGAAGTATCTAGGGATGTTTCTGGTTTTTTTTGTTTGTTTGTTTGTTTTGCTTTTTTGGAGGGCAATTGGGATTAAGTAACTTGCCCAAGGTCACACAGCTAGGTTTTTTTGTTTGTTTGTTTGTTTGTGTGTGTTAAGTGTCTGAGGCCAGATCTGAACTCAGGTCCTTCTGACTCCAGGGTCAGCGTTCTACTCACTGCGCCACCTAGCCCCCCCTTCCATAAGATTTTGAATGATAAATTCTCTCCCTCTCCCTCCCCCCAAGATGGCATGCAATCTGATATAGGCTCTACATGTACATTCATATTAAACATATGTTCACATTAGTCATGTTGTAAAGAAGAATTAGATTCAATGAGAGGAACCATGAAAAAGAAGAAACAAAACACAAAAAGCAAATAATATGCTTCAATTTGCATTCAGACGCCATAGTTCTTTTTCTGAATATGGATAGCATTTTCCATCATGAATCTTTTGAAGCTGTCTTAGATCCTTGCATTTCTGAGAAGAGCTAAGTCTTTCAAAGTTAGTTATCACACAGTGTTGCTATTACTGTATAATGTTCTCCTGGTTCTGCTTACTTTATTCAGAATCAGTTCATAAAAATCTTTCCAGGTTTTTCTGAAGTCTGCCTGTTCATCATTTCTTATAGCACAATAGTATTCTATTACATTCATATACTACAACTTATTTAGCCATTCCCCAGCTGAGGGACATCCTCTCAATTTCTAGTTCTTGGCCACCACAAAAAGAGCTACTATGAATAATTTTTTTACATGTGAGTCCTTTTTCCATTTTTATGATCTTTTGGGGGTATTGGTATTGCTGGATCAAAGGGTATGCACATTTTTCTAGTCCTTTGGGCATAGTTTCAAATTACTCTCCGGAATGGTTGTATCAGTTCACAACTCCACCAACAATGTATTAATATACCAATTTTTCCACATCTCCAGCATTTATAATTTTCCTGTTTTGTCATGTTAGCCAGTCTGACAGGTGAGATGTGGTACCTAAGAGTTGTTTTGATTTGCATTTCTCTGATCAGTAGAGATTTAGAGCATTTTTTTCATATGATTATAGATATCTTTAATTTTTTCCTGTTTGTATCCTTTGACCATTTATCAGTTGGGAAATGACTTAAATTCTTATAAATTTGACTCAGTTCTCCATATATTTTAGAAATGAGGCCTTTATCAGAGACACTGGTTGTAAAAATTCTTTCCCTTTCCCTCCTAATCTTGGTTGCATTGACTTTGTGCAAAAACTTTTCAATTTAACGTAATCAAAATTATCCATTTTGTATTTTGTGATGCTCTCTGTCTCTTGTTTGGTCCTAAATTCTTCCCTTCTCCATAAATCTGACAGATAAATTATTCCTTGCTCTCCCAGATTGCTTATAATATCAGCCTTTATATCTAAATCATGAACCCATTTTGACTTTATTTTGGTATATGGTCTAAGATATTGGTCTGTGCCCAGTTTTTGCCATAGTATTTTCCAGTTTTCCCAGCAGTTTTTGTCAAATAGTGAGTTCTTATCCCAGAAACTGGAATCTTTGGGTTTTCCAAATAGTAGATTACTATAGTAATTGACTACTGTGTTTTGTGTACCTAACCTATTCCACTGATCCACTACTTTATTCCTTAGCCAGTACCAAATAGTTTTAATGACTGCTGCTTTATAATACAGTTTAAAATCTGGTATGGCTAGGCCATCTTCCCTAGCATTTCTTTTGATTAATTCCCTGGATATTTTGAACCTTTTGTTCTTCCATAGGAATTTTGTTATTATTTTTTCTAGCTTTATAAAATAATTTTTTGGTAATTTGATTGGTATGGTAACTAAATAGGCATATTACCCTGTATTTCTTTTCATTAATTCCCTTGATATTCTGGACCTTTTGTTTTTCTAGATAAACTTTTTTATTATTTTTTCTAGCTCTATAAAATATTTTTGATAGTTTGATTGGTGTGGCACTGCATAAATAAATTAATTTAGTTAGAATTGTCATTTTTGTTATATTAGCTTGACCTACCCACGAGCAACTGATGTTTTTCCAGTTATTTAGATCAGACCTTATTTGTGTGAAAAATATTTTGTAATTGTGTTCATATATTTCCTGGGTTTAACTTGGCAGGTAGACCTTGTTTTTCTTTCTTTATGGTAAAATGATTAAATCTGAATCGCCCTCCAGATTGAACAAAATTCTTATTGGATGAAAGAAGGAGTTATTTTGGCATATTTGATTGTATCATCATTACACATCCCTGGAGCTACATTGGCTCCTCAGCAACATTGCTAAACAAGGCTTCTTTCCCATAGCACATATACTCTTGTTTTTTCATTTTCTTTTATTTCTATATATCTTAGTAATATATGTTCAACTTTCAAAGAAGGTAAGACTTTCCCAATCTTGAAAGAAGTAACACCAGAACTGTCATTAACAATCTGATAGCCAAGGTTTTTCTAGTTAAAAGCTGGATGTTTTATGTGCCCATTGGTAAGATATGATACCAGAGAAGTTGGGGATATCTGTTATGAACAATGGGAAGAAGGAGTAACAGAGAATACACCAGACCATCAAGAGGTGGTTTTTTTCCCCCCAAAAAATGTGAAGAGAAGAAATCAATTGCTTTTTCACCCTTGTTGCAGCTGAAAATTAGCCTTCCCAATCTTGTGTTTTTCAGTCCTTCATACCTGTTATTATTATTTTTTTCCTTTTTTGGGGTGGGGGGGGGAAGGTAGGGCAATTGGGGTTAGGTGACTTGCCCAAGGTCACATGGCTAGTTTTTATGTTAAGTGTCTGAGGCCAGATTTGAACTCAGGTCCTCTTGACTCCAGGGCTGGTGCTCTATTCACTGTGCCATCTAGCTGCCCCCGTACCTGTTATTTTTGTACCTGCTAATTACTGTCATGATGCTTTTTCTGGATAGATAACTCATATTCTTTCTAAGTGAGCTGGAGTCAGGTGCTACTTTGCTTCAATGTTGATCTTTCTCTAAAATGGACTTTTCCTAAATGGGAAACTGAGACTGGCTGATGTCTGTCTCTGCTACTCCCTGGCGCTTTCCTTCCCACAAGTAGCCTTCTTTTTACTCTTGGCTCCTCTCAGCCACTCCTTGCTTTCAAAGCACAACTCCTAGAGGGTATGTCCCATCCCAATTAGCCCTGGCCTTTCCTTTTGTTGGCTGACAGAACTTTGAAACCCTTCTCAAGGAAGATACTACCTTTTTCTTTTCTCTTCCCTACCTACCTACCTACCTTCCCTATCTACCAAAAATTTGATGGATACCAAAACTTGATAGATAAATGACTTTCTGAGACATGGGAAATGACATTCCTTTAGACAAACTCTTTTCACCTTCAAGTACTGAAAACAAATTTGTTTCTGGAAGATAACATGGAATTGGCTATAGCACTTTTATTTGGGTCTCCAGGTAAAATCTCTCTCCTGTTTTCAGAGATCTGAGGAGAATTACTCTGCCCAGCATCAACCGCCTTCGGCACTTCACCAATGACACGATCCTGGATGTCTTCTTTTACAATAGCCCCACCTACTGTCAGACTATCGTGGACACAGTGGCTTCTGAAATGAACCGAATATACAAACTCTTTCTGCAGAGGAACCCTAATTTCAAAGGGGGTGTATCCATAGCTGGTCATAGTTTAGGTAATAATAACAATAAAGGCTCACATTTATATGTTCACAAGGTTTTTCATATGCGTTTTCTCATTTTATCCTCACAACACTGTGAGATTTATAGATGAGAAAAATTAGTCCATAAACATTTATCAGGTGTCTGCTGTGTGCCAGACACTGTACTAAGTGCTGGGGGTACAAAGAAAAGAAAAGATAGTCCCTACCCTTGGAGCTCGCAGTGTAATGGGGTAGACAGCAATGCCTACAGCTGTGGACAGACAAGCTACAGACAGTATGGATGGAAACTGAGGCTTAAAGTAGATAAATGACAAGCCAGAGTCACAGAGCTTGTAAGACCACAGATTGAAACCTAGGGCTTTGATCCCAAACCTAATACCATTTTCCACACCACTGTGTTGCCTCCCAGTCCTTTGGGTCCATATCAGGTTCTGTAGTGTACAGAAGGCCTTTATGAAGTATTTGGAATTAGTGTTGGAATAGAGAGGAAAGGATTTTTCAGACTTATTTACAGCAGACCATTATCTTGTTTTTGTCTTTTTGGGAGAAATAACAAACCAGGAAGTGTTACTGTTGTTGGATTTTTCCTGCTTTCTTCCATTTTTACAGGATCACTTATATTGTTTGATCTCCTAATAAATCAGAAAGATCCTTTGGAGGATAACGACAGTGAAAAGGTAAATTATTTCTTTATTGGTTTAGTTAGTAATAAACTTTGGCATTTAGAATCTGGTTTCTAAATTAAGGTCAATCTGATTGAGTTTAAGTGCATTTCAATTTCAGTAAACATAAATAGAGGATTTGCTGTATTTAGTGTACTTTGGGGGCAGAGGTGTTTTACAATATGTAACAAAATTATTAAGTAACTGAACATGGGCTTTGGTTGATATGATGCAAATGTATGGGCCTAACCAGTTGTAAGATTGTAGGGTTGTATAAGGGAATTTAGATGTCATCTAGTATCCATTCTCCGTAGTTTACATATGAGAAAATTGAATATTGTGTAAATGCACTGTTTATAAATTAGTTCATATTTTAATGCCCTAGGAGAGCTTCCTGTTTTAAAAAAAATACTGCTACAAGTTCTTTTGTAAAGTAAATTGCTACTATTGTTTTTGCCAGCCCTCTGGTACCTTAACATAGATTGCTATGTTGCATTATTTATTTATTTATTTTTTGCTTTTTGGAGGGCAATTGGGGTGAAGTAACTTGCCTGAGGTCACACGGCTAGGTTTTTGTTTGTGTGTGTTAAGTGTCTGAGGCCGGATCCGAACTCAGGTCCTTCTGACTCCAGGGCTGGCACTCTACTCACTAGCTGCCCCCCCAATTTTTTTTTTTTTTTTTGCTTTTTGGAGGGCAATTGGGGTTAAGTGACTTGCCCAAAGTCACACAGCTAGTTTTTGTGTTAAATGTCTGAGGTTGGATTTGAACACGGGTCCTTCTGACTCCAGGGCTGGTGCCTTATGTACTGAGCCACCTAGCAGCCCCTTAGTTATTTTTAATGTTTCCCCAAACTAAACTATAAACCCTATGAAAACACAGCAGTTACTGTGTCAGCTTTTTTGTTTTCTCAGCACCTAGTGCATTGTAGGTGCTTAATAAGTATATGTGGATAATGATAAATTATTTTAAAAACAGAATAATTACATTGCAATTTGTGTTTTATTAAATCTAGGTTTTCATATATGTTTTATTCATATTAAGTTTTCAGAATCTGACAGGCTTCTTTATGATATTAATAAAATTATATTAACAAATGATATTTTATTACTAACATAAAATATCATTAAAATGATTTTAGTAACAATATAAATATCAGTAAATGAGAAATTTGTCATTTAATTTTATAAAATGTGATGTCTTCATATTTAAAAATAATTTCCTACATTTTGTTTTTAATACAACAGACATTTGTCAATAAAGACAGAAACAATATTCCCTTCCATCTTCCCCCATTCCACCGTAATAGACCATATTCCTTGAAACATTGATTTACTAGTTAACAGAGAATGTTTTCTTTATTTTTGATAGTATAGAAGCAACTAATATTTGACTACAATTTTACTGTCTTAGCTGTTTACTTTATTCTCCAATTTCCAGGTTCCAAGGGTTGCCTTGGATCAGGGAGATACACTAGATCTAGAAGAAGACTTGAAGAAACTTCAGCTCTCTGAATTCTGTAATCTTTTTAAGAAGGAGAAAATAGATAAAGCAGCTCTGGTAAAATCTCTCTATTAATAAAGCAGTTGTTTTTCTCTTGTATTGTGTTACCTCAATATTTTTGTTACTTGTCATTATGTTTGAGTAATCCTTATTGAATGTCTGCAGTGTGTTTGGCTGAGTACAGAATATAGTACTTACCCTTAGGACTTTTGTCATATCATCTTTGTTACCTTTCAGGGTTTGTTGAGTGCTTACATATGTATAGTGCTATATAGAATGTGTATGTAAATATATATATATAAAACTGATATTTTTATGTGCTTAATTATATAGTTTAACATTTTTATGATCCCTATTCCATGGAATTTTAAAGTTTAAAGCAGTTAACATATATGTAGGCATAAAAGGACATGTACAACTTTGTTGTTGTAAAGAAATATTATGACTGCAAGAATCAACCTAGTAAGTGAAATATCATTTTTACTATGGCAGGTTCGGTGATTGACTCTTGAATAACAAAAGGTTTTTAGTATTCTGATATTTTATGTGAACTGATGTGCTTAACTATTTCAAAAGATCTACAATTTCATCATTTTAGACATTCTTCTCCAGCATAGATTGCATTCCCTTAGTGATTTGGGGAAAAAGTCTTAATGAGATGCTGTGGTCCAAAAAAAGTTACCATCTAGTGGCCAGCCTTCTGCTGACAAGTGTTTTCAGTTAGGTTAGTTCTTGGAAGACAGATACTCAGTCTATGAATAGGCCCCTTGCTTCAATCTTAACTTATTAGGATTTGGCAGAGTTTGTACAGTGCTGGCATAATCTCAGAAATCAGAGTTCTTTCTCTCCACTTATGGAGGATCAGAAGAGAGCTCATGTTAATTATACATATGTACATCTGTGAGTTTTTCTTCCTAACATTCTTGTTCTTTTTCACTTTAAGGAGAGATGCTAGTTGCTAAAATGATAAATGTGAAGTCATATCCTTTTTTAGCATTTAATTCTGATAATAATACTTTGTTAAAGCCAAATTTATATGCTATATTCTGGATATTATTTTGCTGCCTGTTTCTATGGATAGTAATTGGGCAAGAAGAAGACAGTCCAGCCTTTACTTACAGAATGAGGGTGGAAGTCAGAATGTATTTTCTCTGCTTTGTAGCAACATTGAGTGTCCACCTTCTGCTGTCTCCACAAGAATAAGTTGTTTCTTCTACAGCAAAATAGCGGTATTTCTGTCATTATAACACTGACATCTTAGAATTTTAAAGTCCTTTTAATATTTTTTTTGTATCCTTTTAAATGAAACTGTGATATTGGGGAAACAGAGCAATGCAAAAATATAGATATAAAATAAAAGCAAAAATCCTAAGCCATGTAGGAGGCCTGGCTCTGTTCTATTCAGGACTCCCAATATTTGTCTGGTCATATTTACCTAGAAGTAAAGATTTGATTCTCTGTGCCTAGGCTTTGTGTACAGACAGAGATCTTCAGGAAATGGGAATTCCATTGGGACCAAGAAAGAAGATACTAAACTATTTTAAGAACGGAGAAAATACACAGGTAATGAACTTATGTGGGGCTAAAATTCTTTCTCTTGTTTGGTGATGTGTCTATTAGGTTGTCAGGTCTTTCTGCCTGGCAGAGCATTTTCTCAGGGTGGGGGGGGGGCAGGAATGTGACATTTTGGTTTTTGACTCTATATAGTCTTTTGCACCTCATCCACGTCTGCTAAACCTACCAAAGTTCCCAGAATTCTAACCTTTGGTCCCCAAAAAAGGATTTTATGGTCTGATTGTGCTTCCTCTGCTTGCTCATCTTGCTAGCCAATTACTTGACTTTTGAGGTCTTTGCCACGTTAGAACTCTGCTTCCAGAGTGGAGAGAGCTGTGTCCCAAATCACTGGGTTTTTGTAAATGTTATCAGAGGTCTGAGGAGGGGACCCCTCTCTACAGCCACCACAAGCCCTGGCACAGTGGTGTTTCTCACCCCAGGACCACCACCCAAGACCTCGATATAGATCCAGGCAAGTCAAAGCAAGAATAGTTACTCTCTGAATGGTTGCTTGGTCCCAGTAGGATCTGTAGGCTAGGAGCTCCAGAGGCAGCCACGTAGCAGAAGCTGCAGCCACAGTGCTTCTGCCTCCTCTTGCCTCGGGGGTAGGGACAGGACAGTGCTCTTCTGTCACCTGGTTCCAACAGAATTCCCCACTGACCTTTTACTTTCTCTTTGGTGTTTATGGGTTGAGAAGTCTGGAAACCACCACAGCTGCTGGTGATTCACTCTCCTGAAGTCTGCTCTGGCCAGGCTGTGCCACTAGTCAGGTTGTCCTGAGTCGGCCCGAATGGCTCATGTGGGAATACACTTGGCTCCCAGCACATTGTGATAGACCTTTCCTATTGGCCTTCCAGGCTGTCTTCAGTGGGAGATTTGTTTCTCTCTGTCACTTTGTGGGTTCTGTAGCTCTAAAATTTATTTAGAGTCATATTTTACAGGCATTGGAGGTAGTTGGAGCAGGAGCTCAGCCAAGTTCTTGCTTTTACTCTGCCATCTTGGCTCTGGCCCTCGCCCTCCCCCAAGAATTCTAATCTCCCTCACCTTTTGCCAGTCTTAGATTTCTTCAGCTGTTGAATATTTCTAATCCTTCAGAAATTGATTTGGTTCAGTCTTTCACTTTTTTATTTGGCTTTATTTTCTTGTTCTGTTTCTCATGCCAATGAAACACATTATAAACTCTGATTTGGCAGTTAAAACAGTTCAGAGAATTTCCTAGTAAGTACACATTTCCCACCCAGTTTTCCTTTATCCATTTTTTTCCTTTATCGGTTTTCTATTCCATTTCTTTATTTTTCTTTATCTGTTTCTCTTAGTTGGCTAATGTTTTACCAACTCTTGCCCAGGTGGCTGTTCCATTTTGCACAATACTTTGTAGTGTATTTAGAGATATTATAACGTTACTGTCGGGCAGCTGTTGGCCCATCTTTTTTTCTAAGTTTCTTTTCTCTCTTTTGGCTTTACTGACCACCATTTCAACAGTAGTTTCCTTCTGGCTCCATTGCCTTTTAAAAGTCAAAAGTAAGTTGTTTAAACATTGGCTTATTCTCTTGCAAGGACCTCTAAAGAATTTTTTTGTTTGTTTGTTTTAAATTTCTCAGGGTATTAACAAGCAGAATCAGCAGTCGGCTTTGGGAGGGAATTTACCTGTACTTTCAGAAAAATTCAAGGATTGTAATAGTACTGATGGTGCTGGAAATGATGAGTATTTGGATATTAGCATTGGACAGGTAACAACAGACTTCTTTTGGAGGGGGGCACTTTGAACGATGAGTATTCTAGAAACAAAGACATAATTTGTGAATTCTCACTTCCCTAGGCTTCTGTGAAATACCCTAGGCTAATTTATAAACCAGACATCTTTTTTGCCTTTGGATCTCCTATTGGAATGTTCCTTACTGTCCGAGGACTGAAAAGAATTGATCCCAATTACAAACTTCCAACATGCAAAGGTTTCTTCAATATTTATCACCCGGTAAGTATTATGTGGTTATGGCTTTATCTCAGTCAATCACCAGTCATTTTATAGGCACCTGCTATGTGTCAGGTACTTGGGATACAGAGACTAAAATCTCTCTGCCCTCAAAGAGCTTACATTCAATTGGAGGAGTCAACGTGTATTTAAATATATGCAGAGTAAATCCATGGTAATTTGGAGTGAGGGGAGATAAAGGAAAGCAGGTATCATTCATATTAAGGTGGTACTTCAACTGAGTTTTGAAGGAAACGAGGGATTTTAAGGGATGGAGGAGAAGAGAACATGCATTCCAGATAAGGAAACAGGAGATAGATTGTCATGTGGGTGGAACAGCAAGAAGGCCAGTTTGTCTAAACAATGGAATATTGAATAGGGTATGAATATATAGTAAGTTTGAAATGGTAAATACTCTTTAGTAGTGGAGGCAGCTAGAAAACAGTGTGTTAGCCTGTTTAGTTGGTTTGCTTCTTTTCTACATTATTCTACTGAAATTACTGGCCTGGAAAAGACTCAGTTTCTCTTTTTTTACCTTTCTGTAGTGAGCTTGTGACTGCTTGTCTCTTCTTGTCTTTCTCTGACAGAAGTAAGTCTACCTATTGCTTTTCTATGCAGTTTGACCCTGTGGCATATAGGATTGAGCCAATGGTGGTTCCAGGAGTGGAATTTGAGCCTATGCTGATCCCACATCATAAAGGCAGGAAAAGAATGCATTTAGGTAAGGCTGAATTAAGAATCAGGCAGGTCTAGAACTGGTGGTTTAGACCATGACAATGGACATGACTTCTGGCCGGTTCTCTTTAGCATTGTGCTGAATACTCAGCTCCTTAAAATTTCTTTACCAATGTATGTTTTAGAACTGAGAGAAGGCTTGACCCGGATGAGCATGGACCTAAAGAACAATGTGCTGAGTTCCCTACGGATGGCCTGGAAATCTTTTACCAGAGCTCCATACCCAGCCCTTCAGGCTACAGAAGCAACTGCCACAGATGAAAATGAGCCTGAGCCTGAAACAATTCCAGAGAAGCCTAGTGGTTAGTGGAGCTGTACAAATGGTTTCTGCATTAGACTGGGGAATCCTTCTGTTACACAAAGGCCTTGGGCTTTTT
This sequence comes from Gymnobelideus leadbeateri, assembly GCA_011680675.1. Taxonomy (NCBI): domain Eukaryota; kingdom Metazoa; phylum Chordata; class Mammalia; order Diprotodontia; family Petauridae; genus Gymnobelideus; species Gymnobelideus leadbeateri. The sequence continues at coordinate 64,774 of WOXC01003676.1, read as the reverse complement.
TCTTCATTCCTGTTTGGTGGGTTCTGTAGGCCTTGATAGAAACACTATGTGGTACCGATGTCCAGGAAATAAGCATGCTGTAGTGAATAAAAATTCACTCTTTCCAACTATTTCTTGTCTGGAAAGTCTTGGAGTGAGACACTTGAAAAGCACTTGTTTCTTCTTCAAAGGAAAATTTCTTTGGGACTCATTAGATAGTTTTCTATGCCTTTTTTCCTGTGGTTTGTCTTATACTCTAGGTCCATAGGCTAAATCTGGGATACTCTAGGTACTTGTCCACTCCTTGTTAATCCCACAGCCCTTTGGCTTTAGTCTTTCCTTTTTCACTGAGCTGTAGCAATGTTCAGATTTATTTTGTGAACTAGGAAATCCACTCAAAAACTGAGCCAGTGACATGGCTTGAATGGAAAGAATGCCATTGCTTTAAATTAGGGGTCAGCAAATTATGACCTATGCACCAAAGGCTCATCACCTGTTTTTTTGTAGCCCACAAGCTTTTTTTTTTTTTTGCATTTTATTAAGTGAACATTATAAAACAACAACCCAACATTCTTAGCTTATGAGCCATAGAAATACAGGTGACAGGCTGTAGGTTGGTGACTCCTGATTTAAATGAAACCAGGGACTTGGTGAAGAAGCCTTAAGGGAGGGGTTGAAAAAAGGAAGCCATTCTTCTGTGTGGGGAACAATTTAATAGTAAACAGGAAGTTTAGAGTAAGAGAAGAAAGATAAAAATTTGATTGCTCTTACCTTGGTTCCTGATATCTAGATGTTCAAGCAGGAGACTCACCTGTGGCAGAGAAAGAAGAAGCTGCTTCTATCAATGTTGGAATGCTGAATGGGGGCCAGCGAATTGACTATGTGTTACAGGAGAAACCTATTGAAAGCTTTAATGAATATTTATTTGCACTGCAAAGCCATCTCTGCTATTGGTAAGTCAAGGACTTTCTTGTCCTTGTTTGCATAGTTTATGGTCTAGGCAATAAAAAGAGGGTTTTCTAGGCAATATGAATTAAATACAGAAGAATCAGATAGTAGATACTTATATGACTGAACTGATTTTCCTCGTTCAGACTGGGTTATAGAATAATGTTGCCTAGTTATGATAATATATAACATTATTATATATTATTTCCTTTTAAAATAAAATTTAATTAATAAATTAATAAACATATTAGAACATATATTTATTACACAAATATATCATATATAATAATAATGAAATAATAACCTAGTAGTTATTATTTTTAAAAATTATTTCTTTTCATTTGTAATGTATTTCCTTACTTCATTGGAGCATAGGGTTAATGATACCAAAGTTATATGTTCAGTCCCCTGAATAGATAATTTAGCTTCACTCTCTTATAAATGTGTGCTATTTGATAGTCATGAGAAGGACTAGTGATGGTATGGATGAACTAAAGAAAATCCATCACTGTTATGGAAAAGTAGATAAAAATTGATGGATGAATATACTAATTACTAGACAAAGCTTCAAGAGGACAAGGATTATACCTTATTGAAACTTTTTAATACCCCAGTACAGTACAACACCAAGTGTTGAATAAATGTTTAGTAAAATTGTTTATATTAAAAATGCAGCTTCAGTAAGTCAGTTTAGAAGGCACTTTGTTTAACTAGATTAGAAAAATCTTTTTTTAAAAAAGTCACCATTTAAGACATTATCAGAAACAAAGTTAGAATTATTTTGTAAGGGATGGCAACCTGAATCATAATATGTTCAGGGCTATTTATACCATTATTCTCTAAAAACTAAAGTCTGACATTTTTTATGAATTATACTTAATGGTGTTGATATCATTGCTTATCTCTATAGGGAATCTGAGGATACAGTCTTATTGGTCCTTAAAGAAATCTACCAAACCCAGGGAATCTTCTTGGATCAGCCTACCCAATGAAAAACATGACCTCTACCTTATCTGTGGCTGCTTAATGTAAGCTTTCAGTTGTCTCCTAGTTCTTTATATAAGAAACTCCAGAATATTAAGTAGTTAACAAGCATATTCCGATGCTACCTCCATCACCAAGATCTAGGTTATATTGATCATTTTCAGAGGGACTGGTAGATCAAAAACAATCTATGTATTGTGTTAGTGATTTTGTTGAAATGTCATTTTTTTAGGATCTTGACTTGGGATCTCATAGTTTACAACACTTTGAAACCAGTAAAGAAACTTGTGTTGATTTAAACTTTTTAGATTCATAACTAGAAAATCTCTTATCAGGTAATGGTGTGCATTTTGTTTCTGCTAATTATTGCTGTGCGGTGACCTCTCTTCTTCTTCTTCTCTTCTTTAGACGAACACTGAGGATTGCTTCTCTAAAAAACTCACCTTTTCCATTGCCACTGCCACCTTCTTGAATATTGCTTGTCCACTATCCCCTACCCCCACCTGCCATGGGGAGGGAAAATCAACTTCCTCTGGAAGTATTGTGTATACTTTTATCACTGGTTTCATATAAAAATTGTCCTTTCACCGTAGCCAGTGGTAAGGGCATCTTCAGTTCTCAGTATCTTCTCTCTGTTGGTGGGAGTATATAGGCTGCAAAATAGACCTCTCCTTATTGGGTTTGAGTAAGTAGAGAACTTCCTCTTAAACTATTTGGAAAAATCCTTTGTTGTTTGTAACTTCAACCTAATAGCTGGCAGTCTGAGTGTAGATACTGAGAGGTAGCACCCAGTTCTTGGTAGTAATGAAATAAACATGTCTTCAGAGTTTCAGTGCATATGCACCATGAGTTTGAATGGCATTGTCATGGAATAGTTTTTGAGTAGCCACAACTCCATCAAGGAAAGGGTCTTCTGAACTAGTGTTAAATCGGATACTTATGTCCAAAGATGTCAGATATTTTAGAACAGTAGTTTCAGACTCAGATAGGAAAGGGTCCCTGCCACCCATATTGACTTAGAAAACCACAAATTAACGTTCTATTGTATTTTTATTTATTTTCTTAAATGTTTCCCAATTATATGCTAATCTGACTCAGGTCTCACTCTGGTTTTCTGCTGGCCTGATTGATACCTCTGTCTTAAAATTTTCTTTTCCATATTATACCTCATGCTGGGAAGCTCAGGATAGTTTGATGGTCATTTAATGTAATATCTCTAATAGCACTAGCTGATGTAATATAGACGATGAGGTTAAAAGAGCCTAAATAACTTCCGTTCTTTGGGGATGCACACACTGCAGTTGATGAGCTCTAATAGGCTACACGTACTAAAAATAAAACAGGAAGTCTAGATAACTAAACCATTTCAGTGAAATAGAACCTTTGTAAAATCTCTTGCCAAACCCACTTGGGTGAGGGTGGTATTGCTTGCCCTCTACAAGCATGGTTAGGATGCTATTTGTAAACTCCCACTTTGTTCTATCTCCACTCTCCCGAGTGCTTATTAGAAGAGCTCTTGGCTGGGTATGTTGGCTGAGCAGGTGCTTTGGGGCAGCATTCATATAACTCATCCTGGATGGTAGGGCCTCCAGGGGCCAAAACGATAGCCACGGCAGTATATACACACTGCCAGCTGAGCCTAGAATGGGCTGGCATTTGTGCGAAGGCAAGTGAATTTATATGACAGGACCATTGCCAGTGAGTCACTTTTTTTTTTTAAAGGTACTGGCACAGTTGAGAATGCCTTTCTCTTCATGACTTGGGTATTGCTGCCCTGTATGGGAGTAAAACTGTTGCAAGTTTCACCATAGTCTTTACTCCTTTGAAGACTGTCACACTCCATTTCTCAAGACTAGAAGCAGAAAGGCTTCATTTTAAAATAAATTTTTTGTATAACTGTACTAAAGCTACAATTATCTCGCAGTGTATCTTTTAGGGTAGTAGAGGCCCTTACAGAGAAATGCTAGGAGGCGGGAAAGCTCCCTGGCAAAAGGCCATCCTATGCTCATCTCACTGACTGAAGAGTCTTATTCCCCTGATTACAAGCAAATACTGACCAAGGAACTTAGAAATTTGTTACATGGGACGTTGTCTATTATGTTTATTATGTAAAATGTGATGAGTTTGAACTAAATGTTGGCCCCAGGAAGCATCTGAGCTGTGCACTGAATGGCTGCCATCTCTGATACAGGCTGTACTCTGGGTGCAGAGAAGCAGGTTACAGTTGATGAACCAAAGGACAAGAAATGTTGATCCCTTCTAACCAAAGATGGAAAAGGTATAAATAGGGTAGCTGAGACATAACCACTCTCTGTACCAAAAGTGAGGAGTCTTAGTGAGGAGGAATGGTTGTTTGTAAAAGAGCTTTGTCCTTTGTCCCACCCACTTGTGATGTATCATGTATGTATGGTGTGTATCTGTTGGATGTCATCATTAGCTTTTGACTTAACTTTCATTTGTATATTATTTGCACTATTTAAAATTCATCACGTGCAATCTCTTGACCAAGCTTGAAAAGCTTATTTAGTCTGTTCTAAAATCCTCCCCAGTACAGTGACATTTTGCACATATTCCTGACGATAGAATTAGCACTGCCTATTTTAGCAAAAGCAATTGTTTGCAGCATGGAATAGCTAACAGTCCTGATTGGCTTTTCAATTTGGGGCACTTTTGAAATGTTTTGTTTTTTATAATGTGAACCTATATAAAATTCTTCATTGAATTCTGAAATAAAATCTTGTAGACCTAGCTGCTTATTTTACCGGGTTTAATTTGCTTTTTCAATAAAGAAAACTATATCCTCTGTTTATAATTGCATTTTTGATCTCAGGACAGAGCATTCTCAAAAACACTAAATCTGGACTATTTATGAATTGTGGGCAATTCTCAATCAAAAAAGACATTTACTTGGGTTTTCTACAAAAGTTTGCACTGCTTTGCTCACATTTGCAAAAAAAAAATGGCAGAAGTAGGGGGAAGATATGTTTTTCTTGGTGAAACTATATTTTTTTCTAAAGTAAATTATTCATTTATGCCAGAAAAAATGGACAATTACTATAAACCTTAATGTAGATAGTGTAAATTTTGTAGCCAGTCAGAGGAGACAGTGTAAACCTCTTGTTCATTTGAACTCTGCTCCATTGTGTTAGATTTTCCAGTTTGCACAATATGGTTTGTTATTATGCTGCCTTACATACACATTAGGAAGTTTAAACTACAGTGTACTAATATTTCTTGGCTTAGTTAAATAGTAAGCAATTGGTCATTTCTCTAAAAAACTGGCATTAGGAATATAACATTCAATTTTTACTTTTCTCAGGGAAAATAACTTTTTCAAATGCCTTTTCTAGTAAGAATTCACTATAAGCTTGAAAACTGCCCGTACTTAAAAACATTGGTCCCCAACTCATATTAAAATTCTTCTATTTTAAGTATCCACAGTGGCATTACATAAGAAGATTAAGTACTTAGTGAGGCTTTCTAAAGAGGTGTCTGCTACAGGCTAAGGCAGTGGGTTTGGTGTCTGCTACAGGCTAAGGCAGTGGGTTTCCAAAATAAGTTTAAGGCAATCCCTGTCTTAAATATCATTCTTATGTTCTGGACTTAGCTCTTCTTTAATCTCTTGACAGTGAAAAGGTCAGTGACTTCGAAGAGCCATAATCACGTAACAGAGAACACTGGCTACCATTTTTTTTTTTGCTCTTTTTGGAGGGCAGTTGGGGTTGACTTGCCCAAGGTCACATGGCTAGTAAGTGTTAAGTGTCTGTGGCTGGATTTGAACTCAGGTCCTCCTCACCCCAGGGCCAGTGCTCGGCTACCATTTATATAACACTGTAACAATAAGCTGAAAAGTAAAAATTTCAGTCACACTAAGATTTCAGTCTAGTTAATAAAACAACTGCTTTTCCTGTTTTGTTTTTTGTTTTTGGTGGGCAATTGGGGTTAAGTAACTTGCCCAAGGCCACACGGCTAGGTTTTTATTTGTGTGTGCATAAGTGTCTGAGCTCAGATCCAAACTCAGGTCCTTCTGACTCCAGGGCTGAGGCTCTACTCACTGCGCCACCTAGCCGCCCCGTTTTGTTTTTTAACTCAGTTACTTGGTTTCTTTTGCTGTTCCAGTCACACTAGTTGTGATTATAGACAGTAAGAGAAGACACTTAACCTTTTTGGTGCCATGGCCCCTTCTGACAATCTGGTGAAGCTTTTGTAACCCTTCTCAGAGTAACATTTTTAAAGAATTGTTAAAGGTTAAGGAAAAATAAAAGTGTAGTTTTTTTCCCCACCTAAATTCAGAGATCCCCTGAAATCAATCCACAGACCTCAGCTTAAGAACTCCTGTTCTGCAACTTAAAGTAGGGCAACTGAAGCATTGGTGCTGACATCTTGTTTATATGCCTGTATTTCTTAATGTGTATCTGTCTCCTTTTCCCTCTTCATCCCTTATAATGAATAAAGGAGCAGAAAAAAAAAATCAGTAAAACAACCAACATAGTAAGTTGTGCTCCATATACAGAATCTCCCACTTTTTTTTTTTTTTGCAAAAACATGGGGAGAGGCAGGAGGGCAATCTTTTTTTAATTTTTTTTTCCTTTTGGAGGGCAATTGGGATTAAGTAATTTGCCCAAGGTCACTCTGCTAGGTTTTTTTTTTTGTTTGTTTGTGTGTGCGTTAAGTATCTGAGGCTGGATCCGAACTCAGGTCCTTCTGACTCCAGGGCTGGGGCTCTACTCACTTCGCCACCTAGCCGCCCCTAGGAGGGCAATCTTAAGAACAAAATTAAACATGAATTAAACATAAGCAGTTCACACAGATAACTGTCACCAAACCTACATCTTGTCACACACTGAGGTCTAAGAACAAGAAGTTTAGCACAGATAAGTTTTTTATTGTCATAAAATAAGGTTTACTAGAGGCAGTCATACATTGAAAATGGCACTTTCTGGTAAGAAAATGCACATTTACTTTAAAGAAATGTAACAAACAGGAAGAAATACATATTTGAGGGTCCCATAAAATTATCAGAAAGAATAGCTTCCGTGGTTTATTTAACTATGTCCCTGATGGGGAAAGGAAGAAAAGTCCATCTATAAAGTTAACTGGTAATTGATAATGAACAACTTTTTCCCCTTCAGTGTTTAACAAGCGTTTTTTTTTTTTTTTTAATTCCCTTCATTCCATACCTTCATTCCATACCTTCTTTCGCTAGGCAAAAACATGAAATTATATGATGAGCTGGAAGGAACTTTGGAGGTCATTTATTCCAATCTCTTAACTTTACAAATGAGGAAATTGAGTCCCATGGCGGACTAAGTGAATTGCCTGAAGTAAACAGAGCTGGTATTTAAACTCCGATCCTGACTACAAATCCACTGCTATTTTTTTTGTAATTTTTTTCCCCAAATGCTTTATTAACTTCTGGTTTACATCATTCATTTCTGCCAGATTTTGAGTTACAATTTTTCCCCCATTTTTCCCCTACCCACCACCCCAGAATAGCAGTCCCACAGGATATCCCTCCACTGCTATTTTTGAGGAACAAATAATTTAAATGGCCAAGTTGATACAAATGTATAGAAAAAAGTTTTGGCTTCAAGTATCACTCTGGTCCCTTATGAAAAGAACTCATGGAAAAAAAGGTAGATAGATACAGCCCAAAGTTGAGGTAGTAGAGTCATGCTTTAAACTCACTGAAATTCTAATATTGTTTATCCAAACCTTTATTATACCTGTATAACAAATTGTGTCTATATCATTAAAAAATCTTCACATGAAAACCAGTAGCTCTGCGGAGAACCTTAATGTAGGACAATGATCTAAATTATATTTGACCGTTTTCTATACAAATATTTGGGTAACAATGACAGGAAAAATAGGCAAGATGAACTTGGTACTTCCCTTTCTAGGGCTTATAAGCTTTTCTGATATTTCAACTGTAGGTATATATAATAGCCATTTTGTTTTTCTGCTTCAAGGATATGGCAGGTACATAGAACAAGGAAGGTCGTAAGAACTATGCCTTTAAATGTTAAAATATTTAGTGGTTAGCACAGTGCCTGGCACATAGTAGATGCTTAGTCAGTGTATACCGACTGATTTTAAAAATATTTCCATCTAGTTAGCCCAATAAACCTAATAGTGTCAGGATGCCTAACATTCAGAAGCTGGCTGACAACTGTCCTCAATAACTTGAAGTATATATTACTGGATTTTTTTTTTCTTTTTGGAGGGGGAAGGCAGAGCTTGGGGTTAAGTGACTTGCCCAATGTCACACGGCTAGTAAATGTTAAATGTTTGAGGCAGGATTTGAACTCAGGTCTTCCTGACTCCAGGGCCAGTGTTCTCTATTCACTGCACCACCTAGCCACCCCATATTATTGGCTTTTAAGAGTTTTGTAATTCAGACTTTCAATAATTTCATGAGGACATCACTCCTTGGTCTAAATTTCTCAGGCTTAACTACACTTTTTATTTGTCTCAAGTATCATTTAATAAAAACAAAAACAAACTTTTTTTTTTTTAAATGGGGGAGTCAGGAAAATGGCTAGTCTTTGGAGGAAAGAAAACATTACAACACATCTCAAATTCAGGGGCTTGGTGGCTCAGCTGGCATCAGAGATACCAGCTTATAATGGGTTCCACAGTTAGGGCAATACTTTGTCTTGCCTTTGTGAAGCCAGAACCAAATGACTGTACTGCTGTCCTCTTCACAGATACAGCCCATAATCACCTGTTAGTGATGGAAGGGACCAGGTTAGGCTCCTTCTTAGTCCCTGGAGTTACCTTTGGGGCTAGCATATTGTATGGTTCCAAAGCATTCCTTGCAGCCATCCTAATCTCTCCAAGCCAGCAGCCTGCTCCCCATCAGAAGGGATACCTCCTCCCCACCCTTGCCATGGAGTGAGCTGCCACCTAACCTGGGCCACAGGCTCTCAAGGCCTGGACTACTATCATTCCAGCACCCTGAAGTAACCTTGAAGCCATCAAATCTGAGACAATTATGCAGAAACACCTTTATCATAATGAACTTGATTCTTCGCTATTTCAAAAGGTCTTCCCCAACAACAGATTGTCTGTGATACAGTAGTAGAAAAGAATTGTTATGAATATATCCAGGTAGGAAGACAGAGTTCAGTCTTGCCCATGTCTTCACTTGTGGCATTTAAGAGGTAAAAAGAAGCGCCTGAAACCCATGTCTTCTGAGAGGGATATGTCAAAGACAGGAGGGAATGCTCTAACAGTTCTTTTGTGAGGTAGGTTAAGTTTCTAAACATCAAGTCTATAACGGGGAACAATAAACTTCTGTGTTGTGGGAAGTATATGTTTGCAGTGGAATGGCTTATGGCATTCAGCATCAGTTAGGGAAGGATAATACTGCCTGTAGCAGAGGTAGGCAAAAGTCAGGCCAATCATGGATCCAACCAGCACATCTGAAGAAGGAAAAAAAACACAAAACTTCTGTCTCACCCAAATAAGAGCTATAGCATGTCAACCAAATGTCCAATTGAAAAGAACTCTACCATCCTTGCTCTCTTATCTTTTTAGAGGTGCTCTGAACTAGGTAATGACATCTGAATTTCTCAAGTATTACTAGTTCCTTCAAAAACCTAAAAGTCTTCCTACTAGTTGTCATAACTTCAATACCAAATTAGATCTTTAGTGAATACAAAAAAAACCCCTTAATTTTTGAGTCTCCAATTTAACAATTTACTGTAGTTATACACAGTTGAATTTATGTTAATTTCTGAATTACATATAGGAGAGATTTAATTATAAAATTGGTAGCATTATATAATTTCCCTAATAGCCCAGTCAGTTAACTATTTTGGAGGAAAAAAATCTCTGCAAACATGTTTTTTTGGGGGGGCTTCTAGCACCACTGTTAACCAAGGCTAAACTACTTTTCTTCTGTAATCCTGACTTCTAACAACAAAGTTTTTTCTTTCAATTAGTTTGAATTCTTGAAGTTTATAACTATTACTAAAATTTCTACACTTTAGTTTTCAAAGCACTTTCTGTCATCTTGATAATCTAGACAGTTTAAGTAATTATGTGCTCTTTACAGATGACGAAAATAGGCAAGCTCTGGAGTGAAGTGCCTTGCCCACGATCACAGTTAAGAATAAGAGTTTGGGCCTTCTACCCCCATTTTATAGTCCAGGGGCACTTTCCACTGAATTTAGGGATTAACTGCCTCCTGGAGGGCATTTCCTTTTCTGCAAAAAAGTCTCCTATTACCATTAATGACCCTGAGCCATCCCTGATTTAAAATCTGTACAAAGTTAACTTGTGGGATTTTTGTTTTGGCAACCTTGCCTCCTCCATATATATAAGAAGTTTCAAGGAATAAAATTGGAAAGCGTCTAAGCAGGTCTTTCTCTTTTTCCCTCTTAGAGAAAGATACATCTTACCCCTCAGATCTTACCTTGCCAATGGTGTTTATAATCACAGGTTCGGGAAAGAGCAATGACAGCTGCAAAGAGGAGAGGTAACAGGAAGGCACAGAGCCGCCAGGATTTTCCACGGCCTTGTGGAGTGAAGCAGTGTAACTTCCCTGCTAGGTAGAAGGAGGTGAAGGCCAGTCCAGCAAATGCAACTGGAATAAAGAAAGCCAGCCAATTCATTACTCTTGAGACTGTAGTCCAGGAATCCCTTGCAAACTCAAAAAGTTGCTGTTGGCCTTTACTGTCCATCCTAAGTCTATATAAGTATCTTCCTTCTTTATGCTGTACAAGTGTAGTATAGAATAGAGACTGGGGAGAGGAAGCAATAAAAAATGATGGATCTCAAAGGCAACAATAACACTACATGACTGCCTAAGAGATGTGTAGTCAATTCAGGAAATGATATATTATTTACAATCACATGATGATTCTATTATTTCATGCAGACAACCTCAGAAACATCTTGGTGAGAACTGGTGAGATAACTCATTATTGATCACACCTCCTTTCAATTCTTATCCTCAAGTTTGAGGGGGAGACTCTAAAGTGAAAAGGTAAGGTGTCCATTATTCAAGTACAAATTAAAAAAAAAAAGGCACTATTATCCACTCTCCAATGATGCCAATTTCTTAGTTTCAATTACAAACATAAAATGAGAAAAGAATTCACTTGATGGTCATACAAGAGGAATGCCCACTGGGGAAGCTCTTCCGGCCCTCAGTAACCACCTCCTCATCCCCTGTGCAGATCAGTGCAGAATTGGCTTGCCCATCTGGGAAGCACCGATAGAAGAAATCAGGGCGTGGCCTAGAAAGGAAGAGGGACTAGTGGTAAATTAGAGAATTGGTCTAAACGCTGTCCTGAGGTCAGGGTCACTGATTTAAGTTCAGTCCTGTGTAGACTACCTTAAACTCTGATCTATTTCATGGTACTTAATCACACCAATGACCCATGTCAGCGGTCTTCTAAACAAGTGCTACCATTTCTAAGTAGGAGTAGGCAAAGGAGTTTAGATGGATCAAGGCAAACCATCACCATCACTGAAAAAGCAAAATCTTAGTGATGAAATCATTTTTATATCAAACAGACAACATGCCTTGAAGGCAGATTGGCACCAGTTCTACAGCCTCATCAGCCACTCCCAGATGAAGAAAAGGAAACCTGTCAGCAGGTCTAAGTAGTGCCCATAGATACCACTATTGGTCTAAGGTAATCGGTGGAAAGAAAGAAAAAAAGATGAGGAAAAACAACACAGAAGTGAGAAAATGTGGCTTAATACATATGAGAAGTGGCTGAATGCCACTAACAGCTGTTGACAAATTAAAGGTCCAGATGAATCTCACCCCTTACCTTCCTACGATCAGCTTTATTGTATTGGTGAAGACTCCATTTAAAGCAAGGGCAAGGCTGGCAGCTGCAAAGGAAAAAGTTTACCATTGTGGTGCCTGCCCTTAGAGAGAGGCATGATAAGTGTTTCTGCAAAACGTGAGCTACACGGTTTCCAAAATAGCCAGCATCCTCCGAAAAGGAGTAACAACCATCTTTCTTCTTAAGGACACGGGGGTTTAGGAGACACTGTACAAGTCACCTTGGAGACCGTGCTCCCAAATAAACCTCCTATCTGTGGCACGGCATATGATAGGATGGAAAAACACCTGGATTTTCTGTCAAAAAACCTCGTCTTGGCTCTCCCACTTGCTGGTTTTGTTTGTCCTTTCGGGCAAATCATTTAATTTCGTTAAGCTTTTGTTTCTTAAAGACAACAGTAATAGTTGAATTATCTACCTTGCAAGGTTATTATAAGGCTCAAAGCAGACGTAAGCATATTGTGCCCCTGACGGGGACCGAGCCCAGCGGGGGTCACGCCCCAGGCGTGGGCACAGACCCCCACGCTCATCCCCCGGCCCCTCCACACCTCGGCACGCTCACGCCCAACGCCGGCAGCTGGCTCTTACCCAGGCACGCCTGCTTCGTGTCTGCGCCATCTGCTTTCTTAAGGCATTTAACCAGAAGGATCAGAGAGAGGGGACACAGAAACACAATCAACTGTAAGGGAACATAACAAGCTAAAGCCGCTTAGGGGACAAGGGGATGGGGAGGGGCTGCTCTGCCCGGGGCTTCCCACCCGCCAGGCGGGGCCGGGGCCACCCCCCCTCCCCGCTAATCGCTGGGCTCAAACTACAACTTTTGGGTACTTCCCAAGTAACAAAGATGACCATCTGCTAAGCTCTAGCTAGGCCCGCGCTGGGATGGGGCAAAGCTCGGGGTCCTGGGGGGGTGGTGGGGGTGGTCGCATGGCGGGGCTGGGGGAACCGCGTGACGCCAGACCAGCCGGTGAGGGGGGAGGGGCGGGGCGGAGCCGGGACCCACAAACAGAGGCTTGGTGGGGAAGTGGTCCTTCTCCACGTAGGGGTTGCGGTACAGCCACATCTCTTCGGGCTGGATGAGTCTCTGGAAGGGCGGGAGAAGCTCCATCACCCTGAAGGAAGGAAGGGAGGAAGAGACACCAAAGCTGGCCAGTGAGGGGACGGAGGGAGCCTACCTGGCCCCACCGCCGGGCCCCCTCCCCGCTCCCCGTCCAGGCCGTCCTTCCCCCCTCCTCGGGCCGCACTATGGCTCACACAAAGGTGGCGAAGAGCACGATCCTCACACCGACTTCGGCCCCCAGAGCCGCCGCCTTCATCACCTTCCCCACAGAACCGAGTCGAGGTGGCCGCCGCTGCTGACGTGGCAGGCGCAGGCGCAGGCCCCGCCCCCGCCAGAGTGGAGAGGGCAGTGCACATGCGCCCCCTGGCGGCTCCTTCGGGATTGGCAGGCAGGGTCAGCAGCACAGCGCACCCTCGTCCATCCCCGTCCATGGTCCCCCAGGAGCTGCTGTTCTAAGCCTGCCGTGGGGCTGGGGGCAGGGCATCATGATGGCTTCCTTACACTTCCTCAATGAGTTCTTTGGCTCCTGGGTTCCAGCACCCTTAGTATTTACTTAAGGGGAGGAGAGAATTGGATAGTCCCACCCCAGGCACACGAGACTGGGCAGGTCATCTGTGAAATGCGGGGGGTGGGGGTGGGTGTTAGGTGACATCATCACTGAGGTTCTTCCCAGACAGGCACACAACCCTTAAGCATTCTTTTTCCAAGCCCCTCTGAACACCTTTTCAGAAATTATAATTCATAGTTTTTCTGGATTGCTGCAGGTCATGCCAAAATCTTGCCTGGATAGCCAGAACATTCAGGGTCACATGATACCTTCTTTCCTGTGAAACTATAACATGGAATTAATAGTAAAGACAAAGCCAAATTCTTAACTTGGAACATTCAGAACAATTTATTGAAATCAATCTCAAGCAAAATCTGAATCAGTGGAATGTCATTTAAAAACCTTTCCAAATTAATCCTCACAGAAGCAAAGCATCTGAATTCCAAAGTATTTGTAAAATAAAAAAGGCAACATCTCAGTAAATATAATGTACAAAAATTATATGTTCCTACCATCACACACATTCAATTCAGTAAGAAGATTAAATATTACAGGCAATCCTAAATACACTAGTCAACAGTAAGCTATCTATATACAGTTTAACCAAGCTTTACATGTTTTATACTATGCAACTGAACATAGGCCAAACAACAAAACTCCCCAAATATTGTATATCTCAAAGTCAATGCGGCAACATCAAGTCATGTCATAATACAGTAATGCCCCAGTGAAACATCCCCAGGGAAAGTTAACACTAATCTGTTAGTGTTAAAAGCTTTCATCCAAGTCACAGAAACTCATAAGAGATTGACTTTAGTGAATATTGATGTTTTCCTATTAAAGACTCAAGTGATTTCATAAAAAGAACATTTCACAGAATCTACAAAGTTTGTTGTGGATAAAGTCTATGGAAAATAAATCAACAAAGATCATTATTACAGATAAAGATCACATGGAAATGAAAACGGAGTCTTTTAGGTATGTTTTTATTGTGCAACATCATTCAAAACGGGTACAAGAGGGCTTAAATTCCCTTACCGATCCCAAAAATGCATATGCCCTTATTCAAGGAAAAAAATCTCATCACAAGCCAGTTGTAATCATTATTGTCTTGGTTACAAGTGGCAGTATAATTTTTATATGAATACTACAAATGAGATATAGTACTACAAATACAAATCAAGATCAACAACAAGTTAAAGTAAATATAATCCAAGTCCATTTCTAAGCTCTTGAGAATTCTTTATAAAGGTCCAGTGCTAGGCCACCAGAGCTATGCTCCAAAATGACCCTAATACAGTCTTTCTTTCTAGGCATAAACTTTAGAAATGATGGGCACTACCACTCTGATGAACAGATTTATTCAATAAAAACCACATGAAAACATGAAAGACTGAGTGAATGGTTTTGGCAATTAAGACATTATTTTACCTTACTTTTGCTTACATGGAAATGATTTTAAGGATCTCCATTATAGAGGCCACTGTAGTTCACCAAAATTCTTTCTCCCTTCCTTAAGCACAAACAAATCACAAGCACCCAAGTCTGTCACTCTGTAATGGACGATGATAGAAAATGGAAATGTTTCTGAAACACAACTGATTCCATCCAGCATTCTAGGAGTGTAATGTAAGTGCAAATTTTTTTTTACACAGACACATTAAAGGGAAAGGGGTGAGGGGGGCAGAACAGGATTGATACACTGATGGAAATAAAGAACAGACATAGGAAAGAGTCATAGAATGTTGCTGGTGTCTTATGTAGTAGTTTCTTCCTAAGTGCACAGATAAAACAGAAACATCTGCTCTGAAAATCCTATTTGCACTACCCATAAGTTCACCCAAATTAAGGAGGATAAGAGACTTGGCTACTAATTCTCAAAGCAATATATAAAACAATGCTTTCTACTTTATAAATAAAGCTATTAAAAAAAAAAGCATCTGAAGAGTTTCAAGTACATAACATTAAAAAACCTGAATTCAATGAGGCAGAGGTCTCAATGTTAAAGTGACTACTTCGTACCTGTGGTAAACATCATCTTCACTGCCTTATTTCACCTCCTGCCCCCATATCTTCCCAGATAAAAGTTCTCTTGCAAAGTTTCACTATATACAAATTTTGAATTTTTTTCAATATTTGCCAATTTACAGCAAAAATGTATTCTACTACCTATTTTACCTGAAAACAGAAGTGAGTTTCATTTTAGTTTCTGTTTTAAAAAGACCAATAACCTTTTTTGGGCTCAATCAGGACAAAGATAAATATCTCACCCTTATCTCTTCATGTGCCCAGCTCATTGTATCTGGGGGATACTTAGACCTACCAACAGAATGAGAAGTAATTCAATGGAAAAGACCCTACTCTGGAGGCAAATCTGTTCATACCATCCACCTGATCAAACCCCTAATGAAAACATCTAAGTGCTAAGCCCTTCTCAAGTGGTAAGAATTAGCTCCATTTGAATTCTTTTGTTCTTGTACCACATTAGAATATGACATGTGGCAGCAACACTTTAGCTTTAAAAGTGCAAAGAAAGGGCTTTATTTTTGAAAGATAACTGACCTCTGCTGGGCAGCACAGAGATTATGTTACTTTATAGATAGCAATTTGTTATAAAAACTATAGAACAAGGTATTTTCAATAAGTTTGAATGTGGTTTAAACACAAGAGCAAGAAACCACTCTGTTCACCAGGACAAAAAACTGTCAGGTCCTCAACTACCTGCTTGTCACAGCCCTCCATGGGTTAGAATGCTTGAAGTTCCAATTCCTGAGTAGCTTTAACTGTGGTCAGTAATTATGGGCACACTGTGATCATCTCCTTCTTTGTGAAGATGAGGGTGAAGAGACTGGGGGAAGATGTGCACATCATCTTTTTGTGTGTGGTTTGAATATGTTTCCTTTCAGAGGTGGTCCCACACCAATCTTCATAACAATGATCTTGGAATTCAGTTTTAAAACTCAAATGAGATCATTTCCTTGAAAACTCAGAAGCACATTCAAAATAAACTGACAATATACTTTAAAAAAATAACCTCCCCCTTCCATTCTTATCAGTTGAAAGAGCCACAAAGTTCACTTTTCTGCTTTGCACAGCTGCACTGGCATCAGTGCCAAGAATGAGTATTTATCCTCATATCAATTAACTCTTACTAACTATATAAGTCAGTCCTGATAACCAGCTCTTCTGTTCCCTGAAACTGGTCCAAATCTATTCCATTACACCCCGCCCCACATTGTCCTAGGGAGGGGCCTCAGGATTTCACCTGATTCAGATGGGAACTTCATGCCAACACCCACAAATTGTATCCTCCTTCAAAATAATTAGCATGAGGTAAAGTGGGAAGTCACAGAAGAAATGCTGGAACCTAGCAGTTTTGCCTCCTTCATTTCTTTGTGAAAAGGATCAACAACAAAATTCTTTCCACTGACTATAAATCTGAAAGTGATCCTCAACTCATTTAAAACATTTCAGTGAAGAGTGTGGGGTAAATGTACACTTACACATTCTTACCTTTCCCACAAACTCCCATTCTAAAGGTGCATTAACAAAGGGATGACCAGGAAAAAAGGAGACATCCTCTTGGCACTGACACTCTACTAAATTAATCTCATTTTTTAAACCCCTTCAAACATTCAGGTGCTCAATCAAAAAACATGTTATTTATGGTCCAACTACTCTGTTGTGCTAATCTATCTAAAGTAACAGCCTATGCTTTTCCATTAATTATGCCAACAAAGAAATCTTTATACAGCTCTGCTACTCAACAAGAGAAACAAGCCAACAATGAGATACTATCAAAGAAACCATATACAAATACAAATACTTTCAATGTAAGGTCTTTGCAGTGTTCAGCACACCCTGGCTTACCATGTAAAATTCAATAGAATATTACTAAGTAGTAACTAACGCCAAACACATTATTATACAAAGCAAACATTAGATTTCCTGTTGGATGTCACTGCAAGAGAAGAGTTATGTTTGAAATACTAAATTAAATCTTCCACATTTATAACTTTTAAAAAAAAGCAAATATATCATACATATACAAAATTAAAAGTATGACAAAGCCTAAATATTATTAAATAATATTAAAAGGATATCAAAATACATAAATGCTAAGGAAGCAAAATTTAGTGTGTTTTGGTAAGCTGTTGTTTATGTTAGTAGTGACCAGAACCAGTGACACAGACAGCATTTTCCATTTAGCTCTTGCCACCATGGCAATACCAGGGAATTGAGTTTTATTGGAATAATTAATTCCCTTAACAACAACAACAACAAAAAAAACCACAACCCAATTATAGGAGGCCCAGTAAGTCCTTTCAGGAGTTTGTAGTTCAAGTGCTTAAGGTAATCATAGTGTTTTGTTTTTTAAGGATAAAATCCAGCATACACTCACATTTCCATGCACCCATATATGCACACAGAGGTACAAAATTGCATTTTCCACTTTGTTTCACTTAAAGAGTGCTTTAAACTGATGTAGAAAAGGGAATACATACAATAGTACAATTGCTCCAAGTATGGAAGGGATGAGATGGATAAAATTTCTTTTCTAGATCCCTTATTGGGTCCTTGGAAGGAAGGGGTTGTGTCTGCAGTTCTTTCTATTCAGTCAAAATTCACAGAGAAGAAATGAACACAAGATACTCAACACAATGAAATTACCATATCTTGTATTAGTTTTTTTTTTAAATGGAGAATACTGGGATACATATTCCTAAAGAACTAAAAATAAATGCACTGCATGAGTAAGATAGATGTCTAGGGGTACTAGCAAATTATAAATCACAGACAACACCTTTTGTTAACACTGACTTCCCTGGGAACTTTTCCCAGATGATTAGTAAAGAACAAGTGCACTGGTAAAGAACAACTGTTTCATACCCTGTGGAATCAGAAGAGCTACTAGTTTCCTAACATGGGGCAATGTTAAGTACTAAGATAACCATCAATGAAAACTGTTTAAATATTGCCTTTTAAATTCATCCATCACAACTAAGAGCTACTTAAATACAATTCAAAGTACACCTGTGTATTTTCCACCAAGAAACAAGGCTGGACTACTCAGTTAATAAAAGGAATGTTTAGTTAAGGTGAGGAAGGGGCTAAAAGGAAAAGGAAAAAGAAATAGCCCATGATTCCTCTCCAGTTGAGCTTATCACCTGCATACAATGGTGATGATAGCTCCAGCAGAAGGCTTTGAGTTGACTGCATCTCTTGTCCTTGTAATGGCCTACATCAGCGTGGCAGTATGGTAGGGAGAGCTGTTCGTCCTGCCTCTTCATATCCATATAGACACTTGTCATTTGTAAAAAGTTAGCATCAACAAAAAAGCATTTAAAAACTAGTGAGTAGAGTCATCCTGTAATTTTTTTTAAATAAAGTATTATATCCACATTAATAACTTAAATAATGCTATCATGGAGCCCACCTTGTTGCACAGCCCTGAGAGGTGCACCCAACAGAAAGAGGCATTTTGTTTACAGACAGATTGACCACTCCCATCCCAACTTCCAGGACCACCAGAGAATTCTGAAGGGCCACAAGGAGTTAGCCTAAATTAATGTTTCATCAAAATGTATGTAAAGACCATTAAACCTTTTCTGGAGTATTCCAGAAAAGGAGTGGAGTTCCCACTCTTCCCACCCCCCCCCCACTTTTTCTTTAAACACACTGATTAAACTACCTAAGTCGTATTTCTCATGATTCCTTAAAATTAAAATAAAGGAGTGGTGACTACTTTTATCTTCTACACTCAGAAACATATTTTAAACTTGAAATTCCTGTTTACTGACATAAACGTATTTTCTTATTTTTCTTTTTTAAAGGCCAAGGTATATCTGTTTTTCAACTGCAGAAGCACATTTAAGGGCAAGAAAAACATACAAAGAATTTAATCACTCCTCCACCCCCACCCCCCACCCTATCATAAACCAATCAAAATCCAGGCACCACTGTCTATCTCTGGTTACCTAGATCACATAATTCCTCCATTCCAATTACAAAGTCAGCTCAGGTGATTAAGTACATTATGAGTTTCTTCTTTATCGATTTCATCACCTATTTACTTTTTACCTTTTTCTTTCTTAAAAAAAATTTAAAATAAAAAATAAAAATAAAACACTGTAAATTTATTCCTTCACGTCATCTCCAGGATCTTGTGATTCCAATTTGCAACTTATCTTGTTCCAGTACTCTGGTGCCACAGGAGACTTGGGATTATGTTTAGAGCAGCACAGACGGCCTTCCAATGCAGAGGGCACCAAAGCCCCCCTTTCATGATCTTTACAAAATGAACGTGGACAGAACTCGCAGAAAGAAACTGCAGAGTTGCTGCATGTGTCACACTGATGCCAGGGACATTCCCACTTTCCTAAAGTGAAGGAGAAGAAAATCCAATTTTGTGCTTGTTTTGATTATACATGTTAAACTCATTTAAAATGTTACCAAGCTTTCACCTTCCTTCTCACTGGATGTCAGGTTGGGTACAATGGAGCAACAGTACAGATATTTAAATATGAACATGCCTTATTGCTCCCCAAAGAGATTAGTCCTATGGTATAATCAAATAAATAATTAGGGATGGTTGTCCACAGAGCACCTAAATTCACACCAAGGCAGACAATAATTTCATTTATCCCATCTGTCTTGGGACTCACACCTCCACAGTCCCCTCTCTGCTCCTAGGACTTTTCCGAATGAAGGGTGAAATCCTTTCATTTAAAAAGGGTGCCTGGGTTAGTCATCTTTTCATATCCTACCAGGTTGTACTCCTTTGGACTTCATCAAGCCCTGAGCCAGGTACTTTCCTTCCCCACTCCTTTTCAGTTTCCTTTTTGTATACTGTTTTCCTTTATTAGACTGTAAACTCCTTCAGCTGTCTTTCATTTTTATCTCTGTATCCCCAATGCTTAGCACATAGTGGGAGCTTGATAAATGTTTACTGACTGATTCACTGACTCTATATAGTCCCAGTTATAGATTTAGAGTGGGAAAGGCACCTTAAAGGTCATTTTGCTTCAATCCCTTAATTTTCCAGAGGAGGAAATAACCTTTCTGAGCTTTCATGATATGTCTAAGGTCATATGGGCAGCGAGAGACAGAACAGAGACTTGAACTCAGGTTCCTTCTGACTCCACATTTAGCCCATTCTCTACTTACCTAAGGCTTGGCTAGCCTCAGGAAAGATCAACATATCCTACACTCAAATGTAGCATACCTAACAGCAAGCAAGCCAATCCCAGTTCTCACCATATGGTGGCTGTGTCAGGTTAAGGCATAGGAGGTGGTACGCTTTCGGACAGTCTTTTTTGTCACACATGACCAGCTCTCCTCCATCTCCACACTGAAAACAGTAATCCTCATGCAGCTGCTTCTGTTCTGTTTTGATTTTCCGTTTCTTCTGCTTCAACTTAGCATTTTTTGCTTTTTCTTCATTTGCTGACGCAAATGCCGTCTGGCAAGAAAAAAAAAAATCACACTATAATGACCAGATAGTGGAGGAAACTTCACTTGGAAAGTAAAAAGACAACAAACAAAACCTCACTGCAGTTCCACATTTATTTAAATTAATAAGATATCTGATTATCTAGAGAAATTTATGACTGTTTATTGTTTTAAGAAAAAGAAACTATTGTCTTTTATTCTTATTGGCTTTTGTGTGTTTTAATTTTTTTGGGGTGTTCTTTATTTGGTGTTGCTTCTTTTATTGTTTTGGTTCACTTTTTTTATGGTTAACATGATTTCCTACTCAAATCTGGTAAGATAAAAATATCTCCTTCCTTCTTTGAATTAAAATAGGTAATCTTGCAATAAAGTAATTTTTAAACAAAGTACTTTGGAACAGCAAGTACAGGACACAATGATGAGAATGAGGCTCAGAGGAAATAATCTGTCCATAGTGACTCTAGAAATGACCAGTGGTAGAATTTGAATTTAGGCCTTTCCAGACAGGAATCTCTAGCTTCTATGCAATACCACTGCCTTGCCAACAGGGAATACTACCAACAATTCTGATGTCAAAGTGGGAAATTTTTCATGAGTTTGCAAGCTCAACTAAGCCAGTCAAAGAAATACCATAGAAATACAATTCCAACCCTTAATTCAAAGAACTTCACTGAAAGGTCAGAAATGAACAATGAGAACTTTTACCAATGTAAAACAAACTGGGTATCCCCAAATCAGTATCTCCTGGGATGGCCAAAAGGACCCTGTTCTCACTAGCCCTCTTCTGTCTGTTGTGACTGGGAGCATTACCCTCCAAGCAACCTTTTTTCCTTGTACAACTGACCTTTGGTCGAACACCTAGAAAGCCGCTGCAGTTGTCTGCTCCACAGTGACACTCTGTCCTGCCATTGCCCAGGCAATCCAGGTTATAATTGAATGTTAACTCTACCCCTGAAACATAAAGAGAGCAATCATCCACATGCAAGACATTCTTGAGAGGAGAATGTTATTGGACACCCATTCATAATGAAGAAATAGACACAATTTGAAATAAGGGCTATTCTTCTTTAAGTCTCACCACATTAAAAACACCAGTGGAAAAAGAAAACACAAGGAAAACATCCCTGTCTACACATAGCTGCAGCAGATATAAGTACTGTAAAAAGAAGTGACATCCTCTAGTCAAAAACAGCTGGAAACAATGCAGCCAAGACCAAAAAATAAAAAATCCATGCTCCAGAAAAAATTAATTTAGCTTATTTTCTGTTTCAATGCTGTCTCCCTATTCAGTAAACAATCCTATGGCCATAAAACTACAGAGCACTGAATCACTGGAGGTTATTTTGGATTAATTGGTACTAGCTATAGCCACGCAGTCTTACAGTCAGAATAGGAGTTAAGTACGTAATGGCTATCACATTACTTCTATCATGCAGGAATTCAAACTAGGGTTTCCCTAACTTTCATTAGCTGGAATTTATATAATTCTTTTTTTTTTTTTTAAAAGCAATTGGGGTTAAGTAACTTGCTCAAGGTTACACGGCTAGTCATTATTTATGTGTGGGTGCTCATTTTCTGAGGCTGGTTTCGATCCCAGGTCATCCCAACTCCGAGGCCAGCGCTCTTACTCACTGCGCCACCTAGCTGCCCCTATAATTCTTTATATTATGAATATATTTCTAAAAATCTCACATCTTGGGCCAATGAGTGTGTCTTGTTCACTTCTTCCACAAATTTTAGAAACTGAAAACTTAAGTTTCATCATTATGAGACTTGAAGGAATGGTGATAAAGAAAGGAACAGTTCTATTTAAAGAGGCTTTTTATATGTATAATTTGGAAGAGCTCAGTCTCTTAAGGAAACAAATTCAGTCAAAGTTAACACAGGCTAATTGCCTTTAGGATTTAAAAAAAAGAACAGTAATTAAGATCTTATATAAATGGCTACAAATATAGGTCATAATTACTTAAACAATTCCACGATAATATGAGCAAACACTGTGTCTCAAAACCCATCACCTGTCCCGAGATTCAATGTGTTGTTTTATTTATTTATTTATTTAGTACTTAATTTTTCCCCAGCTACATATAAAAAAATTTTTTAACATTTGTTTTTAAACTTTGAATTCCAAATTCTCTTCCTTCCTTCCTCCCTCCCCTCTTTCACCCGTGAGAAGGCAAGCAATTTCATCTAGTTTATATATGTATAGTCATGCAAAACAAATCCATAATAGTCATGTTGTGAAAGAAAACATAGACCAAAAAAAACCCAAAAAAACAAAAAAACAAAACCCAAAACCCTACCACAAGAAAAATAGAGAAAGTGGAAAAAAAAACACAACAAAAGTTGCTTCAATCTGTATTCAGACACTATCAGTTCCCTCTCTGGGGATGGAGAACATTTTTCATCCTAAGTCCTTCTGAGCTGTCATGGATCATCATATTGCTGAGAACAGCTAAGTCATTCACAGCTGATCATCTTACAATATTGCCATGACTTTGTACTCTGTCCATTCCCATTTGTATCAACTCATGTAAGTCTTTCTCAGTTTTCCTGAGAGCATCCTGCTCATCCTTTTTTATATTCACTGTGTTGTCTTATTTAGAATGTGCATGTCTGAATTTTTTTATAATAACTTCAGCTTTGAAAAAACGCTAAATTCAGAATAAGGGATATTTCACAGATACTTGTGGAATTTCCAAGCTGAAAACAAAACTTTTTTATGGTTTTCCCCCCTCTAAAAGGAAGGCCAAATTATAATGAAAGAGAAGGAAAGAAAAAAAAAGAAAAGGGGATGGCTGCTTTACCTGCAGGAATATCACAAAGAGCAAAAAGTCCAACACGAACATCCCCATTCACTGTCCATTTTTGAGTTTCACAGTTTGGATTGCAACTATGGTTCATAAAGCGAGAATAATTCCCTTTTGGGCCAGCATCGATTATACGGTCCTTTAGCAAAAAGAAAATTATCTTGAGATCATTGTGGTCCTCTTTCAGAAGCACCAAACATAGTAGGAGGTTCTCTTATAGCAGACACTTCTCCATCTGTCTATTCTGTGGTCTTCACCAATCTCAGATTTAAGCAATCTACAAGGGCAGTAACTTAAATCCCCTTTGGAAAGTAACTTCAGCCTACTGTCCTTAAGACAAAGGTAATTGTGATTTGAACTTCCAGGATTTATAATGTGTATAATTTGGATAGTCTTTGGAGTGCTAGCATAACTATCACAAGAGTTCTTTTAAAAAATACTTTTTGGGTTTTCAAGAAGGGATTTCTCTACTCTTACTAGGCTCGGTTCTAGTCTTTGCTTTTGCCACTGATTTCTTAGTGTGAACTTGGACATATTACTTAACCGTGTCATACCTCATCTTGTAAAAGGAAGATATCGAAGTCAGATTGTGTTTGGAGATAATAAATGCAAAATACTTTTTAAAAGGCTAAAGTATTATAGGAATGTAAGGTATCATTATTACGTACCAGAGTTTTACTGTATTTTACAATAATTTATCATTATTATCTTGTTGCTCCTTTAATTAACTTAAAACTACACACTGTACTTTAGAACTGTTGCCTTTCTTAAAGATAAAACTTTACTAGCTGCTTAAAATATTCAGGATCTCAAAAATTCATCTACTGAACCCTTGTTTAATGTATATTACAGGTACAAAATTACAGTACTTAGCATTCTGGTCCTATTTTCAATCACCAAAAAGACACAATTTGACTGCATAATTAAATAACATGGTCTCATTCCTTTTTGAAACAGCCTCAATGCAGGATTTAATGTTAAGACCCTCTTTGTTTCCTAAGAAAGAAGACATTTTTTACCTTGGTAACTGTTAACATATAAAAATTAGTTATGCTGTTCTCATGGGCACGTTTGATTCGCAGTCTGCATTCTTCTTCATCAATTAACTCACCAACATATTCATTTACGAATTCACCCTACCCAAAATAAAAAACACAAAAAAGTTTATTATAGTGGTGCTCCTAAAGTAGCTGAAAATCAAGAGATACCATAAAGAGCACTGAAATAGTGTATAAAGTAGAAAGAACTTTAGCTGCAGAAAGGTGATTGTGGTTCAGTCTGGCTATTTTTCAAATATGTCCCAGGAGAGATAGACAATGTGGGGTAGTAGAAAGAAGGAATGACTTAGAGTCAGAAGAGATGGTGTGAGGACAAGTATATTAGTGTTCTTTTTTTTTGGTTTGTTTTTTGGAGGGGGGAAGGCAGGGCAATTGGGGTTCAATGACTTGCCCAAGGTCACATGGCTAGTGTTAAGTATCTGAGGCTGGATTTGAACTCAGTTTCTCCTGACTCCAGGGCCAGTGCTCTATTCACTGTGTCACCTAGCTGCCCCTTAAGAATAAGTATATTATTTGCTTATTTACATAAGTATATATATCACTTTTATATAAGTAAATCACTAAACCTCAGTTTCCTTAACTGTAAAATGGGCATGACAATACTGCCTAGAGTATATTGCTACTGGGATATAACTGCTGTTATATACACACACACACACACACATACACATATATACAATGATATTATATTATATATGTATTACATTATATATACATAATATATATAATGAGCTATTGTTATTAATTTTTTCAAAACTACAGGAAGGTGACACACCGATCCCTCCCTCAAAGTAAACACCCTGTTTTGATGAGGCATTTACCCAATAAAAACAGCGGCACTACTTTACAAAGGCACAACCAAGGAATTAAGTGGTGCACCAACTTCCTAGGCAGGTATTATGTGAAATGTTCAGCAAATAAAACTATGTTTTATTTTAGGGGTCACACGACCTGTTTTATCTCCAAATAAATAAGCCATATGAATATTAGTTCTTATAATCACACAATCTTTCCCTTTTATATTTAAATTTCTAGGAAAAAAAATCTGCCAACCATTCTATTTTAAAAACAACAGAAACATTAGTTTTCAAGTATATTCCCATAATCTTGATCATACATTTACCAGTCCTTCCTTACTCCCCTGCATCAATGTTTCTATAGCCAATGATAGTCTACACCAGTTACCTGAAGTAGCATAATATAGTTCATATTTCCTGGTTGTGGTAAAGTATTACCTTGCTTAAGTCCATTTAATTTAAAAGGATAAAAACAAATGAATCTCCACGACTGAGATTAAAAATCAGCCTATTTTACATAACATTTTCCCCACCAAATCCTGCTGTTCTGGTGACTGTCTTTGTCCAGTGCTCAGCATCATGAGTAGCAAGAGCTGCTGTAAGGTTTGCACAACATTTTACAGATATTATCTCATTTTTATCAATCTCTGAGGAGGCTAGTACTATTAACATTATCATTATACCCATTTTACAGATAAGGAAACTGGGACAGAAAGAGGTTAAATGATTTGCTCAGCATCACACTGCGAGTGTCTGAGGCTGGATCTGAATTTAGATCTGCCCACCTCCAGGTACAATCTTCTGTGCACTGTACTACTAAACTACCTCCATGGGAAGGATGCACTAATACTGATGATTTGAGAGAAGTTAAATTTAGCCAATCTAAAAACAGCTGCTAGGCAGAAGGAGGAATAGTTCTCTAACCCCTTTGGCTCTATACTCAGGAGAATTTCCATCCCTGTACAGTATAGATCCAGAGACCCCAATGGACTTTTTTTCCCTTCTCCCTACCCCCACACCTCCTGTCTCTTATCTTTCCACTCTTTTTATTTAAAAATGTATTAGTTCAAATCTTGGACTTCCATTTGTAATATTACTCTTAATGAAACTTATTGATGTTTTGCTTGATGTTATGTTTTCGTAGAACCAGCTGATAACATTCAGCTAAGGACTCTAGTAGAGACAGACATCGTACAGTGTAAAGTCTGTTAGGTCTGGAGCCTTAATAGCCAGCTTAAAATCCAGGTTCTGCTCATTAATATCTGCGTGACTTTGATGTGTAACTTCAACTCTCTAGGCCCATGTCTGTGTTGAACTAGATGGCCTTCTACCTCTAAGTCTATGATGCTGCATTACAGAGAAAGCAATTTACACATGGGCACCAAGGACAGTGAGAAGCATGTGGACTTAAAGATAACAGTGCACCTTTCCCCTCGGAGTTCCATGCTAGCAGAATGTGCCTTCATGATTTATCATAAATAGTTTCTAAGCTTGGGCAAGCTGGTAAAGGGCCATTTTAAAAACTGGCCTTTGGCTACTGTTTAAAGCTAATTGTCTTTGGTTAGCATCACACAAATGTTAAATGAGTGAATAACTCAAGAGTGGTCCTGTGGTGTTTTCCCCCACCCCCTCAACTAGGTACGGATAATTTCTTTTTCTATTTAGTTTTCTGGAGTAGTAATACCTGAAAAAATATTCATCACTAGTTGGCTAACTTTCTGGTGATGAAATTCTTCACATTAAGCTAATCTGGTCTTCAGATAAAAATATTCTGTTCAATAACAGAATATTATTTTGGGTATTAAAAAATCAAATTAAGATTTGTAAAACCAACCCCCTTTAATTCTCTTTCCTTTACAAATGGGAAAACATTTCAAGAGAATTAAAAAAAAAAGACAAGCGTCTTTGTGTGTCCTAATTGAAGTATTCAATTACTAACCTCTTCTCACCTCTCCTTCTTTGCCATTAAGACTTCAAAATACATGTGGTTTTTAGATATGGGTATTTTATTCCACCAATGTGGAATAAAACTCCTTCACAATTTAGGAGGTAGTCTTAAAATGCTTGGTCTAGGCAAGAGCCTTCTCTGACACCAGTCAAATGGGCCCTAGAAAGGTAGTCCCTCACAAGACTTGTACTCAAAACCTTTCCACTTTAGTAGAACCTGTCAGAGTTTGTACCCCATGAGCACATTTTCTGAGAGTTCATGATTGTTCCCATGCAAACCTCTTTGTCAGTCAACAGGCATTTAAGTGCTTATTATGTAGCAAGCATGAGGTATTGATCTAGCGATGCTAAATTTGTAACCTAAGTAATTCTCAAAAGCTTTATGAACTCCTAGTTTATAACTCTGGATAGCAAGTACCCTTGGTTTACCAAGATGGCCCAAGTTCATACAAGTTCCAGTTATAGGCACTTTATTTTCAAATGAGACCACCTTCTTGATGCTCCTCTTGGTCCTGAGGCCCCAGCCTCTTCTCTCTGTCTTGATGACTTCTGCATCAGGATAGAGCCTTTTGGTGAAGCACTGGTTCTGGCACCGGTCCCCAGCTGGGCATACTTGGGGGTGACACTCATACTGCAACATACGGTTCAAGCACTCTGACTCCAGGCCGCAGGGGTTTTCATCAGCAGGTTTGCAATTACAGCGAGGGATCTCGGACAGGTCGGCCACTTGGATCTGAACCTTTCCTATCACTTTGTTGGCCTGGCAAACAAAACCAGAAACGAGAATCAATGACTGGTCAAAGTCCTGGAAAAGAGATGATTTTAGGGCTGGTCTTAGCTCTGCTACAGACTTGAATTTTGTGACTTTGGGAAAGGTTCTTATTAAATCTTGGGTGATCATTCATGAATCAAAGGTAACCTGTGTTCCTTCTGAGATAAATGGAATTTTATGAGCATAAACAAAATAATTTATGTGAAAGTGCTTTGGGCTTTTTGGAACCAAGATGCTATATAAAAACAAGATAATGTTGTTACTATGTGAATGCAGGCTAACTGGTGAAGTGAGATATTAGGTTTCACGTATGATGTGTTACATTTCAGGTATCCCAGAAGGCTTTTGTGTTTTCAAAGGCTTAATCCTCATTATGATGATCTATCAGTACAGTTTGTGGCTCTCATCTGATGTTAAAAGGAGCAGAGAGATTTGCCATAAAGTGCTTAAAATTAATATATGAGACCAAGTGACTATTAGTAGAAGCTGTCACAAGACAGAGTTCATGTGATCGTTATGAAAACAGTGTCCGTCTGGCAAGGAGTTGATCTGCTCCAAGGGAAACACTCACTTTAATGTGCTTGTAGGGCGGGGGTTTTCTTGAATTTCTTTCCAGCTCCAAGGCTTCTTTGCTTTCTCTTTGTGCTTTCAGCTCTTGGAAACGTTTTGCAGCTTCCTCAAGTGCTATACAATATCAAACAGTGTACATAAACAGAAAGTTTAGTTAAGTGGGGTTTTTATACTCTCCTTTCACTGCTTGGAGGCTAATTTTTTCCCCTTTCTTTTTCCCCCCTTAAAGACAAGACTCTGGAAATTTCCAACTCATAACCAACAGACAACAAAAATTATGAATGTGAATCACGAACTGTGTCTAACGACTACATGTTCAATCCTTTGGATTGGAGCTGATTCGAGTCCTACTTAAGTTAGCATATGATTCTCAGGAATGTTTGCTACCTTGGCCTAGATTTTATTTGCCTGGAAAGTCAAAACTTCTTGGAAGTTAGACAGCTGTAAGGATTAGAGGGAGGAGCTCCACTGATAGTTACTACTATTCCACTTAGTCTTTTGAGCAATAGAACCAGGACCCCTTGGAAATCACCACTGGAATATTTACTATTGTCAACAGGGTATGGAGAAATAACTGAAAGCATAGGCTACTACAATATGGTATAATGGCATTCAAGTGCATTTAAAATTCATGCTTGTGAAGGGTACTTCATTCTGTTTCTAACAAAATGACAAACTTGAGAGGGGTGGGAATACAATACTGTAAAAAAAAAAAAGGTTCTTGTTTGATCCTGTTTATCTGTGTATACACACACACACACACACACACACACACTCTCTCTCTCTCTCTCTCTCTCTCTCAATCTTATATATATGATATTGAACTCTTTACCAGAGATATTGGAAACAAAGTTGGGTTTTTTTTTTGCCAGCTGACTTCTTCCTTTTTGCCCTGTGCTAATTTAATTTGTGCAAAATTAATTTAATTATAATTTAATGTAATTAAAATCATCTATTTTTTTGGCAACTATATACACCCTTTTTTGATTAAAGATTCATTCCTGACCCATAGCTGTAAAAAATATACATTATCTGCTTTTCTTCTAGTATTTTAATGATATATTTAATAATATATGATATTCAGTCAATATGTCCACTGTGAATTTATTATTTTGAACCTATTATTTAATACCAAAAATCATTCTCTATAATAAAGTGGTAGTGAAATGCTAGGAACAAACAATTTTTTTTGGAAGGGGGGAGGCAAGGCATTTGGGGTTAAGTAACTTGTCCAAGTTATAGTTAAGTGTCAAGTATGTGAAGCCAGGATTTGAAATCAGGTCCTCCTGACTCCAGGGCCAGTGCTCTATTCACTGTACCACCAAGCCGCCCCCAAACAAACAATTCTTAAAAGAGGAATTGCAAACTATTAGCAACCACGTGAAAGAACATTGCAAGCACAAATAAGAAAAATGGAAACCAAAGCAACCTTGAAGTTTCACCTCACACCTAGCCAACTGGCAAAGATGACAAAAGAAGAGAATAGTCAATTTTGGTGTGTTTGTGGAAACATAGGCAAATTAGCACATTGTTGATGGAGCTGTGAATGGGTACAACTATTCTGGAAGACAATTTGTGATTAAATATGTTATTAATAAAATAATTAAAATGTTCATAGGCTTTAAACTAGAGATTCCTTGGGGCCTATACCCCAAGGAGGTTATTAACAAAAAGAAGAGTTCTGATTGATATTGATAGTGGCACCTTGGTAGTAGTAAAAAACTTGAAACAAAGTTGATGACTGTCAAATGGACAATGGTTAAACAAACTGTGGCATAAATGACAAACACGATGAAAACAGAAGTGCAGAAAGACTTACATGAACTGAAGCAGTCAGGAAAACAACATACAAAACAATGCCAACAAGCCAGCAATGTACATGGAAAAGAAAAAAAGCCCTCTATAAAACAATAAAAAGTGAGTCTTGCAAAATGATAAAAAAGAAAACAAAAAACCACCCAAAACAAAGCATGATCCCAAAAGAAGAGACACAGGAGGATACCTCCCCACAATGCTCTGCATAGGCAGGGAGTCCCCTGCAACATAATGTCAGATCTTTTTCAATGTGTTGAGTTTTGTTGACTTTTTTCTCACTTTAATAATTTTTTATTATAATTGATGGTTCTCTAAGAAGGGGGAAGAAAAAGGATACAAGAATGGGGCAGCTAGGTGGCGCAGTGAGTAAGAGTGCCGGCCTCAGAGTTGGGATGACCCGGGATCGAAACCAGCCTCAGAAAATGAGCACCCACACATAAATAATGACTAGCCGTGTAACCTTGAGCAAGTTACTCAACCCCAATTGCTTAAAAAAAAAAAAAGAAAAAGGATACAAGAAAATGTAGGCAATGTAGAAACAAAGATATCAGTTTTAAAAATTCTGACATCTAATGAAAGTAATGTTATTGTCATGCAAATGAGGGGATGCTGAGTAGCACATCAATTCCTGAAGCTGTGGTGTCAAGCCACTGTGAATATTACCAAATTTACCTTTTTTGAAGGTCTTGTTAATACTAGTTTGCCCCTCAGCAAAGCTTTTGTCTCCTTCAACATATGGGAACACTCTGCCCTGGTGCACCCAATAGTAGTCATGAGAACCAAAGAAGAACACAGGGAAGTCCCCCAAGTCGTGTTTAAGGCCTTGGATGTTAAGAGGCACGGACCGGGGATTGCAGATCTCTGCTGGCCACCACCTGGGAACAAAATACATTTTAGGTAAAACTCATGGGCTGTAAGACGAGAAGCCACATAATTATTTCTTCAAGCTTGGTGGGAGAAAAAAGGGACAGGGATATGGACTGGACCTGTGATTTCATTAGTATAGGGAACTCCCAGATGAGGAAACTCCCTCTCCCAATGCAGGTCGGCACCTTCTCTGCAACTTAGAGTCTTAGAGAGTTGCCTAGAGCACTGAGAGGTTAAGTGACTTGCCGAGGGTCACACAGCCAGTATGTGTCAGAGGCAGGACTTGAACCCAGGTCTTCCTGGCTCCGAGGCCAGCTCTCTATCCACTACGCCACGCTGCCTCTCCTAGGGGGAAAAAAAGAGAAGTTATATAATTCATAAATTGTTTTGGTCCTAAAAGCATAAAAGGTCTTACTGGTCTTTAATCTTGCTTAAACTGTGAAATTCTGTAAAAGTGAATTGTACAATTTTTTAATAGTGAACAAGGAGAGGGCACAGACTGAAAAGTTATTTCTTATATGTTCAGTGTCATTTCATCTCCAGATAAAGTCAGGCTTTCTAGGTTTTCTTCTAGAAAAACAGTTTAACTGTTTGCTCTCACATAATACAACTGAACATGACACATTCATGGATTCATTTTGGGAAATAAGTTGGTGCCATCAAAAGGTGTGGCAAGGCCAATTTTTTCAACAATATTCTTCCTTCCAACACGTTTTCTGAATCTTCAGTCACTTGAGGACATACATCTTTTGGCCAAATGTGCGATGTTTTGCACTAAATTGTACTTCAGAATCTAATTCAATATTAAGTAGTCTCAATCGTAGTTCTTCTTAAATCTCAACACACTGGAGTCTGGAATAAAATAAAGGCAAAAATGCCTGATGCAATGAAGACCAAGCACTCTAGCAATAATTAAACAAAACCATCTGTGAAGCATTTGATAGCTTCCAGCAATTGGAAAATAAAGAAATGGATGGAAGAAGCTAAGGAAGCCCAACTTCAGGCTCTCTTATATGGCTACTTACATGAGATCATGAAAATCAGCTGCAAACACACAAAACAGCTTTTTGAGCACTGTCTTCTTTTTCATGGCCAAGCGTTTCAAAAGCCTTAACTAAGTACCCTGGTAAACACTCTACTGAGCTGGTGACAAGGCTGCATTCCTCAACACACAGTACAAAACCTGCACAGACCATTCAATGACTACTTTGGAATTTCTCCCACTAGTTAAAAATTACAGTAAGAACTGGTGCTCCATTTAAGAAAACAATACTTCATGAAGTCACTATTTAGTTTACCCTTGAAGCAGTCTGTTAAATGGATATCCCAGATGTTTCTAAATATTTTGAGGAATGTAACTATTTG
Source organism: Gymnobelideus leadbeateri (assembly GCA_011680675.1). Classification (NCBI taxonomy): domain Eukaryota; kingdom Metazoa; phylum Chordata; class Mammalia; order Diprotodontia; family Petauridae; genus Gymnobelideus; species Gymnobelideus leadbeateri. Next base: position 31,995 of record WOXC01003676.1, on the reverse strand, counting down.
CTTGGTTGCACAAGTCACTACGGATAGTCCGACTCCCAAGGGGAGTTGGATCACTGATCTCTCAGGATTTGCTACCTACCTCCCTTTTTATTCCCTAGGAACCTCTGGATTAGAAAAACTTGCTACTCACAAACGATTTCATGTGGTCTAGCTAGGTCAGACTAGCAAAAATAAAAAAAATTAAAAAAATGTGTGTGTGTGTGTATATACATACATATATATTTATAGACCTATAATCTAAGCAAATACAGAAGAAATGAGCCTCATTAAAAATGACTTTATAATTATGTCACAGTTAGTTTGAAAAAATACATTGGAATTTTGGTATTCTGCTCTTTTACTTACTACCTGACTTTGGGTAAGTAATTTTTTTTAAAAGAAAGAAAAACAATTTGAATTATGTCTCATTTAGTGAAATCTTAGTTATAAAATTTATTTTGATAGTACTCTGCAATGGCAACTGTGTTTACTTCTTTAATAAAATAATAAACATAGGTCTTAATAAAATGATAAGCATAAATGGTGCAGTGGTGCCATTTATGGGGTTGGAGTTAGAGAATATAGACTTAAATCCTAGACTTGTCATTTAATAATACCTGCAGGACCTTAGGTAAATCATGTCATCCCTCTGGGCTGCAGTTTCTTTCTTTTTTTTTTAAGTTTATTCTGCATGCATTTTCCCCAGAACTGGTCATTAAACATTTGCCAGTACTCTCCTTTCTTTTTCTTTTTTTTTTTGGAGGGCAATTGGGGTTGAGTAACTTGCCCAAGGTCACACGGCTAGGTTTCTGTTTGTGTGCATGTTAAGTGTCTGAGGCCGGATCCAAACTCAGGTCCTTCTGACTCCAGGGCTGGCGCTCTACTCACTGCGCCACCTAGTTGCCCCCTGGGCTGCAGTTTCTTTAGCCATAAATTGAAGTGTTTGTAACTTATGGAACTCTAAGATTCCCTTCTACCTCTAAATCTTGAATCCTAGAGGTGCAATATGTCATGGGGCTTCAATTTACATGCTCTAGTTATTTATCTGTTCTGAAAAGCAACTGAAAGTCAGGTTTTGGAGGGAGTCTTGTACAATAGAGGGAATCCTAACTATTTCTCTATACCTCTTTAGAAAGACTAAAAGGTTCTTTTGGAAAGATATCTACATCCTTCAAATTCTAAAAACTCTTCTTCACACACAAAGAACCTCAACTTTTAGGGTCTCTAGTTAGAATTAATTTAGATTTAAGTTCAAGAGTGCTATAAACACAGATTTTTATAAATAGTTTTCCTGACCTGGAAAAAGCAGAAATCTCTACTTGACAACAAAATGAAGTCCCCCGCTTTCCTCTTTTCTGTCTCCATCCCCAAAGCTAGCAATAGAATTTACTTCAAAAAGATAGCTCTCTTAGACCTTAAAAATTAAAATTAAAATGGTGACTAGTACTCATGTTTATCTTGTCTTTAGGAAAAGAATTCTCTGTAACTAATCAACAATCTGGCCGGATTAAAAACCCAAATCTGAAAAGTGGCAGAATTTCTCTTTGCTTTTAGAAACTTGCCTGTAGTTTCCCAACTTGACCCAAACAATCTGCTTGAAATGGAGTTTCTTGCCAGCTTTACAGTCATTACAGTTCCAGCAGCCCTCTGGCATCTCTATGCTGAGGCATTCCGGGTGGAAGGAAGCTGGGCATGATTCACAGCACAACAGTTTTCCACCTTGAAACAAACAAATAGCCTTAATAACTGATAAAAGACAAAAAAGAATGAGGATTTTCTTTTAATTTAATCATGTTTGCCTTATGTTAGACAAAGTAAAGAAAGGGATCAGGTCACTGTCATAGTAATGGCTCAAAAGAGAAAACAAGCAGGCCTGGGTACTACAGTTCTTCCTCAGAACAGGGAGAGACTGTCTCTCTTTGCCACTAGGATCAGGAAACAAAATCCATCAAAAATGATACACATTGCATGCAAAACCCAGGATTTAATGTGCCTGTTTAGCACCAAGTCAAATAGATGAAAACATAGCCAAATGGTAACAAAAAACATTTAGAGTGAGCAAATTTGAGTAGAAGTTTCTTTTTTGTTGTTCTAGCCTTCTTGTTATACGCCTTATTTTACTATTCTCAACCAGTACTATGGGTAATAGAATCCATTTACAGTAAGTTAATGGGTATGAAAGTAGTCTCTTGGTTGCTTCATAGCCCTTTTCTGCTTCCATTTTTTAAAACACAAAAAAGCAAAATGGAGGATATCTTCCTCAAATTTGTGATGGCAACACTGTTCATTTTTTTGTTGTTGTTGACAGTGAAGAAGGCCAACCAGTTTTTAGGGTATAAATGTATTGAAAAACAATGTGGAATGAAGTGGTAACAGAAGGAATTGTCTCTCACCTACTGCCAGTCAGAAGACCCCTGTAAGGGTACAAAATTATCTTAGGGTGAAGAATAAACCAAGTGTAATAAATAAAATCTGAAATAAAAATAATTTGCTTTTTTGGTTTGTATATTCTTATATGCCTTCAAAGTGAACATTGATGGAAAGGGAAATAAATTTCACCCTCAATGGATGAACAAAACTCACATTGTAACTTCATTTATGACAACAGTTATCCAACACTCTTATCCACTGAGGTGTATTGGGACCTTGAGTTTCATTGCAAAAAATCTAGGTAATCTATGAAACAGCTTTTAAAAAATCATATCATCCGACCTTTTGAATATTCTTGCCCATAGACTTTTAATCCTTTTAACTGATAACATATTTCTGCTGCTAAAAAGTCTTACACCCAATTACTGTTATTTTTCTCCCTTTACTTCAAACTTGAACAATCAGCCCTTTCTCCAGTTCTGGATATTGTAAACCTGGAGTATTATCACTAAAGTAAGGAATCTCTCCATGTTTTACACAGAAATAGTAGCATTCAATTCTACCTTCCTCCCTCCAAAAGACATAGCCAATCAAGACTTGTCATTTGATGCTCTGGATGAGAGAATCAAGCTGACTATTTAAAACATTTAATCTTTATTTCAGAGGAAATACAGACCTAGCATAATTATTGAAAATCACCATAAAAAGATTCAATGCACAAGAAAAACCAAACAAAAAAGAGAAAATACAAAAAAGACCACCTCTGTGCTAAGCAAGAAAGGTTTCCTTTATGATGCATTAGTAATAAACTATTCAACTAAGCAAACACAGGGCTCAAAATAATTTTATTTATGTCTGGATTAGTACTGCGTATTGAAAACAAAGTAAGCAAAATTATAATCTTCTAATTTTAGAGAAATATCAATAGGGATACCATTTTCCTAAATGCTTCAGATTGTCTCATTTCTTCAGAGGGCAAGTATCAGTATACATCTTGTTAACAAAGTAGGGTGCACATCTATCACCTGGACTTCACTAAACAAGGTACAAATCACTTAGGGAACCACTCCCCCCACCAACAATTCCAACTTAATTCTTCATAGCTCCCCAAGGTACTCCCCTCTTCAAAATACAGAGTGAGCATTTTGAATGTCCCATTTCCTTTTGGTGATGCTTTGTTTCTTCATTTTGAAATGGGGCAGTTCAATAGAATTAGAACAAAAGGCATTTTCTGGGTTTTTTGTTTTGTTTTAATGGGGGGTGGAGAGGGGGGTCGACTGGCAAGAGCTCTTGATGATAATGGAATACGCATATCTAGAAGCAATCTATTTACCTACTAAATTAATTTGCTTTAGGATTAACAGTTGAAATACCATCTTCCTACAGAAATATTTACTAAATCTTCTTCCTCTTTCATTAGATGTAGGCTAAATTAAAGAGTAAGACTTCCTTCTTCAGATTAACTCAATTGAAAGAATATAAAACAACAACTGACTCCAAATTATCCACGGATGACTTATCTATAATCTTGTTTATGTTCCTACCCAATCCATTTCTTTCCCCATGTTCCTACCCAATCCATTGCTTTCCCCATGTGCTCAGGGAAGGCCAGACTGGATGAGGACTCAGAGGCCTGTATTCTAGCCTCAGCCTGGACGCTCACTTACTGCCTATATAACCTGGGCAAGTCATTTGACCTATAAAAACCTCAGTTTCGTTATCTGTAAAATGAAGGGGTTGCACTAGATGACCTTTCTAATTTTTTGCGTTTTCTTTTTTGGAGGGGGGAAGGTAGGGCAACTGGGGTTAAGTGACTTGCCCAAGGTCACATGGCTAGTTTTGTGTTAAGTGTTTGAGGCCAAATTTGAATTCAGGTCCTCCTGACTCCAGGGCCAGTGCTCTCTCTATTCATTGTGCTACCTAGCTGCCCCCTTCTAACTTTTAAACCTAAGATCATAATATGAGGCTAAGGAAAACAAATTTCATTATGAAAACTTATGTATTATCAGTGGTATGGGTTACCTATGTATTGATTAAGTCAGGAGTTGCAACAAATTATTTGTTTGTTTGTTTGTTTTTGCTATTTTTGGGGGGGAGGGCAATTGGGGTTAACTGACTTGCCCAAGGTCACATGGCTAGTAAGTATGCCAATTATCTGAGGCCAGATTTGAACTCAGGTTCTCCTGACTTCAGGGCCAGCACTCTATTCACTGCGCCACCTAGTTGCCCAAATGTATATATATTTTTTTGCGCTTTCTGGAGAGGCAATTGGGGTTAAGTGACTTGCCCAAGGCCACATGGCTAGTAAGTGTGCCAAGTATCTGAGGCCAGATTTGAACTCAGGTTCTCCTGACTTCAGGGCCAGCACTCTATTCACTTCACCACCTAGCTGCCCAACAAATTATTTAAAACACATTCACCTTCCTTAACGTAAATGGAAATTTTATATGTATAGAAGGGAAAGGTAAGTAAACTTGTAGCTTAACAAATTGAACCTACTGGTATGGTACAGGTAGTATATAAAAAACTGACTCCCAGGGAGAAGGACAAGTAGAAATTGTAATGATGCAATTATTTTAAGCCCTTTTTCCTGCCAGTCATATGAAAACACACTCACAACAACCAAGGCAAAAATTACCAAAAACAACAGGTGAAGCTTGACAGGCACACATTTTCCCTTTATTTAAAGAAAAAAGAAAAGAAGAGAGAAACTATTTTAGTTATTACCTTTCTCACATTTCTTTTTGGAAGCTGACGAAGAAGGAATCATAGGTAATTTCAACTCAGCACGGTTTGATTCATTCAGTAGGTAGTGGGACTTATAGGCATATGAACTGAACATGGGGTCTGAATGATCCTGAACTATCAGCCCTATACGAAACAAACAGAAAGAGATGAGTTGCAATGAAACTACCCATGATTCCATAAGGAAAAAATAAAATAAAGCAATACCTATTATGCAACTATGCTCTAAAGTTTGAAAGAAAAGATAATATGAAGAAAAAGAAAGATCTGACAGAGAACTTTCTACAGCTACTAATGGGAATTGGAATGACTTGCTGCTTCTACTTTAAGCAGAAGCCTACCTACAAAAAGAGAAAATAGACTTTTATATCTACAAACAGATGACCAATACTTCATTTTGAAGAGCCGAACTACCTTTAAAAGACACAATGAAGCTAATTACTACTGTCCTTTAGAATAGCCACATTTCTTAATTTTCTCGACTTTATTTATACTACCATGCCTCATAATTTAACCGAAACAGACCATTCTTGAGCCCTTAATTAAAAATTGAAAATAAAAAAAAAATTTAACAGAATAGGCCCAAATTTCTTCTTAAGATCCAATCATCAAATACCAGCTGAGGAAAGAACTGAGCCTATTCTTTTCAGTTTGTCCAAGGAAGAATCCTGTCTACATGCTGGGAAACCGTTAGTCAAAATCTTAACACCTTTTCCCCATTCACAACACTGCTCTCTATTAAAACTGCATATGATTAAGAAGCCATGAACAATTGTTGTGATAGAAACCTATTTCATTATTTCCCATTGTGAAGAGTATATAAGAGCTCTCTCTCTTGAATGTGAATCTATTGGCTCAAGAGAAGGCATTTTTAGGTCCCTAATGTATTCTTCAAATTGTTTACAGGGATTAATTTCTTAGTAGATGACACAACAAATTTTGTAGGTCTTAAAAAAATGAAACAAGGGTTAAGTTCACTCTCTCTCCCTAAAATGTTCCCCTCTTAAAGCTATCTAGACTAGTCAGAAAGGGTTTCTGCTTACCTTTGCTACCAGCTGCTTAAACAGAGATCTAGGTGATGTAACAAAGTCACAGTTGTCATTTGTTTTACATAGCACTGGTGGTGATGATGGAGTTTGCTTTACCAAATGTAGTTTATGGGGGTCATATACTATAAAATAATATTCTGTCTTGGGGAACTGGATTGTCATCATCTTCATCAGCCTTGCATTATGACAGATCAGAGCATTTCACCTGCTCAGATACTTGAAACTGAACTTGAAAATAATCACTAACACATGATCCTCTGACCCCAAATAATGTAACAAAATGATAATTTTCATGAACTTAATAAAGCAAAGAACCTAAACTTCTCCATCAGCCCAATGCCATGATTAGTTGTCATTACTAAAAGTTTAACATTGAAATTTGGAGCATGGGCTATCCTGCTAGCATAAGGTAAATACTGAGAAACACATTTTTGTCTTAGCATATGAAAATATGATTATCTAATCAGCTGAGGCATGACTTCACCAAAAACCAATTGAGAGATGAAGAAGTCTCTACACACTGAAGAAGACCCTAAATTCCTGCACATCCCTCCAAAAATTACATGGCATTCCTTGGAGGTGGGACATGAAGAATCAGAGTCCTGGTTTTTTGAAATTCCAAACAGTTTAGTAGGACTTTGAACTACAAAAAGAAAACCCACTGAATGAAAACAAAGCAAAGGAGGCAGTAGAAAGAGGAGGAGGAGCCAGGTGACTCAGACTCTTTCTGGCTCCTCCCTTTTGTGTGACCTGCAAGCCAGGCTAAACTCATCTATTATCTATACAAACTAAGGGGTTCATCTGATAGTAAGATCCTTCCCAGATCTAAAAAGTCTGTCAGTTTTTGTCGTTTCCTAGCGTCAGAATTTAAACAATGCTATCTGGTCAAATGTAAATTTCTTAAAAACAATTACTTTAATGAATAAATGTTGAGAGAAATAGCACATTTTCACCTCAGAAAGCTTCCCGTGCTTCATTTTGCTGTCACTACAAAAATCCTTTCCCAATCTCCTCAACTCCCAATAGTTAACCTGGTAAGAACAATGTCTGTCAAATAATGGATGGGAAATTAAAGGCTTCTTCCTGTATAATGCACAAAATTTAGAAGCTATAGTCTTTAAATTATAAACTAAATTTTTATTCAATATGAATAAAAGTAAAATTTTCAGAATTTACCTATACTTTATCAAGTATATGGCCATATTGAGTAACTGAAAAATAGGCCCTGTGACACAGCATAACAGAACATATTTAATTTTTCTGACTTTCAGCTAGTTCAGTATGTCTGCCTTTATTTCCTTATCTGTAAGGTGGGGAACCATCTACACCATAGAGAAGGTGTGAGAAAGAAGTCAAAACAACAAAAAGTCAAAACAACAAATCTTGCAAAATAAAATGCTGAGCACTATGTGAGGTTCTTTATGATGCAAACATAAAAGATGCAAATATGCCTTGGCCCATAAATATGCTATCACTGTGATTTGTCAGATTTAACCAAGGGATCTTATTTGTTTAAAATACAAAAGCCCAAAATATAATATGCTATACTATATGACTACAAAGAGTCCTAAACTTTTTCCAAGTCGTCCCCATGCCCTTAAATTTGGTATGCTTGAAAATTATTTCAAAATAAATGAGGACCCTCTACCAATGATCAAATGAAATGCCCAGGAACAAGAAGTTTTAGCCAATGTACCAGAGTACGAAGTACCAATACAAAACAGGCCCCAGAATAAAACAACATAACAGTTACAAACTTTAGCTGCAAAATGTCTGATGTAGATTTATTTGGATGGAGACTCAGGCACTGTCAGTTAAATTAAGTTGCTGGGAATGCTGATCTTTTAGGATATCCTCCAGAATGTGGTAAAAAGATTCTTTATGGGAGATGAAATTTTATCACTGTTACATATCTGTTGCTTTAAAATTCTCTAATGCTAAGCATTTTTATGATAAGTTATTTTTTTATTTTTATTTTTGCTTCTTAGAGGGAGGGAAGGCAGGGCAACTGGGGTTAAGTGACTTGCCCAAGGTCACATGGCTAGTAAGTGTTAAGTGTTTGAGGCAGGATTTGAACTCAGGTCCTCCTGACTCCAGGGCCAGTGCTCTATTCACTGAACCACCTAGCCGCCCCGGTTAAGTTATTTTTTTGTGAGGTTCACTGGGTGGAGAGTAGGAAGAAAAGCGAGAACATATTTTTGTGCTTATCTGTCTTTTCTGCCAGATCAAAACTTTTTTTAATGTTATAATATGGGGCAAATAAAATTCTTACTACAAATGTTTAATGTATACTCTATTTTGCCAAGCAACGTTTTACTGTAATAACCACTTGTCCTTGTAGTGATAAAGTAGTACAGTATGTTTCTTCTTCTAATGGTGGGCACATAGCTCACATACTTTCATGAAATTCAAATAGCTCTGTCACATTAAGAGTGTGTACAATGGCACTGAATCGGCTACTAAATAAATAGTAAAAAGAATAACTTTGGACACAGTATGTGATTTTTACTAGTTATGGATGACCTTTCCTAAGTTATTTAAAGCAAAGACAAAAGCAAACCTAATTAGAGTTCTCATCACACACACACACACACACACACACACACACACACACACACAATCACACGCATATACATTTTGGCAAAAATATTTTTTCCTGTTGTAGATTAAAGGCAACAGTGTAGTGATACAGTGGAAAGGACATAAGATTTAGAGTACCAGCTCTGCTACTTACAGTCTGTATGACTCTAGGCAAGTTACTTAATTTCTCTGGGCCTCACTTTCCTCATATATAAAATGAGAAGGTTGGATCTGATGACCTCCACAGTCCCGAAGTCTAGATCTATGAGCCTACGAGCTGGTCTAAAGTAAGGAAGACCTGAGTTCAAGTTCCTCCTCAAACACATACGAAGTGACTCTGAGCAAGTTATCTAACCTCTTAAAATCTCAAAGGCTGTAAACTACAGAGCAGATGAATATCTGCATTCATAGAAGGAGTTTCCTAACCAGGATTTCCCAACACCACTTGAAATCACAGGTCTGGCAGGAAACAAAACAATGTACATTAAACAAAATAAAAGATCACCTGGTTGCAAAAAAAGAAAAGTATTAGCTTTCCGTAAGATCGTAAGAGATGAACAGGTCTGATGAGAGTTAAAACCTTCACATATACTTAATTAACTAAGGAAAGCTAAGGAAAAAGTAAGTATCACCTGGCATGAAGGGACTGCTATGGAGAATTAGCATTCATTGATTCCCACAGCATTTGCTCTTTAAACATATTATATAGTATAGCAAATATTGCAGCTAGATGCCCCTATAGCCAACTGAAAACAATCAGATTCATCAAGCCACCCAGGAGATGATATATTGCTTTTGATTTAATAAAAAGGGCAATATTATCTCTTCAAATATTTAGACTTAAAAACAGATGAAAACTGAGAAAGCTTGAAGTGTTAGACCTTAATTAGTACTGTATTTGCTGCCTTGGCCATGTTCCATAAGGCCTCAATGATGGACCAAAACGATACAATGAAACAATACAAATAACTGAAAACAAGTTTACTAGTCTTGCCTTCCAAATGAAAATTTTGTAACCATAGGGTTCTAGGTAAAAGGAAACTTAATACTGAAGGGCTATCAGGTAAACAAGAAATTAGGTTTATTCTGTATTGCCCTAGAGGAAATAACTTAGACCAATTAATGTAAGACAGCAGAATTCAGTTCAATGTGTGCAAGAGCTTTAGAACAATCTGATTTGATCAAGTTCCTGTTATAGGAAGTAAGTCTAAATGACCATGTGTCAGAGATATTACAAAAGGAATTCTTGCATAATTTGTGAGGTTAGCCTGAACAATCTCTATGGTCACTTCTAACTCAAAGAGATGATTTTAAAAGATAATTATATCAGTAGATTCAACTGAAAAAGAAATGTAAATATTAGTGCTCACCTCTTGCACAAACGAAACAAAAGCCTACATTTACAGTGGAGGAAGAATGACTGCTCCTCTTGGAATGATTACTACAGATGAGAACATAGGAGGACACAAACAGACTTCCTGCAGCTATGCAGCCATCTCCTGAATGATAGGCAATTGGACATCTTAAACATCTCATCATTCGACCTGCTTAAAAAAGAAATACAAAGACAAAAAACTTTATAAGACAACCTGGATGATAAGGCTCCTGTAAAGTGAAATTTACCTAGTCTAACCACAGAATTTTTGCTAAATTCAGATAAAAAGTAGTTGTTTTTATTAGCCTGACCTTAAAGTATACAGATTCATTCTGCGACATATGCATAATACAGATACCGCTAACATGAACAATTTTAATGTGTGGAAAAACTAAGAAGAGCCAGGAGGAAGAATCATGACATTAAAGTAGACACTTGAATGAACAGCCAAGTTTCACATAATTTGGTTGTTTTGACATGTTTTTGTTTTACTGACTTTTTAAAAACATGTCTTTAGACTGTTATGACAACTTTGATAACAAGAATGTGTTCTAGAATCTGTGATGAAATTAATTTCTTTACAGATTTAAAAGGGTCATAAAACAGTTTGCTTGTTGTTATCTGAGTTAATAAAAGGGTAGATGAACAGAAAGAGGAATTACTAGGAAGCTTTCCCTACAGAACTTTTCCTGAGGTCTAGATGTTGTAGGCAAAGGGAATGTTCTAAGTCTTTACCAACCATTTTATGAAAATTGTTGCAGGACACGCCTGCTTTTGAAACTGAAGATACAGCCTATGGAATTAAAGTAAACTGAAAATAAACAACAAGGAGAAATCCTCTGTGAAAGGAACTTTCCACCCTAATCTAATTATAAGAAGGTCATACGGCTGGGGTTAGGAAATAATCACTTCATCTGAAAATCAAATTAGTGTTCCTGATACCCATGTGACAAAGGAAGAGTCATTCCGAAAAGAGCCCCACTACTACCTGAATTCTATTGTATAACCCACAGGGTAGGAGCTACAGGTAGAAATTAAGCCTACACTAGAGGCTATCCCCAGTTTACCAAACCTCATTGCTAGAGCTATGTGTTAAGCAAGAAGTAGTTGTTGCCAATGGTCAAATTAGGCAGAGAACTCTTAGATTTCCCTTATTAGTATTTGTAGAAAAAAAAGGAAGTTCTGTGGGCATCCTGAATGACAGAGGGAGGACACTCCCTATTCAGAAGTGATGTCAGTGGAGAGTAGATACTTTATGAGAATGATATAGAAGAGGCATATTTTACCAGATTTGTGGTTTCCAATGTCACTTAAATAAAACTTCTCTCTCCAAAGTTCCAGTGATTTCTTAATTGCCAAATCCGATGACCTTTTCTTAATCCTTCATCCTTCTTGAATTCTCTACAGCATCTGACACTCTATAACCTCTCCTGACTGGCTTGTTATGGCACTATTGTCTCTTGGTTATCCTCTAATCTCTCTCTCTCTCTCTCTTCCTCCTTTCCCATAAGTTCTCATGGGTTTGTCACCTGTATGCATATGCCCCCCGGATCCACACATTTCACTCTAGTTCTCCTCTTGAGCTCCACTCTCACATCTCTAACTGCCTGCTATTTATCTCCACGTGGATGTCTCACGGGCATTCTAAATTCAACATGTCCAACACAGAACTTAGTATCTTTCCCTAATTTGTTTAAAATACAAAAGCCCAAAATATAATACTCTATGCTCTATGAACCTCTGAACCTTCTGAACCTCTCTATTACTGTTCTCTCAGTCAGTTTGACAATCTTAATATCATCCTTATATCATGTATTCAATCAGTTATCAAATCTCACGGTTTCTAACTCCACTAACTCTCTATCCTTTCCTTTCTCTTTACTTATATAAAGCTACTACCCTATTTCAGACCTCATGGGTTACTATAACAGCTTCTTCCCTCTACAATGTATTCTACATAGAGTTGCCAAAGTGTTTTCCCTCAAAGCTCAGGTCTGACCATGTCATATCTCTATCTAATAAAAACAGAGGCTCTCTGTTGCATCCAGGTAAGATCACTAGAAACCCCTAGGCTCCATCTACTTACTTCCCTGTATCATAATTTCTATGTATTACTCTCCTCACCCTTCAATTGGCTTGCTTACTCCTGCTCACATAATGACACTCTATCTACTATTTCCATGCCTTTGCACTGGCTATTCCCCATGTCTGGAACACTTCATTTCTACCTCTTGTTAACCTTTAATTCCTTTTCAACACAGCTCAAGCAAAACTTCTATAGGAATCTTCTAATGACGTTCCCAGTTCCTAGCCTCTCACCTCAAAATTACCTTGTATTTACTTTATATATACTTACATAGGTACATGTTTGTCTCTCAGAATAGAAAGTAAGCTCCTTGATGTTAGGACTATTTCAGTTTTGTCCCTTAGCACAGCACATTGGTGCTTTAAAGGTACTTAATACTTATTGATTCAGTAAAATAAGCAAGACATATAAGAGAACCAAAGGATTTTCCAAAATATGAATCCTACACCCCAAACATAACCGATGTCCTCTGTGCCACAGATAACAGAGACATGTACTGAACTCATTTATATAGTCTGTGTTTACAGGTTCTCTGTCTCATTAACTTTGTTTCACCTTTGCTTGCTTTGTTGACATCTTTCTCCAGGGAACAAGTGGAACAGCAGTGCTGAGGACAGCGGAACCCTTTAGACTCAAAGACAGCAGTAGCAAATTTTCGAACACAGGTCTCATGGTAAAATTTACCACAGGCAGTGACAGAACAACGTTTCACATCTTTACCAGGAACCTTACAAGAGAAGCAAGTATGATGCCCTAGAAAATACCCAAAGAAACAAGGTTATGTTATATTTCATTTAAACAAATAACATTACAAAGAAGAGGCTATATATTATTTTTCTTTTTTTTTTTGCTTTTTGGAGGGCAATTGGGTTAAGTGACTTGCCCAAGGTCACACGGCTAGTTTTTGTGTTAAGTGTCTGAGGCCAGATTTGAACTCAAGTCCTCCTGACACCAGGGCTGGTGCTCTATTCACTCTGCCACCTAGCTGCCCCTAAGAGACTATATGTTAAAATATAATATATATCCCCCCCCCGCATATGGTAGATGTTCATAATAACAGTATTTTGTGAACTTGGGTCATAATGAATTCTTTAGAATAATCCTGTACAACAATTCCTTCTGGTTGTTCAATGACTGTTTTCTAACATGAATATATGACCATATTTTCTGCAATGAAGAAGGCAAGAGAGAAAGCCTGAGCTTTTCACCTTTTTGTTTTACCAACCAGCTTCATTAACATTTCCTCCTCTGTCTCCAGTGAATACATACCCCTCAAATAGTCAACCACTGAAATAATCCAACAAAGACACACACCAAAATTTCCCAATTCCTACCAAAATAAACTACCACATAACAATCTAGGGACATAATTGAAAACAAAAGGGTGGGAAGGGGATGTGCTTAGCAAACTAATGTGTCTTCCAATTCCAAAACTACTCCTGTTTCCCATTCTGCCCTCTTACTCTCTCCATGCCTTTGCTAACACAGTCCGCTGTATGTGGAATAAATTTCTCCCCCTGACATTACCTAGCCCGTTGAAAGTTTCTCCCTTCCTTCAAAACTCAGATTAGGTATCTGATTCCTCTATAAAGTTTTCCGTGATGTACTCCTCCCTGCCCTTGCTCACCAACTTCCCATCCCCTAACTTATCTCTGCCCTCTCAAATTTCTTGTGCAACTTTTCCTAGATGTTACCTTTGAACCTAACACATTCTCCTTTATACTGTGGTTATTTGTGTATTTTTCTTCCTTATTAGTCTATAAAATCTTTAAGAGAGAGCACAATCTTTATCATGTTCAGTCCAGCTGAGCACCTTACACATAGGTGCTTAATGACTTTATCGTTTATAGTGATTTTTCAATCTTCATTTGGTTTTATTGCATTCACTTGTACTGTCAACTCTGTGTAAGAAACAAAGCTATCTGTAAAATGAAATGGAATCGATGATGTCTAAGGTCTTTTTGAGATCTAAAGCCTATGAACCAAGGTATAGAATATGGTTTATTCCCATAAATATCTTTTGATGAAATTCAAGAGACAAAACTTAATACACAAAATCTACAATTTAGCTGAGATAGGAATTCCACTTCCAGCTTCAAAACTGTAGTTTGTCACAAATACAGGATCATTATTCATGTGTGGGGGTGGGATGGGGAGAGTCTGACGGAGTTCAATGTGCTTCATCTATAAGTCATACCACCTACCCTGTTGCTGAACCCTTTGAATCATTGGGCCTTATCATCTATCCTGTTACTGGGTCCTTCAGCCCACTGGGCCTTACCATCTGCTTGTTAGCACACTCTAAAGACAAATGAGCCTTTCTAACTGCACTGCAGCTGTATTTTTTAAAAAATTGTCCAAACTCATTGCAAATGAAAATCTTTTCTGAAATCACCACTGAACGAAACAATGGTTTTTTCCTATCTTCTTTGTTGATAAAATCATTAGCATACATACCGTAGAGGATATGTTGTCTCAAGATCACATCATGCTTCTCAAGCATGCAGACAATCAGGCTTTTCTATGTCACTCATTTTAGCAGTGTTTGACACACAAGCTCTAAATAAACTATTTTTCATTTTTTAACCTTTTTTTTTAATAGGGTGAATGAAAGGGCAAATCAGGGGAATGTTAATCTAGATTTTATAAACACATCTGTTGATGGCCCTTGTGCGATTTTTTCTGGAAAACATGGAGAGATAACGGCTAAATCACAGTAGTTAGGTAGCTTTGGAACTGGTTTAATTGCTGGATCTAAAGAGTAGTTATTAATAGTTTGATGTCAATTTGGGAGTGCCAGGGGACCTGTATTTTTCTCCTACGCTATTTAATATTTTTGTCAATGATTTACATAAAGTCCATTTTGGGTGAGCTACTAGGAAGTGGTCTGCTGGGATCTACTCCAAGATCTTCTGTTTGAGGTTGACACTCAGGGAATTCACACATCATCATTTCCTACCAGGTTAATTTCCTAGATTTCATGATCTCCAGAAATTCATGAATTCTACAAGATGAAAGCATCTTTGAATCTCCTATCTGCCTCAGCATCCTCCCTCCTGCCCACTGGCTGGAGTGGGCGTAGAGGGTAGACTTCTGGGAGATCCTCTTAGACCTTCCATTTGAGAAGGGCAACTAGAGAATTCACCTCATCATTTTCCAACCACGTGACCTCCTCAATTTTATGATCTCCAGAAACTCATCATTCTGGAAAATGAAATCACCTCTGCCAAGTAATTCCCCACACCTTCCTCCCTCCCTCCCCGACATCAGCTGGCTTTTCAACTTCTTTTAATGTGCTGTCTTCCTCCCTTAGATAATGAGCTTCTTTAAGGACAAGGGCTGTTTAGTGACTTTCTTTGCATCCCACAGTGCCTGACACATAGTAGGATCTTCATAAATATTTACCGACTATTGATCCCCCATGGAGAATTTTTTGGAGGATATGAACCAAAGTTACACAAATTAGGCAGGCACAAATGGGATCTGTAATCGGCATTGTTTGTGGGAGCTCCCGAATTTATGAGATCACAGAATTATTTGAATGTTTTAGATAGAAACAAAGGTGGGAATAGCCAACATGAAAAAAAAAAAAGGAGATATGATAGATGACAAGAAAAAAAACAATGGATTGAATCAAGTAAGAATTAATTCAACAGAGATAAAGTCTTAAACTTGGGTTAAGAAAAATCAACTTCATTAATTCACATAAAAGAGTTAAGAAAAAGCTTTTATAGTAGAGGGGAAGATGGAGGAGGTGAGGGGGAGTGAGTGAACCTTACTCTCATCAAAACTGGTCCAAAGAAGGAATGACATACACACTCAATTGAGTATAGAAATCCATCTTACCCTACAGGAAAGTGGCGGGGAAGGGGATAAGAGAAGGGAGGGGTGATAGAAGAGAGGGCAGATTGGGGGAGGGGGTAATCAGAAGCAAAACACTTTTGAGCAGAGACAGGGTGAAAGAAGAGAGAAAATAGAACAGGAGAGGGAGTAGGATAGAGGGAAATAGTTTTTCATAATATGACTATCCTGGAAGAGTTTTGCATGACCACCCATGTATAATCTATATTGAATGGCTTGCCTTCTCAATGAAGGGGAGTGGGGAGGGAGGAATGGAGAGAATTTGGAACTCAAAGTTTTAAAAATGAATGTTAAAATTTTTTTACATGTAACTGGGGAAAAATAAAACACTAAAGAATGTGGTTTATACTGCTAGATACAAAGGATGATGTGGTTGGTTTTGTGGAGCTGCCTTTTGTCTCTTTAAAAAATTATATATATATAGTTTTTGGACAAAGGGTGCTTTTAGTTATGGAGGGGACATGATATATTTGGGAACAAAGGTGATGTAAAAACAAAAGACATCAATAAAAGTAATATCTAAGGGGTGGCTAGGTGGTGCAGTGAATAGAGCACTGGATCTGGAGCCAGGAGGACCTGGGTTCAAGTCTGTTCTCAGATACTTCACACACACACACACACACACACACACACACACACACACACACACACACTCTAGCCATGTGACCTTGGGCAAGTCACTTAACCCCAATTGCCCTTCAAATAGGAGAAAAAAAAAGTATGAGATTAAGTCATGTATATCTTATCTTCCTAAGGTATTATAAGTTCTTGAGGTAAATTAAACTTGTTTGTATCCCACACAGCTCTAAAAACATAGTAGTTAGTATATACATATACATACATATATATAATTATGATTTTAAAAAAGCCCCTAAGAACTCATTCAACCTCCATTTTACTATAAGCTTACTTCAAATACTAAATTTAGGAGAACCAAACAGTCAAGGTGAACTTAAGTGAAGAATTTACACGGATGTAAAATTTTCCAAATTTTAAATATGCAGAAATTGTATACAAGGTGAATTTCTTCTGACACTCACATGCAAGACAGAAGTTAGGGGTGACATCAAGCTGGGTAAAAAGCACTTTAGTTTTATATAATTCTACTAAGCAAGAATATATCCACCATCACATAACTTGTGAATTCTTAATCCATCAATTCTATTTACAAGGCCTAAATTTATTTCATGTTACTCCAATGCTAGCAGGGGCAACAAAACTTAGATACTTGTTACAACCTCTGTCCAGCAAATTTAGGATATTATATATTAGGAAAAATATAATGGGAATCACGAAACTGACAATGCAATACATCAAAGAAAAATGTTGTCACTAGGACTTAGTATGTTGATGTTTTTTCTTTGACATGTCACTAATAAGACTGGCAGACATCAGGAAAATACTAAGATTTCTTATCCTTCCCTTCTCCACAAAAATAAGTAAATTTACCAGTTTTACATTCGGTGCAGAGGAACCTTCCATTAGGGAGAGATGACAGTCCTAGGCAATCTAGATGAAAGTGTTTACAGCATTCCCCCTCACAAACAACCAGAGAGTCACCATAGCTTTCACAGATCTAGAATATAGTAAATAGAAATAATGCACGTTAGTATTTCTCAACTAGTGGTTCACAGGAAATTTTTGCTACTTGGGGGGAACTTTTACTTCCAATGGGTCATTTTTTTTTAGAATCAACAGATTGTGTGACAGAATTTTGTAAAACATCTAGTCCAAATTTGGCAGTTTTAAAGGTAAGAAAACTTAGCTAACAGGGAGGTAAAGTACTTTTCTCACTGCTATAAACAGAAGAAGCAGAAGCAGGATATGAAACTTGTGCCCCAACTCTGAAACAAGTTTTCTTTCCACCACATCAAGCTGCTTCTTAAAACCTAAAAATTTAAACAAAATCTGACTCTTTTGTATGTCCTGTTCTTATCTCAGTTCCCTATGCCCTAATTCATCAAGAAAGAGTAGCTGCAAAAGGCCTAAGTATATAATGGGAAACATGGTTCGGGCTGGCTAGAGAAAAATTATATAGGTGATGATCTATTTAAATGTCAGTAAGTGAAGATATGGAGACCTAAAAGGGATGTATCTTCATTCCACTTTCTGAGGGACACTGTAAACAAAATGATGATGTCAAGACAATGTGGAAATAGACTAACTACTGGTAATGCTCCCCAAAGTCCTTTTCTTGAAATCTATTTGCTGCCAAGCAACCCTGCAAACATGATGTAAAAATCAAAAGGAAGTTCAACAAAGAAAGCAGGCAGGAACGTAGATCACAGATCCAACTTCAAGAATTTATCCTGAAATCCTGGCCTTCAATATAATCTGCTTAAATTTAGGTTTGTGGCAATTAAAGCACATTTTTATTTATCAATGGTATGTTTTCAGAAAGCACTTTTCATATGAAAGAGGAATTGATTGCCAGGAATAACTTTGTTTCATCCAAAGTGACTGATCATATAAGCAATTCTCTCCAAACAATTATTATTTAAAATCTAGAGTCTAGTCTCAGTAATGGCATATTAAAGAAGCAGTTGTAGGCCAATTATCTTACCTGACACACAGTGTCTTTCTTATTGGTTCCAGTTCCTCTTCTTGACAGACTCGAGTCCACTGACTGCACATCAGAGGCATCAGCGTCAGCAGCAGCTGAAGGACTATCTAATTGCTTTCCAAAGTTTACCTATGTGGAAAATACAGTAGACCTATAAATAAGAAGTACATCCCCCAGGTCAGGAGCTCTGAAAAAAATTCTAGTGAGCCCTGTATAAGAGGTGCCCTTGAAAAAGTATTTAAAAACTTTTGACAGGTGGCTAGGTGGCACAGTGAATAGAGCATGGGCCCTGCAGTCAGGAGCACCCAAGTTCAAATCGGGCCTCAGACCCTTAACACAAAACTAGCCCTGTGACCTTGGGCAAGTCATTTAACCCCAATTGCCCTGCCTTCCCTCCTACCCCACCCCCACCCCCACCCCCGCAAAAAGCAAAAAAAAAAACCCACAAAAACAAAACAAAACAAAAAAACAACCAAACCCAACTTTGACTCTGTGGTTCTGGTCGTGCAATCTCTGGATACAAGGGCCCTAGAAATAGCCTGTGCTGCTTTTTAACTTAGGTTCTCTTTCCAGCTAAGAGATTGGTACAAGTTGTGTGCCCCCTTTTTACCCCTACCTCACAATAAAAATTAGAGTTTAGTCATTTCTAGCTTTTCAAGAATCCCCACAAAATCCTGAGGATCATCTGGTCCATTATAATCATATCCATTACTTGCAGTTGTGACATTGCCATTCTTCTGTCAAGCATAGTTCAGAGCAGGACTACCACCCCAAATGTTAAATATACTTACTTGCAAATCATTAAGTCCTCTAGAATCGGAGTCAGACGTGTCTCTGTACGCTGAACTAGTCATTTCTACATCAGTTGAGGCGCGACTCCTTTTCTTTAGAGGTTTACAGGAATCTGAAATCTCGCTGGCACCTTAACACAACACACTGAAATTAATCCTAAAATATCGCTTAAATTTTTCTTTGCTGTGGGAGAATATTTTTTTCCCCAACTCATCTTTAGTGTGAAAAAGCACAGCTCTCTTTGTAATGCTGAAGTAATGAATCAGAACTCCACAAGCTTCTGACCTGCCTGGTATAAAATGATTTAATTACAATTGCACCATCAAGACATTTAATTCAGTGCTCCTGAACTAAGGCTCATTTCATTCAACAGTGCCCAAGTTCCATTCTGAAAACCAATTCTATCAAAATTGCAGTTCGGCTGATAGATTTGGAACAATCTAAAGAACAATTCAATTTGGCGGGGGAAAGACATAAAACCCAACACATTGTGCAGCTTACAAATATGTTTGTAGAGACATCTCCATCTTGTTTTTATTAGGGATGTGACAAATCTTTGATTTGTATTCGATTCGTACACGGATAGTGCCATTTTCCCCCAATTTTTTTGTATTCAGTTTAATATTGCCCCCCAAACAAATTTTGAATGTTCAGGTAATTGTTCATCTGAGCCTTCCTTGGTGATATGGCATTGATTCTGACCATTAACAAGCGCTGTAGCACCTCTCTGCATGTCATGCCATCTAGATGGCACATCACTGAGGGCTGTGAATGGAGAGTCAGTGCTCAAAAGCGGCCAAATCACGAAGAGTTGGAAGAGAGAGGCCTCTGTGGAATTTATGCAAGAAGGAATGAGTATGAAAAAAGCTGAGAATAGTGTGGAACTTTTTTTTTTAAACTGTGTATAATACAAATCCAGCCAAAACAAGAGTGCAAAAACAAAAAACCCAACCAAACAAACAAAAAGAAAAACACAAAAAAGTACCCCTACAAAGCAACACTTCTCATGGCCTAATACTACAAAAAACAGCCACGATGAAACATGTGTAGGTCAGGCACAATGAGTACCAAGGAACCAAGGAGAGGGTTAATACTTAAACCCAAGATTTATGTTTTGTTTTGCCCCCAACATTTCCATACAACAAATACACATCTAAATCAGCCCAGCAAGTATGGAAGGAAGTGTGCAGTCCAGAAGAGACCATGGAGAAACGAGTCTCCTGAGGCCATGAAGATCCGTTAACAGGCTGGGTGAGATGGAGCACTTGACACACGGCCATATTCTGGGATGGAGGATGTGGGCCATGTTAGACTGCTCAGATTACTGGGACCTTGTTATTAATCCCACTCTACAAATGTTTCCACTCAAACAATGTTTCCTGACATCTATAAATGAGGGTGCCTGCCAGGATAAAAAACAAAAACAAAAACTGCACAATCTATTTCCTTCATTTGCTGGTGTGTGGACCCAGAGTACCACCACAGAATGTTTCCTTGGCCTAATACATCACTGGATTAAAAAGGACTTTAACAGAGGAACAACAGTGCTGTACTGAGAAGCTTTCGAAGGGAAACACACAGGTACCGCCATTTCCGATGAGTTTCTGAAAATGCTAGAAAAATGGCAAACTGCCAAAGACAGCTGCCACGCTGTTCTCCATGATAACGGCACTAACATTAAAAAAAAGAACTTTTAATGATTGTAATGTATACAGTTTGGGCTGTTTGGCACAAACCCTGAAGATGTGCATTAATGATGCTTTATTTAAAAAAAAAAACACCCCAAAAACAAAAACAACAGTCCATGTTGAAATTGATCAGTATAAAGTTATACGTTGGCTTGTACGCTGGACCCATGATTTAAGCTGTACCCATCCAGCTCTGGCGAAAAAAATTACTTGAATGTTAAAGCAGTCATTTAGAGTCTTGTAGAAGAAACCAGTCAGAAGAATGCCAATAACGATGATGGTGAAATCAAAATCGAAAACAAAGAAAACTGTTTATCAAGCCGCTGTCAAAGAAATCTTGCATGGAGACTACAAGTCTGAAGTTTCTGGGATGAAATTGTACAGGAATCTCAGTCCACAGTTTCCTCAACCGCTGCGGAGACGGAGCTGTCACTGTATCTGACAGAGCCCTGCACTCCCCGGTCCGCCGACCCTGTGGAATGGTGGAAACACAACGCAATCAGGCCTCCTAATCTCGCAGCGATCGCGATGTCTTTTCTTGGAGCTCCGCCAAGCAGTGTTCCCTCCGAGAGGCTGTTCAGTTCTGCTGAGGATCTCCACGGAGACCATCGCTGCAGACTTCTCCCAGAGAATGCAGAGAGGCTGGTGTTTTTTAAAATGCAATTTGCCCAGAGTAAACTACAAGTATTAAATGCAGTTTGAATGATCTCACCAAAAAAAGTACTAAAAACTAATCATGCTACAAATTTGTACTAAAATCAAATTGTAAGTTTAAGATATATAAATTTAAGGTTATAAAAATTTAATGTATATCTCAAATAGATTTGCATATGGTCATCTAATAGTGGCCATAAATAATCTATGAATAATTTTAATTTTTAAAAAGGATTTTTTTAGCACTGTCAAAGTAAAATGTGGCAAGATTTTTCAATCTGGTTGTCTCATTTGATTTGTCATAGTCGAAGTTTGACGAACATTAATAGCTACTATTCGGTATTCAGTCGAATACCAAAAAAGCGGATTCGTCACATCCCTAGTTATAAACCAATGAAACCCCAGAAACATGGAGAAAAGGTGAAAATTGGATCAAATCTGCATAATGTTCTCCAATTTATCATAATAAACAAGACTTTTCACATGGAGGTACAGATTAGATCAATATGATAAAAATCACATATATATGTATATATATACACACACACATACACTGGGAAGGGAGGGGGTACTGCAATTCCACACAAATTGACTGAAGAGCAACAATAATGAATTACAAAGACAGACAAAAGTACAAGGAGTACAAATAAGTAATTCTTTCAAAACTGGTTTAAATCAGGGAAATTCAAAGTAACATTACAGTGTATAACTCACCTTTCTGTAATCCTGTCTTCACTGTACTTTGTGGAACTGTTTCAACCTGTTTAGACAGGAAAACAAGGAATTAATAAAGAGGTTTTTCTCTTTTAATTAACATAAAGGAAAAATAACACTTTCACCAATCTAAGTTATGATGAGTGGTTAGTGTATCTGAAATCGGAAGTCAGTCCCCTCTTCAGGGCAAGCTCTCTGTCCCAGGGTTGGGGGGCGGGGTTTAAATCCTAGCTGCCTATACTGAATACCAAGTGACAACACACAGCCACATGCTCTCTATTGAAGTCCTTTTCCCACCATTCCCTTGGTGTATGAAGACAACAAGAATACTTTCCTCGGTGTCCAGGAGGCAAGAGAGGGGTTGTTTCTGCAACCAGCCCCGATGTTGCTATAAACCCCTCCCGCCCCAAATACGTTAGGATAAATTTTTACTTACTATGATACTCAGGTTAATGTAACTCACGCCACTTTAAGACCCTTCCGCGCCTGCACTCACAGCTAAGTTGCTGGGAATCAGGACCCTCTCTGTAGAGAGTGCTACAGGGCTCCATACAGCTGGAAGCTCAATACTTTTGCTGCTAGTACAAACTTAAGAAAATAAGTTTGTGATATTGCAAAAGCACTTTCTTGAGTGTCTTATGAACAGTGTTCTTGATCCTACATTAGGAGAGCGAGATTAGAAGTTATTCTGCCAATGTATATGTAAAACACGTGATAATTTGGTGATTGAACCATCAGAATTAAAGAAGGGAAGCTGTTTGGGGAGTTCCTGTTTTGGGCTAAGGATTGCAGTTTATGTTTCCTTAAGATGTGTTAAGTATGCATGTTGAAACACGTTTTGTAAATATTTAAGGATTGTTCTAAATTCTTTTTAAAAAAATTTTATTTTTTTACAACAGGTAAAAAAACATACAACAGAAGCGCTTTTATAGGATACAATTAGTAATACAAATATAAAATCTTCTAAACAATCACTGGTATTGTTCTACTACTAACTATAACACAGTGGCATTAACATTTTGTTTGTCCCATTATTTGTATTCATTCTGCTTATAATTTTAAACTGACTGGTCACAGACTGAATTTGGGAACCAGTTGCAAGATTACAACTTTATTTTGGTAATAAATACTGTAGATTTGCAAGAGCTTAGAAAGATTTTTTGGAATATAATTTCCTAGGCATGAAGTTCTGTATGATAAGTGTGTAATCGGTTAGTGCATCACGAAGTTTTAGTTACATACTTTCCGGGAAAAATTGTTTCATATGCTCAATGATAGCATAAAGCACCCACACTGTCACTTTCATTCAAGTTAAGAAGTTTAAAAATACAAAAGGAATCACTTAAAACAAGAAAATCAACACTCAACATCAAGTGGTTAAAAAAACACAAAGCTCATCTGAATTAGTTCCATTTAGAATGCCTTCTGCCAAGACAATTATCAAAATGGATACCCTTTTTTATTTAGAAAAAGAAAAACCTTTTTTTCACTGGGCATCTAAGAAAAAGCAGCAACAGTTTCCAGAAACTTCCTTGAAAAAGTAATTAAACACTTAATGTATATAACCTGATAAGATTATATATACCTCATAAAATTAGTTTAATCACCTCCCTTAGCTCAGAATGATTTTTTTGTTTTGTCTTTAAATAATAAAGAATTATTCATCTGACACCCCAATTACAGGTGAGTGCTGTTCCACTGAAGGAAAAAAACATTCCAAAAAATCTGTTTTGCCAACAAAAAATTCAGATTACCTATGATTATTTGACTCTTAAATATAACTCTTATAGTTAAATTAATTTGATTTGTTTTTAAAATAAAAACATAATACAAACCAGCAGCTTAAACCAAAAATTAAAAGAAAAAAATGGAAGGAACTCAATGGAGGTTCCACCAAACAAAAATCACTGAAAACATGAAATCATTTTGCTCATAACAGAAATCTCAAAGTAAATGTGTCAGGTTCATTCAAGCGTCTTGCACCATAGGATTCCCGTTTCCTGAAGCCTGACTGGTTCTGTGAAAGTGCCTGAAGCAGGATCACAGGAATGGCTGCCTTAGCAATGGGCACTGGCACTAACCAGCATGTAACATGAACAACAGTCTAGAAAGGAAACCCAATGGGGGAGAAGTTTTTTTGTTTTTTGTTTTTAAAGAAAGAAAAAAGAAAAGAAAAGACAGAAAGAAAAAAGAAGGGGAAGATACTAATATAAGCCACAACATTTACAAATACAATGCTTTAACTCTCTACATGTAGGAAGCCAACCTGCTCCTTTTTGATCTTCTTCTTTGGCACAACCTCAGTGGATTTCTCAGATTCAGAACGAGTTCTAATTGATCTTCTCTGCTGCTTCTTTTCTACGGAACCTGAAAGACATTTGAAAAATCGAAGATTCCTCAAAACTCAAAACTCTAACTAGTTATTTCTTGAGCTCAACATTCATTCTCCTGACTTTATGTATTTAAATGAAACTGCCCCCATGCTGGAAATCAATCTCTCTTTTCTCTACCTTTTAGAACCCCTATCTCCCTTTAAATCTCTGCTCCACTGTCATGTCTGTGAAACCTTCCCCAATCTCCCCAGATGTTAAAATGCCTTCTTTCCTGTATCTAATTAGTTGGGTACATTTGTTTTATATGACAGTAGTAAGATGACAAGAAAATATTTATGTGTAACATAGTTGTGTTTTACAAGTTGGAAAGTATTAAGAACTTTGATCAATGCAATAACCAACTCCAGAGGATGGATGATAAAGAATGCTACCACCTACCAAAAAACTGGTGATAGACCCAAGGTACTGAATGAGACATACATTTTTGGACATAGCAAACATGCAAATCTGCTTTGATAAACTATTCTTATGCCAATTTATTACAAGGATTGTGTATTTCTCTTTTAATTGGGGATAGGAAGGACTGAAAAGGGAAGAGAGAACTAGAAATAGTTTGTCTCCCCCATCCCTAGCCCCTTGCATGAAATAAAGGAGGGCAATTAAGAGAAACACAGACAAGCAAGGTGACCTTGTAAGTAATATATTGAATTTACTATATACTTTTTTTTTTAAAAAGCAAGATATACTAGGGATGTTTTCATATACAATCCTCATTTTCTGTTCTACTTTGGTGATTGTTAAATTCAGATCCAAAAAAATATATATAGTTAAGAAATTTTAAGCAGAGATTAAAATTTGGTTCAAGACTTCTACTTTTAAACTTCTAAAGAGAATCCTCTTAGCCCTCTTATTATTTAGTGAAATATAAACTGAACAAGAAGTGATAGATGTATATGTAGTATGATAAATCATGATAATCACTTACTGAGTATGTAAAAAGCACTGTGCTACTGGCATTTAATAATGCTAACTTTCCTTCTGTAAAAAGGTTTTTGGACAATATAGTTTAAAAATTTAAAAACATTAGGAACTACTGAGAAAAAAAAGAGGTGCAAAAGAGTTTAGGGCGCTAGGTGGCACAATGAGTAGAGCGTCGGCCCTGGAGTCAGAAGGACCTGAATTTGGATCCAGCCTCAGACACTTAACGCACACACCAACAAAAACCTAGCCGTGTGACGTTGGGCAAGTTACTTAACCCCAATTGCCCTCCAAAAAGCAAAAAAAAAAAAAAACCCAAAACACCCCCCCCCAAAAAAAAACTACCGAGACTTTAAGTTAAAAAGTGTGTATTAATTTAAGTAAAAATGTGGCAGTTAAGTGGTACTGTGAATACAGCATTGGGCCTGGAGTCAAGAAAACCCAAGTTCCAATTTTGTCGCAGACACTCACTAGTTGTGGCCCTGGGCAAGCCACCTGTCTGTTTCAGATTCATCAACTGTAAAATGTGGACAACAGTATCTACCTCTCAGGGTTATCACAAGGATTAAATGGGATAACATCTACAAAGTGCTTAGTGTCTGGCACATGGCAGGTGCTAATATAAATGCTTACTCTCTTCCCTTCCCAAGTATAAACTAAAAATAGAAAATATGTCTTTAAAAGCCCTACAAATGAAAGATATAATCGTGTGATCCTTTGGAGAAGTAACACCCCCATTGTCGTAGTTCAAAGACCATTTCACTAGCTCTCTAAAACTCAACTGCCCTACTGGCTCCCATTTGCCCACAGTGGGAAGGAAAAAACCATCACCTTACTTCCTCTTTAACTGAATTCCTTTTGACACACTACAGACTCACTGATCCTTACTTATTTTTTTTTTTTTTGCTAAAGTAGGTAGGCACTAGAGCCTCTCCATTACTAAGGCTCTTCATATTTCCTATACTGCTTTGACTACAGGGCCAAGGCTTGAGAGATGTTAAGATCTCCCTTTGCTTTTCAATCCTATGCAGCAACAACTACTGTTAAGAGCTGTTTTGCTGTCAAGCTGTGAGTAGAGTGTTCTCCTCTTTCCCTCAACTCCCCAATCATCATATTTTGATTTTTTCTTTGTCTTCTTTGACACCTGGAGAAAAGTATGGTCTATCTTTACATTCCTGACCAGCCAGTGAACCTCTGTTTTAGAACCTCTTCTTCAGTGCTCCCACTGACAATAACTACTTGGGATAAAAAGAAAGATGAAAAATGAATAATCCTTTCCCTTTATTCACTTCTACTTTTTTTGGTGGTGGTGGTGGTGGAAATGGGAGGAATTCTGATGAAAATGATTCTTTCATCAGGAAAAGACTAAAGTTTGGATTTTCTATACTACAACTCAACTATATAAATAGTTCTTAAGGATTAGCTGTTAATATTTCAGGAGAGAGGAACAAGTAAATTTGGTCTTTGAAAATAGCTTTGGGGGGCGGCTAGGTGGCACAGTGAACAGAGCACCAGCCCTGGAGTGAGGAGGACCGGAGTTCAAATCTGACCTCAGACGCTTGACACAATTACTAGCCATGTGACTTTGGGCACGTCACTTAACCCCAATTGCCTTCCAAAAAAAAAAAAAAGAAAGAAAGAAAATAGCTTTGGAAACTATGGTTTGAATAAACACCAATCCAATTCATAATACAAAGTGGCAATATAATACTTTTATGTGTGTACCCAGTATACTGGAAAAAAAATGAAAAGATTGAGGGTCTCTCCTTAGGGTATCAGAGAAAATACAAGATAAGAGACTATGACTACTGAGGGGAAATATTTTTTCTAATTCTGCAATCAAGAGTTCATAGATCCAGCCTCAGACACTTAACACACACAAACAAAAACCTAGCCTGTGACCTTGGGCAAATTACTTAACCCCAACTGCCCTCCAAAAAGAAAAAAAAAGAGTTCATAGAAAGGTATCAAGGGTTTTTGAGAAATGGACATGAATTACAGTAAGTATTGCTAGGACAGAACAAAAGATGATAAGAAGCCAAAGCCATATGTGTGTGTGTGTGTGTGTGTGTGTGTGTGTGTGTGTGATAGTGAAAGCACCCATCTTAAAATGAAAGTCCTAATTTTCATAATAAAAACTCAAGAGGACCATGAAACTGGGTGTAGAGGGGCTCTGGAGGGTAGCAATGAAAGAAGCCCATGGGAATGAGATGGACTAACAGGAAGAAGTGTTAATGCATCTGTGCTCATTTTTATGTAAAGGAGGTACATAAGTCTGGCATTTGTTTGTTGACTGCCTGTATTTGGAAGATCAATAGACTCTTAACATCCTACTCTCATTCTCTTCTAAAATAATTTTTCTTTGTTTCTTAAAATTATGTCTTAAAACTTGTGGTTTTTTTTTTTTTTTTTTTTGCTTTTGGATGGGGGAAGGCTGGGCAATTGGGGTTAAGTGACTTTACAGTGTCCTCCTGACTCCAGGGCTGGTGCTCTATTCACCACACCACCACGTAGTCTTTCCAAAACTTTGTTTTTTAAATGCAATTGGTGCCAATATTTTCTCTTTAAGTATATCAAGAAACTCTATGTTTATATTTTACATTGTAATTCTGATGAGAGCATTTTCTTACTTTTGCAGGGGAGAAATGGGAATAACAGTCATATTAAATGTAGCATTCATGTAGTAAAAAAAATTAAATTAAAAACTCAAGTGACAGTAACTCTCTTCTACTTAAATTATTTATGAATAAGAAGGAAACAGATAGATTGACTCTGTCCTGATTACAATCATAATATCAGGCTTTTAAAATTACCTAACTTCAACAAGATAAAAAAATAATGAGTTTATCTCATTGGGGGAAAGGAGGAAAAAAACAACCTTTAGGTGAAAATAAAATTTATGCTCAAGTTGAGGTCAAATTGATCTGACTGCATGCTGATTAAATGTTTTAAGCAAGGATCTCAATCTTAATTTCTATCTTTACTCTGACAAGTTGCCAACATATTAATATAAGTAGAAGCATCCTTCACAGAGAAAGATTAAGAATCTGAATCTATGATTTCACTGGTATAGAGAGCTACCCAATGAGGAAACTCTATTTGTAAAAATTATAGTTTCCTAATTATAAAAGCTGTTGGGGCCCAAGCAATCAAGATTTATATAGAATGATGATGATGATGATGATAGCATTTAACATCTATATAGCACTTATTAGATGTTAGAGGAAGCTAGGTGGCTAAGTGGATAAATCACTGGGCCTGAAGTTAGGAAGACCTGACAGATCTGGCCTCAGACACTAGCTGTGTGACCCTGGGCAAGTCATGAAATCTATGTTTGCCTCAATCTGGGAAGCTAGGTGGATAGAGGGGTGGGTCAGGAGTCAGGAAGACCTGAGTTCAAATCCCCGCTAAGACACTTACTAGCTGTATGACCCGAGGCAAGTCACCGAACCTGTTTGCTTGTTTCCTTGTCTGTAAAATGAGCAGAAGGAAATGGCAAGCCACTCCGGCATCTCTGCCAAGAAAACCCTCTGACAACACTGACATGCTGTGGGCTACAGGATCACGAAGTGTTAGGTACAAATGAACTGAACAACAATGGGCTAGGCACTGTGCAGAGTGCTTTATAATTTAATCTTATTTGATCCTCCCAACAGATATTTTTATTTAATCTGTCACCCTTTACAAATATCATTTCATTTACAAATGGTAATAACGATAGCTAATATTTATATGCCAGGCAGTGGGCTAAGCACTTGACAATTATTATCTCATCCGATCCTCACAATCACCCTGTGAGAGGTGCTATTATTATCATTCCCATTTAACAGATAAAGAAACTGAGGCAAAACAAAAGTTAAATGACGTGTCCAGTGGCATGCACTTAGTGTCTGAAGCTGGACTTGAACTCATGTCTTCCTGACTCCAGATCCATTGCTCTCTCCACTGTGCCATCTCTGTGCATCAATTCTGATGACGTTAATAATATCATGTAAATGTCATGTAATATCAAGACATCCCAATTACAGACAATTAGCTTGAAACATACTACATTCACTCAAGCATCCACTACTAATTCATCCATCACTGGGCTGCTACAAAAATAGTCTGAAATGATACAATGCAAACGTTCACTCTGGTTTTTCTGTCCATTTCTGTCCTTTACTCAGCTCTTCTTTCCATGTCATAACTTTAGATAAAGGCATGACTTTTAATAGCATATCCAGTTTAAGAAAGAAGGCATGGTATGACTCTCCTAGTGTCAGGGGACACTGCACCTGAATCTCACCTCCTGCAGAGATTTTTTTATGACCACAGGAAAAATCATGTAACCTCTGAGCTTTAATTTTTTTATCCTGTGAAATGGGAATAATGACTAAAGTACCTACCTCACACCAAAGTAGTCACAAGGATCATGAGACAGTATTATGAGAGCCAGCATCTACAAAGTGCTTTAAGGTTTATAAAGTATTTTACATATATACAATCCCCTCATCTGATCCTACACAACACTCCATGGTCTTTGATATAAAGCACTTTGTAAATCTTAAGCTGTTATATACATTTTGGCTAAGTAGGGTACTGGAAAGAGATGGGACAACAAAATTGGTGTTTATATCATTTCACAGCAGTTTGAAGTTGCAGGCTTCAATCAATCCAGATAAAGTAGTTAGGGCAGGGAACTTAACAACCTCAGTATACTTTCCATTCATTTATACCTACCTGTCGACCCAGATGTTGTTTCGGGAGATGACACATTCTGAGTTGCTTTTTCATTTCTCTGGTTTGGTGTAGAAATGATAAGTTTGTCTTGTCCCCGGACACTTATTTCCGTTTTGTTACCAACTCCCTTTAAAATAAGCCAGATTAAAAACTGGATGATTACCAGGCAAATGGAATCAATTACAAAAATGTTTTAGAATAATAATCATTGCTTCAAAATACTATGCCACCCCTCATTCTAGGTATCTTATTAACTCATTAATTCTCTTAACATGAAGTCAGCAAGAGGTAGTAACTATGTTCTTATTTCATGGCTAAGGCAGAGAGAAAACACCAGCTGTGTGATGAATAAGATCAAAATTGAATCAAAAGTCCCAAGTTTCCTAACAGAAATCAAATAAAATATCTTTGAACATAGATCCTCTCCTCATACACTAAATTAAAATGAAAAGAGCTCATCAATTTCATCTGGTGGGTAGGCATGGGAAATACAAAAGTCTTACTCAAAGCAAAAAAGCCCTTTTATGGGTATCTCCCAAAAACTTTCAGCTGCCAAAAGACAGAGTTGATGAGTACCTGCAAGTTGTGGAAAGAGAATATATTTGTGCAGGCAAGTCTTGTTTTAAGAAAACCTGATATTCAAAATCCCCAACAAAACATAAGTTAAAGGGTGATCATTTTATTGAAAGTGTTCTTTTAAAAAATACTTTATTCCAAATTTCTTTTAAGTGATATATTTAAGTTGGGGCTTAAATCATATAAAAGTTTTAAGGAACGGATCTACTGTATAGACATACAATTATAGTCAGGTATTCCCGTAAAATAACAAAATAATTTAAAATATACATCCATGCATTATTGACAGATCTATCTACCAATTCAGATTTGGGCTTGGGCCATAAGTTCTGAAGAGATGAATTGTTTCAAGGCTATAGGATGGCAACTGCCAAACAGGACTAGCTGAGTAGTGAAGCTACATGAGGCTGTGGCTTGCATGAAAACTCCCTCTCCAGCATCACTTGCACTTTAGCAGCTATAGAGTTAACAGTTCTAGAATAAACACAGTCTAAGAAATTCTTAGAAATGCATTTCCTTATAAATTGCAAAAAGCAAATATTTCTTGCCCATCTCTGACCCAAACAAAATGACTAACTACTAAACATCTTCTGAATGGTTGATCAAAATCAAAGATCTAATGGTATCAATGAGGCTTTAAAATCAGTAATACATAACTTACTTATGTATAATCAGTAATACATAACTTACTAAAAATGATCCTATGCAACTATTATGACAACCATATAGGCCACAAAACAGGCAAAGGACCCAGCTTTTTCCAAGATTGTAGAGAGCTAAGCTCTATCTTGGCTACAAATCCCAACATTAATTTTTTGCATATGGGGATACTGAAAAAGAAAAAACAAAACAAAACCAAGCCCTCCCCCAAGGAAATCCTACCCTTTTGCCCAAATTTCCTTAGGCCCAAAAAGACTAAATTGCATTTCA